>CM067376.1:46656040-47884979 GCA_034510155.1 Eucriotettix oculatus | reverse complement strand
TCTAAAAAAATCTTTGTAATGCATTCGGTCTCTCATTTACTAGTTATATAATTACTTGTATAAAATCTGTAATGAATAATATTTCTATATATATAATAGCATCAGCGTGCCTATCATTAAAAACTGGCCATTTAAGACTATTGATTTTCTTCTGATAAATCTTACACTTTGTATTTATCGACTAGAGTCCATTCAATGTCGTCTTCTAGTTTTTTCTTGACTGTGTACACCTAACTGACACACTGTGCTATGCTTACATATAAAAGATTGTTAAATAAGATCAAAATAGATTTTATTTAATTATAAATTCTTTTGAATTCAATTACAAATGTAATTTATTATACAATTGTTTACATTTATGTTTAGTGAGAGCCATGGTGTTATTAATTAAAATATTTAAATTTATGCCATTTTTATTCCATATTATAAGAAGCGTAATAGGGAAATTTTTGCGGGGTGTGCTTAGAAGACCTGTCTCATAATTCTGGACTTTTTTCGTGCAATTGGCGCTTTCAGAGAAATAGAATGCAACTTCCTCATATCCAATGGCTGTCCAGACTTGTAATCCGTGTTTATTGTTACAGCTTTAGGGACATAAACGTTCGTTCATGTTTCTCTACAATTTGCACATAAAAAACAACAAACCAAAGAGAAGAGCTTCAGGTATACGAGGGATCTAGAACAGGTACAGACTTCGACTCGGACTAGCTCAGTAGATAGGGATTTCCGCCTGGATAGCGGAATGTTTCTTGGTTCCATTCACCGCCGGTTCGGTCCATTATAATCTGAAGAAAAAAAATACTAACATAATAAACATGTTACAGATATAGAAGCTTTTAGACACTTTCCTTAGCTTTCTAAATATGGTCTCCCGCCAGTGGAAGACGCCGTTCAGTTTACCCACGCGGTAAATATCTTTTGAACAGCTTTTCAATTAATCGCCAAGTTTGGGATTTCGGCAGGTTGGGAAATTTATTTCCAAAGCAAACTACTATTTTGAAACATCTGGAGGATTTACGATGGTAGGCTCTTTGCATCTAATTTTAAATTTAACGTGTACTTTTCACCGTGAAATTATAAATGAGGTGCTCGATCGTACCAAATTTTCTAACAATTATTGGGACACTAGTAAATTAGTAGACAAAATATTGGATTTGTGAATTATAGTCTGTTGAAAAGACAAGTCCTCTGTCCGTTGGTGCGATAGGGATGTGACCTTGTATCATCCAATAACAATCCTCTAAGTAAAGGAAATCGTCAAGCAGTGGTGCTGTGATTGGATGATTCAACGTCACACCCCTCTCATGCCTTAACGGTCAGGGGTATAACGAAGTCATCGACGTTGTAGTAGAGTTAGCTTACAGCTCATCACGGAATGACTTAAGTTTGTAACGTATATATGGGGGATTTTTTAAATGAATAATTAAATAATGATAAGATTTGATAATAAAAACAATAAAACAATTTACTTTACCAAAAAATTATATTCACAATAATATTTACAATTATTAATGTTTCGATATTTTGCCGGCACTTCTTAATAAAAACTACATATATATTTACAAAAATAATTTACATAAAATTCTTAAAACTAACGATTTTACCACGAATCTCAGGGTTACATTTCTGGGCCTTCTCGTAGAGCAGAACGTAAAACACAAAAATCTATTCGGATCATGGCAGCAAACAGAAAATTAGCAAAGAGTCACAGGAGGTAATTACCGTGTCGGCTTAATGCAGGTTTCAGCTTCTTCCTGGTTCGTCCTCCCTCCAGATCAAAGCTGCCGACCACCTATTCTTCTCGTTTCAGGAATAATTTAAAAATCTTCCCTAGCTGCAATTCCAACCACAGCCAGCAAATGTCTCCCTCTCCAAATCTCGAACAATTTCTGAAAATCTCCTCCTGCCTACATCTCTTTCTACAATCGATCTGCCGAACAATCTCCAATCTAGAATCTCCTCCACAAAAAACTCCTCAAAAATGTATCCGCCAGCTTTTTTAAAACTTCCCCACTTCTCTAGTTTTTATCACTAAAATCGCAGGGATGGATATCCACCAATAACATTTCTGGTGGGAAATACACCACCCGATGTCGCCAAATTTTCACAATGATTGGGAAATTCTGAAACCGCGACGCGGTGTCTGAGCTTAACTGCTGTCTCCTTTCTTTTGACTCCTTGCCGCCACAACCCGAGCAGATGTGTTTGTGGGTTACAAGTTCCCGTTGTCGTGATGGTCGTCATTGCGTAGCCACTATGTAGAGATTTGGTAGCGTGTGAGGATGGCATTCATTATAAGAACGTAGGAGAAAGAAGCAATATTCACGTCCAGAAATAAGAGTTGTCAAAGATTGACGATAGAATAGGAAATAATTATTCGGGAATTGGTAGTCGGATTGGAAGCTAAGTCCAATCTTCAGAACAGTGAAAAGTGACGGCTGCAGGGAGACTGACTTGACTTGCAATATAGTAATAATGAAGGTTTATTATTATTGTACAGTCTTTCAATAGTAATAAAATAAGAACAAATATTGAGTAGATGAATAGATTAGTCTTATGCCCAGTTGTTCAAAGGATGAATACAATTCATGAACTGCCTTTCTGGGCTCATCACCGACGTTTTATATCGGCCCTTAACCCAGATTTAAGAAGGTCACGGAAGGAGTAGTTGCAGTGTTAGATAAAAAAATTTTCAGCACTCTACATTGATGTAAGCACAACAAGGTTTCTTCTTATTATAGCATCAAAATTAATATACTACTGCTACATTACAGAGGACTTCTCCTTTTAAACAGAAAAAAGAAGGTTGGATAGAGTTAGTAACCAGGGAGTTGTAAGCTGAATAGGGGACTTTGACTAAGAGAAGTGATAGATTAATAGGCCACATTTTGAGATATGAGGATCTTGTAAAATTAGCACTAGAGGGAGGCAAGGATGGAATACGCTAAGAACTTAAGGGAGGTTGTGGTAGTTATGTAAAGACTTGTGCAGAATACGTTAGCAAGGAGGGTTGCATCAGACCAGTCTAAGGGCTGATAACAACAACTTTTAGGAAGACTATAAGAAGTAACAATTTCTGATATTCACAATTTACAAATCAATGATCAAACCCTTTTTCGTGTCGATTCTTCTCACAAAATAATAATCACAGATTTATGACGTCATGAAATGTGCAGGGTTAGGTTTACAGAGATTTTTTACACTGTAGTTGTCATTACACACAACGTGATACTTGTTGTTAACCAATGTGGAAGTTAACCTTCCCAGCCGGAAAAATAACGAACCTTACCGCGTTTGGACCACAAGAACACCGTTAAAACAGTAGCAGAAGGAAGGGGAATCCCTCGCTAGCAAATCTACGCCCAACTTTCTATCTGAGCGTAACCTCGACTAATACGGGAGCAATTAAGAAGCTAGTGCTTCGTTTGGCAATGTCGCAATGGAGGCACGGAATAGAATTGCTCTCGGGACCAAGTTCTCAGCCACACACACACACGCCAAGGAATGCTAACGATGGCATGACTTCGGACCATTACCGAACTTCGCGACAGTTGAAGTTATCGACTGAGCAAACGTTAGGCACGAACTTGATGCGCATTCTCATTTATCTATATTCGCCACAGTCTATCTAAAAGCTGCTCCGCCAAATGAGAACCTTACAACATTACGTCTGTATCTAGGTCAGGAGAAAATTATTTTGATTGTTCCCCTCTGGAGTCGAAGATAATTATCGTGGGACTGCGGAACCCGAAGTTTGCATCTGCGTGTCGCTTACTTTAAACAGCGCATTATCTAATACGAACAAGGTAAGCCAGGAAGATTGCTTTTAGAGGTATGCGATTACCTCATTATACCACTGACTGCTAAAATTTACGGTAGATACGCTTAATAGTAAATTATTATGATTGTCTTTTAAACTTATTTTTCTGAATTACAAAGAATCTTAATTTGTGTAATAACTAAGAATTGAATTCATACTTTTTATACTCTTTTGATACGAAACGCAGTTCCCTTTGCTGGAGTTCTTAAGATTCAAATGAAACAACAATAACGTAGGAAATAATTTAGGACTAATATTGGATTATTACTTAGCCTCCAACTTATCCATCACTGTTTACTCCCATAAGCATTATGCAAACAAACATGGTGTTCATGAGTTTCAAGAATTGAAAAGTAACTTTATTGCTTAATTTTGGGCAAAAAAATTATTTAAAAATATCCATCATTTTCCAAATACAGAAAATTGTATAAGGAAAGTCATTCTGATTTTCTAGGATTTTCCTGCATCAGTTTTACGCGAATCATCAAAGTAGAATCCTTAAACTTTATAGTCCGGGGGTCCATAGTCAACCCTTGGTTACCTTGCACTACCATCCACATCCCCCCTTTTCAATTCTCTTCTTATGCTAGTAAAGGAAAGTAGTCTCTTTCAGGATCATCTCATGTAGTCTGTTACCCATAAGAAAACTATTTAACCCTGGACTGGCTTCGTCTCCCTTCCACATCTCTCCTTTTCATTTCCCTTCCTATGTTATTAAAGGGGAGTTAGCTGTTTCTTAAGGATCATCATATTACCCCCCCCCCCTCACAAAGAAAGGTGGTGAAGATTCGGGGAACTTAATAGAAAATCTCCAAGGCGATCGAAGCATTTTTGTTGACTCTGTGGCACTTTTAACTCCCTCGTATTTTAAAGAATCGTAAAACTCTGCTCCTTATTGGTGCTTTTAATTTGGTAGACGATATCGTAAATTAGTTTGAACTTAATGTTTACCTTGGAAATATAGGAAGAAATTTCTGAAACAATTCTTTGTCTTATATATTTGTCATTGCTATCGGGCGACAAATCTATTCTGTCAGCAGAAGTATTATGGATTTAAGTTAGTGTATATGAAAACTACGGTTTAAATTTCGGTTTCTTCACTTTTCACTTAATATATTTACTAATTTTAAATTCTTTCCCTTTCATGTATTTTTATATTTTCCAATATGTGTATTTTATAATATTTTTATAGCTCTTTGCCGTGATTCACCCTCATGTAGTCGGTTGGTCCCCTCCAAAAAACTAGTTAACCCTTGGCTGCCTTCTTCTCCGTACCGCAATCACTTTTCTACGTCATTAAAGGTGACTTCCTTAGCTACTGCAAAAAATATACAGCTCTTATTATATTATTTTTGTCTAGTGTACTTTATTTTAATGTAAATAATACTAATGTTGAACATTACTGGAATAAATAAATGAATCTCAATATTGGTTCTTTTGCTTTCTGAATCAATTTACTATCGTTCATATCTTGGAACCCGCTTCACTAGGGTTTGAATCGTTGTTTAACAAATTTATAAATTTTCTTAACAGAAAAATCGTTTCATAAAGGTATAAAACATTAGTTGATTATCAATAAATAAAAAGTCGGCCAAAAAGTCAGCATTAAATATATCAATATTTATTAACAAAAGCGACGTTTCATCTAAATTCTGAGACTTCTTCAGGCTTAAAATTTAGCAATACATCCTATTTACTCCTTGATTCCCTCCACCGAAAGGATTTTTGAATTTACATATGAAGAATTTGGTGCAGTGCTGGAACATCTTCAGCGACGGTTACGGGATATATATTTTTGATAAACTTTTAAAATGAAACAGAACGTTTTGTATTTACAATTAAGGCGATAAAATTAAAACTAATTTAAGAAAAATCTCAACAATTTTGTGATTTAAGTCTTATTTATTTTCCGTACGGTTAATCGCTTTGTCAATTTTTCCTAACGCAAACTGACATTTTTTGCCATTGCAGAGTCTTTGCTAACATTTTCCTCCGTTCTCCGTTCGTTTTCTTTCTTAATCTATTCTTTTTCGGTACAGAATCCTGTAAGTCATTCTTATAAGTTGAATCTCCCTGTTTTTCCTTCCCCCCTTAAGAAAACATTACAATTTGCCTTATCCCGTTCCGGCCCGTACGCAGTTTAAGGTTTTTTTACCGAGCCTTAATAAAAGCAGATTTAAACCTTATACGTAACTTACTAGTTTACGAATATATGCCATTTAAGAGTTAAAAGTGAGACGTTTTGTGAATTATCTTCTGACAGAATACTGCAAAAATTATTAAGTCACAGATATAAGACGGCATTAAAGGTGTTCAATCACAGTGTGGGGTTAACATTGTAATGATGGGGGAATTATTAATTAATGAATTTAATAATTGGGTTTAAATATATACATTTATTAATTGCAAACAATAATTTTAATATGGGTCATGCGTGTATATATTATGTACAAAAATAATTAATTAAAATGGGATTGTATTAAAGATCTCAGGGTATTAATGGTTTGGGTGACCACGTGTTGCAGATCTGTTCGTTGACGAACCTGAGTTGTTTTCATAGGCCTCTCGCTGTAATTTCCATGTTGACAATAGTACGAAGTCGTGCTGCCAAATTGAGGAAACTCCGCTTTTTCCTCTTTCTTCCCTTGTTGTTAAGAACTTGCTTCCCTGCTTCCTGGACTGATCAAAGCATGGTCCACCTCTCCGCCTCCTTCTCACAAATCTGCCGTAACTTCTCTGCTGCCTTTCGCCACCACATTGTATCACCAGCAATCTCTTTCCCCACCACTCTCCTTCAATATCCTCTCGCCATCACCTTGTATCACCTACAATCTCTTTCTCCACCACTCTCCTTTAATATCCTCTCGCCATCCCCTGCAAAAATCCCCTGCAGAAATCTCTCCTAAATTGTCTCCGTCAGCCTCTTTAAAAACTTGTCCCCACTTATCCGACAGGGATGGATATGCTCCAATCATATCCCTTGTTTCATTTGGGGAACACACGCCACCCGGTCGGCAAATTCCCAGGCAGATTAGGATATTCCGAAACCGGCGACGAGGTGTCCGAGCTTTATGGTCCAGGTGTCAGCCGCAGTCCCTTTGCTATTATTCCGAGCCGCCAAGGCGGCGCGCGGAAAAACCCCTTCTTCGTGGCAAGCGACTTGCTCATGCCTGAATATTTGTTAAGTTTCCGTAAATAATAATAAAAAATTGGACAAGGTTCTACTGCGCTACAACATTGTAACGCGTATAAAACTTCGGATTATGTTCTGTTTTATTCAGATAAATTAAGTTAACAATATGAAGCATTTGTGTAAAATTCTGTAGAGAACAGTTCTGAGGTATTCGCAAGGCAGGCACCATTCCGTGGAAAAACCAGACAAGACAAACAAAACCATAACTTGTGGCCTGACAGGTCTAGTCTTTGTCTCAAAGGTATTTGCATCTCACTGAAAAAAAAACAGTTCCCCCAGGATTTGAATTTTTGGAGAGGAAGGGTAGGAACGCCAACCCTATTGGAGAACCTGGGAAAAATAGAAA
The DNA here is from genome assembly GCA_034510155.1 of Eucriotettix oculatus. Classification (NCBI taxonomy): domain Eukaryota; kingdom Metazoa; phylum Arthropoda; class Insecta; order Orthoptera; family Tetrigidae; genus Eucriotettix; species Eucriotettix oculatus. The sequence continues at coordinate 47,877,620 of CM067376.1, read as the reverse complement.
GAGCAGGGAGACGAACCACGTTTGAGGAGAGGTTAGTTTTGAGGTGGAGAGGACCTCGTAAAAGGCATTCGGAAAGGAGAGTTGGAGGTGAGAGGACGGCACGACTGACTGGCTTCGATTCAGAGCTAAGAGGAGAAGCGGCCTGGCTGCAAGGACAACAAGGAAACTACACCAAAATTTGAGGCTTGCTGCTTGCCTCTATGCTGACCCGGAAGCTGCCTTTGTGTAAAATCCAGGAAACTTGGAAAGACGCATGTACAGTAAGGAACCAAGGCAATAATTTCGCTCTGCTATGTGTATAAACACGTGATACAACCCTGAGTGAAAGTAGATTGTATTTACTAAGTCTCTTGCTATATTATTTCTGGTTAGGGCTCAGCTAGGAAAATTAAATTGATTTAATTGAAATATTGTAATCTTGTTTTTTAGTTTTGTTAAGAATAAAAACTGTTAAAATTTCAAAGTAGATATTTAATGGCGCCCACCCATATAAACTTAACTAACATTTAATATATTTATAAATAATAAAATCCATTTGGTCAATTACAATTTCGCACTCCTATTTACTAGCATCCAGCACTATCCCATTATACCCCGACTTCCCCTACTGTCAAGGCGAGGGCATGTTGCAGTGAAGTTGTTTGAAAATAAATGTTAAGTAACGGAGAGGAGATTAGTATGGATGAAGTGTGAGAATATTTCTTACAATTTTTTTGAAATATAGAATCTAGGAAATCTGACGAAGTTAGTATGCGAGGTTGTGTAAATCACGTTCTAGTACGCGGTTTATGAGAATTACTTTTAGTAGAGTAAACGGAATGAAATTGCCATCGTCCCCGAGGAGTGCGGGAATTCCTTTCAGCGGACGCGAGGAATTTCTGCGCCGTTCCGCGTGGCAACACGTCGAGATTAAGATAATGCAATTGTGTCGCCGGACCAGCTCGTGTGTTCGCATAGTTTCAGCCGAGCGCAGTAATAGCTTCCTCTCCACAGTCTGTTAATACGGCCTCTTTCCATTTACTTTACAGAGGGGAGTTGTTCTCTCAACTCACAAATGTACGCTCGACTCTTTCGTCCTCGCAAATTTGCGCTCGCGATCGTCGCTGATAAATTCGAGATTACCGACAGAAAGTAATAATTTAGTCCCGAATTCATCGGAACACATTTCATATTATTTTTGGGCTTGCTTTACATAGATAAGGCGACATTAAAGAACTAAAGATTAAATTATACTAACTGTAATCAAGGTGTTCCGGCGGAGAGAAAGGTTTACAACAGACATCCATTTCAGATATCCTTTTCGGACATTTAAAAAGAATTCAAGTTAATACACAAAAATCATTGAAAACTAACTGTAAACGACCAATATTATACTTAGCTGAATAAAGTATTCTCGGGTTTTCGCCCGGGTCAAGTTGCGATCAAAGCGCGACGTTTCGACGGCCGATAGACTTGCCGTCATCTTCAAGCTTACGTAAGCTTTGATCGCAACTTGAACCCGGACGAAAACCCGAGAATAATTTATTCAACATATACGCCGGGAAAACCTTCTTTCTTTAATTTTACTTAGCTTATCGTCATTTTCTTTAGTTATTAAAAATGTAATTAGTAATGTTACTTTATATGTTGTATAAAATTAATTAACTTTTAAACGTATTAATACAGTTACCCGAAAAAATTCTGAGTGGCTTCCTTAAAAAAATAATTTAAATAAGTAAATTATTATTACAGATATACCTTATCCATTATGTTCATAGATTTAACCTATGCATTATTTTAATATTTTTAGGGGATACAATACTGAAGCAGAGGATGAAACTATTAATATTGTAAATCAAGGGAAGTAATATTGATTTATTCTCAATCGAATAAAATTTTGTACTGATTACGGGGCACATGGAAACTGAAACGACGAAGAACTTAATTTAGTCTTACAAATCTATTGAAATAGATTATTTAGTTTTTAAGCCTTAGCATTGAAATATTCCCGGCTAATCTGTAGGTGCTTAAATAAAAAACATGGAGTGACGTTAATATCCTTTGTTGTTTATAATTAAAAGTTACCAACATTCTAGGCTCACAAAAATTAACATTTGTGAATAGATTGAACGTGTTTGGAAATATAGGATAAAAAAAAGAATCCATGCGGATTGTTGATGTTTCCTAGTTTATAGTGCCATTTAGTCTTAAGAATGGTTTCATGCAATCTTCCACAATAAATTATACTGCGCAAGCCTTCTCATTTCTACATAACTACCACATCCAACATCCTCCCTAATCAGCTTAGCGATCCTTGATCTCCCTGTTCTGTTCTAACCCCCACACACTTCCCTCGAATCATAATTTTACAAGGCACTCTTATCTTAAAACGTGGTGTATTAATGTATTCCTTCTCTTAGTTATAGTCCTCCAAATTATTCTCTCTTTCCCTATCCTGCTTAAAACTTATATGAGCCGTAAGTAAATTCCTTCATTTTGCGAAAGCCTTTCTTGCCTGTGCTATCCTACTATACTTCTACCGACTCTAGTTATTATGCTTCCCAAGAAGCTGAATTCCTTAACTTCCTTCAAAATATCCCTTCCCAATCTAACACCCTTTGTTATTCCAGTATTTACCGTACTACACTCCATTAACATGTTTTCCCATTATCAATACTCATGTTGATGTTTTTCTCCAGGACCACTTTCATTTTATTTCATTTTCTATGTTTTCCAAGTCTTCTTCTGACTCTCCTAATACTACAATATCATCTGAAAACCTTAGGGTTTGTGTCGAAAACCAATTTAAATCAACAGTATTAACGGAATTTGAAATTATTTATACTTACTTATTACATCTTACTCGTTAACATTGATGAATTGTTCCTAACAATATTTGATTCATCTAATTTTTTTTTGTAATTTCTTTACAACCTTAAGGTGATATTCTTTACTTTTAGAGCTTCAACTCTTCAATCGGTCTATATTTTTATGGAAAATTAAAAGTTACCAACATTCTAGGTTCACAAAACTAACATTTGGGAATAGATTGAACGTTTTTGTACATAAATGTTTTTAAAATTGAATATGGCGCAAACCGAAAGCTCTTAAAGTATTGACGAATTGAAAAAAAAAAGATTTATTGTGACAACTTGTGGATTTAATTTATTTGATTAAAAGTTACTTGTTACTTTTTATTTAATGTATAAATGCATAACTCCAACCAATTACACGGAAATTTACAGATTATTAACTTCAATTATTTTATTGTAACAAATCATCCCCTTTGGATTATTTATTGTACCTTTTATAACTCCCCACTCTTTAGAATTAATTCTTAAATTTTATCATGGGTCATACTCTAATAAAACTAGAGAAATGGTGCATAGAAAATTAGTAGAGAGTTTCGGGAGGAAGGAATAACATTTTAACACCGATGAATGGACAAAACGAATAATAAGTGATAAACTGGTGACTGACTAGCTGTTAATGACAGGTGCAAATATGTTCGAGAATGAGGGTGGAAACGTTAGAGATGAATAGGGAGCATGTTTTTGAAAGGTCAGTGGCGAGAATAAGAAATAATAGTAAATTTTTGTGAACCTAACAGCAGGAATACAGCATGAATTTAATTTCAATGGAAAATTATACAAACGATAGGTACAGAATGCCTCGTAGGTATTTCTCTCCAGACTGATTGCGAGGTTACCATTGAGGTTGCCTCGTAGTCTCTTTGGCTTTTTTCAAGGTTCTACCTGCCGTCTGATTTAGGGGGTGCATGTACTGGGGCCGAAGACCTTGGGCATACGGTAAGAGTTGTCGGCGGATCCCATTTCATCAGTAGGGGAACTACCTTCTATAACTTGTGGAATGCTGCGACCTCAAAGAAAACTCGTGGGCGTGAAAATAGTACCCCAAAGCCGGACCTACCTGATGCAGGTTTCTCCTGCATCTCTTTTAGGTGAAACACCGGGTAGGGCCCTAGTCAACCCTTGGCTTCCTTTCTCTACCTTCCACATCTCCGTTTTCAATTCCCCTCTTGTGCTATTAAAGAGGATTTGTCTGTTTCAGGATCACCCTCATGTAGATTGTTTACTAAAAAAACGATAAATATGATAATTTGTACTTGCGGAGTATTTTTGCCAGCCCCAGGTGAATTCCTGCAGGCGTCATCCGCCAATTTCTAGGAAGCTGCCTTTTAGTTTATTCCAGGTGGGTAAAATGAAACGTTAAAATTTGTAGCATTTAAAATAACAACACATGCAGCCGATTCCAAGAATTCTCCTTGCAAAATGTCTCTGAGCTATTGTAATATTGAACAAACTATACAAGGTTTTATAAATTATTTTTATTATTAAATATATTGTAGAAGCAAATGGTGTACGAAAAAAATTCAAACGCTATTTTTAGTTTATTACAAAGTGTATAAATTTTTAGGAAATTTGACAAATTCGAACAATCAGATCTCAAAATATGGCGTGCGTACAATAGAAACTGGGGTGTAATGTGTCGGATACAAATGATTTTATCGGAACTATAAAAGAATTATAACGAAAATACTGCTGCTATCTGGTACCTTGTGTAGCGGTTCTTCGTCTGACCCACTTTAATATTCAAAGTATCATTTGTTTCATTGACCATATTATAGAGTTGCCATATGGAACCAGGACGGTGAAAAGAGAAATACGTATTATATATTTTCGGCCAGGAATTTGAGATCAGTGGCACTATCTCATTGCAGCGTATGACATGTCCACAATTCAGTTTCGGCCGTGGCGCGTATCGTGTTTTGTGCGTCCGCAGTTAACGCTCCGCCGGGAAGGGGGGCGATGGTGAATAATCAAGTTTCAGGTGGTTACGCTGGCGGAGATGGTAGAGATGCTGTGCGCCGAATAATTACGCCAAGTCGCAACAATATCATTAGCGTCACTTCCTGCTCGTGGCGCATTGTCGCCGGCCACAATGCCACGCCGGCCTTTGACAGCGATCACAATGTGGCCATACATTCGTTATTTCACGCCCCCCGGCTCTTCGAAAAAATATATATAACACTGGAAATTTCGAAATGCAGAGAGGGCTATTCTTCATTTACCGCGCTGAAATTGAAAGCTACAGCTATTGTTACGTAATGACATACAGTGGAGGCAGATGCTACGCGCTTCCATTTTCTTCTTCATCATAGGATTTATTTGAATCCATTTATGTGTATCTGACTGTCTTGTTACTCGGCTCATAGAGCCATGTGGACACATTTATGCGACACTGTGTTTAAGTTTATTAAACAAGTGGAATCTAGTGTAGACTTTATTATGCTGGCTCCAAATAAATAAATTGTTTTCAAATATAATTTTTCGACTTTAAGTTTAACTTAGATAAAAAGACGGTCATTAAGTCAGCAAATAATTTTATTATTATTTAATTGAAACAAATATTACGTTTCATACTACTTTGTGGGACTGGAATGTTTTGCCTGCAACAGTACAAGAGGCTTTCCCTAAGAATACAAATATTTTCAAAAAGTAGTTAGAAACACTGAAAAGTTAGGTGCTTATTTTGTAAAAAAGACGTAAAATATTTTAAAGTTGTATTTTTATTTTATTCTGTATTTTATCTTTGTTATTTTAGTTTAACAACAACTTCTTTGTACTTTAATTTTACCAACAAACTGCCACCGGTCAAATACCCCCTGTAGTAATAATAAATACAATACAATACTTCTCCATGCCTTAACCGTGGCGGGAAATTGTCCGCGACCCCAATTTCCTGTATCGTAAATAGTCCATACATTTTATACTTTATCTGAAGAAGCCTTAAAGTTAGATGAAACGTAGTATTTGTATTAATTAAATCTTTTTCTTTGTTGGCTCTGTAGCCCTTGACCTACCAGGACGACTGCGGACTGTCATCTTACATGACACATTCCGAAGCTGAAGTGATAATTGGTCAGCCTATCGATCCTCCAACAGTCTTAATCCAGGTCTCCGTGACCATGCGACACAAACATCCAAGCCCATGCCAGGATTCGAACCCAGAACCTCTGGGTTGTGATGCAGTCACTAGACAAAAGGAGGTCGGCACTAATTAAATAGTAATAAAATTATTTTCTAACTTATTGGCCATCTTTATATTTAATTTAAATTGTTTTTATCTATAATGAAGCAACTGTGAAGACAAACTTTAAAAAGATATTATCATTGTCGTTTTTAACAGTGCCGTAAAGAAAGGTATGTTTCTCGTTAATAGTCCTAGAGGTAATTCGTAAAACAAGAAATAAATTTACTGTGCTGGTTTTCACATTTGGTTCACCTACAATAAAAAAATCAAATCCCATAAATTTGTATTTGGATAACATCGTGCAGATAATTAACTGTTATTTGTCTAAATCCTCCACCATCCATACTCCTTACAAGCGTTTTCTATTATTTATTTATAACGACCCATTCGGTAGACTTTCAAATAAATTAAAACTCTAGCTTTACCTTTTATAATTTTTACTCCTCCGATTTATCACTGTAGCTATTCTTCATATGAATATGATACTCGCCTTGTTTTACAATCCCAATGGGTAATACCTTGCGAGCGATGCTTAGCAAAAATAACAGACGTTGTGGGTTCTTCAATAAATCTGAAACGATATTGGACACATTTTACAACATGATAAAATTAATAATAGGTGAAGAAAAGTTTGAACAAGTATAATTCAGACCATTCTATAGATGATAATAGCGAAAGACTATAATATAATCGAAAATGCAGAATTAATTGTATAATAAATAATTTTATATGAGAATATAAATAGTGGTAAGAATTATAAGGAAATCTATTAATGTATTATATAAATGATGTGTAATATTATAGTGAATGTTTCTGAAATAATTGAGTTGTAAATATATACAGTTCTCAATAAGGGCGGGTTGGTGTTGAAATGGAATAAAAAAAGCTGTTTGTGAGGTATTAACGAAAATAGTTATCCACTTGACACATAGAAAACGAATTTCGTTAACACCTCACACACAACTTTTTTTAAATTTTAATTTCGACCCGCTCTTATTGAAAAACCCCATATAATGTACTTATAAAATATTTAATAAGAAATGAGTTTGAATTTAAATATAGAGGTAATGTTCCTTCGAGATGTAGAATTAAATGTTATATTTAAAGAAGTGTGGTATTAGTATGACTATTGGTGTTTTCGTCAGTATTATTTAAGGTTAGTAGCAATAAAGGCTTCTGAAACGGCACAATTTATTCGACAAATATAAATCTTACAAGAACGATTTGTAGGAGTGAATGAATAATCAGATAAATGATGTATTTCACAAATAATGACTCATTCCGGAAGATGAGGGAATTTAGGTGAAAGACCTGGAAGAAGTTGATGGTCCTGGTACAAGTGCAATCTGAAAACTCTTCAATGATGATGCTCCAGAGTTGTTTCTGGGACAGTTTACGATTTTTATGTACTATTAAGATCTTCTAAAATGAATTTTGAAACTTGTAGCCTATGTTACTGATATTATGAACAAGAAAAAATGATCATAACATCGCTTTGAGCGTAAAATGTGACTCTTACATCAATTAAATGAACAAATATAACCATATAAGCTACCTAAGTCTAGCGTGGAACCTGTCCGCTTAATGCGTAAGCTGGTGCGTATATCATCACAAGGCTTGGTTGTCACACAACAACGGGGCATTACATCAACTGTAACACAGCAAGAGTGGTATTTTATGCAGCGTATGCGAGAGCAAACTTTGCGTGTTCACTTCTGCTGCTTCATGTGACACGTATAAATTAATGCCGAGTACTGTGCGCCAGTAAAATATGTGTCCGACAAGGATTAGATGGATTGCACAAGAGGATTGGGAAAGGGGAAACTTTGTTGGTTGAGGTACGCTTAGTTTCTAAGTACAGTTTGCTGTAAAATCCACCATTATGGACAGGTGTTGCGATAAGTAATTGTAGCTAAAATAAAGGATGTAGTTCTCTAACTTGTTACCTTGTAATTTACCTTCTTCATATCACATTCCTTAGTCTCTCAAGAATCATAATGTTGTGTTAACCAAAACTGATAATTGTTTCATCTGCAAATTTTACCCTGCATAATAATTTTCTATCATTATTATTATGTTCAGAAAGAATTAACATGTATTATCTGAGTGCCAAGCAGCCTCTTGCCTTCACAATGGTATCATTCGACATTTATTTAGAAAAATAATTAATCACTTTTAGTCAACCACTTTTCCATATTTCTGATTTTGCACTGTTTACCTTTCTAGTTGTAAATTTACTATATTGATAAACTACGTAAAGAAAAGTTTTAGAACCCACTTTCTCAAATTTAATTTAAAGTTTATGCTGAACAGGCTTCTCTGTTGTGCTGTAAAATTTTCTCTTGCTTGCTGGAATAAAATTCCGAAGTATGTTAAATGTCAAGAACACAGGCTAAAAATAATATAGTATTAAAACAACGTATTTCTGTAGACCCCTGACATGAAAATAATTACATTTTGTTTGAAAAAGCTAGAAAAGATAATGTTAGCTATGTACATATAGAACAGGCGATGAAGGAAGCTAAAACGCAATTTGAAAAGGAATCATAATGCCAGGAGAAGAAATAAAAACCCTACGTTTTGCCGATAATATTGTAGTATTAGGGGAGTCATAAAAAGACTTGGAATAAGTGTTATGAACGTGGTCTTGGACAAATAATTCAGTATGAAAGAAAACCAATGTAATGGAGTATAATATGGGATACAGTGGAATAACGAAGGGTGTTAGATTGGGAAGGGATACTTTGAAGAAAGTTAAGGAATTATGCTACTTGGGAAGCGTAATAACTAGGGATGATAGAAGTGTAGTAGACATTAAGAGTAGGTTACAAACACGGGTAATAAAAACCGACAAGACGGAGCGACTGGAGTTTTTCTCAAGCATCGTGATATTTGCTGAGGAAGGATGGTGTTTTTCCGAAGAACGTCGATGGAGAGGAGCAAGCGGCTCCTCCCAGAGAGGACAGTTAAAAATGTTTATTGAAAAATATCGAGCCTCACCACCGATGGAATATGAAATAAGGGAGTGGGAATAAATTATTAAAAACACAAGAAAATAAGTTTTTGGAACGTTTTTTTTCACCCATTGAGGGTCTGTGCGTACCGAGTCGACTGCGAACTGTCATCTTGCATGACACATTACAAGTTTGGAGTGACACGTGTTTAGCGTAACGATCCTCCAACATTCTTAATCCCGGTCTTCACGACCATGACGACACAGACATCCAAGCCCATGCCAGGATTCGAATCCGGGACCTCTGGATTTTAAGGCAGAAACGCTAGCCACTACACCACAGGAGGTCGGATTTGGAACATTAAGGACATGAAATTGTAAAAAAAAGGTGATGAAACATTAGCGATATGAGAGTAGAAATAAGAAATTGGAGATTAGCCTTGCCGTCGATATTTAAATAACGAAAGGAAGGCGTGATCCAGTCAGTGGCTCCAAAGTGCTCATCAATGTTCCACGCGGGAGTCCAGATGGGAACATCTACAAGTTGCAGGAAAACGGAGGCGATCGATTTCCAGGTACTATCAATTCCGAGTAGGATTTGTGTTAGTGATTCTGCTTTATGGGAAGGCTTTTAGTATTGAGCTCTTGTAATGAGTTATACCTCATGTATTTAGTCTATAAGATATTTTATTTTGTGCGAATTAGTTTATATATCGTTAAAAGGCTATGTACATTAAAAATGTATTCAATTAGTGTATGGTGCCATAAATAAACGTTAAAGTCAATATTATTCACATTTCTGTAACGAGTTTTAATTATATATTAATTATACCCCCCTCAATCCATTTCCGATTCCTGGCAAGTTCTTGGGTGTGTGTGTGCACTATTCGAGTAACCCTTACTTTGAAAATAAGATCCCCTATGATTGTATATTGGCCTATGAACTTAGCTGTTGATGAGACTTAGAAAAAGAGAAAAAGGAAAATTATGATAATATTTTACGGGAGTCTCTAAACAAGACATGTATCGTGCCGAAGTCTCGAACATGAGCACTCCTTTCATCAAAGCTGTAGATGAGCTATTTGAGATTTTGAATGGAAATTGGGCTACTAGTATTTAACGCGTTATCCACGCTTCTGCGTGGGAGGAAATTCAATGAGGTAGGGTATCCGCGCAACCACAGGAGTGTTGTTGCCATTTGATCCGCCGCACTCCGCCATGCTCGACTAAAGACTCCGCCTTCCACCTAAATGGATTACGCTCCCGTGGCGTCTCGCAGTTGCCTCATTTCCCTCAATGCTGTCACCATCTTACTCCCTTTGCGCAGCCTTCCCGTGGATCATACAAATTAATCTGCTTATCTGAGTCTCTGTGCAAACTATGCCAAGGAAGTGACTTCGTGGGGGAGCGGGAGGGAGAGTCTGCAAGAGTGCGTCGTCAGTTATCGCTCACGTCTGGCGTCTCATGTTTGAGATTTCATCCAAACACTTCACTAACACGGCAGGCATGAGCATGTCGGTGACTGCTTACACACTTGGTCTTATTACATTAGAGAAAACATTTTAACTAAAATAGTAATCTTCTTATTTGAACAAACGAGATAAATTCCAACAGGTGTGAGCAGTTTAAACCAATCGCCAATAAATTAATAAAATCATACATAGTCATACGAATTCTCAGGCAGGAGACTTATCGGTTCTTAATTACACAATACTTATTATATATTTTTATTTTTCATTTTATACTAGTCGAATTACGTAAAAACAGAAAGAAAGATAAAACAGAATATGGAAAAGGAATCATACTGCAAGGTTTATTGATGATATTGTAGTGTTAGGGGAGTCAAAAGAAGACTTGGAATAAATTGTATGAACGTGGTCCTGGAGGAAGAGTTCAATACGTGAATTAATAGAGGGAAAACCAAGGTACTGGAGCGTAGTATGGGAAACGTTGGAATAACGAAGGGTGTTCGATTTGGGAAACTATATTTTGAAAGGACGGTAAGGAATTCTGCTACTTGGGACAGCAGAAGTATAGTAGATATAAAGAGTAGGATAGCGCAGGCAAGAAAGGCTTTCGCAAGATAGAGGAATTTACTTACGTCTAATATAAGTAGAAGAGGGAGGGTAAGCAGATTAAGGAGGATGAGGGACGCGTTAGATAAGCGTAAATGAAAAGGCTTGCACAAGGAAGGTTACCATGAAGAGTTGTATCAGGACTAGTCTTAGGACTGAATGCAACTACAACAACATAAAAATAGTGTAAAATTAATTCAAGCCAAAGTTTGTGTTTTAAGGAGATGAAATTTTTGTTTTCGCAGGAACACTTTAATTTAAATTAAATAATTAGAATATTACAACTGCTTATAAAGTGATACATCCACAATACCAAAATATGACACAGTTGCTTACAAAATTTCTTGAAATATCATCCTTACATTGTATTACTTTGTGTAAACAAATGGGTCCGTATTGTCTTTCGTCATACTCTAATGATACAGGTAGATCGATGGTGCATGGATGGCTTCGATAAAATAAGTTAAATTAGCAACATTTTGATCAGTAACTTGCATGAGCATACGTATATACACATTGTAAAAGATTATAATATTTATAAGTCATTCAAATTTATTTTTCTTTAAGTTTTATAATTGTTATAACCATAAGGGTAAGTAGCGCTGAAGAACTGTCCCCAATTTAAATTGTATTATAGAACCAATTAAATTCAGAAAATTGAATGAGAATTTGTGGAGACGGGCAGAGAAAATGCGGATTAGAGCGGCGTCAGCCTGTCATGAAGATCCGAACCTGTTACCTATGTGTGGGATTGGAAATAGTTTGTCCACCAGGGGACTATGACCAATGAAAGTTTTCCGAGGCATACCCCTTCCTCCATAAGTGCAGATCCCACAAATTATTGGAGACGGACATAAATTAACACGACGTATCATCCACAATAAAAGACTTTATCATGTGACAATCGATTTTACAGTAACATTAATACATTTGATTCAACCAACAAGGTATTACATCACTATTATCACACGAACGAAAGAAAAACAAAGAATTTTAATTTTAAAAATTAGTATTTTTCGCACATATTACTGTAAAGTCATACTCAGTTCTCCATAAGCGTTTTAAATTGGAGTAAGTAAAATATCTTGTATGTTTTTTAAATGTACGCAATAATTTGTGTTTACTTATATTTTCATAATTTGTAATCAGTAAGCAGATGAATATCAATAACTAAAGCAGAAAACTTCAAAATAAATTTTTAGATACCGGTAAATGTATAGCATTATTTAATTAATCTATCATATTATAAATCTCAAAACAAAAATAAAACATATGCAAACAATTTTTTACTAAAATTAATGCTCTATAAAGTTGAATGGAACAATGCCTGCGAAACTATTTTGCCACAAGGCGAATTTTTTCGGTTCCTGAATTTATAAATTTATCTGTTAGCAATTAACGTCCATTTCCTAGAAACAGTGCTCAAACAGTGTTCTATACGTAAATACGTATCGTCATTTTGTCACAAAAACACTGTTAAACTTCCGATGAAAAATTCTGCTGCGGGCTTCCAAAACTGTCCGGATTCAAATAAAAGTGTAGTGATATTTGTGGAATTTCTCTTTTTTATAAATATTTTCATTTCAAATACACATTTCGACATTTTATAATATACTTTTTTAAACTTAAATTTATACGTTTTTTTAAAAAACGTCATTGAGCGAATTGCTCAAAATATTGTATTTCCCTCTAACTCTGTATGAATTCATAAAAGGGAATTCGCCGGAATAAGTCATGTATTACATGCTGGGTTATTATCACACGACATATGTGAAGAATAAACTCCGATATATTCAACGCATTGATATTTGAGGGATGTTTTTAAATTAGTACCGATATTTTTTTGAATGATAGAACATTATTTTCCCGATATTTTATTACCAATAGTTATCTTAACACCACATACTACTTCTCCACATAGTTACTGGCATATATCCTAAAGAGAAACCAGGTATTGTGTATGTTTTCGTCCAAAAAATGCTGTCTTTGATGAAAGCCAAGTCCCACTCAAGAATTTTTTCAGACGAAATTCGCTTTGCGCTTTATCCAGATTGTTGCCTGAACCAACCCAACCATAATTACAGATGGTCCATTCCACTGCGACTCATCGTGCACGTTCTCACAACCGTTTTTAAACTGTCTCATCCAGTTCTTCTCCATTCTATTGCTTCCTCATACTCCTCACAAAATTTCCGTTGAAAGTTTTCTGTCATAGCATTGCATTCATTCAAGAAACAAATCATTGATCTCACTTCACAGTCCGTTAAATTGTTTAGAACATTTAGAAACGCTCTACGGAAAGGACAACGCAAAGCGACGGCGCTTTTTACTGCTGCGTCTGGCATTGTAATGAATAGAGGGCGTGATCGCCCACGGTCAAAATCGAAACTGAATCGCTGCAGCGGAAAAATATGATAACGATAATTACTTTAGAAACAGACCTTGTACATCCAAGATGAACTGATGAAGGTTTACTTAAAATGTAGATTTAAACATTAAACACCCTGCAATACAAGAAAAGTACGTGAGGAAAGTCTGAAGGGCTGTTAAGTATTTTTTTGTGTGCGTGGTATCCTTCCTAAGGGTCAGCATTACACCATTCTTCGGACAATGAAACAGACATTTCTTCACACAATACGCAAATGGGCTTGTACTGACAATGGATGTCAATCTTTTAAATGAATGGCAGATCCGTTCTTAATTCAAGGCGTAAGTTACGATTATAAAAATGGAAACAGATAATTGAGTAATGTACGCAAAACAAATGTGAAGACACTTATTCACAACCTGCGGCTAAATTTTTTTCTATTTGCTGCAATTTTGTAAATTGTGACCAATAGATACTATTTGACATTGCATCTGATTGGCTATCGCAATTTGAAAAGGAAGGAGAATATTCGGTGCCATACGAGGTAGAATGGACAGAAGTTTGGCGGATCGCTAACGAGAGAAGATGTAAAATTTTGGTAGAAGGCGTCATCCATGCAGCCAGATCATTCCGACGCAGTAAAAGAGAAGCGCCTCCGAGGATCTTGAACCCGAAGCAGACAGTCACCACCGTCAGCAAAGAAAACAGCAGCTGTCTTCTGTCGGTATCGTTAACATAAAATTGCTAAAGTTCACATTGCTAGTCCTATTTGCCAAAGAAACTTTACTTCTTTTGGTTCACCACACAGGTGACATGAAATTAAAGCGTTTCAATGAAAATTAATAATGCTCTACTATCTTCAATTGTAAATCATTTATTTAAATTCTACTATTGTTTACATATCGAATCTTAATTTTATTGTTGAATTTAAACTTAAAATTATTAATTGAATCCTTTCCATTTCTCTTTTGAGCCATACATACTTTATTCTTTTGACCAATTTGTTAAACGCTATCACAATTGTCGCAAAACAGTGTAATTTAATTAATTACTTAATAATACGTAAATTAATCTAGCATTTTTATTATTGCTACCCTTTCTATTGGAAAGAAGAAACGTTTGATATAGTATTTACTCCTCCTGTTTACGTTTATTGGTAATTATAGTCCTGAATTTCATGTGTCGAATACGTAACACTAATAAATTACGACGAAATTGCCATCAATGCATAAATATATTTGTTTTAAAATTATTTTATCTTATAAACATACAGTAAAAACCATATTCAACAGCAAATATTTATTTTTTATAATAACTTATTAAGCAATATTTCGCTATATTTGTCAATACAATTATTATTTGACCCTAGGGTTGTTGCGACTCTAAATATTGAATAAAAATAAATTTTACTTTGCATTGTTCATATTGTAATGGCCACAGTTCTTAAAAAAAGGGGTTATGTTACACTGTAAAAGTGGGAGTTTTTTGTTTTTATAGAACAGAAGAAATAATATAAACTATAAAATTAAAATCAACTTACTATGCCTGTAACATCGGTATCAATAATAAGATCTATTTCTTTTTACCAACGCCTGACTCATGCATTCCTTTAATTACGTATTAATAAAATTAAATATTTGCCAAAACGTTCGTTTTCATTTATCTCAAGTAAAACAAGTGAACGTACTAAAGCAAAACATTGAAATTACATAATATCATGTCGTAGATTGTACATCACATAAATTATAGCAATAAAATCGTCTAGATCCCTAAGGAAATGCAGATTTTATAAAATTTAATATGCAGCATATGAAATGTGTGAATCACTGTGATGTAGTTATCAATTTGAGACCCGCGCGCCTCTGCGCTCGAAAAAGAAGCGCGGCGAATACCAAAGTTTCCTCCCACTCGTAGAAGTAAGCTTCAACTCAGATGAGCCACTCGACAACTCTGTTTGCTGAGAACTGAGCCTTATTGCATTGGCAAATATAATCACTCAACTGTGCTCCGTAGTACAAGTCATTTCTACTCCACAATAATTTTATTAGGAATCCTGTTCCTGGTCCTGAGTTTTATGTTACGATCATTTAATTTTATGAATGTAATAATTAAAAAAATAATAAAAAATTTCAACTGTGTTGTATGAAGAACAAGGTAACAAAATGAATAATTATAACTCATTTTCACCTACTGCCAGGCATTAACAATCAGATAAACGCATAAAGCTAGTTTTTTTTATATGAAATAAAAGGCTGTTTTTAAACAGTGAATTTACTGTGAAAATCACATCCACGTTCATTATATTCCCCTTTAACACGAAGGCCGTACAAAATTGAATAACACAGATAACGTGTTAAATCATGGGTTTTAACGGCCACAATACTGTTGTTAAAATCTGAATGAAACAGCATTGATTTTATGTTACGGGCTAAACTAATGAATTGTAAAAATAAGGACATTATGAGTGCAAAATATGGACATATTTTTTGGACAATAACCTACCCTCATGCATGCCAGCGCGTTAGAAATTATACAATACATTCTCGCTTTTACTCAAACAACTCTCCGTCCGACAATGAAGTTGGTACTTATTTAATAGAATTATATTAAGTTGTAATATAGTGATATTTTAAAATGGCAACCAGCTACGAACTTTAGCACTTTTAATCTACATTATTTCTTGATTTGAAAAGAATTACTGTTTATGTTTCATAAAATGTACTATTCAATAATGTAAGAGATTCGTTTTAACGGGTATCTTTGAAGTTAAATACACAATTAACATTTGTTATCGATCGAATCACCAATAAATAATACAAATGGTGACACCCTGTACTCTTTGAATTTAGCAGATGATCAGGTTATATTCGTCGAAGATGACGCATACTACATACTAAGAAAATTGGTGAGAAATATGTGAAATGGGGCTTACAAATAAATTTTGATAAAACCGAGTATATAATTGTAGGAGGCACAGGACGAGATTTAGAAATGGAAGACGGAAGTGTGGCAAAGACCTACACCACATACAAATACTTAGGAACAAATATTTATTGTGAAAGAGGAAGCAAGGAGGAAATTTAACAGAGAATAGCGTACAACAAAATTGCAACAGGACAGTTACACTTAATGATATGTAATAAAAATATAACAATAAAGGTGAAAAAGAATCTATAATACGCTAGTGGAAATTATTGCACTACATGGTCCTGAGGTCTGGGAAATAACATATGAAAAATGAAGGAAAGTTATGAGCGATGGAGATGATTTCTGGAGACACAGCTGTGGTATGACAAGAAGAGGAAGGATAAGAAATCAATACATTCGGAAAGAAATGGGGATTACATAAGTAAATATCTTAGATACAATTGAAAGTAGGAGGTTGAATTAATGTGGATAATTGAGACGAATACCAGAGAAACGGTGTCCTTTAAAAATATTCCACTGGAAACCCCCAAAACGAAAGAAAAAAGAAATGGAATGAAGGAGTGATGCAATCAATGCAGGACAGATGTATGCGAGATGAAGGTTGGTAAGATGAAAGGAGGTGGAAGCTTGGATGCAAGAGATTATATATGGTGTAGTTCCTACTCTTATAAATATATATATTACAAAATATTAAAATTTATCTGACGCGACAAATAAAACCAATTTACGTACATCTTATCGACAATCCAAAGAAGTTTATTATTGCTCAGGGAGTTAGATCTCTGCTTAATAGGTTAATTATGGCGCGAATCCCACTGCAAAAACAGATGAAGAATATTCTCTCTCCCTCTCTCTTCCTTATGCTACCAAAATAACACAATAAGTAGGATGAATATGAATGGTATAGAAACGTCTACTAGGACTTATAACTCGCAGCTTGTTTTCCCGCGGCAATTCAATGAACGCATAAATATTTACGTTAATATTTTCTAAACTCTGCAAGATATTGAAATGAAACATACACGAAAATTTAAGATTGAATTACTGTTTAATTCTCTGAAATCCGTTGAGCGGTTTCGGAACGTATTCGAGACAAACATACAGACAGACACTTCAATTTTATTTATCGGTGTAGATATCAAGTCAGAATATTTTTATTGTTTTATTTGTGTTTGTTTGAAAATAGTAAGCGGTAAAAAGGTCTAATAAGTCAGAATGATTAATAAAGTTATTGGTATTAGTTCAATACAGGACGTTTAGTCCGTTAGTTTGAGACCTCATCTGGTGATTTAAAGAAACAATAAATTGAAGCAGATGAAATTTACGTACATGTTGTGGGAGCGTAGAGGCCTTTTAACCATTTATTTTTTATTTGTGGTTATTAATTAACTTTATTCCAATTAACTTTATTAGAGATCTTAGCAGTGGTTGAGAACTTGACAAGTTGTAGACTGCTTGTTAATGGTGCCAATATGTCGGGGAGACAATCCCCGGAGTCTGAATAAAAGCACGAAACAAACCAATACCTGGTATTAACGAAATGTGGAACAGTTCGTGTAGAGTGGAGATAAGATCGTTGCAGAAATTGTAAATTTGTAAAACACGTGATATTCTAGACAAAGGAGACCGACCAGAAAGGTTGATAAAATATAGACTTTTGCATAGTCGTCTGGGGTTCCGGTAAAATATACGAGAATTAGTGTATGTGATGATTTAATTAAGAATCTATTAGTTTTCATAGTTTTTGAAAGACCCTTTCCGTTTAATTGAATTAGGAATTAATTTTAAGTTTAACGTTGTCCTACAATATAATTATTAAAACTGACTAGACATTTGACCAGAATGAGCATGAACTAACTTCAATTTCGGAAAAGAAATAAAACTGTCGTGTTGTGAATAGAAGTTTCTAAAAGCGTTATCAAGTAGAAGTTCTTGAATAGATATAAATTAACAAACTGACAATCATAGTACAAATTAAATAAATAATATAAATCTAAGGGACCGATTTCATGTGCGGATGTTTCCATATCAATTAAAAAGAAAGAGACACAAATTTATATTAATTGTATCGTAGAGATATCAATCTCAAGGAAAATGAAATATAGTATGTTACTTAAAGAATGAATGAATTTGTTTAAATAAAACGTTGGTTTAGGTATGTTATACTATTAAAATGTTGTTTGCTCATTTTGTTGTGATGCCACCTATAAGGAGAAAGGATTCACCAATTTCTTTAAATAATATACTATAAATAATTTTATTATTAGATGCGTTGATACTTTTTATTCGATTTAGCGTTAGAAGGCAGTTGATATCTGATCAGTCTTAGAATCTATTTTAACGGTTACTGCACATTTTAATTTGATAACAAGTTTAGTATCCTATTTCCTCAACCGAAGACTAATTGAAACGAAATATCTAAATCTAAGTGCATTGGAGGTATATGCAATCCCGCGCTACAAATAATTCCTTAACCATTATAATAACTTATAAAAGTTTTTACGAGTGAAAAGTTTATATGGGCATAAAGAAAATTTTGGGAATAGTTTTTAGAATAACGTTTGAAAAAAATCACATAATTTTTTCGTTTAATGTAAATAAAATTAATTTATAAGAATTATATTTCATAAGCTGTCAGCATTTCTGTTGTAAATGCTAAAAATGTTTCAATTCCGGTGAGAGACTTGGGGTTTGCCACTTTCACAAGTCATCATTTCAGACTCACGATGCCATTTGTAAACACGCTAACGACAAGTTCGGTTTCCCAGCTACATACTTCGGCTAACGAAGGGTACCCAGAAAGTCAAGGGTTTAAACGAAAGAATAAACAAAAATTTTCTGACTTCGGAAAGTGAATGGATTTATTAGTAGCTTGCAATAAATTACAATCACATAATAATACAAGAATACAATATTTTAAATTTCAAAATCACCTGAAATCTTTTTGTGTGGGTTATATTGAAGGCAAAATGATGAGTCATTGATGTTAACAGAATGGCTTAAGGACAAAAAAATAAGAAGCTGGGATTTTCATCTTAGCGCTACTTTCATGGACAAGATGTTAATGAAAATTGGTTCTGATAAGTTAACGACGAATATAGTTCAAACTATAAGGAAAAACGTTAGCATATGCTATGTAGTAAAATTAAGACATAAACAAGTAAGAAATATTAAATTGTCACAAAAATATATTGAAAGTAATTAATTCATATTTATAATTATTTACAACCTAAGTTGCATACATAACAGTAAAATAAAGTATCCAGATGTTAAAATTACTATTGAGGTATTAAAATAAAAACAAAATAAGTAGGGTATTATGCAAAGTAGTAAAGGTATGGATGTGGAAAATTCATACGCGCAGCTGTCAAATAATATATAAATACGATCACAGATTGATTTATGAAAAACCTACAAATGCACATATTTTGTTTCGTCGTATTCCCTAAATTAAATATTAAGAGCATTTTACGATAAATTCAGGCGTAGAATAGATTTATGAACTTCTGAATAAATGTATAGTTTTTAATACGGCGAGCGAATCCGTACAAAAGAAGCGTTCTCTATGCATTTCATTGACGACTCAAATAACACTGGGAAAATTTAACTAGCATTTGAGATCAAACCATTTACTGCCTAAAAATTCGTGGTCGCTGAATGAAGTCATCAACAGAGTTCGTTATTATCTCTTAAATCTGGGCAGCGATTTAGGTCCTTTTCACATAGCGAGGTGATTCTCCTCCATAGGCGGGAGTTTTCCATCAATGCTTTTATGTAGTACATCGTTGAATACTCCACGCGTGTAATATCAACTTTCATAATAGCAACGTGCAAAGGGAAAAAGTAAATTACTCATATTTCCATTATGCATATTTGCTACTATTCAATTATTTATACATCATTGTGTGTTAGATTTTTATTATTATACTTATTATGCTTTTATGTTTACCATAATATATTTTACAATACAAATTCAGATATTTTTTATGCCTTTTATAAGAAGTATTGAATTTGATGAAAAAATTAAACTCACATTCACGTCCCCGTAATCAAATCCACTCAATAATGAATAATCCAAACGTAATATTTTCTTTAATAATGAGGGTAACTTAGAACCGTCTAAACCAGAAAATTATAATGATTTAACAGAACGCAGAGTTCATTATACTAAAGTAATTGGAATGATGTTTGATTAAGGAAAAAATGGCCAAAAGTCAGAAATAGAATGAGTTTAATTTTTAAAATGTTTCGTCTTCAACTTTCAGAACCTCTTCATTTCATTCTCCAAAAAAATATATTACATATACAGAGTTTAATATAAATAAATAGATAATTTTAAGCTATTTACGATTAAAATATTTTTAAAATTTCGTGATGCTTCCGCATAATTCTGAGCCGAAATGAGAGGAAATAGTATTAAAGCAACTGATACCATAAGTTATATTGTGACGTAATTTTATTAACTACAAGAATTAAATTTCAAAGTTTCCAGTAATGAACAAATAAATAACATTAATAGTTAATCATATATACAATTTAAATATTGCGTATCTAGTTTTACATTTAATGAAGTGACATTTCATACAATGTGAAGCATTTCATTAATTAATCATGAATAACAATTGATATCTACACCTGAAATTTTAAAAATACATCAATAAATCATGAGTGTGTTTTAAGTATACTTATTAGTTAACACATTGCTAAATTTTCCTTAAATATTGTTTGAAACTTGCGCATTCTGAGGTAAATACAACACGTAAATGGTAAATCAATAAATACCATAGAGGTTTTAGTGTTATAGATTGTAGATGAATTCATTTTATAAATAAAATAATACAATCAACTTATTTATTAATAAAACTGGCTAAATAAATGTTTGATATTACTTGTTTCCAAATTCACCTTGTGGAATTAGTGGTGAGATAGTTTGACTGTTTACAGGGGTGCTTTGGATACAAAGTTAGTATTCTCCCTCAGTAGGTAAGTTTATAATTGAAATAGGTTATAACGAAAGGTTATAACTAATAGTATGATTAATTTATAATTCAGAAATAAATTTTATATTATATTAAGGTGTAAGTTAATAAAGGTAATCCATTAATATTTGGGAGTTATGCAAAAATTATCTATGCATTTTCAACAGAAAATGAGCTCTAAATCTAAAGAAGAAAATATATTTTCCATATAATTACTCTTTTGGCATTTATAACTAACGATTGCCGCGCATGAAATATTATTGTTATAAATTTCTTTATTTACATTAGACGAAAAACTAATATGAAGTTTTGTTCAACTTTTATTGTAGAAGACATTCTCAAATTTTTATTTAGGCCCACATAGACTTAACACTTGAAAAAAACGTTTTTAACTAATTAAAATGCATACCGAATTATTTGTAGCGCGGGGTTGCATACATTTCTAATGCACTTTTTTGTTGTTTCCATTCGCCCTTGGTTAATGAAATAAGTTATTATACTTGTCATCAAATTAAAACGCACAGGAAGCTTATCAGACAGTAAAATTGATTCTTAGACTGATCATATATCAACCACCATCTTCAGTAATCAAGTCCACGCTCAAGCGAATAAAAAGTACCAACGCATCTAATAATAATAATAATTCTTTATTGTATTTTTAGTTTACCAAATCTCTCATCACAACGTAAGTAAGAAATGGAGAACCATGAATATAATGATAAATTTTACCACAAAATAGAAAAAAATTCAATTCAATTAATTTTTAAGACTTTCAATTAAGAAATTATTTGACCACGAATTAAGTAAAGTTACATAAACTAAAGACATTAAAATGTTATTATATGATAAATTTAAGCAGTCTAATTTATTAATATATTCGAAAGAATTTCTAAAAGTAAAATTAGCTTCATCATTGCTTAATAAATTTGGAAATATTATATAAAGCGTCATTGGTAGATGAAACTGTTAATCTGTATGTTACTGGATCTATATGAACTTACACTAAAATTAAGTTTAAGACATGTTTTAGTAAAGTAATTTTTTGATTTTCATATTTTAAACATTGATTTCTCTTACTAGATTATTAAACCAGTATTACCAGTTTCGTAAGTTAACTCATCTCCCTTATTTATATAATCAGATCTATCATGAGCAACTGTGCTGGCAATTGAACTGATGTAAATATTATTTATGAGTTGCTCCTGATAAATTTTCTCGTAAAAACAAGACCTCTCGATAGTTTGTTGACAGAAAGGCCATTGTTATTTGATTTTTATATGTCTTTCTGTAAAAGATTAGTTAATTTAATTAAAAAAGCATTTGGTTCTAACTTTTTACGAAAATGGATAATAAACCTGTGATTTTTAAATAAATATTAAATGAGTTATAAAATCCTCTTTGTCAGTTTTTACTTTATTTAAATAATGAAGTATACTAAGTTTCGTCTCTCATTTGAGACTTCTTCAGGTATACTAAAATAAAATGGAATACATTATGAAATAAGTTACAAAAAATTTTAAAACTATGTATTATATTTATAATTTAACAAATGTAATCCATTGTAATTGTCATTTTAATATACCTGAATAAATATCAAATAAAAGACGTACGTACTGTAGTTCATTATTTAAACAAAATAAAAACTGACAAAGAGGCTGTTATATTTGATTTAAAATCGAAGTCGTTAAAAACAACAGTGGAAGTACAAAATTTATATTTTTATTGCTGCATCAACTGAAAGCCAACTATTTGAGATCATCTTAATCATTACCTTGACAGGATGATACCTATTGTACAACCAATGAAACTTTTTTGTTTTCAAAAAACCGCTAGTACTAACTTAATTGTTTCAAAGTTAATGGTGTAAGATATGTTTTATAGTACTTTTATTTCTTTATTTTTTCAAGAAAATTGTCTTTTAAAATTACTGGGCTCCTTATATAAATTTAACGCTTTATCACTAGTTAACTATAGTTAAGTAAAACTGAAAATCTAACTTTTTTCCATCTACAATTAGCAGTCAGCTTGTTTTTACTATATTATTGGAAATATTCAATAATGGAAGCCAATCTATTTTAAGCTGTCGTCGTGCATGAATATCTGAATTCCGGGAGGTTTATTATATTTGAGTGAGTATTGTGCCTTCTCTTACGCACGTCTGATTTATAAGGACAGGCAGGGAGGCAGGAGGCACAGAGTTGAGAGGGACGGAGTGGAGCTATGAATGAATGAGTGATTTGCGGGGGCGAGTGACATGTGGGCCGGGGTCAAGAAGCGGTGCCTTTTGTCTGCGTCGCGATTCGAGGAGCGTCTGCGCATTTCTCATGTTCATAACTGCTCGCAGCAAATGGATTTCGACGACTTTCTCTCCAAGGGTCGTAATCTTTCGCAGTCGACCACTTCAGGCGCCGCCATGAATCCGGATTAGAACGTATAGCGAGTTAATGGTCTTTCTTACTGAAACGCTAGTGCTTGCTCGCGCCCCTACAAAACCTCCCTTCGGACTGGAATACCGAATAGGTTAACACGACTTGGTTCCCGGCTTTAACTATAATGATACAACTTCACCTAACACATTTGAAATTGAATAAATAATGTGTATCGCAAGCCACAAAACTGAGTATAATTTTTATTGAAACGCTGGTATTCAACACGTAAAAAATAAATTAAATTATATAATAGGTTCGTTATGTTAAGATATTTCAAACATATTTTAAATAAATTTTTCATTTAGAAATGAAGAAATTTTAAGTAACGATAAAATTTGGTTATAAATCTTCCAACACGCACCATTGTTGACGGTTTTGGCACTTTGTTATGGATTTTTACTTCATTTAATAAAGGAAAAAATTATGACGTATCCTGGGAAGGATAAAAAATGAATTTAATAATTATATAAAAGGGAAGGGCCTGGATAGAATACGACTTACGTATTGTTAGAAAAAAATAATTGTATTTAATTCTGAACTGACACTTACTAGCTTCATCAGGAACATGGAGTCTTTTTAATGTGGGGACCGAGAACATTTTATCTAAACAACCAGAGACGAGAAACATGGAAGTTTGTACATCACGACGTTACAGTTGGTCTTCCTTCCTGCCATAATGCTCCGTAGATTCTGTAGTGGGATGATGATTGCTTGATGTCCGGAGTTGCAGGCAGAATTAAGGACAACATCTTATGGCAGCTCGTCTCAGCGTCTCAGTGAATATCACCCACAGAAAACAAACTGTATAAGCTGCTAAATGATTGAATAGGTTTTCGACTGAAAAGACTCTCTGCATAGCCGAAACTGAATGTTTTTCTCAATCGCTGAAACCAAATGTGTGAGTAGCTGAACCTGAATGTGATCTGAATCGTGGAAACTGAATGAATTCTTTCCGAAAACGAAGAAGTGCGTCGGTTTTCTTCTCCAAGCTCCATCTCCGCACTTGAAATTTCACCCCCTTGTAAGTTTTTGGCGTGATTTTTGTCATCCTCATTATGAAAAGGGGAACTGGATACGCAATTTTTATACGGCTGACAGCACAAGTTTGGGGTCAACTCTCAGCGAGAAATATTTTTGCGTAAGGCGATGGATTGTCAGCGTAACTAAATTGTCAGGGACCCTTTCTTTTGTAAGGAATACATTTCAGTTTTTCTCCCACATACAAGGGTGAAGTGTCCGCGTTGTGCATTTTCTAACAAAATCTTTTCTTCGAGGTATGACACCCGACAGACAGAGTTGACAAGATACATGCTCGGCGATTTCTTTCTATCATCGTTGTCGTCGAAAGTCTGGACCTTTTAGCATCGTCAATGAAAAATGTGCATACCTTCATGCTTCTCTTCTGGCTAAATAGATGACTCATTTAAATAGCCAATCACGTTTATTCGTGGTCACGACTCCGTCTATCGATCTAACGTCTGTTACATATTATATACGCAAACCAAATAGATAAAACAATGTAATTGCAATTGCGTACTATATGGTTATAACCTTCCAGCATAATCGTCAGTTTTACCACTCAACAGTCTAAAATTAAATAATCATACTTTCGGATTCCAGTATTGTTTTTTAATAAACAAAGGAAATATTCTTTACAAAGAGGTTTATGTCAATGATCTAGCTTTAAATGGTTTCAGGCATTAAATCTCATCCATACAAGAAAATGGAAACGTGTGAATTAGTACATAGGACAGTTCATAATTACTTATTATCATTAACTATTTGCTCGTTTTCTTAAGTAATTAGTGATTTGGTCAGTTTATTTAAATATTTGGTACATTTAATTGCTATTTAAAACTAAAAAGTAATGATATAGGGTCTTAGCATCCCAAGTGGTCTACGGGTAAACGCTCGACAATATCAGATGTGGGTCTAATTTCGCATAGATGAAGATTCATATATGTAATTAATTCTTATTTTCAATAGGATGAAAATTACAGTCTAATGTTGGGACGCCTGTTAGTTGTGGTCAACACGAAACCGTACGAAAAACTTATATAAAGTTAAATAATATAAAATAGTATGCTTTTATACATTTTTCATCAAAGTTTTCATCGATCTATTGCTTTTAAGGCACAAGCTTGTGTAATGTGAAAAATGGCTATTTAATTTTACGAGATAAATACTATATGAGAAGCATTTGTTTAGGTAGATCGCAGTTTAAAATATCTTAAATGACAAGCACACATTCGAATTAAAATAGGATGGAACAGATTTATTTTCCATTAGTTTTCAAAGGAGGACGATTCATCACATACGATTAAGCTAACACTAACAATAGAAATAAATTTAATGAAAGGAAAATGATGCGTATATTACTATTTAGGTTGACAAGCTAGAAACGCAAACTATCTAATTTAATATAAAGAAATGTTTGACAAATTTCACAATCTCACAATCATTATGAACACAGTCCACAATAAAGACTAATACACTTTGTAAAAGAAAAAGAAAAAAATGCCTCCAACGCCTGTGGGAGTTTCTCTCGCAGTCATTTCCTCTAGAGTGACTGCGGGGCTCACCTGATTATCTCGGGAATGCCTCGTACTCTCTCTCTGTTTTTCTTTATCAAAGTTCTCACATGCCAAGACAGCCAACTGCCTCCTAAATCTCGTGGAGACACGGAGAAGGGAATGCTGCGACCCCACAGCACACTCGTCTCCCGTCATTCAGAAGGGCGTGTGAATGGTACCCAATGCCCGACCTACCTGATGCAGGTTTTCTTAGGTTTTCCCAGAATCTCTTTAGGTGAAACACCGGGTAGGATCCTTAAACCACATCCCGGGGGCCTTAGACAACCGTTGGCTACCTTGATCTACCTTCCGCATCCCCCTTTTCATTTCCCTTTCTATGCTATTAAAGGGGAGTTGCCTGTTTCAGGATCACCCTTATGTAGCCTGTTAACCCCAAAAAAGTAAAAGAAAAAAAACAAATAGGGACGGAAATACGCATAAAAGTCATTTGATAAACATCATGCTTCGCGATTAAAATGATTTGAATTACTGAAACAGAAAAAAAGATCAGAATGAACAAAAACTGGGAAAATTGAATTAAATATAAATATAAGTAGAATTTGGTAATCTTTGTACAGATTCGTGCCATGGAGTGATAATATATTTACTTCACACAAAATTAATTGAGTTGAAGCTTTGAAACTGTAAATCAAGAAGGAATCA
Organism: Eucriotettix oculatus; assembly: GCA_034510155.1. Lineage (NCBI taxonomy): Eukaryota > Metazoa > Arthropoda > Insecta > Orthoptera > Tetrigidae > Eucriotettix > Eucriotettix oculatus. The sequence goes on along the minus strand of CM067376.1, from coordinate 47,850,619 downwards.
GGTAAATTAATATTTACAATATATTTTAAGACTTAAGAGAATGTATGCAGTAAAGAATTAGCTAATTTTAGGAGACCGCAATGGTATTGTAGGTTCAAAGATGGAAGAGGGGAGTGAAATAGTTTTTACGTTTGCACATTGCTTCAAAAATCTGCTGATATTGAATATTGTGTGAAATGTTTTTGGTTTTATTCTTAGAATAATTTAAATAGTTTTACTTTGTTAATTAGACGTGGCACGAGAATTTTCTCCGTGAAATTATTCCAATGACACCATTTTTCTGTCGGAGGATCCTTCGTAACAACAAACCCTGTAATCCTCCGAAAGCTTCTAAGGGAAAAGTACAATACATTGCGCAGCATTGGCTGGAATTGGAAACCTACTGGAACTAGAAGTCAACATCAGAAAGCGCTCGGCGAGTTATTTGTAGGAGATCTGGGATACATAAAACCTACGACTTTTGATTTGCTGCAACACGACACCAAATCAACTACTCTTAAGCATTTCATTACATGACAACCACTAGTTGGTAAGTCCATTAAAATGAATGATTCATTACGTTGTTGACTCTATCGTAAACGCGGGAATAGTTTGGAGCTTGGCGGAGGTCTGTAATTTCAGTGACGCTATCTGTGGGTGATCCATCACCGCTGACTTGCGATGCTATTCCGAATAAACTTTATGCGTGGGGAGGCTATTCCAGGAGAGATAGCCGCCTCATGGCCACTCTCCGTGAATTGTGGACGAAAGTGTTTTATGTTGACCCCTTCACACATGTCCCAGATAATCGACCCATATAAGCTACGCATTATACATAATGTGGGAAGCTACTAATATTTTCATCTTTATCAGTCAGGGAAAGAAAAATAATGTTTATTAAATTATGAAGAAAAACTTACTGGTACAAATAAGTGTAACCAAATAATTAAATGTGCGTAGGTACTAGAAATATGGTATGATATGAGGATTGATAGAAGGAAAACCAAGGTAATGAAGTGTAGTTTGGGAAACAGTGGAATAACAAATGGTGTTAGATTGGGAATGGATATTTTGGCGGAAGTTAAGGAACTCTGCTACTTAGGAAGCGTAATAACTAAGGATGGTAGAAGTATAGTAGACATAAAGAGTAGGATAGCAAAGGCAAGGAAGTCTTTCGCGAAAACGTGGAATTTACTTACGGGTTATATAAGTGTGAATATTAGTAAATCGTTGGTAAAATTGTTCGCATGGAGCGTGGCGTTATATGGGTTAGAGGGGTTGGGGAAAGGAAAAGAATAGAAGCCTTTGAAATGTGGTGCTATAGGCGAATGCTGAAAATCAGATGGGTGGATAGAATCACAAACGAAGAAGTTCTAAACAGAATAGGGGAAAAGCGAACAATATGGAGGACGTTGACCAAGAGAAGGGATAGATTAATAGGCCTCGTTTTAAGACATGATGGTTTTGGAAAATTAGCATTAGAGGGAAGTGTATGGGGTAAGACCAGAAGAGGTAGGCCAAGGATGGAATAAGGTAAACAGATGGGTTGTGTTAGTTTTAAAGAATGAAAAGGCTTGCGCAAGATAGGTTAGCATGGAGGGTTTCATCAGACCAGAGAGCGAACACTGGAGGCATGCCAGGGCTCACATTAATGGGAACCTTTGTCATGGCAACTTGTAAGTGCAGAAACTGTTCTGAAAACATTTTGAACTGAAAACCATTTTTTTGCGTCATTTTTCAAGAATGAGATTTTTGACGTACAACACATTATGAACAAAAACCATTCGTTTCCTTGCGTCACCATATTGTACTTTAATATCTCTTTCGTAAAAGGTAAACGATTATAAAGACAGGGTATGTTAAAAATACCTTGCAACTCTCTGCAATATTCCGTTCATAAAAATACGGTGTTCCTGAAAATGGCAGTAGAGGTACGCCATCTTCTCCCCAACGACTTTTTTTAACTGAAGAAAATATTCCACTCCACTTTCTCTCTTCTTATACTGCGCATCAAATATAACTTCCCATTTCTCATGATAAAATATTAAGGCTAATTTTATAAAAATTCAGAATAAATTAAAAAAACATTGAATATAGATTCAAATAAAATTTTCTGTTTCTGTAAATGAAAATTTATATGCTACCTGTAATGTAGATTGAATCTTTACGACATATATAAATTATGTATATTTAAATCATAATTTAATCTACCTCTTTAGGTCTCCTATTATTTTCAATATGGTCAAAAACGTTTAATCTTTTATTAAAATAATAATCCACTGTAAATCAGAATTTATTGGCATTATCAATCGTTCTTATCAAATCATTGTTGAAGGAGATGTTTTCTTTATATGTTGAGATTTTATATTCTGAAGTTATATCTCTATGGAATCATTGTAAAGATGACGAAACTGATATTTTTTTGTGACGTCAACAGTCCATAGAATGCTCAATTTTTACTTGATCTATTTCTTGCATGAGGATCCCAGGACCACATCATAGTGACATATCTAAATTTGTTTCTCACATGCCCTGGAAAATGAGGAATTTGTAAAGTACTTTGTGTGCATAAAGTCGTATACCACCACAATGAAATATTATTAAATTCTTTAGGGTGTGGAATACTACTTTTACAGCCGCAGAACAAGTATATAGTGACACTGAGAACGAGCCGAATTTTCCAGCGACCGCGATGTCCATCTGCAGCTGTTGTGTCCACCTCATCTCCATGTTATTGCTTCCTTTCCATGAAACAGTTCCTTCTTTTCTCGAGGCAGTCTCAGTAAAACGTTTAATGCGTATGCAAGTCAAGACTATGTCGAGAGACTCGTTTCAATTTGATAATTTGTCGTAGCAGCATGAAAAGTTCACATGAAGTACTAATTTCACTTCCCGAGTACCACTACGAAAATTTTTGTGGTTGGCGTTTTGTTTTCAATTTGTCAACAACTCTAATATTTTTGTATATTATCTTTGTATCTTTATCTTCTTTAGATTTATCTTAGTCTCACGAGCAGCATTTTTAATGAATATAGGGAGGGATTGTTTTATAATAAATAATCGTTATAACAATGTGAATAATATTAAACTTTACATCTATTTGTGACAATATACATGAATCTTAGTTCGCATAGCCGGAATTTTTTTTTATAAAGATTAATACTACATACTTGAAATATTTATGAAAATTAAATTTATTACAAACTAAATAAATGAATTACATATGGGCCTTCTCATGGAGAAGAACACAAACACAAATCCTACTTGGAATTAACAGTACTAGTAAATTAGTAAAAGTTTACAAACAGTGGTCATTACCTTGTCTTCTCAGCTTAGCCTGGAACTTCCCGCTAGAGTCAGTTCTGCCGTTTCCTCGTTGTTAGTACTTTGGTGCACCGGACTATATCAAGTCTTTCTCCCGGTGTTCAAATGTCCGTAGCCAGGATAATCTTAAATTTGTTCGCTCTAAATGTTCAAAAATTAATTTTCAGTCTTATGTCCATTTTTAAAGTCCCTACCATAATGCCTTGAAAGTCCTGTCTTAATCATCGCGTCTTTAATGCCCAAAATCCATTTTTCTTGGGTTTTTAATATATTCTCTCCACTTCATTATTTCATATTCCGTCGGTGGCTGGGACCGATACAGTCAAATAAAAATTATCTGTCCTCTCTGGCAGCAGCCGTTTGCCCTACTCCACCGGCGATTTTGGGTAAAAACACCATAGAGTTTGGGATAACCCCAGTCGTGTCGTGGCTTTATTATCCCTGTCTGTAATCTTCAATTTCCTTCACACCGCTTGCCTTTGATTCCGTACCACCAAATTCAACAAGTAGCTGTGTTTTATCGTTACAATTTCATATACTACATTTAGTTTGACCAAAACAAAAGAAAATTAGTTTTAATTCAATTTTTGTGGTGATACTTCAGATTTAAAGAACTGAATCTTTCGTAACTTATTTTTAATTAAATTAAATTAAATACTTTTACCTAAAATAAAGCGTTGTATACAATAAGTTATAAAGTTAGACCAGTGGTTTTTAAATTGTGTCCCACAGTATCCCGGGATTCCGAGGCACATCTCTGGCGGTCCCGAGACACAATAAAAATTCGAAAGAAAATATTAAGCACTCTGACTAATTTATATTGTTTATTATCTGAAAATGAATTAAGTATAAATAAACTACAATAAAAATAATACTTTCAATGCTCTTCAATATAAAATGATTCAACTTTTCGAAAACAGTAGCATCTATTGAGTAACCCTTTAAAACATTGTAACAACATGCGAGCTCGCTAAGTATAACGCAACGGAAGGAGACAGTTTGCAAAAATACTTGATGCGACGCATGAGTGAATTACAACAATTTAATGTTAAACTTTTAACAATAAAAATTACAATACTTTTCTATAAATAGTAGTTGGGTGCTCGGCCTTGCCCGGGTACTTATTTGTACAGTATTTAATTTGACACCAATACGAGTTAATCTGTATAGAGTGCGTTGTCAGGCGTCCTATCTACTTGTTCTAAGAACGATTTTGGAAAGTTTTAGAAACAGGGATGATATATGTAATTGAACTACGTGAATCTCTTCATATTTGCTATTTTTAGATACTTATCGTGATTCCAATACCCGTATTTTATTCCAATTTCTTTTCACTATAACGTCACTAATCACTGTCCTATATAATGCACATTCAACCCTAATGGTAACCTGTAACCTCAGAATTATATTTTAAAGAAAATCACTTGAGCTAAAAGTAGTTAGTTAATATTTATTCTATATTTCGATATTATATATCTCTATAAATAGACCTATTTTATGAACAGGAACCTAATATTGTCATAGAAATAATTATATAGTATAAAATTTTGCTTCCATTAAAGCTAGCACTGTTAATTCAATAGATCCTTCCAGATTTTCGTATTTTGGTTTGAATTATTAAGTTTCAGCTCATAAAATACGTAAAGAAGCTAAAGCCGACCATAACCGATGTGTAACGAGCGTTTCGCGAAGTGTGTTACTGAGGTCTATCATATATAGGGATTTTTAAGTAAAGTAACTATTACACATTGATATAATTTTTATTCTACTTTAATATATATTTTTTAAGGATGAAATGAAGTTCCCTGAAAAAAGTTTATTATCCTAAGGGTTTTGTGAGTCGAATAAGTTTGAAGAACTAAGTTATACGATTAAATTTTGGTTATCTTAGAAAATATGTCACAAACTACTTTTTACTTAATATACCGGCCACACTTCTGGGGTGGACTTAAAGAATAGTTGAAATGATCACAATTTAAAAAATAAATACTTATTTAGGATACTTCCATTTCTTCAACCATGTACCAAACAATTGGCGTTATCATTAAATATTCGGAGATCGCACAAATCGGCAACATTGATAATAAATTCTGAGTGAAAAAGTTTCAGGGTAACAGTATATTTTTAAAAATTATTATGATATTACGGTGTATAGAATTTATTTTATTACATTAATATAATATCGTATAAGGACCGGCAGCTCCACTAATAGATTTACTCATTAAATATTCACATAAAATCCAGACACTGATATAATAGATTTAAAAATTTTCATTGTCAGGAAACTTCATTTCCATAATTGTATTACCTTTATGAATAGTTATTTAGGTGCATAGAGCTTTCAATCTATCTAGAGTGCATGGGAATATTTAAAAATAATTTTCATAATACTGGAAGAGATGTTAACGTCTGTCGGACACGGTTGTGACGAGAGCCCTCTTATAATTTCAAATATTTTTTAATTTTTAGAATGAATACTTTTTTGTATACAAACTGAGCCAGGTATAATGATCCTCCGAAATTACCTTCGGGTGGCTAAGGCCAGACGGAAATACAATAAATACGTCAGTCCTAACACTACGTACCTAGGCTGAATTACTTTCACCGAAAGTAAAAAATATGTAGATTCATTGTACACCAAAAATAATTACGCTGGGAATTTAACCGGGACAAAATCTACACCATGAGTTAAAATTCTGTGAACATGGCGTTAAGAAGAAGCAACTGTATCACTTTGTTGTGTTATTCAGCCCTAAGATTGGTCTGATGCAACCCTCCATGCTAACCTATCTTGCTCAAACCTTTTAATTCCACATAACTACCACATTCCGCATTAATTTATCAGTAATAAAGAAGAAATATAAAAAATAAAATTTAACACTTTCAAGGTTACTGAATAATAAAAAACTGTACATTTCGTACTTCAAAAACAAAATAAGTTCAAAGAAAATTACAAGTTATGAATTAAGAAATTGAAACAGTTCATGAATTGAGTTGTTTAAAACTCAGTGTTGTTCCGGGTTACCGTCAATAGACTGTATCGTCTTGACCGATTGGTCAGAAATTTTTTCTTTAAACAATTTTTGCTAGTTTAGCTTCGTTATTCGTGTAATTTGGATTCTTTTTAATAATGATAGAAAATTTTGATTTGGGCTATCTCTGAAAGAAAAATTCGAACGTAATCGAGTTTGACTGTAATAAATAATTATTAGTTTTTCTTTTGAGCTATGTTAAGAATTGTAGGAAATATACAAATTGTGGAATTTTCTGGTATAGTGAGTGCTTTGAGTGCGAACGTATGGCGTATATCAGATATGTTGTCTCACTTTATGACAGCAGTAAATAAATCACTGCTCTCCCTTTTGTTGGGTTATATTCGGCCCTAATAAAAGGAATTCGATCCAAAAAATGTGGCCTTAGAGAGAGTAGATACAGCGTTTTGATTTAATATATAAGGTGAAAAAAACGAAAGAGAAATTCATCGCACTCAAAAAAGTATTTACAACCAAATAGAAGCTCAGTACTTTTGTTAAGTGCATATTTAATGAAGAATTGAGTTTTATCTCGATTGAGCAACACTAGGTTTAATAATAAATAATTTACACACATTTTACCGTCGCTTTAAAATTATTATTGTCTTAATTAATCGTAGACTTTGAGCTAAGAACGTTGGACGATGGTAAAGCATGGCGAAATAAGTGGAAACAGATGTAAATTCTCGGATTAGCTCTGCATATTTTAAAATAGAACAAAATAAGTTGAAGATATTTATTTACATTGAAAAGCTACAATAAAATTAAACTTACCTGTTTACACTTTTAGGATTAATTATATATTCGAATGGAATTGTAAAATATGTTAAATGTTTTTAGACATCACTAATTGTGATAAGGCGTAGATTAAAGTAAATAAAGAGAGGTAAAAGTGTAATTCATATTATGTAAATTTTAATTACGATTTTCGCAACGAATTATTTAATTTAAAATTTTGTATCTCAAAACAGAAAAAAATATCAAATCTATTACGTGTTGAACTAAGTTATAAAATATATTTTATTGGCTTGTAATAATTAAAAATAGCTCTGTGACACATTTTAACAATTAGCTACCAAAAAGCGGACGATAGCAGCTGACATCTGATGTGACAGTGTGGTAACGGAACAACCTGTGGTTTGGCGATGTGATCAATAGGACCATGTTCCCTATCCCAACATTTTATACGTCCACGGTTAACGATAAATTAACATCATTGCATCAGGTAATGACCGTGAAAACTTGTGGTGCTTACTTTATGCGAGTTTATATAACGTGGAATCTTGTTTGAGGTCGTCATTTTTGTTATTTATTTAGCATCTATCATGAACGTTGTTAACAATCGTGATGATTAAATATACAAATTAAAACATCGTGGTTCATTTCGTTATCTTTGTTCTGAAAATAAATAAAATAAAAATATAGAAAATTATCATATTATAAACGTTTGAGAAATCCTCAAATGGACTCTAAACCTAAGGTAGTGAATAGACTTGGAAAGGTGGCGAATAAATGATTAAGTAAAGAAACACAAAAAAATTGTACGCATTCACAACTTTCAAGTACAAAGGAAATGAGGCCACAATTGATCTCAAAGAGAAATCAAGTTTGACTTTCAGTATAGAATTTCTGTATTACTTCTCACACACAAAAGACGTGCACAAAAAGACTCAGATTTACAAAGGCAGCCTACTGAAATAATGAGATGAACAAAAATAAATTAGAAAATATTAATTAAATTTGATTAAAACATTAATGACATGCACCTGTATTCTGGGAATTAGGATTATAATTACGCGTTTGATTTGCAAGCTCAAATATAATGTGCTCATTGTAGTACTTAATCTGAATTTGCAAACTAAAACTAGTAGAGACGGAAATAATTTTTAAATAATGACATATTTGTTATTGAAAATAATGTATCGTCGTTTTATGAGATCGGTTAAGCGAATGATAAACTACAATGATTAAAAAAGGATTTTTATTCTGAATTAATATCACGCCTAATGCATTTTACGACCATGAGAATAGTTATTACAATTCTAATACAAATCAAGTATTTTCATATACTGTATCAACTGTGTCTGCAAAGCATATCGCAATAAGTAAAGAAATTCTTCTCGTGCATATCACGTAAGGAAAAAGTTTTTTAATTATTACAAACTGGATATTGAGATAAATCGACAAACGCGAAGAGTTTTAATTCTGGCCATAACTTGAAGAACATAGAATGAAATAGTAAACGTGTTAAACTATGTAAATAAAATTCAATGTATGTTTTAATAAGAGAGACAGGACTTGTAAAGGTTATCCGCTGTGGATCTCTCATATAATAGCATTAGAAGGTATAGAAAGGGGAGTTGTGGAAGATAGATTAAGGTATCTAAAGGTATACTAGGGCCCCGGGTTGTAATTTAATGATCTGACCCGGTGATTCACTTAAAAGTAATGGAGGGTAATCTCTAGAGAAACCGACAGGAAGGTAGGGCATTTGGTACTACTCCCACTGGATGGTTGTGGAGACGCAACAAATCACTCTCCATGACTCGATAATATTTGGGAACAGCTGACCGAAAGGTTCGAAGGGATCGGAGAATAGCATTTACCTTATGCCCAAGGTCTGTGACCTTCAAGCGTGCACCCTCAATACTTCTCAAGGTCTTCTCAGCTTGTGGGAGACTTAGTTTGAAATCCTGGTGCTTTTTGGTGGGTAACAGTACATGTATTGATCCCGAAACAGGCAACTCCCCTTTAATAGCACAGGAAAGGAATTGAAAAGAAGTGTGTGGACGGTAGAAAAAGGTAGGCAAGGGTTGAATAGGGCTCCCGGGCTGTAGTGTAAGGATTTTACCCGGTGTCTCACCTGAAGGCGATGGAGGCAAAACCCTAGAAAACCTGCATCAGGTAGGTCGGGCTAGTGGGTACTACTCCTCGACCTTCTGAGGGCGGGAGAGTGGATTGTTTTGGGAAAGCAACAAACCCGCCTCCGTTCCTCGCTGACTTTTTCGTTTGGCGGGTAACAGGACACCTGAGGGCGATCGTGAAGCAGGCAACACCCCTTTAATAGCATAGGAAGGGACTGGAAAAGGGGAGATGGTTCACTCTGGGGTTTATATGCCAGGCGTTGTTCGAACACACAGCGACTTGGAAGGTTTACCTTTAAATTTTACGATAAAATTCATATTTTTACCGTGAAATTTTGATGTTTAGTGGTGACCACCAAAAGAAATTTTTCTGTCAATTTTTTTGAAGATTTAGGTTCCTTCCTTCCCCCCTTTAACGGCTAAAAATGTCCTTTACTAAATACATAGAACATCCGACATTATTGATTATAAGCTCACGTAGCCAGTCAAACGAGATGATTAAATTGCTGTTAAGCGTAAAATAATGTTTATTGCATCTAACATTTCATTTAAGTAATGATTATTTGAAAATAGTATTAAATGTGCAATATTTTTATAAGTCGCAATGCGAATGATTGATGCGCGTTATTTAAAGACTAGAGCTGCAAATTTTTAATTTTAGTAGTTATATACATGTATTATCACACATTATTTCACTCCAATCTGAACGATAATATGGTTTAAGTATATTTTCCTGATAAATTTAATTTACATTTCTGTGTTTTTTAATGTGCTTATATAAGTTACGTGGAGATTTTTTGACTGGATTAAGATACTGATTCATCGCGGTGGTTATGATGGCATTAGCTCTCATAAAGGGCTGGAGCGTGGAAATGTAATTTTATAATGATTCGTCGTTCTCGGCTTCGCCTAGCAGCCGACCAGTACATGATAAAGGGGTGAAATGTGAGATAGATCTCGAAAACAGTCCTAGGCAAGACGCGATACTGCAAGTGCGATGGAAAGTTGAGCATCGCAGGAGTTTTTAAATTATCCAAGAGATCATTCAAATACTGAGTTGAAACTGTAAACTCTCTCTTTCTCTCTCTCTCTCTTTCCTCTCTGAAACAATGTCGGTTTATTGGTGCATGTGATTTGCAGTAATATTATTATCCGTTATATTTACAAACACTGTATGCGAAAGGTTTCAGTTTTTCTGCCCGAAGGGTCGAAAATATTAGCCGACATTGTTAGGCTGCCAACTTTTGTAGGTGTATGCAGGTTGTATGTAACATGTATGGAAACCATATGGGCGCCCTACTTGGATGCTTACCAAGCCACACGACATAAACGGAGAATAGTTGCCCAGGCCTGCTAATGTTAGCATTGTTCAGATACACGAATGCGTTCCTGCAAACTACAATACGTTCCTCATAACCCTTGGCTTCACGACAGAAATTAGAAATGGCCACAAATTTGAGTGTGTTTAATATAATAGGTAGGGTTTCAGTAGTTTCTTTCTTGGAGTGTAAAAACTTCGGACGAATATAAAGAGAATTAAAAAAAAGATCAATTGTGGAGACCTAATATCAATTTGTTTGTCTAAGAATGCTTTCTTGCTTCAAGTCAGGTGAAATCTCTCCTATCGTCACATAAGAGTCCGGTATCGAAAATCGGTTAGAAGTACGAGAAATAGGTCTGAAAAATCATATTTAATGTCTGGAAATAGGTCAGAGGGCAGTTAACTCTCAAAATGTTACTTGGAGTACGTTTCATACAAATTATGAACGTTTTAGAAAATCTGACGTCTCTATTTATGGCCCATAAAAGTCCGGAGGTCGAAATCTGTCTACTTATATCTCTACGTAATTAAAATAAAAACTGCAAAAATTTAGGATTATGATTACTAAATGTGGTTAAATAATTTGATTAGTTTGCTCTTTGTCAAACAATAATACTTGATATAGGTTAGTAGATCCTTCTGGTACGACAGTTATGTTGTGGAAAATTCTAATTCAACGAGTGCACAAAAGTTGCTGTGTAAGTTTTTAGTTCGAGAAAAACCTTCGGTTTATTAATTTTATTTATACGCTTTTAGTTTTTTATAAAAAAGTTAATTATATCAATCCAAGGGAAAAAATATTTAGTAATATATCAAGAAAATGGAAAACAGGAAACGAAATTTACCTTCAATTCTGTCTCTAATGAGAAAAATTCTGAATTACTTTAATTTAACACAGTAATGACGCTTCTGGGGAAAATGCCTAAGATTTAATTAGATATTTCTGAGCTGATTTTAATCCGAAGAGACTTTCAGTGTTGTACTTGCCAGGGCCCCGTTCCCGCGGGTTATTGACTAGTGTAATAATAATTTATTCAGTACAAGTGTTTATATTATTAAAGAGTTACTCAATATATTCAGAAAAGAATTGTAACTTGGAACATCATAACTATCTCTTCGTTTATCCACAATTCCTTATAGTTGTTGGGCTTGACCTGTGGGGGCAGTTGGGGTGGAACTGGATAGTGGAGTGGAACCGGATATCCTTTTTATTTACTGGAGAGTGCCGGAGTTCACTAAATAGGGGTGGAAAATTGAAACTGGTCAAGAAAGACGTCCTGGCAGTCGACTTCGCCAGATTTTGACCCACCCTGTAAATAAACTCCTGTTTTGCGTCTTACATCTGTGACTTTATAATTTTTGCATTCACAAAACTCCTTGCTTTTAACTCTTTAATGGCATATATTTGCAAACTAGATGTTTTTACTGCATATAAGGTTTAAATTTACTTATATTAAGGTTGGGTGAAAAACCTTCAACTGAGACTAGCGCGCGAGGCGGAACGTTATACTACTGTACAAGGTAAAATGTAATATGTTCCTCAAAAGTAAAAACTAGCAGACTAAACTTGTATACAGATTCTATACCGAAAAAGAGTAGATTTAGAAAGAAAGGGAACGGGAAAAGGAGTAAATAGAATGACGTAGGTTTTCCCAGTGAATCTTCTGAGCAAATAGTTCTTGGGCTTCCACCTAGGTCAGGTTTGTATTTTTCCACGACGTTTCGATGGTAAAGATCTCTTCCATCTTAGCTGAGCGTTGATGGGCATTTACTTGAGAAAGATGGAAGAGATCTTTACCATCGAAACGTCGTGGCAAAATACAAACCTGACCCGGGTGGAAGCCCAAGAACTATTTACTCAAAGGAGAAAATGTTAACAAGACTGTGCAGTGTAAAAAAAATCTCTGTGGGAATGTAAAAATTGATAAAGCGATAAACCGTAGGCAAATAAGTGTAAGAACGAAAACACTAAAGGTGTTAAGATTTTCATAAATTTAATTAAATAATTTTTACACTAATTGTATATAACAAACAACCTATCCCGTTCTGCCCAAAGGGTGGGACAGAACGGAAAATTAGTAAACTCCTTTTTAAAAATTATTCAAAGGATCTAAATTCATTGTTTTAAGTTCTGCTGATATTAGATTAAGTAGGTAATAGAATGAACTAATGTTTTATACTTTTATAGTCATTTTTTTCCATGATGTTATAAAAATTATTAAACAATGTGTCCCTTTTCATATAACATTTTACTGACGACTTTCTATGGTATATCCGTGAAAATCGAGGTAAGAAATTACTTGAAATTTCCGCCCTCCTTTGTTTGGGTGGTCTAGGAACGCAAGAGTGATTAAGAGAGGGTCATTGTTTCCGGTGGACCGGTTTGTCTACGTCTGCATAGTTGGCTGACCGTCCCAGGGAAAGCTATTGTAGGTTTGGGTCAGCTATGCAAGCCTCTTAATAACAACGCCGACCATTACCGAACAAATACCTCTTGCTGCCGACCTGTGGCCATACCGAATCCTTCACGACGTAACGAGGTTGCGGTCTTTGCGTGTTGTTGGCTGAGGAAGCCCTTATTTTGCATGCCATGCACACCGCCGACAAGTGGTTAGTAACAAAATTACAGCTCTGGCTTACGCGTATGTAAGGTGGGAGCGATCTAGGCAATTTCGCAGTGGGAAACGGTTGGAAGCTCGTCTGGTATCCTAAAAAATGTTGAAAGTTGAATAATTAAATCCCTTACACGTCTTATAACAACTCAAGCAATTTGATTTGAGGAAGAATGAAGACGGAGTAAAATGTAAACGCAGTAAAATACTAATTAATTTTTATAATACATTTATAATTTAAATAACGTTTCCACTAACACAGGAAACTTTTCATTGTGTATTTTGCCTCAATTTATGTGGCCAGTTAGTAAACAATCCGAGTGGAAGTATATTTCTCTGACAAATGTCTGACTTTGAGAATGCTTACTTACATAACGCAGTTAATTAATTTTAGAAAATTAAGTGCAGGATTGTTGTGTTACGAATATACATTTTGAAATCATTTTTCAGGATGTTTTACTACACAAACATTAACTACATTCTAACACTACGGTGTCTGTTGAGTGTCGTTCCTCACCATAAGAACTAGGATGTTCTCAGTACGGCGCCCCACAGTTGTTCACACTTCTAACAAATTACAAACAAACTATTACTGACCCAACTCACAGATTAGAGTGATTGTTTAATACTTAGTTCTTATTAATACAGCGATTCCCCTAGATAATAATAATAATAATAATACACAAAAGGGATATGATATATCTTTATAAGTCTTGGGTCATAACACTGTTAGAAGGAAATAATTAAGTTTGGCCAAGAACAGAATGAATACAGAGTAAATTAAAAGCACAGCGTTCCCTCTGATACTGTACTACTCCACAGTTGCAGAGTTCAATGCTCGCCAAATCAAATCCAGGCTATCAATTATTTTTCGAGGCAAATATATAGCGTATAAGTAAGGTAAGAAAGCTCATTAACCATGAAAAAGGAGTGTAAATAATAAATATAACACAGTCTTATTTTTCACCTTGGGATTAAGACAAAATTAATTTAAATTATTCTAGGAATGAACCGATTGCTCGGCTATCACAGAAGAAAGAATGGACATTGTAGTTTATCTTTGAAGTAATTTCATTTACAGTTATTGAAAAGTATAAGTTAAGTTATTATAAACTCAAGTCATAAAATAAATATAATTTAACATGAAAAGTTACACGCAACAATGCGGGCCAGCTTGCGAGTTGCAATTGTCGCAACTCGGGCCAACAATGGAGTCTGGCGAGACTCGAGCAGTCGTCATGGGGTAGTGAAAGGAGAAGGATGTGTCGGCAGTTGCGGACGGAGAAAGACCACGCCCTGTAGTAATAATTTTTCTCATGTTCTGAAATGGATTAAAGCTATTAAAATCCACTTTTTTGGTATTTTTATTAAAAAATACCTGGCGCCCAAAAAGCATTTAAATCCTCGAATACGGAGGTACGCCGGATCTTCTACAAATTATTATCTTCCGAAATAATATTAGAGCAATATTTTTATATAAAACACCAAGAAAAAGATTTAGAAATTGAAGGGTGACTATTTCCAGTGAGAACAACTTAAATTTGAGCAAATTATGGTGACAATAAATCCGCTGAATAGTATTTATTACTTTACATGTGTGACTTCGTGATCGTATTAGAGAACGGTAGGTCTCAGGAAATTGTATTCTAATTAAAGGAGATCCCTTAAAAGAAACGCTATCCGAGTTATTCAATTTGTAGCAAGAAAATTTCTTAGCGAAAGGAAATATTGATAAAGCGATCAACCGTACGCAAATAAGTATAAGAAAGTAAACATTAATTGTGTTAAGATTATTCTTCAATTAAATTTAATTTTACTGTACTAATTGTACATACAAAACATCCTGTCGCTGGTGATGGGGGAGAACCGGAATTTTGTAAGTTTCCTTTTTAAAAATTCGTCAAAAATCTAAATTCGATGTTTTAAGTTATACTGACATTAGATTCGAAAAGTAAAAGAAGAAGCTTATATTTTATACTTTTAGGAAATGTGTTTTCATATTCTATAGTTTTACAAAAATTGTTAAACAGTAAGTGTTCCGTTCCGTCCCGAATTTTCCTAATCTATGACTAATGCTTACAAAAATATTTAAGTATCATTTCGTAAAATTTTGACTAAAATTAGTTTATATTCTACATTATTTTATAAAATATTTTTTGTGTTTATGACACATTAGTAATGACAAGTTATAAAAACTGTCTGATAACATATATCAACAAAAAGACGAGCATTATCAATTTCAACTGAGGATCATAATTTTTGCAACCAATCTTTCTTGTCGTTTACTTTGTAATTTGAATACAACGTGTAATCCTTTTACAACGGTGCCGTGAATTCCAAATAAAAGGATGCAAATCTCTTTAGGGCGCTAACGAAGCACCATTAGCGGGTGGATATTGGTGTCATTTAATGGGAGCGGACACACCGCATATTTGCGTACGCTTTACCGCTCGCATAAACGGAATAATTACCCATTATTTCAGTGCTGAATCAGGAAAAGGCTGTGCTTCACACACACGCACAGGTTGCGACTGTTGCTTGGCCTGACACCAGTATTTCAGGGATGCATCAGTTTTTAGTTGAAAGTGGTTCTACAACTATTAGCTTTATAAATTCATAATTCTTTCACGCATTGCGAGGGACGTAGAAGAACATTCTGCTAACAGGATGAAATTGTAGAGTATTATTGAAAAATGCCTTCATACGGGCACTGATATTGGATGGAGTTTGAAGAGAGGACACATTATAAACGATTAATAATTGAATATACTTTTATTAAATGGAAGAGACAATTTAAACTATAACGGAATTTTTAGTTTGAAAAAAATTGGGATCCGTTATAATGAAGAAACTTATTGTAAAATTGCGTTTAATAAATTACACGTATAAAATGATACTTTAAAAAATGTTAAACATTTATAATGTTTTGATTACAATTAGTGAGTTATCATTATAATTAGTTAAATAGGTGTCGATGAAGACAGAACACCTGATTAACTTTTATTATTCGTATATTTTAAACATTTACTACGGTTAGCATATTAAAATAATTTTTTCTCTTGTATAGCGAATTAAATTAAACAGTTTCAAAATATTCGTAATGCAGTGGTTATAATAGCATTACACAATTACACTCTGTAAAAATTTTATTAGTCTCCAAACGCTATTAATTGGGCTAGGATTGATTCATTTCGGGAAAAATTAGAAGTCAATGCTTTTCATATAATATTAAATTGGAATAATTAAATGTAATTTCTGGAGTAATCACTTGGTTTACATCAGAATGTCTGTAACAGTTTAGGTTAAATTATGGTTCAAACTTAATTCATGGGAAGATACAGACTTTACAGAGTTACTTTGTTTCTGGAAAATGCAGCTTCTGTTAAATTGTCAGCAGTTTCCGAGTAGTATTCTAATATTTTTGCATATCTATGAAGGTTACTCACTATTATGTGAATGTGAGATCAAGGACCATAGAATATAAAATGTGTATAGTTTTTAAGATTCTCAAATCAGGTCTTAAATAGAAGAAATAGTTCTCGCGTTTCCAATAGGGTACAGGCGCGATTAAAACTCGACGTTTCGACAACCACCAGATCTGTCGTCATCTTCAGAAAACCCTTAGTTCACTTAGTTCTTAAATATTACATCGTTTTAAGTTTAATAAGTATTTTTAGATTGTTACCGTTTTCAAATTACGAAGTTTTAATTGTATTTTTTATTTATACCGGACAGAAACATACTCACCTGCAATTACTTAAACTGAAAATTACACATGGTATCAATATGAGAAAAGAAAGTCTGCGTTAAGGTGTTAAAATTACAAAAACTGAAGTAGCGAAAATACAGACAATAAATCAGAATCATGTTGTGGTATTTATTTTATCACTATATTACTTTCCGTGTTTTTACTATTTATATTTGTAATATATATATATATAGTCCCATGATAAATCCTTACCGCAGTACAGCTGCATAGATAATAATATAACATCGAACTGTTAATTTTAGTCATCAACACAGAAAATATTTTCAACGTCAATTTGGATCTAATTTTTTTTAAAAAAGTAGGGGAAGTCGAAGCGGGATACTTATTGTATAACAATTTTTGCAAGATTACGGTAAAATAAAAATAACCTCATAAAAGCTTAAAACATTACTTTATTCTATTATCTACTTAATTTAATATCAATACAACTTAAAACAACTAATTTAGATTTATTATGAGTTTTTAAAAGAAACATTAATTTCCCGTCCTGCCCAACCTTGGGACAGAACGGGATAGGATGTTTTGTATTTACAATTAGCGCAATAAAATATAATTTAATTTAAGAAAAATTTTAAAATTTTTGTGTTTTTCGTATCCTTATTTAGCATACAGTTGATCGTTTTGTCAATGGTCCTTTCGCAAAACGATTTTTTTTGTAACTGCACAGTCTTTACTAACAGATTCCCCTTTTCCAGTTCTATTTATTTCTTTATCTGTGATTTATGGGTACAGTATCCTGTAACTCATTCTTAAAAGCTCAGTCTACCAGTTTTTCTTTTCTTCTCGAGGAACACATAACATTTTGCCTTGTACAGTAGTATTCTGTTCATCCCCACATGTTAATTTCAGTTTATGACTTTTTACCGGGCTTGTTTAAAGCTTGTACGTAACCCATATACAGCTAAAGACATTTAGTTCACGAATTTACAACATTATAGAGTTAAAAGCGAGGAATTTCGTAGATAACCTTCTGTCGAAATGCTGCAAAACTTGTATATTCATATGTGTAAGATGCCAAAACAAGAGTTCATTTACGAGTTGCAGTCAAAACTTGGCCAATTCGGCTGCCAGGACTTCTTTCATGACCGGTTACAAAGTTCTACCCCTATTTACTAAACTCCAGGACTATTCAAAGAAAACAAAAATAGAATATCTAATTCTACTCTGCTATCTTGGTCCACCCCGACTTTCCCTACATGAATGTCTCTTCAGTCGCATAACTTATTGTTTCTTTCTAATTTTAAAATGGAATTCGCTATTGCAGTCTTAAAAAAGCATTTACGGTATCAAGATGAATGTAGTATAATTTTTCACCACAAGTTTGTAGAAAACTATAGATCACTAATTCAGTATTACTTAACTTACTAATAAGTAATAGTCTGAACAAGGAGAAAACAATTTATTTGCACCCCATAAGTAATTGATACAAGAGAATTAAATAGATAATGCTTCTTAATAAGAATAATAAATTCAAGATAATTACGTCTATGTGTAATAGTTCGTGTGTAAAAATATAGCATATCGACTCAAGTGTAAAATTCGTGTGCTTGTTGTGCATACTGTAAAATCAGTGGCACTATGTAGTATTCAAATTTTATTTATTTATTGAAGCTGTAAAGAGATGTAATAAATACGTCATTTTATCATGACGCTTTCATTTATAGCAGTTATTTCGCAGTTCATTTGAGGAATTTAATATAATTTCACACGAGGAGAAACAGGAATGACGGAGTTACTCCCCTCCAAAATTCTATTACGTTAGAAGCATTCTTTCAAGAAATTATGAAGAAAATAATGGAAATAATATTTAAAAAGTTGCTGGATGTATTTAACACGCCACGTATCTACGCCTTTATTAAAAACACGGCATTTTAATGGTTTTGTTGTGAACATAAATACAGTAATTCCGTTTCGTGAGAAAGTTACTAGTTTAGGAATTTTAGTCTTAAAACACATATTGAGCTAGTGTATGATTATTTCAGCTCATTTATAAAATAAAGCATCAGGAATTTCATTTTCTATTTTGGTTAGAATTTACCAAAGTCGCTCCTGAAGAAATATTTTGTATTGTCAGTCAAGGACCAGAGTCCTTTATATCTTGGGATTTGGGATGAAGGTACTTTTGTTTATTATTTTGATGAGGAAATTAATGATAGAGTGAACGTATACATTTTATGAAATGGGAACGATTAGTCATTATTGTACGAATCAAAATAACATTTATGAACTGACTGATTTAATTTCTAAGGTGATATAGATATTAGTGTAATGACGAATAACATATTTATAATTTTATACATTTATCTATGTAGAATAAAATTAATAAATACGTCTACTGACTATATTTTTTATTATTAATTTTATTCCTTCCTTTCCTTCATATTTGCCTCCATAAATCGTTCTTAAATTGAAGTGATTAATGTATTTAAATGAGGAAAATGATTTAGTATTTATAAAATAATATTTATTATTGTAATAATTCATGCAATCCCGGATGAAAAATGAGATTTATTGTTGTATTTATTAGTTGTTTTTTGAAACGACGTGTGCAACATTAATCTGAGCACCGTTTCCACGGAGCAATCGAAACTTGTCACATTGTACTCGTAATTATAATGTAACAGAAACAGAAGTTTATCGTGTAGTTCTGTCATTGTGCCATCGTCCCATTAACGTTGTGGTCTGATGAGAGAACAGAAGCGTCCACGGACATTTGTATTCCGCTCTGCTCCCTCCCGAGTTTCAATATACTGGGCTGCAAGGGCTCATCTACGTAGCTATAAACATGGCTTCATATAGCTGCGGCCAGAACTATTAAAGCCGAGCTCCTAGCTTTCACAAGTGTTGCCTCTCATTACAACAAATGAACAAACGGTGACCAGCTCCGCTAAAGGTGCAGGCGAATCCGACTCACTTCGTGCCCTGTAATTGGCCCCCGAAAAGGCTTTACATTTGCTGAAGCAAATACCAGTTCAAACGCACAAAAGCATTTCGTAACAGTGAAATGGTTATAAATAATTAAGAATATGTACAAAATTTGGTTAAAAAAACTGTCTTTTTGTCTGATCACAAAAATCACATTGAAAATATTAGGACAAAAATACTTTTCTGGTGAAATTCTATCCTATTGAATCTATTTTTAAATATATGAACTTAAAGACTAATTCCAGTTTCAACCAGAAGAAAATGCTGTGAGGACTAATACATATAACAAATTCAATGTCGTGCCATAGTGTGGTACTATGTCTTTTAATTTAATATACTTATTTAAAACTACATTTTTCCAAAAATTTAAGCCTATATAATCCGTTTTTTGATTTATTGAAACGGATGAAGACCCAGCCAATACGTTTTGCACTGCAAATGGTGTTTATTCTTTTGTAAACTTTTAGTATATATTCTTTTAGGTACATTTAAGGTTAGCACTAAAAATATAAATGCTAAGTAAAAATGTACAAAATTGTCAATTTAAAGTCAAAAAATGTAACGGATATTGTTTATTTCGTATAAGTTGCTAATAATTTTTTTGTTTATGCGACTATAAATAAATTAGTAAAAAACATTATTTTTCTAATTGTCATATCGACCAAAGGAAAATAAGTAAACAACATTAAACTAATTCTCTCTGTCAACCTGTTAACATCACCCTATCGAAAATAATTATAGCAAATACAATTAAAATTCCAACAATGATACCTCTATTTTAAAAATGGAACCTCATTATTGAAATTTTGTAGGTCTATATTAAAAATCAATCAAATACTGTTAATATTTAAACATAAAACTGAAAACCTTAACAATTTGTATAATTACTTATTTAAAGCTCTTTGATTATACTCTGAATCTAACTTAACTTGCAGTCATTACGAATTTTATATTTAAATGGGAATAAATAAAAATATTTAATTTTGAATTGGCCGCTATACAAAAATTTATTACCCAAATTTTTTTTTTGCGATAGGATAAATAGCAATTACACTTTATACAAAACTCAATTATTTACCAACTAACATTCAGAGCGAGGATATTATTTTCGTGGGTATTTAAAGGTCTTTGCGAAGAACCTGATTTAAGAAAGTGAAATTTATTACTCGTAATCGGCAGTAAGAAAAAATTAGAAGATAGTTACAAACAGAGCAATGTCTGACTATATCAGTTTTTGCCTTTTCTCGAACTGGCCGCTGACTACCAGGTCTCGTTTAGACAAAATCTTATAAAGATTTCACTTGACTTCCGGGTAGGAAATGAGCACCTTGCTCATTATATCTTCTTAAACGTCGCCAACACCAAGAGTATTCCACTCTGCATGATCCAAGTAAGGCCTGCGTAATAGATCAAAACAGTCATTCACTCCTACAATCAGCCACCACTGTCTTTATCAACCACACTCTATAACCATTTTAATACTATTTGTCCTCAAAAAGTCATCAACGTTTCTTTTAAAATAACTTCCCCTCTCCACAAATTTTCCATCATCTACCACAGTGGTAGAATAAAATCCCACCGCAGTAAAAAAGTATTCACCTCAAGAATCTGGAAGGAGCATTCACTACACCAACCACCGATATTTGGGAAAGTACAATCTCTGGTCCACTTCAATATTCTTTAACGACGTACCACAGCTTCAAAAATACTGGGTACGAGTCTGATTGTCTGGGTTAACTTAGCTTGTCAGTAAGTTCCTTCAAACTGCTTCAAGCCGAATTCCTTTGACTTTGACCCGCCAAATTCCGTATTAAGTTGTGTTTTACTATTACATGTTGTTGAACTAAGACAAAATATACTAATTTATTTGATAAATTAAATGCCATGAGGCAATTTAGGAATAAAATTTTAATAATTTATATTTTTATTATTTAAAACAGAATATAATTATTTTTGCTTAAAGAGATGTCGTGGTGCACTTAAAGAAAAAAAGTTCTTTAATACGGAAATATGATAAAAGAGAAAACTCGCGTTTAAAATTCCTTATTGTTTAGTTATTGTTTAATGCTATTGTTAAAATACCAAAAATGAAGTTATCTTAGTCCCTCAGTGAGTTTAATTAAAAATTGGGACAATCGTACTAGATATATTTGTATATATAGTATAAATGTGCTAACAGATGACAGACCCCACGGCATTCAACATCTTTATATGTCTCATTTATATATATTTATATTTGTTTATACCTTTCCCCTTTTACTCCTATTACTTGAAATACAACATAAATTGTATGTTGAATGTGAGAATTAAACTCAAATGCATTCATAACACCAGATTCGACAGTTATGTTGACTGTTTTCAGATTATTTATGTAAAACGTCCTTCCACCCCAACCCCATAAATGTTCCTCTCGTATGCCAAATGGAGTTAAAATTATACATAAATAACATCTGGACACATGATATCTGCGTAAACAATTTTATTAAAATTGTTGACAAGTCTTAAAATTTTTATCCCATTCCAACTTCCACTCTTAGCAGTGGTAGCTGTCGCAAGGAACTTATGTACAAAATTTGGTCTAAATAGCTCCACGTTTTTAAAGCTATATAAAGAATATGCATACATCCTTTTATTACATATATAATTGCTAGGAATTTTGTGAAATAATTTAAATGCTTGTTTATTTTATCGTTGGGGCTGTTAGACGGTAAACATAAACCCCTATATAACGAGAACTCGTAAAATGGTTTAGTGATTTCCCATCAGCCCAATATTCTATAGCTTGTAACATTTGTTTCTTCTCCGTGTGTTCTAATGGACCTGCTTAATGATGTGTTAAACACTCTTTACGCTTTTATTTCTTTCATATCATAAACACCCGCTAGTTATGTTATAAATTAGCACTAATTACCCGAGTACTTAATTAAATACGTTTGTAATTAGCAAACAAATACTTCAGTGGAAAATAATGATAACTCTGTGAGTTTCGTTTCAGTTAAAAAGTTCAAATTCAAGTCTATGAACAATGAGATATTTTTTTCTATCTGAATAATGAGATCGTACAAATGATACTGTTATATACCATTACTATTTTAAAGAAGAGAAAGTATCTTATAGGATTATACTTTGATAAATTTTAAAATGAAACTTTTCATTTTGTAAATGTGTTCTCATAATGAATTAAGATATTATACGTCCGTAGCATTCATTATATTATTTATTGTCCTTAAATATAATAACGCTTCATTAAGCATCATTTTACTAATAAATACAATTTATAGAGTAATATACGATTTGTTAAATACATCGAGCATTGAAATATAGAATACGTGTCAGTGTCCTGAGAGGTCTAAATCAAAAACTAATTGAGTTTAGTATTCTTTTTATGAATAAATAATGTGAAAATGGTTTTGGTGTGCTTATGGTTTGTGCACACTTTTCTGATTTATTTTTTAAGGACAAACTTTGTGGGCATAAAAAGCGCGCTCGAGCATTAGACTCCAAGAGTTTTAAATCTCTTTAATATTTTGCCGCTAGTGAACTTCCAACTTATTTCTTTACTGTTTCTTCCGCCACAACTAAGTTATTGACATTACCAACACGGGGTGACACTAAGGAACATTTTCTGCCCGTAGAAAATCTATTCACTTTTTATTTAACATTCTTGGAAATTCGCAGTTATTAACAAAAATTTCTATCAAAACCGGTATTATGATTCAGTAATTTTTTATATAATTAAATACAAATATATGTCTAATGAAATTAAATATTAAGTTGATATGCAACATTACTTTCTGACAAATATTACTATTTTAATTACAAAGCAAGTAATTAAAAATTTGATGACTGAGGAAACATAATGTAAAGAAAAAGTAAAACACGTTTTTATAACGTAAGGTTTAATAATAAATAAATAAAAATAGGCCAAATAAGTTGGCAAATAAATTTAACTACTTTTAATTAATATAAATAAAACGTTTCATCCAACGTTATGGGCTTCACGAGGTATATTTTTAAGTGAAGGAACTAATTACATTACTGGAAATTTGAAGTCACAGGAGATACTAGTAAAATAATTAGTTCATCCACTTAAAATTATACCTAAAGAAGTCCACGAAGTTGGATAAAACGTATTTATATTCATTAAATTTATTTGGCTGTATTTTTCACTAATTATCTTTAAATAAATTTATATTTATTATCAAAAATATTTAAGTGAATATATGTCCAAAGAAAATGGAATTCAAGAATAAAAACAAAAAATACCTGAATTTGACGAAATTAATTGAATTGAAATTCTTTTCAGAGAAACCATAATTGAGGCTGTTAACTAATCACAGTTCAAAATGTATTGAAATTTTTCTTATCTGTATTGAACAAATTTTATTCGACTAGTGACATTATAGCCGACCTCCTGTAGTCTATTTGCTAGCGTCGCTGCCTCCCAATCCCAGGGGCCCCTGCTTCGAATCCTGTCATGGGCTTGGATGTTTGTGTTGTCATGGTCGCGAATACAGGGATTTAGGCTACTTGAGAATCGATACGCTGACCACGTGTCACTCCATGTAAGATGACAGTCCACAGTCCACTTGGTACGCTCAAGGCCCTCAATGGGTTGTAGAACCAAAGAAGAAGAATAGGGTAGGTTATTTAGGGGTTTTACAGCCTTTTGGCGATGCTATTAGGTTATTTAGAAAACAAAGTTTTAGTCCTTATATTTCTAATTTAATTTTATATAATTTGTCCCCTTTATTCAGATTATTTTTGGCTTTATTTCTTTGATTATCATTTCCTTATGTTACATTTTTTTGTTCTCTTTCTTTAGGCTTACTATTTTTAATGTGTATTATGAGATTGGGGGTATTTGGTTTATTAATTTCTGGGTGAGCATCTAATTCTAATTATTCATTGTTAGGGGCCCTGCGGGGAGTGGCTCAGACTATTTCTTATGAGGTAAGTTTTTCTATTATTATATTATCTTTTTTTTAGCTGATTCTTATAATTTAATAGATTTTGTTTTATATCAAAGTGTTTGATTTATTTTTTTAGGATTACCTTTATTTCTGTGTTTGTATGGTTCTTGTTTGGCGGAGACTAATCGCACTCCTTTTGACTTTGCTGAAGGTGAGTCTGAATTGGTTTCGGGATTTAATATTGAATATGAAGGAGTTGGGTTTGCTTTAATTTTTTGGTCTGAATATTCAATAATTATTTTTATAAGTTTTTTAATTAGTTTATTTTTTTGGTGGTAATTTTCATTCATTATTTTTTTTGAGTTAACGGTAGTTTCTTTTAGTTTTTATGGGTTCGCGGAACATTGCCTCGTTTTCGTTATGATAAGTTAATGTATCTTGCTTGAAGGGATATCTAGAAAATCTGTATCACGGTGGATATTGAAATCAGACAATAACAGAAGAAGAAGAACAGATGGATGATGAAGAGTTGAGGGACTGAATTTTAAGGTCGGAGTTAGATATTCTGACAATTTTGAGGAATTGTAAAGCGCCATAAATTGATAACATTCCATCGGAGATAATAAGATCATCGAGCAAAGAAAAATCATCATGGTTATTCAGGATAGCTTGCAAAATCTATGAAACAGGAATATTGACAGAAGATTTTAGTATAAACATAATTATACCATACCGGAGAAGACTTTTGAAGGAGGTTATGAAATCTACTACTTGGGCACCATAATAACTAGGGTTGGTAGAAGTATAGTAGGATAGAACATGCAAGGAAGGCTTTCGTAATAAAGAGGAATTTACGAACGGGTAATATAAGTGCGAATATTAGGAAATCGCTGCTAAAAATTTTCGTACGGAGTATAGCATTATATGGGTGTGAAACGTGGACAGTATGAGTTACAGAAAGTAATATAAGCCTTTGAAATGTGGTGCTATTGGATAATGCTGAAAATCAGATTGGTGGGTAGAATAACCAATCCAGAAGTTCTAAGCAAAATAGGGGAACAGCGTACAATATGGATGACTTTGACCAAGAGAGGGGATAAACAAATAGGCCACGTTTGACACGAGGGTCTTGTAAAATTAGCATTATTAAATGGAAGTGTGTGGGGTAAGAACAGAAGAGGGAGTCCAGTTTTAATACCATTATTAACATAAAAATAATTGAATGAAAATAAGTGTGAATGGTATAAATATATTTAATACGCATACGCGCTAGATAGTATAAGAATAAGTACTACGAAGTAAAGAAATTTGTAATTCATACTGAAACGATTACTAATGAAGGACAAAATTAGATAAATAATTATATGGCTGAATAAAGGGGATTCAGCATATGGATGATGTGTATACGTTAAAGTATTTGATTTTAAACTGCGGATCTTTTGCTAGTATTTTAAAACACCTATCAGCCTGTGATAAGACAGAAAACTTCGTATAATAATTGTGTATTAGTTGTTTAGAGAACCCAAAGTATCACTAATTTTGTATTCCAAAATTATAATTTAAGGAAAGAATAGATTATTAAAAATTAATACTAATAATAATTATTAATAAAGTTCCTGATTTTCGTACTGTACGAAATCACCTACAAAGAAGGTAATCAGATATACACCGAGAATCCAAAAACGAGTCTTACGCTACATTCATAATTCATCCAGAAAAGATCCTCGAATAATTCTACTCACACAGGCTAGTTAGTACAGCTGCGGCATACAAGATGGTGAACCCGGGTTCGATTCCCATTTCCGTCGAGATTTAGCCATACTGATTAATCACTTTCATTAACCACTTGTCTGAGCTTCACTCGATTTATTTTCTGCTATTTCCTGAATCAACTTTATTTTATTTCTGTTTTATAATAATTTATGTTTAACAGTATTGACATGAGTAGAAAATATATTATAATAAAATAAAAATTCCTAACATATAAATAAGATTTCAGCAAGAGTGTGTGGGAAATGAGCGCAGAAATTATCTCTTTAAATGTTTTGAAGTGATTTATTTATAAAAATTATATTTGTTCCCGGAGAGATTTCAAAAGAAGAAATGATACATCATGCAGTTTTATTAATATAATTTAAATTTTTTATTTAGTTAATAATTTACATCTGGCAAATTTGGATGTTGTATTTATTAATTTTAATGAATACAAGGATGAATGTAACTACAGCCGAAAACTACACTAGTTTGCGATTCGTCAATTATTGTTCCGTTTAAGATATTGTCATATGTCGTATTGAATAACGATTGCTTCACCAAGTCTTAGCGCTATACATCCAATGACTCTGGACTTGCAGTGATAAGCTTCTCAGGTTACTCAGCATGTGTCTGAATTTTCTCAGCTCTAGAGTGTAACGAGAGATCATCAGAACTTCTCAGTGGCGATAATTTAAGGGGAAGGGCATCCATATTTGAATGACTGACTCTTCCATAGGTAACTAGCAATCAGCTGGTGAAGGTGGGAGGAAATCGTCTCCGTGTTCCACCTTTACCATCCTCTAGTTCAGTTAGTTAGTCCACTACAGCCATTGCTCGCATGAACTCCTTTCCTCAAGGGCTTCTAGCAATTATCTAATTGCTAGTCTTCCTTTCCTCTCTTGTACTAATGCGTTGACTGCCGTAGGCACAATAAACTAGTCTTCTTTACTTAAAGTGTTTCTTCGAAACGTCGACCAATGTCAATAGTGTTAAATGTAAATTATTATAAAATATTCGAAAGAAAATAAAGTTGATTCAGGAAACAGCAGAAAACCAATCGAGTGAAGCTCAGACAAGTGGTTAATGAAAGTGATTAATCAGTATGGATAAATTATTTAATATACTGTGTAAATTTTGACCTGGATAAATTTAACTCTATTAAAGATTTGGGAATATTTTTCACTGTGAAAAATTCACCTCGTATGTTTAGATTCTTTTAATGTGCTGCACTTACTTAATGTACCAGTAGAATTCATGACACGGTTAAGGTACCGATTAATTTTAGGCTAACTCACTGTCGACATCAATTGGCTAATGATCCAAAAAAATGACGATTTTGAATCCAATTAAAATGGCATGTTATGAAGAGGTTACTGTCAAATTAATTAATTTTAGTACCTAATATAAACAAACAACCGGTCAACGCCGCACTCCCAGATTGAATTAATAATAAGTGAATTATATTTAAGATGATAGGATAGACCTGGGGAAAATCTTGTGTATTGGTCGTTATAGCACACATTTTCTTGCAGAAGCTAATCAGGAAGTAACAGTTGTTGGCTGGTCAGTGCCTTCTCAGAGTGCGTCTGAGTGGATTGCGTAGAGAATTATGTAGACACGCCGGTGTTTCTGACGCCCTAAATTTAACACTCTGTGGAGAGAATATTCGGGCCACCCGGCAGTTTGCGCCAGACGTGGAGTGGCCGTTAAATTGGCAACGTAGCTCACCTGGACAATGTCGACCTGAGCACATGCATGGCTATCGGCCAACAACCAAGACATCGCGCCGCTATCAAGGAAATTCTTTCAACTATTTGCCTAGTCAGTTAAAAACATTTACAAATTGAAATTAAAATTTTGAAATAAATAATTAATCAAGTTATGTTACATACGACACTTGCAATTGACGAAATCACCTGTTGTATCACTTTAAACGCAACGAAAGTTGTAGAGACGTTATCACCTAAATGGAGTTGAATAAAAGATAATTCTGATACCTTAAGAAAGTCCAAATTACGCCGATTAACTTAACGCAGGAAAAATATACACCTCATACCCGAAGAATACTCTTGAAAAAATTGAATCACGGATAACCCCTAATGAAAAGTATTCAGTCTTTCTTATCATAAATTATAACTGTAAAGTGCAGTTTTTTCCTTGAGTATTAGATACAAAAGGTTTCAAGTTTTATGAAGTAGATTTTCGTAGCTACTATTTTATTTTTAGTGACAGGTTACATGACGGTGGTCTTGAAATAGGCAAATCACCTTTAATAGCATAGAAAGAGGATTGAAAATGGGGGGATGTGAAAGGTATAGAAAGGTAGTCAAGGTCTGTCTAGAGCCCCCGATTTAAAAAATTATATTTTGGTAATTTGAGTGTTTATAATTAATTTTCTATCAAAATATTAAATTAAAGTTTTCAAATGTTTTATTGTGACATAAGACGACAACAATTCAATAATTTAAGAGGATAATTTTTTAAGATTCCATTCTTTCCAAGAATATAAAAAATATCTTACTTTCCGAATTTAGATCCTAGGAAAAACAATTTATATTCTTCTCTAACGCTTTTGAAAAGAAAATTATTAATTTTTATTTATTTGAGAAATATGTTGATATAACTTCTCATCCAACTCGCAATATTGATTTGGAAACATGGTCGCTTTTATTAATCTGCCGTATAAATTTATATTTTTACCTTACATATTTGAAAATACTAAGATATTTTGTAAATAAATAATCCACTTTAATTATGCTTTTAATGCTTTAAGATCAATTTTAGCGGACTCAAAAATCGCTGATTTTGGCCTACGAGAGAATAGATCCTAGCGGAGTGGGGATGACAGTCACGCTCCAAGCGTTGCTATTGCCACTCTTTCCTTTTCTGACTCCCTCTCTCTCTTTCTCGCTGGACCATAGATGTCCCACAAATTTGTACACGAAACGACTTTTTGGTGGTTTGTTACATTTTGACGGGAAAGGAAATGATATCGTCAAGACAATTAATGACATTTCGTGGTAAAAAGAATAAAGAAATATTTCTTGGCCAGAATATTCTATACCCAAAATACGCCCGTCATTCATAAATTATTAGGAGTCCATTTTGGATACCTTCAGCTTGCGAAAGTGACTGTACCTACGAAGAAATGCTTTGAAAAGACTCGCAAGGGTTGGTGACAATGAATGGGGATAGACAGGATACAAAGATCTGTCACTATCATTTTTGTTCAGTTTTTGAAAAGCCTCAGAAAAACAATCATTCAGGAACTAGGATACCAACACACCAACGCCTATAAGTATTGAAATACGTTTATTAAATTTATCAAATACTAAAACTACGGAACAGTGTACATTCTAAAATGTTATTTTCTTTAGAAATTTTATTCGCTTATTATAAATTTGGATTACTAATCTGCATGGCAAACTGGATTCAGTAATTATATTCCTAATGCATTTTCATATTTTAATAAAGTATTTAAAAAATAATTATATAATTTCCGTATGTTGAAGGTTCAAATTATCTCACTGAGCTAAGTACAAATAGAATTAGAACGCATTCATTAATTTCAGGAACACATCGCAACAGACAATTCTGGTACGTTTAACTTACACGAAAATATGGAAAGCTTCTGGTATTGTTCTTGCTTATCGTCAGTAGCATGGCCTTTAATTTCTGACATTCCGGGAATACCTAAATTAATCAACCACCAGGTTGCGTTCGAAGTATCCGTCCTATCTCGTTCCAATACATTCGTAAGTACTCTGATATTAATCGCTTCATCTGCTTGCACGCTACCGATATTAAACTGACTCGCCTGTAATCTCTGCTTTCCGATCTTCGGCATGTTTTGTATTCAGACCAAGTTGATCTGTACGCGCTATGAATTCTTAATTTGGAGATTCAAAGTTGTAAGTAATGGAACAAGTGGAAACGAGGCTTCCCAAAATTCGTCTCAATTATAAAGATACTAATAACAGAAAGTCATGATTTGATAGGGAATATATATGGATAATTTATTATCTCGTAAATATAAGTATTCTAAATTTTTAGAAAATGATTATAATTATATATTCCTTTACTTCCGGAATTTTTCATAATTAAAGGTAAAAATTATTTAATTTAATTGTTTTATTTGATACTTGCGAATGGTGTTCAATTCAACAAAACGGTGCTTATTAATTACTAGCTAACCCTGCGACTTCGTTCGCTCCGAAAAAGTTTTTTCTTTTCTTTCGTCTTTTTACCGTTATGTGTACAGAAATTTGATAAAGTTGGATTCATTGAATATATAAAATGTACAGTCATCTATTTCTGATCGCTTCAGGGCAAACCTTATAACTCGCAGTTGGTTTAGAACAGGTCCCGCTATCATACGTTTTGGAGCCAGAAAACTCGCAGTGGGAGTTTTCTCGCAGGCGCTTCACCCCAGAGAGACTGCGGGGCTCACCTGATTATGTCGAGAATACCTCACACTCTGTTTTTTTTATCAATGTTCTCACATACCGAGACATCTTCACCTACTCTAGGAGGTTTATGTCCTGGGGTCCTTGGGCATATGGCAAGAGTTGTCCGCTGATCCCATTGGATCAAACGGCCAACTGCCTCCTGAAACTAGTGCAGACATGGAGAAGGGAATGGTGCGACCCCACAACAAACTCGTCTCCCGTCATTCGGTTTTCTAGGGTCATCCCTGCATCTCTTTAGGTGAAACACCGGGTAGGATCCTTAAACCATAGCCCGGGGGCCCTAGTCTATCCTTGGCTATCTTTCTATACCTTCCGTAACCTCCTCACCTTTTAAATTCCCTTCTTCTGCTATTAAAGGGGAGTTGGCTGTTTCAGGATCACCCTCATGTAACCTGTTACCCTAAAAATAGTAATACGAGCGGAATTTCAATGGATTTATACATATTTATATAAATAACTTCTGAAATCTTCAAGACATCGAAATGAAACATACACAAAAATTAAAATTCCTGAAATTTTCATTGAAATCCGTTAAGCCGTTTCTTAGCATAAACAGATCAACCGTATATTCTACCCGCATTCACTTTGCAGATTTTAACGCACGTATACAAAAGAAACATTCACGTATTATATATATATATATATAATTATCCAAATGAAATATACACTAATATTTAAGTTAAATTGATTGTTTTAACCCTCAAATTTTCATTGAAATCCGCAGAGCCATTTTGGAGCTTATTCGAGACAAACAGTCAGACAGATAGACAGTTAATCTGTCAGTAAACCTGCGTTAACTTAAAGTTTAATCTACAAAGAAAATATGTGATACGCTTGCCGCTACTAGAAAATGATTAGAACTCAAAGATGATACTAGCGTCAGTAAATTTGGACAGATGTTATAACCACTGGAAGCTGAACATCAGTTTCATCCAACGGTTCCGTGGCCGGAGCAATGAAGCTGCAGACACTACTGAATCTATTTGGCTACGGATATGAGAGCGCTGTTTATAAAATACTGTACTCCAATGATTGTTCAACCATTGTGTTCACAGGAGAGATATCACTGTAGTCCTTCGATCTAATGAAACTACAATGTGTATAGAGCAAGTTTCCGGCATTTAATCAGCTTCAGCCCGAAGCTTTGTGATCTTCCCATCAGCAGTACGTCACAGGCAAGCAGGAAACAGGACCACCTTATTAGACACGCAGAATTACATTTATATGCGATATTTTGTTCATGGTGAATGCGAGTGGATGAGGGTGAGTTCTTCTTTTGGAAGGAGATGATCCAATTTCCTTCCTGAGATGTAGATAATCATAAGCTATCATCATGTAGGATATTAATCACTACTTTTGTAAGTAGGTTCTACTTTAATTATAAATTCAGCATTAAGGTGTGAATTAAGACACGCCAGGAAAATTGTCTTCATCCGTGATACATTCCAAAGCGCACGTTTAGTAGGGAAAAATCAGATCGGTTATTATTACCTACATGTAATATTTATTATAGTCCATATAACCGAAAGTAAAGAAATATTTATTTGTATCCAAATTTCTACTCTGTACGTCAGTCTTTTTTATTATTTCCATACATCAAATTTTTAGTTAAGTTTAGGATTTCCTGATGAATTCTTTGACTTTTTACATCGGAGAAGACTGCATATAAATAAAACTCGATACAGGAGCTGAGGTTCGTAGCTGACCGATTTGTCGTGGCCGGAACGAGCAGGACTGCATCAGACAGCTTACTCGCTAGGCTTTGCACGAACCGGAAGCTGAAGTGTGTTCCCGGTCCCTGCTGCCGCTATCGGCACTTCCGTCGTGAGAATCATGCCCATTGTCAACACGTCTTTCGCGTCTTCCTGACAGGCGATGGGACGGGAGCGCAAATTGTGTGCTGCGGCTCCAGATGCTGAATTATTCATACGCCGCCAACTGGGCTCTCCGTCCTCCTTGTTTAACAACTTCGCTGACAATACGTCATCTGCTCCACACAGGTTCTTCTGCGAAATTAGTTTTGCCGCTCTAAGAGCCTGAATTATGCTCTCAAATGCAAAAATCGAAATCCCTTTTAGTTATACAGTAACTAACAGAAATAGTTCGCCTTTACAGAATGAAATGAATATTTTTCTACTTTGGCTTGGAGTTTTTGGGAGCAATATTATGTCAAATAAAAATTTCAAAGTTTTAATAAAACTAAACGACAGACCATAAAATTTAATAAACTATATATGTAATTTGAACTATTGGTTGAGTTGGTTCTTGTGTAAAGGAAAGATAATATATAATATATAAAAGGGAGAACATGACTTACAGAACTAATACAGAAAATTTCATTATTAATTGCAAAAAGAAAATACGAATATTTCATATATAAAAGTTTAAATATAATATTAAATGAGGAGGTCAAATAAATACATATATTAATGAGTTAATAAAGCAACCTTAATTATATAAAAATTATAAACGACAAAAATTTTACCTAAATTTAATTTTTTAATAGTTTTAGTAATATAACCTAAATGAGAAAATACATAAAGGTGAAATTACCTTTCTCTACCTTTCGTGTAACCCCTTTCAATTTCCTTCCTGTGGTATTAAAGGGAAATTGCCTGTTTCAGGATCACCTACATTTACGCAAAAAAATGAATAAGGAAGCATGTTGGAGAACACTACACTTACGTTCTTCTTTTATTAAAGAACTGATGTTAACTTTAAAATCGTAATAATTAAACATTGCTCCTAAAATCGACGCATTTTCCCTTAACTATATAATTATAAGAATGCAGTAATTTAAATTTATTCTGAGAATTATTCGCGGCAATTTTAATATATATATATATATATATATATAATAAATTGTTCTGTAATGTAATATTTCTATTTTTTCGTATTTTACTCTCCCATATTTATATTTAGAGTGAAGTAATAACACCAATACTACGTGATAAATTATTGCACATTGCATTATCCTATTTTTAACGATGAAATCGGTGTTGAATAAAGTGTATGGAAATGAATTTGAAGGCATAAAGTATACTTATTGATATATTTTATATGAATGATGTGAATAAAGTAATTTTACATTTTAGACTGAAATATTATACAACACTCAAAACAAAATTTACAAGATTTAATTACTTAAAAATTAGCATTAAGAGTCGTACTAAATAAGAGCCTTCACATAAAAGCAGATACTTTAAAGAAATGAAATTTCTAAGTCGAAATCGGTGGTAAGAGGAAATCGGAAGAAAGTTCCAAACAAAGAAATTTCTGACAATACAGATTTCTAAACCAAATCGATCTTAAAGATCAACTTTCAACTCATCCACAAACTGCAGTGAGAATGTGTGAATTATCGTTCTTGTCTTGAAACTTGAAGAGGACGGACGGGAGCTGACGTTTGGTCCCGAAGGTCGAAGGAGTTCAACCGTCAACGATGAGGAGAGCGTCCTACGGAGGAGCTGGGAAAGAGAGACGCTGTCAGGTTTCCCAATCCTTTATACATACTGAGGGTATGGTCAACGGTTTATCCTGAGGTTAATAGGAGATTTGATTGATTCACCGTACCTTCGAAATATTTTAAATATTTTCGTAGTAATATATTCCCCTTTTTATATCTCATACTACCCTTTAATTTTATTCTGAACACACCCTACCCTAAATCATTTAAAATATTTGGCATATAACTTTTTATTTTTAGTTATGTTACGTATTATTGATAGAAATTATTGAACATTGCCTAAAATAGATTGTATGAAACTGTTATAGAAGTAACGTTTGTTTGATTAAATCCCATGGAATTTAGAAAGGAATACTTAGAAAAGCAATGTTTGTGTTAGAAGAAGACTAGTTAAGTGAAAAAGTAGTCGTGTGTTCGTTACCAGATTTGTGCCGTGTGGCGTGTCGGTCTTTCAGTTCTTGACAATTTCGAATCTTTTAACTGCTGTAACAATGATTACAGTTTTTTTGTGTGTTATTTATGTTACTACTTCATTTTTGACGAAAATACTTAGAATCTTATGAGGGCAACTGCTGATATTAATCCGTGACTTGGGAAGTTTACATTTTATGCTACAGTGTATAAATATTTATTTCCAAAATATCTGATATAGTTAGTCTTTACGGGACACTTAAAACATAAAATTATTCTGATAAATCTTGTTGTTCTATTAGTCAACAAAAGTTTCGACATTTTTGCGGTGGTACAATATATGGAGAAATTTTGTTGACCAAATTTAAATTTTAATAGTTATATTAAATTTTTCACGCTAACATGTCTGTCGTCCCCCAATTCCATTACGCAAAGTTAACTTGTCTGTTTTCTATTAAATAGAGCGTTAAATAGTACTGTGATATGATGAAAACAATTACTCAAAGATAAATAGGAGGAATATTAGGAATCTGGAGGGAATTAGCAAACTTCATCGGCAGAACGTACGAGTGTCGAGGTCTATCGTTATTCCAACCCTTCACTGTTGTTAAATGCACCGGATTGAAATTCCGATATCCGATAGCTTCTGCCAGGGGAACTCAAACTTTTCGCGCTTACAATAGCGCAGTATTGGCTGAAAAATTTCCCTTCTGAAAAGTTAGCATACTTGAAATATTTATTATAACGCCTTTTTGCGTTTATTTTATTTAACGCCACAGGTAATTATTTGGTACGGGAAGGAATTTTAATTGTATTAATGTTGAAATGAATCAGTTATCGTAACATGAAAACGTATTTACTGCTCCACTATTAAGTAGCTACGGTTATTTTTACTATATGAACAATTAAAGCATATAATTGTCATAATTAACTTTAACTTTATTTTGCAATTATTATTATTAATTAGCTGCTATTGGGCATTTGCCCGGTGGCAGCTATATACAAAGAAAATACAAATAAAAACATATACAATTACAAAAAGTTTACACTAAGGAAGAATTTTGAAGTGTAGTTTTTGATCTGAAAGAGAAAAGAAAGGAGCCACAAAAATCACTTCATTGGACTTCACTATTATCACTTGACTGATTCTAAAAAAGTACTACTCACAAAATTTTCTTAGTCTATTCCTAAACTGATTTACGCTACCCGGAAAAGCCGTCAGTATTTCTGCAGGCAAGGAATTCTAATGGCGTATTGACCTATTTACAAATGAAAATTTTTCTACGTCTGTGCGTTGCCCTTTTTCTTTGAACGAGAGATCATTTTTTGACATATAATTCGGCGCCATAAGATGGATTGTTATTTCTTTCCAGGCCGGTTCAGCCTTATAAGCTTTATATATTGCCCACAACCTCACATGTTTCCTTCTATTACTGAGACCTTCTAAATTCTCGTGAGGATTGTTCGCTAATCGACCCCCAAACATTTTTTTCAACCAGTTTTTGTATTTTTTCAAACGCTAGAGTGTGTTTATTTCGATATGGATCCCAGCACGTTACCCCATATTCTAAAATTGACCTAACCAGCTTCTTTTTAAACAGAAATCTCAGTTTTTCTCGTGCTTTTCCTCAAGACCCTGTTTACAGAGTGAAGCAGCAGCGCCCTTCACCCTTTACCTGCCAAGGGCCTCGCTCACCTGATTACCTCAATTTAAATCTTTAGTAATCGTGATCCCAAGACATTTACAGTTATTTGACTCCGTTACAACTTCTTTCCCCATTTTATATCTAGTGGGAGGGACATTTCACTTTTTTTGTAAAAACGACTGCTTCGTTGCATTATTCATAAAGTTTAATTATTTGTCGCTTTGTTTAAAAATCATAGTGAATGTCTGTATCAATTGACAAATAGATAAACTATTCGTATTAACTAGAAATTTGAGGGCAGAGTTGCCTCTTTTGCAGGACACAGTTAAAGTGATATTGATATACGACGTTGGGGTTAGTTCGCGGCGTGGCTCGATCAAGGCCTCCGAGGGTTAAGATAACTATGTCCGTGGTTATTTGGCCCCTAATGCTGCAGCTGTGTCATGTTTTTATTGGTCCTGGAGTCGTGGTTTCTGTGCGAGCATCTCCCGCGCTGTTACAGCGGCTTTTGTCACGAAATGCGATCCTCACAAAGACTGTGATAAATGTACAATAGTAAAGTTCCCTTAAAAGACTTCCGGCCCTGTTATAAGGGAGACGTTTGGGAAAACATGTTGTAGGTTGCCTGTAGTTTATTAGCCGTCTTCCGGTTTATTTTGTACAGTGCGTGGTATTATACGTCATTCACTAAAACGGGTAACATTTTCAAATTCAGAGGAAGATTTGTTGAAGTTAATTTCCATAACAGCAAATTAATTTAAAGGATTCAAGGAAGAACAAGAACAGCTTTAAACCGTGTCCCACGAAATCCACATCTATTTTCTTTTGGCTTACCTTTATTATCGACATATTCTACTTATTTTTAAAAATAACAGGGCTAAAGAGGCATACTAAACCCAAAAACGTATGCGTCACGATCTAGTCCCTCCCCGCCCCGAACAAGCCACGCCCATTACTAACAGTAACGTCGCAAATATGATTAGTGTCATATGCAGCGAATATTTAATTATAATATTTAATTATTAAAATATCTGTAATCTAGTAATTTAAAGATATTATCATTAAAATAATTTCTACTTAGCTAACTATTTTACTTCAATCTATACAGCTTTGAAATCAGTTTTAAGATTTTGTCATTAAAATATTTCTAATCCAGTACACGACTTTTCTTCATTCCATACAATTTTCCTGATAATTTAGAGACTTTATTTTTCAATTATTTTGAAATTTAGTAAAATAATTTTATTTGAATGGAATACCCTTTTAATTATATTTAAGATAAAAATGGCATAATTCTTTGAAAAGGGATCTGATAATGTAATCTGAGAACGAAAGAATGTTATTCGTTTGTCTGTAGTTGTGTTGCGTAATTGTTGTTTTTCACAATTTCATTCGCATTTTTAATTAAGGGGTGCAAGGGCGAAGTTAAAAGGAGTGTAATGTAATATTTAAATTATAATGACTGATTTGTTCCTTTTCTGTTCTACTCGGGCTATTTTAAAAAGGCTTTCAATTGTGATACGTAAATGCGCTAATGAATTATTCGAATAACTTTTTTTGAGAGATGATTTATGGTGACGTGTTGTAAGACAAATGCACCTGCATAATTCTCCGAAAATGTAAGTTTATTTTCGTCATTTCACTATTTTTGTGTACGTGTACATTTTAAATTTAATGCATATACATGTTCTAACAGACTATTAACGTCTCTAGTTGTGCACCACTTACTACATAGGGGTGTTTACGTGGGAATTATAGCATCAGCAGTTCCAAAGGACAGTAAAGTGTCGGAAAGTAGGAATTAATTATAGAATTTAAAGAAATACGTTTTGTGATATATGAGGAGCTCAAATCAGATTCACCAACTATCGAGTCATGTCACTTGACTACATGAGAATTTCTATTCTAACGATAATATTTGTAACAGTTGTCTGTATCATGATTCAGATGTCAAAACATTTTAGTTAGTCGTTCCAAAGTACTATGCGAGTGGCCAATTCTCCTGTATTATGTGTAACACTCTGAATACGTTGAGCTTCCTTAATAGATACTGCGCCCGGCTTCCATTAACGATGTGAGGCTTGTGTTACTCTACTCGTCTGTTTGGTTTAATGTATGGTGTCATCGCTCAATAGACATTAGAAATTCTCCTAGGTCAAACGTCAAACCTGATGCTCGGCGGATTATAGCAGAGAGAGTCATTAGTCTCATAACTTGAAAGTTGACTGAGATTTATCAATTAAATAAGGCAATATCAACTAATCTTTTACATGAATTCTATGTTTATAAACACTCACGGATATTGACTTGTTTGTATTACGCATTACTTCTTCACAGATTCCTCAATCCATATTTTCTTTCCTAGCACTTATAAACCAGCGTGGATTTTCAAATGATTGAAGAGCTTTATTAAAATACATTTTTAATATATATTGTAACATGAAAAGTTACACTTAAGAATGCAGGCCAGCTTGCGAGTTGCAATTGTTGAGGAACTGACGCAGCCCGGGCCAACAATGTGGTCTGGCGAGAGTTGGCCGGTCCGCAAAGGCAAAAAGGGAGTCGTCATGGGGTAGTGGTAGGAGTAGGTTGTGTCGGCGGGACGACGAGGAATGACCACGCCCTGCAGATATAATTATTTCTCGTGCTCTGATTGGAATTAAAACTACTAAAATCCATTTTTGGTGTTTTTTGTGAAAAATACCTGGCGCCCTAAAGGAATTAAGGAATCCTCGAATACGGAGGAACGCGGAATCCGCTACAATATAATTTCACAATTTTCCCGTCCTACTGGTAACCCACCTAAACCAACCTTTTCTCCCTCTTCACTCCTCTGCCAAAAGCGATTAAATAATCACTTCATAAAAGTATAATACTTTAGTTTATTTTATTATTTACTTAATCTAATATTAATATAACTTAAAACAACAAAATTAGATTTTTGATAAGAAACTTATATATTTCCCGTTATCCCCTACTCTGAAGTTGGCCACTTCGCGAATTGGCCAAGAGGTGTGTGGCCAATGTACGATGTACTTCAAAAGCTCAGTCTACATCCTACTTTGGCCGGCAATTTTGCGAAGTTGTATGGACTGTTCAACAGGCTGCCCCCTATTCAATTCATTAACATCAATGTTAAAAGCAGCATTATTTGTCTCCCGTAAAAATTATATTGAAATAATAAATACAAATTAAAAGTATTCGTTTATTTTACCAAAAATAATTAATATACAGTTAAATTATGGAGCTATATCATTGGCAAGATCAGATAAAATTTTGACTTCAATTAATGATGTAATAGTTTCCCAAAATGCGACTTATTATCATCACTTGTTACAATACGGTAAAATTTGTGACACTTATAATTACACAAAAGTTTGTTTTTTTATACATCTGCAGTGATTTATTGCACATTTTGAAGAGCAGTTACATCGAGTGTTCCCTTGTCCACTAATAAATGATTGGGAAGGCTCGACGGTACTTGGGAAATTTTTTCTGTTACCTCGGATTCCACTGTGAGCAGATTCTCGTGCAGAATGTAAGAACACCGCGTTCTGTTCTTAGCTTGTAGAACGCACTTTCAACGTTTATCACAACTACAAGAACAAGGGTCACCGCAACCGCTATTAACATCTGGTACACGGATGTGTGCAATATCTGCAACTTTAGCCCCAACTTTGAAGGTCCTTTCCTTCCGTGTGAGACCACCGAGTCATGCAATATTTCAAATAATTTTTCTGAATGCACATAATACAAAATATTGCCATGGTCTCCTGATACTTGGCACTATAAGTCTTCATTTGTCGTCAACTTCAATAAGTTTTTAGAAGTAAATTATTTCAGTAGAGGGGATCATCATTGTAAAATTGAGCAGTGTAGCTTTAAAACTGACGCTGTGAAATTTTCATTTTTAAATCGGACTGTAAGGGATTGGAACAATTTACCTGCAGAAATTTTCGAAACATTCCCTGCCAATAGCAACGTGTTTCAGAGAAGAATTAGGAAGTGTAGTGTAGTGCGACGAAACAATATATGAATAATGGGTACTTTTTATCTTTTTTTGTTAGGATTTAATTTAATTTATATTATATTAGTGTAATAATTATTTGTAACATATTTTATTTTTAAGTTTATTTTTTGTAACTGCCACCGAGTGCTACTCAATTGCTGTATTAATAAATTCATTCATTCAACATCGTATTTTCTTAGTCGACGATAGTCAACACATTCTTTTCTTTTCGGCTTCGCTTTGGATTGTTTAACATCCTGTATAAAACAGCAGTATATAACTATTGTTTCCTTTCCCTTGCAGCAACGTATTCAAAGTATTTGAGAACCTGATCTTCATATCAAATGTTTGTTCCTCACTTACATGTACGTCAGCCAGTAAATTATTCGCAACAGAAGTAGCCATAAGAAGATAATAACTTTACATCTTAATCCAAACGATAATTAAAAGATGCTGCATAAAATCACGGTTTCACATTTTAAGAGCAATGGTTTAATGCAAGATAAAATGAAAATCCTGGAATACCATTTCAAATGGATTAAAAAAACTTTTTATCATCGAATATTACCCACTTTTATATAACTTTATTTTTAAAATATGACCGGACAGTGATTCTGCGTCAGCACATGGAACATTGGCCAGGAATTTCCGGCCAGAGTGGGATATAAACTGTTTATTTGAAGTACATCGGACATTGGCCATACCTGTCGGTCAAAGAGTGAAGTGGTCAGCCAATTCGCGAAGTGGCCGAGCTTCGGGTTTTGACCGTAACGTATATATAATTAGAGCAATAACATTAAATTAATTTTTATAAACATCTTAACACCATTTGTGGTTTCTTTCTTATACTTATTTAGCGTACGGTTGATCGCTTTATCAATTTTCCCTTTTGGAAAACGTCGTTTTTTGCAACTGCACAGTTTTTGCTAACATTTTTCCCTTTTTTCCATTCCTTTTCTTTCTTAATCTTAATGTATTCCTTCTGTGTACTGCATCTTGTTACTTATTCTTATAAGTTGAGTCAGCCAGTTCTTCCTTTTTTTCTTCCCTTGGCAGAGAATCCGAGATAGAATGAAAGAATCGACTCGGAACGGGAGGAGTGATCATTTGTTTAAATTACGAGCAAGGCACCAAAAGCAGACGTTGGAAAATACTCATTCCTAAATAGGACAATTAATGACTGGAACAATCTGCCTGCAGGAGTGTTTGGGGAACTTCCTCTAACAGAAAGAAAATTTCGACTTAATCTAAGTTTAGTGTAGTGAAGTTATCAGTGCTGCAAAATCTCTAAAAATATACTACAGTGAAATATATTTCCAGTGTTGTTTTTTTCAGGTAAAAACAATATTATTCTTTTTAAAAATTCATTTTCTAACAATATGATTCCACACTTATTTTTTTATATTGAATATAATTATACATTCAATTATAGGTTAAATATGGTCCTTACGACCAGATTATTAATTGTTGTTTCAGTTCTATGTATCTGCCACCAGGCATCTGCCCATATGTAGATTTAATAAATACATATACATATATACATTTTGCCTCATAGTATTTCGTTCCGCCCCGTACGTTAGTCTCAGTTAATGGTTTTTCGCTGAGCCTTAACACAAGTAGATTTAAGCCTTATGCGGACCCTCTATGTAGCTAAAGACACCGAGTTTACGAATATATATCATTGAAGAGTTAAGTGTGTGGACTTTTGTTGCTTCGTGACTGTGAAAAAAAGAGTATTCTGTTCTACCCCGCTATCCCGTTCCACCCCGACTTCCACTACATAACTTCTATTTCCCAGAAGTTATTATTTTAGTAAAAGATTGTAAATATATACAATTATGGACCAGTGCATTTACGTCTTATGTGAATATTAATATGAAGAAAAATGTCATAGCATAGTGATTATAAGTCTAGTTGACAAGAGGAAAAAATTAATAAATTATGCTCAGTGTCATGCCTTCAATTTATTTATATTAAAATAACTTGGAATGTTCTTATTTTGTAGTAGGCTGTATGATGGAGGCTTCGAATTGTTTACTCAAGTTACCTTTGGAGTGACAGCTTTCTCATGGTAGGGAGCTACTTATACCGACGCCAATGGAACGGCGTCGGATTCAAGTATTAGAAGCTGAGGTTGGCCTGCTAACGCAGCAGCACACAGCTCACTGCGTCTGACTACGAGTTATGACTAAGTCATGCTGCAAAGTTGTGGAGAGTGGGCGGGGCTGTGCAGCCAGCCCTTCCCTGCCATGGCTGCTAAATTGTGCGAGCTTCGCATCTGGCGTCGTCTTTCTTGAGCTAGAACTGGACTCCGACGCCACCGACGTCGTCAATGAATTGTAATGAAATGTGTCACGGTGCCTCGAGGGACGTTCAGTCTCAACGGCTGCGCTTTGTCGCCGTATTGAACAATGAATAGAAATGCATTGTTTCCTCGAGAGGAGCCAAATACTGTACTCCGTTTGATCAAATTGCTTTAACTTATAAAATACTTCTTGACGGCAACGAAAAAAATAATTCTTTATTTCTCATTATGTAATTTCGAATAAAAAAACGGAAACAGCAGCAGTCAATTTCATTACTATGACGGAGAATTTTGCAAATTCAGCCCAAAATAAATTTAAAATAAACAATGACTTAAGTGTCAGTAAATATAATTTTTAAGAACCTTGATTAAAATTATTTCCAACAGTACTATTATTTTTTATTAACATAAAAAACTTTTATCATAATGATTAACAGTTAGTACAATAATTGATCCAGTACATACAATATTAAAATAATGGATACAAAATTAAATAGAGTATATAATTAACATGTAAACGTGAAGGTAGATTAGTCCTATGGTTAGCCTACTTTAGCAGATGGGTTAGGTTCGAAGCTTTATAGATCTATTAGTATTAGGTAACAATGGAGCATTGAACTGAATGATGAATGTAATATCCAAACTTTTACTGTTTATGAGTACACAAAGAGTCAAGGGAAAATTTTTATAGATATTTAGAAATAATTAATCGAATGTGTGTAATGTTAAAACTTTTATTAAATATAACGGACGTAAACTGAATTTTATAAAACCATATCAATTAAACTTTTAGTTAAGTAAATGATTTTTTTCTGAGTTTCTGTTTCCAAAATGAAAATTCAAAAATTAATTTTATTAATTATAGATATTAGCACCTTACATTTTTCTGAACTCTGCAAAAGTCTGGTATTGTTATAACAAATGATCATTTTGACAGCATTTGACTAATCTTGTTATATATTTAAATCAGTATGGACGCAATTTGCGGTAGTAATAATGCAAGCATAATTTAAGTTTTAATGAGATTATTTATTTAATTTCTTATAAATCGTAAATGTCAACAAAAAGAGGTGGTGGAAATATATTACAGAATATTGAACGACAAAAAAAGTTAACAGGTGACTGATTATACGAAATTCTTGAATTTGAATTTAGTAATTTTATTCATAATTACTTATAATTTTTTATATACAAATAATTAAAAATCTAGAATATCCTTACATAATACAAATATTGAGATTTCGAAGAATTTTTTTAAAAAAAATTCAGTTGGTTCGTGTGACTGCATCGCAGTACATTTATAGAACTAAAATTCATCAGATATAAATTTAAAGTAAGGATAATACGTGTG
Source organism: Eucriotettix oculatus (assembly GCA_034510155.1). Taxonomy (NCBI): domain Eukaryota; kingdom Metazoa; phylum Arthropoda; class Insecta; order Orthoptera; family Tetrigidae; genus Eucriotettix; species Eucriotettix oculatus. The sequence goes on along the minus strand of CM067376.1, from coordinate 47,806,468 downwards.
AATATTAATAAATCATTACTTAAAATGTCCGTATGGAGTGTGGCGTTATATGGGTACGAAACGTGGATGGCAGGAGTTGCAGAAAGTAAAAGGATAGAAGCTTTTGAAATGTGGTGCTATAGAAGAATGGGTGGATAGAATTACTAACGAGGAAGTTATAAATAGAATAGGGGAAGAGCGAATAATATGAAGGACGTTGACCAAGCGAAGGGATTGGCTAATAGACCACGTTTTAAGACATGAAGGTCTTGTAAAGTTAGCATTAGAGTGAAGCTTGTTGGATAAGAACAGAAGAGGGATGCCAAGGATGAAAAACGCTAAGCATATTAGGGAGGACGTGGTATGTGATATTTATGCGTTAATGTAAAGGCTTGCGCAATATAGGTTAGCATGGAGGGTTGCATCAGACCGGTCTTAGGACCGAATACCATAACAACAACATTTAGCTGAACTATTTGTATCGTAACGTATTGTATTACAAGCTTTCGGAAATTCGATTCTGAAGAAGGAGGGGCTTAATTAAAATATACATTTATTTCTCGATAAATGTTAGCAACGTGGTTTCTTCACGATAGCATGTGACTTGAAATGTATAGTTAAATAAAATAAATAATTATTGAGTATTTATTTAAAATAAGAACAATATAGTTAAGTGAGTATTCAAGTTGATAAATTTAACGAAATAAAGGATTCTTTATGAATCACTCACATGAAGAGTTGTTTTCTTTTATTACTCGTCAGAGTCGACTAAACTGTCTGCACTGAATGTGTTATCCGGGTTGCATTCAAAAACTGGAACTCAATTTTCGTGACGGGGATTTTTCTCGATCCGATTACGTAAAATCCTTATACTCTTATTTTTTCCATCGAATATAGTTTTTGTTGTTGTTTTTCAATTTGTTTTCGTCATATGCTTGTTGCAGGGAGAGAGAAGAGTTTTAGTAAAATCGGTATACTGATTCTGAAGAAACTCTTGTAATGAGTTATTGTTTAAATGGTGGCTTGCTGAGATATAAACAATGCTCGTCGCAGGTTCCGAGTGCGCCGCGACGCGACGCGACGTGGCGTGGCGTAGTGTGGTGTGGTGGTATCTCAGCGGCCCACGCACGCCTCCGTCAATGCAAATGAGAGCGGCGCTATCTCCAATTACCAGCACAAGAGCCGCGTCGCCGACACAATTATCTCCACATTCCATCTTACGGGTGACCGCTCGACCGCTGGCGAAGCTGCAGAATGCAATTAAAACGAAGATTCAACAATTTTCGTCTATTTAGACAGACTTCTGACGCGAGAAAGAGGTTTTATACTCCGATATAGAGCAGAGTGAGAAAGGAAAACGAGCAGTTGATGTCTACAAATATTGTAAAATAAGTCGCTACATAACAATAATTAAAATACTGCTTGCAGAAAAATATATGCGGTATATATGACTGTTAAATGACATTGCCACACCGTAAAATAAAGGCATTAAGACAGAAATTACTTTCAGATCAGTCAACTAGATGCAATGCACCTATAAAGACAACTATATTCACCAATATTCTCAAAAATTCTTGAGAAAGCATTGCTTATGAGTATTACAGATTTTCTTACAAAATTCAAACTTATTTCCACATCGCAACATGGTTTTATTTGTGGAAAATCTACCAACACGGCTTCATACGACTTCGTTCAAAGTATTCATGACGCACTTGATGAAAGACTCAAAGTGACTGGCATTTTTGCTGACCTCTCGAAAGCGTTTGATTTAGTAGATCATAATATTCTACTCAGAAAATTAGACTTCTACGGAATCAGAGGAGTTCCCCATTCTTTATTGGCGTCGCACTTGCAAAACAGACGCCAAAAAGTTTCTATTCAAAACACGGATGGAAATGAGTATCTATCAGAATGGGAAACAATTACCTGCGGTGTCCCTCAGGGCTCAATTTCGGGATCTTTACTTTTCATCATTTACATTAACGATTTACCTAATTATTTAGATCCCTTAAAATCAGTCCTCTACGCTGACGACACAAATTTGGTAATCACGGACAGCGACTCGCAAACTTTATGCGAGAAAGTTGATACTGCGATGTGCCGTCTCAATCTTTGGTTCACTGCAAACAAATTTTCTCTTAACCTAGAGAAAGCCAAAATCGTTAACTTCACAGCAAACACAAACAGTTTATCTCCTAACTTGGAAAACATTTCAGAGCACGCGCCTTTTCTTGGTCTGCTGATTGACAATAATTTGAAATGGAATCACCACATTAAAAAAATATCGGGAAAACTCAGCAAAATTTGCTTTACATTACGAGTGTTAGCTCGGGAAGCCGACATAGCCACATAAAAAATTATGTACCATGCATATTTTCATTCTGTCATGTGTTACGGTATTGCAAACTGGGGTCATTCGCATCACGCGATTCACATTTTTAAACTACAAAAGCGGGCCGTACGAATAGTATCTGGTGCGGAGTGGAATACCACTTGCAAACCTTTGTTTTGCAAACTTGGAATTTTAACCTTACCTTGCACGTATATTCTAGAAATTTTAAAATTTGTATGGAGCAACATCAATCTATATGATCTAAACGGTTCAAGCCATTCGTACAACACAAGAAATCGCTCTCAGCTCCGTGTTGAAAAACATCGTCTAAGTCTTTTTGAAACAAGCATTCACTATTCCGGTATAAATATATACAATAGTCTCCCGGAAGAAATAAAAGCTTTAAAGGTTCAAAAATCATTTATAAAGAGTTGTAAATCTTTGTTAATGAATGGAGCGTATTATTCACTCAAAGAGTTCGTAGATAGGAAGGACTAAAACAGTTTGCTGGTGTCTTATCAAATTCTCCTGTTATTTTACAACTATACTCTACTAGAATTTAACTGCTGACTTATTTTCTTTTTCATGTTCGACGGGAACCTACGCACGATCTTCTGCTGCCTTCTCCGTCGACTGAAAATTGAAGATTGAATTTTATCTTTCCTTTCTTGTCATTCAATTCTTAGTTGTAAAATTTTGTATATTTCTTGTAATATTATATTTGACGTATCCTATTTCCTCAACCGAGGACTAATGGATTGAATAATAATAATAATAATAATAATATGATATTCTATAATATATTAGCAAAGAAAATAAATCATGGAAGGAGTGGTCTAGAGTTTGAAATATGAAATTTTGTTGTTTCGGTAGGTTTATTCCGCTGCCACCAGAAATATTTCAAAATCGAAATATTTCAAACGTGAAATAGAATTCAGAATTTCAAAAAGAATAGATAAATATAAAAACCTTCGGAAGGGTTCGGAGAACAAGCTAGGTTGTACTTTAGAATAGCATCAATTAGTGTGTTGGCTGAAAGTCTAAGGCATAAGTTCAATAAGAAGTAAAAGAGATTTATTCTTTAAAACTACAGCCTAGTTCTAAGACAAATACTTGAAGAGAATCAGAGCCCAGAGTGGCATAGAGACGGCGTCACAAGGTTACACAGAACTTAAACTTCTTTGACATAATTTGGCCCTTTTATACTAGATTGTACCAATACGTTTCTAGAACGCTGAAACTGTAAGGAGAAGGGATGGCCAATTAAATTAATTTATTATCCAGGCCCGGAAGGGAACGGATCAAGGTTATAAATGTATTAGGGCGGAGTGTAAGCTTAAGAGTGGAGGGAGAAGTTAATATTATTTATAATAAAATCCTTAAATGGGAGAGGCGGGGAATGTAAACTCAGTGACTGTTGAGTCAGGGATACTCAGGTCAACGTTCGGAAACGTGTAGAAAAAACTGACTAAGTCTTCCTGTTTTTGATCGCAGCACAATAACTATTTGTACACGTAAGAGAATATTTTTATAAGTTCATATTACACGTTTATCGTTTGATACTTCCAATATTCCCCATCAATGGAACGTGTTTGAACAATGTATGACTCAACCATTCGAGTATAAACTTACAGAAGAATTCTAGATAAAACCAAAGCTTAAAGGAGAGAGTATGTAAAAGAGAGAACATTTTAAGGATCACCTATAGGGAAACTCGGGGAACTAGATAGGGGGGCAGAAAGGGATACCCTATTTCTGTTTTCTGGATAGTGCTGAAGGTTTTTAAATAGGGGGTTGGGGCATTGTAACTGAACAAGGAAGTTCAGGCAGCCGACTTGAACAAATTTTGACTCCACCCTTTGAATGAAGTCTTGTTTGGGGTATTACACCTCCGACTTTTCAGTATTTCGACAAAACTCCTGGCTTTTAACTCTTTAGTGGCCTACATTCGTAAAATAGGATGTCTTTAGCTGCATATAAGTTACGTATGAGGTTTAAATTTACTTGTATTAAGGCTCGATGAAAAGTCTGAAACTGAGACTAACGTGTCGGGCGGAACTAGATACTACTGTATAATGCAAAACGTTATGTCTTCCTCACGAAAAAGAAAGGAAAAATTGGTAGACTGGACATATAAGAATGAGTTACACGTTGCAGTACTATGATAGAATATGATGGAAAATATAAGGAATGGAAAAAAGGGAAAATATTATCAAAGAGTGTGAAGTTGCAAATATTGTTTTTGCGAAAGCAAAAATTGATAAAGCGATCAACCGTAGATTAAATAAATATAAGAAATAAAACACTAAAGGTGTTAAGTTTTTTAAAATAATATTAATTTTTTTGTATAAATTGTCATTACAAGACTTCCTATTCCGGGGACGGGGGCAGAAAGGGAAATTTGTAAGTTTCTTTTCAGAAATTCACCAAAAAATCTATATTCGTTGTTTTAACTTATGTTATATTTACATTAACTAAATAATAGAATAAAATAATGTTTTATAACTTTATGTGTTATTATAAACGCAATTTTGGCAGCATGAGAGAGAGGGCGAGCATTCTCGTTCCATCAATTGTTGCAGTAGGATTCGCGCCGTAACAGAGATAACTCTCTGAGAAATAATAAAGTTATCTGGATCGTCGATACGATTTATGCGTAAACATTTTTCATTAGTAGCGTCAGGTAAATTTTAATATCTAGTAATTGCTCATTTTTAAAGGAATATAAAATAAATATAATTTGTCCCAATAAATATAATTGAAGTTTCTGACTGTCTAGAAGTTTGTATGGAATTGGCACCGAAACGTGTGGAAGCGAGTCCTATTTAAAACCAACCGCGAAATACATTTAATGATACCGTACTTTTTATACATTCAATCAATTCAACTTTATCAAAATTCTGTACCTGTTGTTTCGTTTTTAGGGCAAAATAAAATGAGCTTTTTCCTCACGAACGAAGTCGTAGGCATAGCTAATATAAAATAAAACTAATCTTAAACTCAAATGTTTCTTCATCAATAATCTTTATTAGAGTACATGTGAGTATTCATTTAAATTAAGCACGATTCATGAAATACTAGGTTTATATTAGTGAAAAGATCTTTTGTAACTAATTTATTTCGCGATTCTTAACTATTTTCGAGAAACCACGTGCATCAGTGCTGTAATGAATTAAGTTAGAAAGTTGAATGTATTATAGCGTAATTCCATTAAAAAAACACATCTATGTACTAGATATTCAAGAAGACGATGGAAGTTTGTACGCAGTATCAAAGCCAGTATCTGAATACCAGTAAAGGTTAATCAGCAATATCCTTTATATGCTCTAAAGGAATTTAATATCGAGTTCCACGGTTTATTTTATAAACCAATTAAATTACAACTTTGCTCATATTGAGTTAATAAAATCTCTTTAATGAAATTCCCGTGTTGAGACGTTGTGAAGTGGTAAAATTGATCCTCTTCGAACTAGGAGAAGTTTGCTACGTGGTGGGTCGTGTCTCCTGGATCGTTTTACACAGTTAAAGTACATCAATCTTCTAATTCACACACACACATATATATATATACCCCAGAAATACCTGGTTTCTTATTTGTATTACCCCTGTTCACTATTTAATTCGACACTTCTATTCCATGTGATTTAAAGTGTGTAGGGCGCGTTTCAGATGTCCCTATTCCATTTTTCTAAACCGATTTTAGAAAGTCTTTTAAACAGAGGCAGATATATGTAATTGAACTACGTGAATCTCTTCTTATTTGCCTATAACCTCAACATTGGATTTTAAATAAAATCACTTAGTTCAAAGTAGTTAGTTAATATTCCTTCTATATTTATAAATTATATACCTCTATAAATTAACCTATTTTATGAGCTGGAACGTAATATCATCATCGAAATAAATATTTAATATAATTCAATAGATTCTCCCGCGTGTTCGTATTATGGTTTGAAATATTAAGTTTCAGCTCATAAAATACGTAATGAAGCTAAAGTCGAGCCTTGCCGATATGTACCGAGCGTTTCATGGAGTCTGTTACTGAGGTCTATCATATATAAGTGATTATATTACATTGATCTTTTTATTCGATTTTAATAATTATTTTACTAAGGGTGAGACGAGGTTCCCCGAGAAAAGCTTATAATCCTAAGTGTTTTGTGAGTCGAATACGTTTGAAGATCACTAAGTTACACGATTAAATTTAGTTATGTTAGAAAATGTAAGTCACAACCTACTTTTTACCTAATAAATCGGCTACAGTTTTGGAGTTGACTTAAATTATAGTTCAAGCGATCTCAATTTTAATATAAATACAGATTTGGGATAATTATATTTCTTTAACCATCTACGAAAAAGTTGGCTTCTATCGTTAAATATTCAGAGAACGGATAAATCAGAAATATTGATAATAATGTCTGAGTTAAAAATGTTTCAAGGTAATCACGGGATCTCTGTGGTACGAGGCACTGACGCAAGACCACAGAGGCCGCCCCACAACCAAGTTTATTGAAAATAATCATTTATGCAACAGAATAATTATAATAAATCATAATGATTAAAAAGCTTTGGATTTGTATAAACAGTTCTCGATTTCTAATCACTTCGGCAGAAGATGACACAGACAGTCATCGAAAAGTCGCTATACGTCAGTACTACTCGGTTAGAATCCTGAGAACTGTTTATACAAAAAATTTCGCCGAGAAAAACAATGATCTTTAATCTTAGCTTTGGTTTTATAATTTGTTTTTGGGAAAATGTAGTTTAAATGTGGGAAAAATTAAGAAATTAAGAAAATATATCTTATTTATTAACAACACCCTTTCGTGTACTCAATTTTTGGTTTGAATTATTAAGTTTCAGCTCATAAATTAGGATAAGAATATTTTGATATTAATTTAATTAAATTTCGAATATGATCTTAAGTTTTATTTCATAAAAATTGGTTAATTTATAAAGAAGTTCATAATTTATAAAATTAGAAGTAACACTGACTAACTGCTTTGAACTTACGTGTATCTGTACCGTGGTTACTTTGACAAGGCTACAGTCGAGCGCACCCGATGTGTTCCGAGTGTTTGGCGAAGTGAGTTAGTTAAGAGTAGCTATGCTCAAAACTTCGTCAATAGGTCTTTTTATTTCGCCCTAAAAAAGAAATGTATTGTAATCACTTTTGATTAAGTTGAAATCATGGAAAATAAAAAAGTACGGTATCATTTATTTATGATAGCTTCAGGGCAAACCTTATAAATCCCAGTTGGTTTCGAACGGGCCTCGCTTTCACACGTTTCGGAGTCAATAAAAATAAGCAATTAATATATATTAAAATTTAACTTACGTGACAAATAAAACAATTTACGTATACATCGTATCGACGATCCAAAGAAGTTTATTATTTCTCAGGGAGTTAGTTCTCTGCCAAAAACAGATTAATTACTGCGCGAATCCTGCTGCAACAATAGATGGAGTGAGAATACTGGCCCTCCCTCACACTCTCTCATGCTGCCAAAATTACGCTTATAAGAACGGGCAGTTGGTTTTCATGCCGCCTTTCGGTGGGTAATTCAATGGATTCATAAATATTTAAATGAAAACCTTCTGAACTCTGCAAGATATCGAAATGAAATTTACACGATAATTTAAGTTAAAATTCCTGTTTCAATCCCTGATATTTTCAATGAAATCCGTTTAGGCGTTTTGGAGCATAAACAGTGTACAGGCAACCCGCATTCACTTGTTGGAGACTCGAAAGCAGGTATACGAAGAAATATTTCCGTAGAACTTATATATGTTACATTATATTAATATCTTCTGTAATATATATAAATGAAATATGTTCGATTATTTCAGTTGAATCTACTGTCTTTTTAACCTCAAATTCTCTTTGAAATCCGTTGAGCCGTTGTGGAGCCTATTCGAGACAAACAAACAGACAGACAGACCTTTCCATTTTATTTTTGGTATAAATTATTTAACTGTGCGTGCACGTAAACGTAATCGACATTTTATAATTTCAGTTTATCAACAATACGTACCCAATTTATTAATGCAGAATTTGAATCCGAATAATAATAATGTACGATGCGTAGTATTGAATGAGCAGTAACCAGGAAAAAATAAATAATGACTTCCTTAGAAATAAGCTACATGCGTAGTGAATCGTATACCAAAACTGAAACAACAATGCGAAAGAATCTTTTTAATATAAGGTATACGCATTTATTATCAACTATTGCTTCAAGTTCTAAGATGTGGCAATATTGACGCAACGAAATATATATTTTTAATATGTTTTAATATGCTTCCGTCGACGACCTCCTGTGGTCTAGTGGATAACGTCACTACCTTGACAACCCAGAGGTGCCGGCTTCGAATCCTGGTATCCCTTAGATGTTTGTGACGTCATGATCATGGAGACTGGGGTTAAGAATGCTGGAGAATCGATACGTTGAAAACGTGATGCTCAAAATTCGCAAAGAGTCATATTGTAATATTATATTTGACGTATCCTTTCCTCAACCGAGGACTAATGGATTGAATAATAATAATAGAAATAATATAAGATAACAGTCTGCAGTCGACCCGGTAGGCGAAGTCCCTCAATGGTCTGCAGAGGCAAGGAAGATATGTTTCCGTCAAAGGACTCATCCGTAAAAGTTAAGCATATAACTAATGTTTTCAGAATTATATTAGCGTTACAACAACTGGCTTGCAACACAACGATCAATCGCTTGCTTCATTTTCTCCCTTTACCAATGCGCATTTTATACAGTTTTCTGTTTCTCACGACGAATACATTATACGTAAAAGAAAAGATGCTTAACATTAACGTCATGCATTACTTTGTCAGCAAACGTCTATAACTTTCACTAGAAATTCCATCGAGTATTTCTGGACGAATCAATGTTTGAATGTCACTGCAGGTTATAAAAATGGGTAACCTAGATTTGTTATGTATTTAAAGCGCAATAAATTATAAATTAAAACAGTAAGTACATGGAATATTTCCCAAACAGAAGTTTGTTGAATCAGCGGCGTTACAGTGAAATCATAGCCGTGGAAGATTTCTATGACCGCGGGCCACAAAACCTGGGAGAGTAACAATGCTTTCGAAGAACAGCTGTTAAATTTGTTTGTCAAGTGCTCTTGAGCAGAGTGTGTGGCCTCAGCGATGAGATTCAACATTGTTCAGGTTGTTGAGCATGATAATAACGATGTTGCGTTCTTGTTTTACGCTTCTTTTTTTAGTAAAGCAGCAAATAATTTTTCAACAAAGCATGACTGCATTGTGTGTTGTATTTGGAAGTGTAATACATCTAATACAGTCAACGTTTATACTAATGAGAAGGTAAAATTATTTTATTTAAAAGTATGCATTTGACTACATAATTTATCTTGTACGTATTATATTCGAATTTATTACTGCCAAAATAATAATTTTTCTTCTTCATTCAAAAATATAGCTGCATAAATTTCAGAAATACGCTTTGCTTGTATATCTATAATGTTAAGTGTTATTTATGCTGGAGAAATGATATTACGTCGTGCTATGCAGTTAATTTAGTTTACGAATTTGTCCACATTCAATGTTAAGCCTGAAGTCTAAGGACTGAATACAACAACAACAACATGTAACATATAATAACTCATAAAATGAAAATTACTTTCAGAAAGAAGAAATTTAAACAGAAGAAAGTTTGAATGCTTGTCGCGTGAGCGTAGAGGTGGAAATGTCATTTAAAATAAACAACTGTAAAACGAAATCAGATAACAATCAAAAGTTTAACAGTAAGTGAAACAATAAGTCCATAACAGAAGTGAATCGTGAATTTTCTTCAAATTGCTAGTATCTTTTTAAAATTGTTAGGCGAATATTTTTATCCGATGTAAAGTATCTCACTCATTTAGAAAAAGAAAATGCATTGTGATACGTGCGCGGCCTATCATATGCTAAATCATATAAATGATCGTGAATTTATTTAAATTTAGTAGCAATGCAAACATTTCATAAAAGCTAGAAGACAGTCAAAGGGAATATTGGGAAATCCTCTGGCTAAAAGTAGATAGCAGGTACACTGCAAAGAATGAAAAAATATCTGCATAATAGAAAAACAAAATTTCCTGCGACTTATTTTGTTGAGCAGGGAGGATAAAAATTCCGGAAAGGTGACTTTGCAAATTACCACCCAGCTAGGATACTTTGTGGGCTGGTAGGGGCAAGACGAAATATAATTAGCAAATAGATCTGTCAACCTGACAATATTGGAGATGAGTAGGGGTGAAAATTGTCTACCTCTTTACTGAAGCTAGATAAAATAAGCATTCTTTAAGTTTGACTTTACATGGGACCTTCGGTATGACTTTGCACGAATTTCTTCAGTTTGACTTGGTCTTCAAGTTCTGGAGAAGTGTTGCTCCAACAATTATTCAGTTGAACACTTTATTAGTGTAAGCAGTTCAACTAATACGCTACCACTATAAAGAGTGAAGCAAACTGTAGTTAAGGGAATATAAGAAGTCCAAACTCCAACGAGGAGGATGGTGCGTTGCTGACAAGCCAGCTATCGACAAAAAAGCTGGTCAACGATTCCAATACAAGGGTAAAGTAGGACGGACACGCCATGCAGCCAACAGAATATTTGTTCCAGGGTCCCAGTCGCCAATATTCAACGGAGACATGAATGACGCCTTCCTAAGTATGCCTATGCTAAGTGGTATTACCAAAACGCCCGAGTTGAGATACTATTTATTTTGCTCTACCGACAGATTAATTTTATTGCCTGTTATTTGTCGATTTGAATATAAAGGTTAATTGTTGTTGTGGTATTCAGTCCTAAGACTGGTCTGATGCAACCCTCCATGCTAACCAGTCTTGTGCAAGGCTTTTCATTTCCGCATAATTACCACATCCCCCATCCACCCTAATTTGCTTAGCGTATATTACCCTTAAGCTCCCTCTTCTGTTATTACCCCACACACTTCCTTCAAATACTAATTTTACAAGACTCTCATATCTCAAAACGTGGCCTATTGATCGATTCCGTCTCTTCGTTAACGTTCTCCATATTAACCGTACTTCCCCTATTCTATCTAGAACTTCGTCGTTAGTGATTCTATCCACCCATCTGATTTTCAGCATTCTCCTACAGCACCACATTTCAAAGGCTTCTATTCTTTTCGTTTCCACAACCCCTATCGTCCACGTTACGCACCCATATAAACCCATGCTTCATACGAAAAGTTCTAGCAACAATTTTCTAATATTCACAATTAAATTACTCGTAAGTAAATTACTCTTTTTCGCGAAAACCTTCCCTGCCTTTGCTATCCTAATCTTTATGTCTATTATACTTCTACCATCATTAGTTATTACGCTTCCCAAGGAGCGGAATTCCTTAACTTCCTTCAAAATATCCTTTCCTGATCTAACACCCTTTGTTGTTCCGCTGTTTCCCATACTACACTACATTATCTTAGTTTTCCTTCTATTAATCCTCATATTGAACTCTTCCTCCATGGCCTCGTTCATGTCATTTAATATGGTTTCCAAGTCTTCTTCTTCTGACTCTCCTAAAAGTTTAATTATGAAGATCATATTCAAGAAATTATATAAATCATAAGGTAAACAATTAAAAACCCCTGTTATTAAAATCAATTATAATTGTTGTTATCTGAAATCATAACAGTATAATAATAATAAATTCCAGGCGTAATTAAATATAATTGCTGTTATTTAGAATTAAATTCATAGACTAAATAATAATAAATCGTAGGCAATACAGCATCCGTCATCGAAAAATTTCATTTTGCCCAATAATATGATGGTTATATATATATATATATATATATATATATATCCCTTGCAAAGTTGAATATTTTTAAATATTAAATTTAAAATTATTTTTATCTTCATTAATGGGCATAATTAATTATTGTTTTGTTTGACCAATACAACAATAATAGCAATTTAAACAATTAATTAGGTATACAACCTTATATTTATCGAAGTTATTAATTTTTCTTTAATATTTTATTTTACGTTTAGATTGTTTTAGCCTGAAACAGTGAACTCCTCGTCAGCTTTTGTGCAGAAACTCTTTAGTTCGCAGTTATTAAGATTCATGTTTTGTTTCTCCGAAAATATTTATAAAATGGCCATTAGGGACGACTTTCACTATTTACAGTAGTTGACAACATTTTAGCTATGTAAACCTATAGCGGCCATTCTGTACGCTTTGAGTACATGTGAGGAATCTTAAGGAACTTGTGGTTTGCGTGGAGCGGTAGTCACACTCGCCGAGAAAATAGGAGTTGATATTTGGAGGAAAATGTTTTGCACCTACAATTATTGTTCTGTGACAGGTCCAGTTGCGATTGTATAGTAAATAAAATAAATGGCAGTGGTCCGGGAGGTGGACGGGGCCGAACAAGCAGCTCTTGCTGACATGTGATGACGGACGCCTCATGCGTGCGTCGGACAGCGACACGACGCCAGGATTTATAGCCCGACGCGTGCTCACAGCCTGGAAGAGCTCACATCCGCAAAACACTGACGGTCACCTGACACTCATACTAAGAAAATATAATGCACAGTTGCCTCAGCGCAAGCGAGATGCCATTAATTGGTTATTGTTTCAATGAAATTTGCAATCATTTTGTGTTCGGAAAATCCAGAGAAAATTTCGGTTCCAGAGGAAACTTTTCGGGAGTTGACGAAAATGTAATTGAATCAGGCTTAGAAGATAAATGCCAATTTGTGTTTGTCTTTAAATTATATTTCTACATGTCAAAATGTGAAGAAGAAAATGAAGTGCATTGAAAACTGAGAAGGAACAGTCGACGAAAATAATTAATCGAAACTAGAGAAAAATGACGTGAGAGAAGAATTTCTAGAGTTTCATTCCTGGACAGCGTAAATATGTCGTGTAATATTTTATAAAAGTTTTTCAGTACCATAAATTATTTATATTCAGTTTGGAATGTAAAAAATGAAAAAGTGCACGTTATTAAAAATACTATTAACATTCAATGTAATTCCATAGGTTAGTCACTCACTCACCGATCACGTACTGTCGTGGATAAATTTATATGCCATTTTGATTAGGATAATTGGAATGATATTAAAATTTAATCTTAATCAGTGAATACATAATATGTAAATAATTTATTTTATTTAACTAATTACATTAACTTCCAGCGCTTTGCTGTAAGGAGATTCTAATTAATAATTTCTTCTTCGTCAGGTGTACTAATATTTATAAAGCCTCTGAAACTTAAGGAATAGGGAAAATACCACGTGAAATCTGCTGGGAAGTAAATTACTTTTACGTCTAAAATAAATAAAAAGACTGTCAATAAGTAAGCAAATAGTATAATTATAACTTTGTTGATACAAATTCTACGTTTCATCCAACTTTGTGGATTTCTTCAATTAAATTATTAAATGGATTAATTATTTACATTAGACCAAATCTCTCTACATGCTCAAAGTTGGATGATACGTGGTATCTATATTAACTAAATAGTAATTAAATTATTGGCTGACTTATTGACCGTATTTTTATTTATTTTAAACTTCAAGTCAGAAATTGACGTTTGTACTTCTACGTCTGATGTTTCTAATTTTTTCTTGCGTATATTCATTAAAAAATATATTAGGGTAGCATATTTGAATATGCGATACTGTAAGCAATTAACGTACGTCACAAAAAAAACTCTCGATCGTTAGAAGGAAATTATGGCCCAGTTCTTAATTTTCGTTCCCATTTTGCCTCGGAGGAACGAGCTCGGAATGTGCAGCGCCGAAACAAAATCCTAAAGCGGAGCCTTTGCAGACGTGTGTTCCCGAAGTTATGTTCCACCGAAGTTTTATTTCCGCGGAAAACCACATCAGTGTCTTGCCGTTTTCTTGTGTTCCTTCGGGGGGAAATGCTCCCTCGCGGCGAACAATTGCGGAGTCTAAAAGGATTAGTCCACACTGTGTTGCCGTGCCGCCTTCATTTCCGTTTCCACCCTTTGTCAGAACACTCCGGGCTGCCGCAATCATGCTCTTACCTCCAGAACATCTGCGAAGCCAAAGAATACGCTTATCGCTTTGCCACCCACGCTCCGTCCATAACACATTTCTACTTACTTCTCTCCTTCTTCAGCACAATCGACAGGTCTGCAACGCCATTCCGGGAACTTTGTGAGCACTGACCTCGTTTTTTGCAAACCGTGTTGGAATCACGTTTTCACGAACGCTTTAATAACCTAAAGTTTTATGGTAAAGTAAATAATTTAATGGTATAAATGAATTTATACGTTCTTGGAATATATTACCATGATATAAAATTATTTTATACCTAATTAGATTAATGAAACAAATTATTTTTATTTTATTTCTGCAGGTTGGCAATAGCCCGGTGGCAGTATTAAGAAAATAAAGTACAAAGATAAATTGTTGATAAATTAAAAGAACAAAGATAAATTACAGAGAAAAAATTAAAAATACAATTTTAAAATATTTTACGTCCTTTTTTTAACAAAATAAGCACCTAACTTTTCAGTGTTTCTAACTTCTTTTTGGAAACATTTATATTCTTGGAGAAAACCTCTAGTACCATTGCAGGCAAAGCATTCCAGTTCCTTATCTCCCTGTTTACGAAGGAATATTAGACCACATCCGTTCTTTGGTCCCTTTCCCTTATTTCGTAATTATGTTCGTTTTTAGAGAAAAATTTAAGTATAATAAGCCGCCCCCTCATTTTTGACCAGGCCGGTTCGTCCGTGTAAGCTTTTTAGAGTGCCACAAGTCTAGTCTTTTTCCTTCCTATCACCGAGTGGTTTCCATTTAGTTTCGCCCCCACACAAAACCCCAGCCCGTTTCTGAATTTTATCCGGGGCATTGATGTGCTCCGCTGTGTATCTTGCTACCCCGTATTCTATCCTAGGTCTAACTAGAGAAGTGTAAGCAGCTGCCTTGGCCTTTCTTGTACTTTTTTCAATATCACGTTTATGAAGTGTAACGTCTCCATCCCTTCCGCGCTACTAAGTTTATGTGTTCGCCCCAGTTTAATTTCTCATTAAGAATTACACCTACATATTTACACGTTTCAACAAGCGGCAGTTTTTTGTTTCCTATTTTATATTCCCCGGGAATGACCATTTTTGTTTTAGTAAAAATAATAATTTTACTCTTAGTTGGATGAATTTATATCTTATTAATTTCTGTCCATTGATATATCTTATCTAAATCTTTTTGAAGAGCAAATTCATCAGTTATATTCTCTATGATTTTGTGAATTATGCAGTCGTCCGCAAGTAATTTAATTTTATAATCTATTCCCGTCGACAGGTCATTCAAGCCAAGAACATTATCGGCCCAATTATACTTCCTTGTGGTACACCGGATGTAATTTCTCTAGGATCGGATGGTTCTTCATTTAACCGGACTCTCCGGACGCGATTGTTCAAAATCAATGAATTAACATTACAGTCTTTGGTAGTTACAAGGTATAAACAGTAGATTAGGGTGGGGTATAAGTACGTGTCGGGTAAAAGTGTGTTGTATTGGTTTTAGTTATTTCCAATGACGTTAGATCGGCAACACTGACTCAGTCTGCAAGGATTGGCTGTAGACGAAGTTACAGCTGGCCTGTGTAAATATCGTTAAAACCATGAGCCAAGAAAAATTTATTGTATTTCTGATGTAATATTTTGATTTATTGCAAACTATATTTGATAACTAGATATACTGTTCAGTAAATAATTCTAAAGACATTTTAATTAACTTGTTTCTCTTCTGTGACGTAATATATGAGACATTTGAAATTATTCGCCATTGGTGGCTTACTTTGCTTCAAGATAAATAAGTGCCTCATTGGGAAAAATTTCGCACATTACTGGGGTTAAACGTTCATGCCATTTATTATGGTTTCACATATTTATACCCCAATTACACAATTAATATTCAAGTATTGGCTGCTTCAGAAATTATCACGTTCTATCGATTCCTCATCACAGAAGTCACAAACTTCAGCCACTGCACCGTTGCGTTTTCAAAGCCATCAAGACGTACTTTGAAGAAGCAGCCAATAACTGGCTTGTAAGTAATCCAGGAAGAGTTATCACACGATTCCAAGTAGCAAAATTTCTTACCTTCCATCAAAGTATCCCTTTACAATCTAACACCATTTGTTTCTCCACTGTTTCCATTACTACACTCCATCACCATGGTTTACCTCTATTAATATTAATATTGAACTCTTTCTCCAGGACCACGTTCATACCATTTTTTATGGTTTCGCAATTCTATTTGTCGTTCTACCCTCCTAAATACTATATTCGTTAATATTTTGCACACATGAGATACTAAACTACTTGTCCTCTGCTGTTCGCATCTATCAGTCCCAGTTTTCATCGGTATGGGTATAATTATATTTTTACTAAAATCGTATGGTATTCTTCCAGTTAAGTTGATTTCGCAAACTATCCTGAACAGCCATGATATTGATTCTTCGCCGGATGATCTCATCAACTTCGCTGGATTGTTATCAATTCCTGGCGCTTTACGATTTTTCAAATCTGTCAGAGCCCTATCAAACTCCGACCTTATAATTTTGTCCCCGAACTTTTATTTCTCTTCTCCTTCTATTACTGACTGTTCTAGATTTCCACCGTTATGCTTATTCTTCTTTATCCGCAATTGGTTTGCCATCAGATCAATGTTCTTGCTAATATTTTTCCTCTCTTCGAATTTTTATTTTATTTCCCTATAAGCTGCGTTTATTTTCCCTTTCACCATAAAATCTTCAATCACTTTGCATTTTTCTTGGAGTCAAGCCTCTATGGCTGCTGCACTTCCCATGAATCTCATTCTTCAAGCGTCTGTACTGCTCTTTAACATTTTCATCTCTCGCGTTTTTATATTTACGCTTTTCATCAAGTATTTTTATTATTTTTTTTGTTATCCATGCTTACCTATTGGTCTGAGCTATTCTTCCTATTTTCTCGTTGGCTGCTCTGGTCTTTTATTATCGCCCATTTCTCTTCTATATTGTTTCTTTCACTTTCCTCTATTAGTCTACTCTTGATATCTGCTTTAAAACTCTGTAGCACGTCCTGTTTTTTTCATTTTTCCCAATTCCCATCTCTGTTTTAATTCCTCAATTAATATAAGGTGACATTTTTTTAATACGCTGATTCAAATTAAAAATCTCTTGGAAGGTATGAATGATATATTTACGTTTGTTAGGTAAGCCAAAATATTTTATTTATCTAGAATTCATGATTACCAAATTATATATATTAATAAATTATAGCCTGTCATCAAATCTGAGTGTGCAAGATTTAGATATACTCTTGCTTTGATTAGTTACTTTAAAGACATTGAATATCAATATAATTAAAAAGTAATTTGGCAAGCTTCTGTTGGGACTTATATGAGACACTTTATGAGTTAATTGTTGGATTCAGCATCCAGAATAATGTTTACAGCTCGTTACAAACAACCAAAAATGAGGGATGAATAAACGGCGGTTCTGATGTTGTACCGAATGCCGGGAATAGATTTTCTAGATCAAATGAAGTTTACGCAGAGACCGAGGCCTATTAGGGAAAGAGATTTATGTCCTACGACTTCCGTATAGTAATGGATATAAAAAGAGCGCTTAGCACAAACCATGAATAATTCAAAGATAAATTAAAACTTTGTTTTCCTCCATTATCATGTCAGTGTGGCCACACATCTTCCCCTCCTCTCCATCCTCTACCCGTTTCTCGCAATTCATTTAAAGGTGACACTTTCAACGTAATAGATGTAACGAATAAACGCATGGAAAAATTATTCAACGTTTCTACAATTTTTATTAATCACTTGACGAGATTTATCGACCATCTAAATGGCATTCTGAAGAGACAAAATAATTAAAATTGTTGTTACAGTTAGCCCTGTTCCTGTATTTTGAAAAAGTAAGTATGAGTTGGTTCTTCGAAAGTTTGGCGTGTTAAGAAATGCCAATGTTTACCAATTACTGTACGATAAATTTAACATAAATTACGTTAATATGTTACAGAATTTCCTTATATGTACCTAGGTTACTAACTGATATTTTCTCGAGTAGAATATCTGCAAACTTAGTAGACGCATTTCAGCTTCCCTTGACTCACGAACTACAGTTGTGGAACAAAGAGTAATATTTACGAAAGAAATGAGAATATATCGAGAATTTTGCTCCAACAAGCTGAGTAAACTTTCATTCTAGACACACTATAACTTCTTGTTTTTCACTTTCCTGGGAGACTGTCTGCAAGTATTGCCTATAAGGTGTACTAGTTTTTTCGCTACATACGCCGAGGTTAGTATCAAAACAGAAATCCGTTCACGAAATTGAACTGCGGAATACGAAAAGGAAGTAAGAAAATCAAATTGCTTTTAGGTTTATTAGGATTTTAAAATTAGTTATAGTGAATTACAATGTATCTCAACAACTCTAAATAAAGTACTACATAACAAGTAACAACTGATAAAATTATATTAGTAATAAAATTAAAATTTTTAGAATATTAGACTTTTCGACTATGCTATTATCTGTAATATAACCTGCGTTGAGAAGTCCAACTTTCTAAATTTTATTCTGTGATATTGCTTCGCATTTAAACTTTGTCTGCATATTTCGGACTTACGATTACTTATATACAGTAATATTTTTAATCTTTATTGCATACTATATGTAATTATAAAATTTTAATTAATTTGCTTCCATTCAACGATATTAAACAATAAACTGTAACAAACTTAAGGGAGAAAAAATGATAAATTTTCCCAGAAGTAAAGAATTATAAATAGAAAAGTGCATTGAATTGTAAATAATAGCTGAATTTATGGCTTTCTTATATCATCAAAAGATTTAGACGATGTCATTGTGTTGTTGTCTTTTGTATGTAGAACCTTTAAACCTAAAATAGTAATTGAAATTACCTGAATTCGTAAATGTGAGTGAACCCCTTAATTACAACCTTCCTTATTTACCCTGGATTATTTATTCAAATATTTTTGAAAGGTTGAATTGTAAACTATCATTTAAGTATTGTAACGAAACTCTCCTTGTCGTCATCGAAAATTAGTTCAGGGATAAACTCTACAGAAAGTTTATAGCTATGTGGTGTTTTATTTTACAAGGCAACGCATTTAACTGTTTTGCAGGAACCTTAATGTTATTGTTTTTAACTTCTGGAGGAAAGCTTTTGTATAATATTATCCCGGTATTGTGAATACTTTTAATCGTTCAGCTCTAAAGTTGGACAAGCACCACCTTTCTCTCCACCAGAAAAGTATTCACAATGCCGCTTGGCCTTCGTCGAACTTCCTTCTTGCTATAATGAGCACCATGCCCACTTAGGTGCCTTCACTGGTGCAATTGATTCGAGCCCACCTTCCTCCCGTTATTCAAATGTCCATAGCCGGAACAATTTTAAATTTATTACTGTCCACTCATTAATATCCTAAAATCCATTTTTCTTTGGTTTTTAATGTCTTGTTCCCATTTCATTATTTCATTTCCGTCAATGGCGAAACCCGATCCTCTCCAATCAAAATTATTTACCTATCGTCTCTGGGAGGAGTTACTTTAGAAGAACCCAATCTGTGCCAAGTTGTCGGGCTTTAATTACACTGTCGATTACCTTCATCTTCCCTCACGCTGCTTGCCTTTGATTCTGTAACGCCAAATTGCGCGTATAGTTGTGTTCTACCATTACAAACTTATGCTTTACTGGTGAATCGATTTAATAAATGATTCTCTGTTTATAAACCAAATTTTTGTCGTAATACTCTTCACACTCGTCTATCTGACGATGGTGATGCTAATCGAAAATTTGGCCCAGTTGAAAAAGCATCAATTATTAAATAGCTCATACCAGTTTTTTTGGACTAACAGGCTGCATGAGGCTGATACTAAAACAGACAACTCCCCTTCGATAGCATAGAAAGGGAATTGAAAAAGTTTTTTCGGGGAGGGGGGGGACAGGCTGATCCTGAAACAGGCAACTCCCCTGAAAAGAAGGGATGCGGAAGGTAGAGCAAGGTAGCCAAGGGTTGACTAGGGCCCCCAGGCTATAGTTTAAGTATCCTACCCGGTAATTCACCAAAAGAGATGCAGGGAAAACCATAGAAAACCTGCATCAGGTAGATCGGGCATTGGGTACTATTCTTACGCCCTTCTGAATGACGGGAGACGTTTTTGCTAACTCATAAATACATACTAATGATGATTGGGTCTTAATTGTGAGGGATTTTAGTTTATTATTTATGATCCTGCGTATTTGTTTCATAATTGAGACAAATATATTTAACGTCAAAGGCTAGCATTTATTAGGAACATTTGTTATTCTCTGTGAGTGTTATCCAGAGGACCGAATCGCCAGGTACATCTTTCGTACCATGAAAATATTTAGACGACGGGAAAGACCTTTTGTGAAAAGGCTGTGTGAGTTATTAGCAGAAAGGTTCACCATAATAAAAGATGTTTTACTTGACTAATTGGCCACTCTCTGCTCATTACTGAAGCTCTTTCGCGCCGCTAATAAGATTAGTTATCTCTGGGACGCAAAACTGGCGCCCCTTTCTTGGTCACGGAATGGTTCCAGCTTGTCGCACATAGCTCTAATCTTCTTACCAGGGAAAACAGTTTCCCGGCAAAGACCCATGAACTCAATTTATGAAACGGTGAATGTGTTATCACCTGGCGTGACTGTGTTGCGTTGCTCTTTTGTGTTCCAAGCACTATTCAGTTCATTAAATGATCTTTATTACATTTCTGTCGAATTAGTTAAATTAACGAAATAATATTTTATTAAAATAATTAAAATGTTGAATCTCTTATGGGTAGTATACAAATATTACGAAAACTTTGGTAGCATTGAAATAAAAATAATTAATACAGCAAACTTGACCGAAAAAAATAGTAAAAAATGCAGTTTTATACCAGATATTCCAGATAAGAAGTTTAGTGATTACTAACTAAACATTAAAACATAAAATAAATTTAGGGTCTTCCTTTTCGTCAATAGCAATTACAGAATGTATCGTGAAATCATTGTTTGGAAACTGTATCACTATATAACCTACATTCAGATCTAATAGAATCTTTATTTGAACAGGATTACTTTCATAATATGTCTTCAGCAACTGCGTTTACAACAGATGTTTAACCGTATATGAAATGATATACGGGAATATGTAATAATTGTTGTTTAAAGTTGGCATGTAATAACGCATTGTAAAGTTTAATAATATTAAAAGCTAGTAATAGACTATTGTTTGAGAGAGTTGGTATAAAATTTTACGCCGCTCCGTGTAAGTTGTAATGAAGTGGGGTTTATACTATTTTAAAAGAAAATAATTACTATAAAAATGCGAATAATATATTTATGGCAACATACAATAATTGAATAAATATGTAATTTACACAACCGACCTTTTTTTAAAAATAACTATATGTTTACAATATTTACACAAATTAAACTGATTATGAACGAGATAAATTTTGTTCTAACTAAATTCCAGAGCTGTATACAAAGGGTCATTTAAAGGACCTTCCAATAAAGCAAAATCACTAACATAAATCCTACTCTGAATTGACAGAACCAGGAAATCGGAAAAATGTTACAAACAGTTTTAATTACAGTGACGTCTCAGTTTTCCTGGAACTTGTCGCTGGATCCATATTGACTTTCGCGTTGAACAATAAAAAGCACTTAGGTACCCGGACTGGATCGCGCCTTCCTTTTGTTATTTAAATACCCCCCTCCCCCGTCAGGTCCATCTTTTGTTATTTAAATACCCCCTCCCCCCGTCAGGTCCATCTCCAATTCTTAATGATCCTCACTAAATGATCACAATTAATGCTTAATCATAATAAAAATTATAAATTTGACGTCCTTGTTGAATCCCAAAATACAATTTTCTTGGGATTTTAATAATTTTACTTCACCTTCTTATGTCATATTCCGTCTGTGATGGGGCTCGATATTCTCTAATAAAAATTATGTTTGTCCTCTCAACTGATTCCGTCACATCTCACGATATTTGTGAAGAACACCGGTCGCTCCGTAGTGTCGTATTTTATTACCCCTATCTGTAACCTAAACTTCCCTCAGTAGCTTGCTTTTGATTCCGTACGGCCTGTAGTTGTCCTTTATCATTATAAATTCGCACGTTAAAGTTGGTTGTTGTGGTAGTATAGTTGGACATATTGCCAAAATATTGCATTACGTATTAATAACTATAAATTGTACGTTTTACGAATTAAATTTAATGGGATCAGAATTAGGGTCTCAAAAGTGATAATTAGGATTATAAAGTATGGTGAAATGGAAGTGAAGTGGATAGGGCCCAAAGCAGAGAACAGTGTAAATTAAATAAATCATTTAAAGCGCGTGCAGAAAAGCCACGGTCAAGGAATTGACGAAGACCGCAGTTTCATAATCCCTATGAGAGACAGATAAACAATAAAAATCTTATTTAATTAAATATTATTTTTTATAAATTTACCAATTTTTCATCATATGGGAACTCTTGCTTACTTAAGGACTCAAATATTGCGACTATTTGTGGTATGTGTGAGGATAATGTGTAAATTCATCTTGAGTAAATGTTTATGATATACTTGATTTTTTTTCAAATTCAATGATACAATGTTTTAGTTAACAAGTGGAATTTACCTGTTTAAATTTTAAAGATATTATTAACGGTGGAGTAGAAGTCTATTTGTATCTGTCGTTTCTTCTTGTTTAGTTCTTGCATTAGTTCTTTATATGCTTCGGTATTCGGTAGGAGCAGGTCTTGACGGAGTTCTTCCACGAAGAATTGTTCCTTAGTGAGTTCATACGTGAGTCTCGAGGGAGTATACTTAGATACGCTTAGAGCCTTTTTTAGGAAGTTCGATTTCGTTTTTTCTATGTCTTCTAAATTTTTCATTTTTAGTTGCTCCCATATTATCTCTATTCCATAAGTTATAATTGGAGCAATTTTGAGTCGGAATAAGGTGATGGCTGTGTTTATTGATAAATTTCTTAAGTTTTTGATGCTGTTTGTAATCGCTTTTGCCGCTATTATTCTTTCTTTTAGGTGAAGGTCATATACGTTTCCTTTGCTTTGCAGCGTGATACCCAAGTATTTAAAGTTCGATACTGATTGCAGTGGTTTGTTTTTATATATGATGACGTCATTTGCTGCTAGCTTGCCTCCTCTCCTGAAAGTCATTTTTACAGTTTTTTTCTCGTTTAGCTCTAGGTCATAAACCACAAACTGTAGTGAGTAGTAAAGTACACATTAGTCACATAATATTGCCACAACTAGAGCTGTGACAATCTGTGTGAGATTTAATTGACTAAATACTTTATATAGATATCTTACCAAACTATTCATCAGAAATTTTTGTTTTCTTCATAAAGTTTGAATTGTTTTTCAATGGTTGTGGGTCTCATGTATGCTCAACTTTTCTATCAGTTTAAATGACGCATGGATAAAAGTTTTCTGATCTAGTTTCTTAATTCTAAGATTTATTTAAAAGAAGTGAGAATGGTTATCGATCTGTCTATGCCCCAGATAATTGCGTGAAAGAAGTTATTGTAAATCTAGTTCAAAGAAAACGTCTCAGTTCTGTCACTCTTATTTAATATTCTCGTTGTACTTATGGCTTGCTTAAATTGATTTTAAGGTTAAAACTACATTCAATAAACTTAAATGTAGCTAGTTTCAACAAGTAAATCTAGATCATTTATTGAAAAGAGTTCTTTATATTTTCAAATGGAATTCTTTTTTATTATTATTCCGAAGTCTACTTTTTTCCTAATATTTTAGTTTCGTTTTATTACTTTATCAGTAGTTTATGGATAAAAGTGAAAAATAATGTTCTTTTAATATTATTAACGTGAAAACTTCGACCAAGATTTAATATTACCTTTATCATCACATTTACACAGAAATTCTCGTGGTACGCACGTAAACTCTTGGTATTTTGCTCAGAACCTAATTTATGTTTCACAGTCGCTCCTCCGGGAATCTATAATTAGGAAATACCTGCAGATAACTCCTCGGTTGTCTCTGGGAAAAGCGGCTTAGCCTTTTTCAATCGGAACTACACGTATTCACGGGAACGCGTGTTTAAATTATTCCTATGAATGTAAAAGCGGAGGCATTAGATCCCCGGGGTTTGTACTGAATTCGTTGCCACTTCAGATTTCTTTACGTTTTACTGCCTATTCAACGACTATTTCAACACACCAACCACTTAACATTTCAATTTTTCTGTCTATAAATTTTGATTATTTTAAATTCACGAAATTCTTTCCCTTCTCTGTTTATTTTCATTACCATTTTATGACGAATTATATTGAATGTATATTATAAAATTTTACTTTGTTAATAACTGAATAATTTATAGATTCCAAAGCCAGTGTATACGAATTTAAATTATGATTTACTCCCAGTGCCCAGCAAAAACCCAAGGAAAATGTAACAAAACCTTCCCGGGAAGGTGGAATATTCAATTTAAGGGGATGAATGGGCATGAATGTGGCCCTGGAGAAAGAGTTCAATATGGGGATTAATAGACGGAAAACCAAGGTAATGGTGTGTAGTAGTGGAAACAGTGGAATAACAAATGGTGTTAGATTGGGAAGGGATATTTTGATGGGAAGCGTAACAACAAGGGATGGTGAAGCATAGTAGACATAAAGAGTAGGATAGCACAGGTAATGAATGCTTACGTGAAAAAGAGAAATTTACTTACGGGTAATATAAGTGTGAATATTAGGAAATACTTGCTTAAAATGTTCGTATGGAACGTGATGTTATATGGGTGCGAAACGTGAACGATAGGAGTTGCGAATGGAAAAGAATAAAGCATTTGAAATGTAGTGCTACAGGATAATGATGAAAATCAAATGGGCGGATAAAATCACTAAAATGAAAGGTCTAAACAAAATAGGGGAAGAGCGAACAATATGGAGAACGTTGACCAAGAGAATGGACCAGGTTTTAAGACATAAAGGTCTTGTAAAATTAGCATTAGAGGGAAGTGTGTGGGGTAAGAACAGAAGATGGAAGAAAGGATGCAATACGCTAAGAAGATTAGGGAGAATGTGGGATATGATAGTTATACGGAAATGACAAGGCTTGCGCCAGATAGGTTATCATGGAGGGTTGTATCAGAATACCACAACAACAACATTTCCACGTCTATTTTTATCAATGTCCGAACGGTTTTGCAATTAAAACCACAGTGACAATCAAAACTGTTTATTTGCAACATTCAGTTGCAAACATAAGATACAATTCTCTTCACAGACGCTACTCCAACTTAGACACAGTAAAATAAGAAAAAGGCGAAGGGGGCTTTAAAGAAAAATTATTTTAATTTACTTAATAGTTATTTCATTAAATCTGAATTTAAACACTAGGTCGTCTAAAAAAAATATCGGGCTCATATCTGTATGGGAAACACAACAATTATGGCTTGTTACGTTTAGTCGGAACACGAACCTGTTTTGTTCTGAATTCGGTTTACTAAGTCTTGAGCAGATACTAAGTGATTTCTGAGAAATCAGTGCGGCTAGCTCAACATACGGCAGGTACGGGCTGTAACACTTAACTTTCTCTTTCACGGGTACGTGTGATTTATAACTAAGTCAAGAATTTTGTCTATGTTTTTATAATTTGTTATGGGTTTGTTTTTCTATCGATAATTTACAGAAAGTGTCTTCTTCTCTTTCCTGCGGAACTATTTCTACTTCCAGAATATAAATTTACCTTTTCTGACAGACGTCCTTTTTTTTCTCAATCTTGAGCCAAATTGTTCTAGATAGACACCTTTCTTTTCCTTCGTTCTCGTAACTTTCTGATCTCCTTCTCCTTACGAGTCATGATACGAATTGTCTTTTTGTCTCTTTGCCACTTACCAGCTCATTTCTGTGTCAGCCGACTACGTGGTAACGTCTTAATCATATTGAGTTTTCCAAGACCTCAGGTTCCATAATTTCAAAGGAACAGGCTGACCATGGAGAAATTTCAGAGGTCTTCTGGTGGCTGGCCCGCCTTAATCCTCAAACTTTGTCCACAGGCACGAACTTGAAATTTTAAACGCGACTCTACGGGGCCTAATAAAAAAGGGAAATTACACAACCCCGCCATCTAATTTAATTAAACGGGGAGTATTTGTTTGAGATACTACATTTATCGTAATTTGGTGCAAAATTATCAATTTTCCTCATCATAGAAGGCAGTCGCATATTTTTTCAATCAGTTCTCTACTCTTTTCTACAGTACTTTGACTATGACAAAATTCTGTGATCAAATACTTCCCTTCATAACAATACTCGGACGTATACTGCAACTGCAACAAAGACGCTCTTAATAATTTTAAGTGTTTGATTCCCCACCATACAATCCGACTTTGGATCATTTTATTTTCACGTCTTTGCACACATAAAACGACAGCATAATGGAAAAGATTGTGAGATACAGAAAATTGTGGAAAAAAGTCAAGCGGTGACTATTTAAAGAAGTAGTTCAAATGTACAGCTAAATATTGCAAAGATAGCGGTTTTAATTTTTACTCTGGTTTTAATTTCACCATCGATTGAACCCTGAAAAACTGTGTGGTCTTTGTAGGATGACAAACTTTCAGATGTTTCCGAGTGATATATTTATCGTATATTGGTATTAGGGATCTATGGCTTATTTAAAGAGATTTTTTTCGGTTTGCTACTGTAATCATTCTTTTTTCTGCGAAAATATATTTACAACAATGAAGAAGACTATAATATACAATAATCAAAACTTTAATAGTTTCTTCCTCTCCCATTTTTACTTAAAAATTCATGAACCAGAATTTGCAAATCATTATCATCAGATTGTGGACGATTTAAATTATTGCCTCGAATTTGTATATTGGTCCAAGATACGAAGTAAATCAATTTGATAGTTTAGCTCATAAATGGTACATATAAAAGCATTTGTCGGAAATCACGGTTATTAACACGGTTTAAGTTGTTAATATGTACAAAATTTATTAAAAAATGATTTAGTAATCGTACGTGATTATTACTAACGAGTGTTTTGTCACACACACCGTGGAGGAAAATAAGAGAGCATCATCAGCAGTTATTAAAATTCTGTTGGATCCGTGGAGCTTTGTAGCGCTGTTTTGGAAGCGTTATCTGTATTAATTTAGAGCGAGAAATGCCGCAACAACCATCACTGGGAGTTATCTCTCTGTGCATTGCGAGATAAAATTGCTGGCCAAGCCCTGGGGCTGTGCTGCCACCAATAAACATACACACAAAACGCTCGTCTTTAATTGAAAACACCTTCCGTAGGTATGAAAATTACCTACAAACAAATTTATTTCCTTTAAAATGCATTTTTTCCTCTCTGACGACATATTTTAAATTTCTGCCAACAAAATTGTAACATTAACTGCAATTAAATTAACTCAATCTTTTATTCTTAATTTATATACAAAAATTTAAAAACGCTTTCACGTTACTGAAATTAACCTGTCAATTATCAGATATTCTTAAAATTATTTAAAGGATTCTATGCTGATTCAGTTTTCGTAACTAATTTCATCCTTCTTACTTTTCAATAGAATTTATCAGTAGACGTTAAGAATAATCATAGCCAAAGTCAGGAATAGAAGAATTTTACTGGAATTAAAACGTAATTCAAATTAAATTATTCTATTTCTGACCTTGGCCATTATTTGTATTTTATTTAAAACATTAAGTCAGATTATTTAATTATTTTATTTAATACGGAAGAGATAGACCAATAGGTTACGTTTGAGACATGAGAGTCTTATAAAATTAGCATTAGAGGAAAAATATGTAGTGTAAGAACAGAAGAGTGAGGCAAATGATGGACTGCCCTGAGCATATTAGGAAGGATGTGGGTCTGTGATAGTCATGCGGAAATGGAAAGGCTACACAGAAATGGTTAGCATGGAGAGTTGCATCCGACCAGTCTAAGGACTGATTACAACAATAAAAACAACAAAGATCATTGTTGAAAGTTGCACTTAATTAAAAGGATTTGTTGTTGAAGGGAACTACGTTGCTACTTTTTCTATGGATTTCAGAAACGTAAATTCAATTTCGTGAAAAAGACTTTCCCCAAACACTCCAACAGACAATAATAACTACAGAAAGTAGTAGCAAATTACAGACATAAGGGACCACACAGGGTTTCTTGCAATTCTAGTAGCTTTTGACAGGCCTTTTGAGAAAGGCAACAAATTGAGCTCAGTACAGGATATGTTTTACGTAAAAAAACCTCCCGTAGAAGGCATTTGTCGATAAGTATAGAGTCTTGCAAAGAACCTTGGCGCAGTCTGCATATATTCCTTCCAAAAAAATAGAAAGAATATATTTAGAAACGCTTGAAGCAACTCTCCAATGGCTATTGTCGTTAGTGGCAATGCTCTCTCTCTCTCTCTCTCTCTCTCTCTTCACCTTCTTTCCTCCACACGTCACGCTATTTCTCGCGACATATAGCATTCTGTTTCTTTAATTTTTTGCACCCCCTATTATTACATCTTCAACTGTCTTTTTTGACTTTTCTATATTATTTTCTTCCATACCATATTTAAATACAAGTAAAAAAGTCATATGTTCGACAGGCTTACTTTGATCTACATCGCTGAAGTTTTAAATTGTTACATGGCGATATGTATCTGAGATTAATATTTACAAGTAAACATGTTTATTTAAATTTGTTCTCTTCAAATAACTATTCTTCCTGAATTGCTCGTCTCTTATTGCTTTGGTTGCTCATGTTTTGATTTTATAAAATGAAGGTTATAATAATTTTTTGAAAATTCTAGAAATTGAAACATGTGGGAGAATTCAATGAAGGTATTATGAAGTATTTAACATTTGAAACTAACGTTCTTGAGATACTTTGTACGGTTTATTTTTGCACGCTTAATTCGAAAGGAGGAAGAATAGGAAACACAGCCTTGTATGTTAGGCAGGCAATATCTTACACGGGAACGGGCTTGCGGCGAACGCAGATGTCTCTCATGGTTGGTGACGTTTGGGAAGGGACCCTGTCAGCTGGTCAGTGATACGGAAAAAGCTTTCCCTCCGCCAACGATATCTGATGTACAGCCAGCGCTTTGATCCCTAAAACTTTTCTTACAGAAGAAGAAAAGCAAAGC
The DNA here is from genome assembly GCA_034510155.1 of Eucriotettix oculatus. Classification (NCBI taxonomy): domain Eukaryota; kingdom Metazoa; phylum Arthropoda; class Insecta; order Orthoptera; family Tetrigidae; genus Eucriotettix; species Eucriotettix oculatus. The sequence goes on along the minus strand of CM067376.1, from coordinate 47,776,954 downwards.
TTTAGATATTCCTATCTTATATCGGACGCGGACTCCAATACGAACAGTTGTCTCCAACGTTTCCCATATTTCATATATTAGAATAAAATTCAGTCAGATAATATCATAAACGCAGCCGTTTACTCAACATCTGTCTGGAATTTGCCGTAAGATCTAATATTTTCAGTAAATTACTAATATATTTTTAACTAATTGGCGACTCGGCGTTGCCCGTGTATTATTTAATTCTTCGTCAACACATGTTTAAATCTGCATCAAAAACGGCACAAAATGAACCTCAAATATGCTCCCGATATCTCGACAGAATCAAAAATACTCCCGGTACAAGAGCAGGATTAAAAATATTTTCTGACAATCAAATTAAAGAGACTCATGTACATGACAACAATACGGCCAATATGGCTATGTGGCTGTGGATTATGGGGTTCTGCGGCTGCATCTCAAGTCAAAAGACTACAGAAAGCGCAGAACAGAATACCAAGAATCATCTCAGATGCACCATGGTACGTAAGAAACAGCATCTTACACAACGATTTAGACATTCCTACAGTTCTACAATCCATCAACTCCAATTATCTTAATCTTCACAGTTCAATGACGGGCCACAGCAAACTATTAATAAGAGATACTGCAAACAACCTTCCTCAACCGAAGAACCATAGAAGACTAAAATGAAAACGTCCTACAGACTTTCTGGAGTAGTGAAACCAGAACTTCAAATAATCATTAATTCCTACAATAATCATCTCATTAACTAAAAATTTCTATAATAGTTCTACATGTGCTCAATCTCCTGTCAACGATCATATGCTGGGGCCTGCTATTAAGCAGTTTCCCCATTACACGTGTCAAGTTATGTTACTAAGAATATTATCATAACTAAATTGTACATCGGACAGATAAAGTTTTTATTATGTAATTTCTTTTCTGTATTGTAACAGAATAAAATTTATTCCCCACTTAGGGGATTAATTTTAACTAAAATCGCATATTAAAGATCATAATGTAGCACAGCGATCCAATCTGCATCGGTCTCAACACCAAAGTCGATTGTGTCCTTGTTATTTTCATATGACACCTTTAACATTCACCCTTGCATGCTGCAAATTATACACAAATATTGTCGGGGAAAAGATTATGAAAGTTATTGATATCTAAGGAAGTAGAAATGCTTTCACCGGAAATGAAGAAGGAGCGTATAGATAATTTAGAAGAAAGAAAAGGTTGGATGACAGTATGCGGAATGCGGAAGTTTGTTTTACCCCCTTCCGGTTCGTCTTAGGGGACGAACTATTACATGAATTTCAAATTTTATGTCAGAATTAAACTCAGCGGTTCACATTATATCGGTTTATAGACCAACCTTGATTGAATTGTGGTTATTTCTGGTTTTTACCCCTCCACCCCAACCCTAATAATACTCCCCTTCAGTTATGAATCGGGTTGAAATTATACTCTAGTAGTATCGGAGGACACTCTATCAAATTAATTGATCCAAGTATGCATTTATATGACAAAAATATCGGTCGTTTTTGCTTATTTAAAAATTTCCACCACCTCCATCCCTGCCCCAATGGATAGTAACTAAGTCTCACCCTAACAGTGCTGAATTCCGGGTTTCAAAAAACACGTGTACCAAATTTGGTCGAAATTGTTCCGCTCGTTTAGATTTGTATGCGGAACATACATACACACAGACTGACAGGCAATTTTATTAAACAGATTACCAATACTAAATATTTGGGGAGTACAAAATATTTTCATCATTTCGTTTTTAAATATAAATTCCTAAGTATAGTTAGGAATAATATTTTTACATGAACTTCACTCATCTATGGTAATATTAACAACAGTATAATAGTTATTAATGTCTGTAAGCTTAATATAAGTTTAAATAAGATAAAAAACAGACAAAAATGAGTGAAATATAAACAAATTATAATTTAAAAGGAACTACATGTTTTGGTCCTGATATGGACCCTTTTCAGGTTGAACTGAATTACAATGCACGAAATTATAACATTCCAAAGTTATTGCAGTAGATCCAAAGAATACTGATAACTAAATCATCTAATAATTTATCTACCATTGTAAAACATTTTAAAGACCCAGTTGATAAAAAGAGACTTAGCAAAGGTAGCAGGTTTTCCCGGTGTATTTGTTGCATTAGGAGCTCTTGGGGTTCCGACCGGGTGAGAGCAGGCATTGTCCACGACGTTTCGATGACGTTCACTGTCATCGTTATCAAGTCATATTTGATCCCTGCTATCACCCGGTCGGAAGACCAAGAGCTCCTAATGCAAAAACAAAATTCACAATGTTGTTTATAAATTAAATTGAAACGACTGTCCTTGTGTATACATAGGCCAAACTAAACGAACCATCAGCACCAGAATCAATGAACACAAATACAATATTAATCTTTCACAGGACAAATTATCTGTTATTTCAAAGCATATTTTAGATTCTAACTACACTATTGACTTGGACAATTTCCAAACTTAAGACAATGACTACAAATCCTAATTAGTTTCAGAAAATCTTCACATGAAACACATTAATACTCTGAATGAAAAAACGGACACTGATTTGCTCAGTAGTATATATAATATGTTAATTCATTAAATATAATGTATCAAATGTATAATTATTATCTTTGTAATTTTTAAAATATATATATTTTTGTCTTGGTTATTTATTTACTCTATTCATTGGCTCTACAGCAATATCATTGGAATGATATAATTTCGTGCATTGTAATTCAGTTCAGCCTGAAGGAGGTCAATATTAGGACCGAAACATGTAATTTCTTTAAATTAAAGTTTGCTATGTTTCACTAATTTTTGTTTATTTTCTGCCTAATTTAAAATAATATTAACATCAGCTTCTTTTCAGAATAGGAAATCAATATTTCTATTTGTTGGTATTTATCCTAAAACAGGTAAAGTTGCTCCGTTGTTAAGGTCCCAAAATTGGGACAATTGATGTCAAATAACGGAAACATAAAAGTGAAACTGGTAGCGTCGGACAGCGAATTACGATCACCAGAGAGATTTCGTGAGTTATATATAGGCCGCAGGTCTATGCACCAGGGTCACATTCATTGGAAACACAGGAAAAGCTATACAGTGTTCCAATTGGAACAGTTAGCCAGCTGTCTCCGACGCATAGTCAGAGATGCTGCGTCTCCCTCCCCCCCCAAAAAACCTCGCATTCAGTCATAGGAAGGTCGTGAGACAAGTATCTAGAGCCCGAGTAATCGGATGCCTCTTTTTGTGCCGTTTTCCCCACATAAAATTGAGGTGTATGCCGTGTAGGATATGTAAAGAATAGTTGGGGACTCTAGACAAGCCTTGCTGTCTCCCGTCCACAATCTTTGTAGCTTTCGTTAAGTGATTCGAGAAAGGTAAGACTGTGTTCAGTTCAGTAAATTTTATAGGCATAAATTATATTTAACTTTTCTGTACCATTTTTATTTCATATCATATATATTTTCCTCTTCCTGAGCTATTTAAGAGATTTTCCCACTTTTCTGTTGTTTTAAAAGGGAGAAATCAACGCAACCTTAATCTTTCGAAGGAACTTTAATTTAATAATTAATTTGTACAAAAGCTACGTTTAGACGTTTGCTCTTATTACGACCAAATAATAACCACGGATAAGAAAGCTGAAAAATGAAGTTAATTATTTATGCACGTTTAGGTGTCAACGAAATTCGCTTGCAAGGGGATAACACAAGTCCACTCGCAGGCTCGATCAACCATTAAAAAATTTGAAAAGGTTGTGTGTATTGTGCTTCTCCCTTTCCGGATCTTGCGACATTTGTCTTCCTTCTGTTTGGCGTTCTCAAAGACTCGCCCTGACATTGACGAACAGGGCGCTGAGTTGGTGTAAAGAAGAGTTTGGCGAGATCAGTAGAGTCTGTCCGTTGTGTAGGAAGATTGTGAATTTTGTAGAATGAACAATTCTAGTGTGTCTAACAAAAATTACTGTAAAATGTTTGGTATTTCAGTACGCGTACTGTAACAGCACATTTTAAACTGTCGATAAAACTATTGTGTATTCACGTAAGAATAGTAAAAGTAGTTAGTGTGTATCGCTTGAAGCAAGGTTATTAAAGAGTAGTGGAGTTACCCTTACTGGCGGCGAAACCGGGTGGCCGTTGTTATAAATAATTAATGTGTGTTTTAAATAGGAATACTGTAATAAATAAGAAATATGCAGTAGTAAATGCTTAATCTAAACGTACAAACGAACGGCGTCGTTTCTCCGACAGCTCAGCTCTGCGACGATTATAATTTGTTCCTCGGATACGAAAATGTTAGAGAGCCAGGTACTTTTTGGAAAGAAATACCAATCTTTTTTTAAACAGTTCATAATAATTCAATTATTTGTTAGCCATGTATAATCCACGAGGCTGCGTGGATTCGCGAGCATTGCGACGACGACTACTACTTCGTGTTCGCTCCGGGATTACGCAATATTACCGAAAGTAAAGTGACTTGACCTCAAAAACAATCGCATGTATGCGATTTCCCACCTTGGGTCACCCATTTCCAGCACCCGGTCACGTGAACGCGATATGTACAGACGTTATCCCACTATGAATAGCGCTTTCTCTCGCAGACGGTTTGAGCAAATTAAAAATGTCACGTGGCCGCATCGTGCCCAGAATTTCTTTCCCGCGTACCTTTTACGTCAGCAGCAATCGACGTCACACACACAACAGTTGAGCTTCAACAATCGGCTAGTTTGAAGGTTTTTCATAGTAGTACGTATTATATCTTTTACTTACCTTACTTCTTATTATGCTCATGAATCTTACCGATAAAACCAAAAATGTTTCAATTTCTTTGTGGATTAGTAGCCCAAAATAAGAAGGATAATGTGTAATAAAAATTACTGACTGTAACCATATATTGTGGTGGTAGATTTCTGAACACTGAACCACGACTCCAAGAACATATACCTGAAACAACGTAAATGACATAAGTAATCTATCTAATAAATGAGACTGAGTGTTTTATTTGTACACTCCACATATAAATTTAAATTCATACAGTAAGTTCGACCAAATTTTGTACACATATTACTTGCAATTAAGAAACAAACATTGTATGATGGTTGGGGGTGGAGGGTAGGCACAGCTACCACACCTAGGGGCATGGTGAAATGAATGAATTGAAAATATTTAAATATGCAAAAATGTCTGATAATTGTGTCAAATATTTGTTCTTTGAGATCATTGACATTGATAGTATCTTTCCTTATGTAATTATTGTATAATTTATATCATGTTTGACACAGGATTACTTATAGGGTGCGTGTTTAGGCGCTTAATAGTACAATAATTCGAAATTAACCAATATTAGTGTTATGATGGGACTCAATTCCGTCGTTTAACATGTTGGATAAGGAGTAGTTTAGCCCGTAAGAGTAGGAGATTAAGGTCCTGTATAAACGTACTTTGTACACGTGTTATTTACGAACTACGAAAATAAATTTTGTAAAAACGCACCAGTTAGATTAGAAGGGGTGCCGTATTTAAAAAATTATGAAACAGCAAATATTACCGTTAAATGAAACGTTCAGTTTTCTACAATCATTCTCGAAGCTTCAAATGGCCATTTTCAATCGCTAATAGCAATAAAGGTGAACAACCGTAGGGGTTGGGGCTGAAGGAATTTAAATGAAAATAATTTAAAACTGAACAAGACTGGAATCTATTACGGGTTTATGAAAGTCGCTGAGTTCATTTAGTCTTCGTAAAGTTGTAGTTTAGCCCCCTGTAGTAGTGGTAAAATAAAATGAAACAAATTTACGCGTACATTTGGAGAAATTTCTATCAAACATTGAGCAAAGTTACTTACGATCCAGGACGAAAAAGTGCATTCATTGGGGTGTGGGTTCCGGATAAATTTTAGATTAACGTTTTTATTTCCTACATTTATAAGAAACTGGGAGTTCTTTTTACTGTATTAATATTCAGGGAAAAAGATACTTTGTGTCTCTTTAAGGAACTGAGAGTATTCTTGACGCTATTAGGGTATCGTAATTATATTAGACTCTCCCAAATTACTATGAGTATGTTTTACTCAATAGTATTTTCTACTCTCTTAGTGTACCTAAGAATTAAATGTACTGTTTCTTTTAGAATTGGATTTATTTGTGGCAATAAGAGATTACATGACTCGATTAGGATACAATGAATCATCACGCCGATTATTATGAAATTAACATTCCGTCAGCTTAAATAGAGTAAGGAGCATGTAACGCTCTCGATATCGGATCAGTCACGCGTTGTTCAATAGATTACTGTCGATTTGAATAAAGTAATAAACTAATATCAATAAATACCAGGGTAACGCCAGGCAATGGATAGTTCTAACAAAAAAAATACGTGTAAAAATATTGTTAAATCGTCTGAACACTTATTTCTAAGAAGATATCACATTGCAAACTGTATTTTTTAACTCTGAAAGAAGAAAAAATCAAGCTATTATTATGGTATTTACACAATTTTCATTATAACATTCTTACAGCGACAGATTTTAATACCTGAAAATTACAATTTAATTAAAACACGATAAGTTGGTTTAGTATTAAAGAGCCGAATTAATCTCATAATCTTCACATTATTAGTTTTATGACATGAACAGTCTGTGCAAACGCATTTCTGTTGCCGCACCAGACGAAGCGTGAACTCTGTCTTAATTAAGCTACAGGACGATAAATTTATCAACTGTTATTATCAAGTAAATTTATAGTTGGTACGAGTGCTTGATTTTTATTCGTACAAATACCCAATCAAAAAGCCATAATTAAAAATATTTTGAATTTTTAGATTAACGTCTTCATAAATTTGAGAAATTATTTCTGCTATGGTTACATTTATCGCTATATTTTTAAACTATCGATTATATACAGCAGAATTAAGCTGAAGCAAGTATTATAAATTTTTAAGCTTAAATTTTTTCAATTTTGCATACTTCTTTATGTATAATTATTCCTACAAAATTCTTGCGATTTTATTTTTCAACTTGGACATTTACATGTCTATATATAATTAATATTCAATGAATTGAAATAACATTTAGTGTTAGTATATTTATTCCCATTTATCATATATTACGTCGTTTCGTCTCGCTTTACGAGGCTTTCTCAGGCTGATGTTTAGCAATTCGAGGTGTTCACTCTCCGAGACTCCTTCGACCGCAAATTTTGAAAAATGGAATTAAATATGCTGACACTAAAGACTGTTTCAATTTATTTAATTATCTGTCACCTACACTAATGCTTTATAATAGACATTGTGAAGTGTTAAATAATTATTGTCCATTCAACAAACTAATTATTGGAATGTTGTCATCAAACTAATTGCTGAGAATATTATTTTATTACATAATTTTATCGCGACGACCGGTTGCTCAGCTCTTATTGGACTGAAATAAAATTTTCAGGTATCTAAATATGGCATTTAGCAACTTAGCCGACGAATAAGTGTGAAAATACAGTTTGTACGAAAACATATTTTGGGCCTAGTGTTATGACTTGAAATTTAAATAATTTTGCTAAAGGACGTTGCATCCACGAACGCTGAAGGGATGTGTCTTGATTGAAGAATTTTATCTGATGAATACATGAAAGCTCGCATCAGTGGTTGAATGAAACAATGAAAATTCAACGAGAGCTTTCATCAATAGCGGAGATTAGTGTTAAAGAGAGAAAGAATGCTGAGAAAGTAAGCTTAAGTGGGAAAATAGACAAAGAGGCTTTCTGTATCGAGCACTACAGAGTTTAGCCTCATTCTTATGGTGTAACCAACAATACTAAGTCAAAAGAACCTGAAGACACCGATAAATAATACACGTAAGGTGCATATTTTAGTCACCAAATCGAATACAATGCCGCTGATATATGCAATCAGGTCTGCAAGATGTTGCTCAACCATCAACGCTGGGATCCAGTTTTATTAATAAATAACGACAGTTTGCAAAATTTTAACGAAAATAATGTATAGGATGGAACGTCAAATAGAATGCCAGCTGGGATAAGATCGTTTTAGATTGGGAATTAAATCTGCGTCTATTTTTATAAGACAGAATAAGAAAAAACAGATCCAAGTTCGTGGGATTTGTAGATATAGAAAAATACTTTGTTAATGTAAACTGGAACACACTACTAAATATTTTGAGGATGACAGGAATAAATTTTCGAGGAAGAAGAGTTATTCATAACCTGTACTGAAGGCAGTCAGCAGTAATTAGAATTGAAGGGCAAGAGAAGAAAGCAGAAATCAAGAAACGAGTAAGACAAGGGTTGAGTCTGTCACCCATGATATTTAACTTATATATAGAACAGGCGATGGAGAAAGTTATAAAAGAATATGAAAAGAGAATCATACTGCAAGGAGATGAAATAAAAACCCCTACGGTTTTCCGTATTAGGGGAGTTAGAAAATGATTTGGAAAACATAATAAATGGCATGAACGTGGTTCGGAAGTAAAAGAACAACAGAAGGATTAATAGAGGGAAAACCAAGTTAATGGAGTGTAGTAAGGAAAACAGTGAAATAACAAAGAATGTTTGATTGGGAAGGTATATTTTGTAGGAATCTCAGGAATTATGCTACTTTGGCATCATAATAACTAGGGCTGGTAGAAGTATAGTACACATAAAGAGTAGGATAGCGCAGGATAGGAAGGCGTTCGAATAAGGGGAATTTACTTACGGCTAATATAAGTACTAAAAATGTTCGCATGAAGTGTGGTGCTCTATGGGTGCGAAATGTGGACGATAGGAGTTGCAGAAAGGAAAGGAATAGAAGCTTTTGAAATGGGGTGCTATAGAAAATCATATGGGTGTGAGGTGTAACTGACCAGGAAGTTTTAAGCGGAATAAGGGAAGGAGGAACAATATGGAGAATTTTGACCAAGAGAATATGCAATCTTGGCATTGGAGGGAAATTTGTGGGGTAAGAACAGAAGAGGGAGGAAAGATTGGAATACACTAAGCAGGTTATGGGGAATGTGGGATACGGTAGTTATGTAGAAAAGAAACGGCTTTCACAGAATAGGTTAGCATGGAGGATTGCCTCAGACCACAACAATACCTACAAAAATTCATTTTTTACTCATCACAGATACGTTTTGTATTATCGATTTATTAAAACCCTTTTAATTGTAAAATAATTTTCTGTTTAATTATCATTTCATTTATTTCTTCGAGTGATATGTTTTAACGTTATTTAAAATTCGTGCTCTAAATTAAAAAATATATAACGCGAAAAAAATGAAATACCCTTTCAATTAGTCAAGTAAATAAATTTCTGACAGTGTATAAAAATGACTCCAAATTTATCTATTTATTGATTTCAATTAACAATAATCCCGGTTGGTTAACGGTGAAGATTTCATCCGAATTGTTCACCGGGAAAGTCTACGTTCATTAATAATACATGTATTTAATAATAATAATACATGTATTTCTGAAAAAAATGTCATACCTTTTTTTGCACTAGTTGTGAAATGCAAACCCAGAGGTATAAATTGTGAAATCCGAAATTTCTGTGATGTAAACCACAACGTCATAAACACTGGAATTGTGTCAACGTGGATTGATATTGCATACAGCGGGTGCCGATCACTTCATAGTGATTCTATATTTTCTCTCACGTGAAAAAATTTGTTTTATAGAATAACAGCAGCACACAAATCTACACAGGTATAAATTTCTAAAGTTTATTGAAATAATACAGATTCTGTAAACATTTGAGGAGACATTGATTTATAACCATTTTTTTATTAAAATATTTTCATCATTTGCAAAATTACAACTTTATCGCTTTAAGTCCATTTAATCGTTTGTTGTATTTATTTACGCTTGGAAATACACTTATTTAACTGCGTTCTTGCCTCTTTAATTGAAACAAACGGAATATTGTTATGATTTTTAGTGTTAATATTTCTACACATGATACAAGATACTAATATTGTGTGTTTAAATAAAACACATTTTATGCATTTAAAACGTATTTTACGTTGTTCTGTTTCCGCTATACGATCTCAATGATACTAGCTTCGAGAAATGTAAAGATTTACATTAATGGCCCAGCATTGGCCTACATAATGGACAGCCATTGTCAGGTTTCAAATTTATGGAACTTTCCAGTAGTATAACTGGAACGCAGTCTGATACGTACAATATTTTATAGAAAATGGACGTTTATAGGTTGTGCATTAAATGGATTGCTTTGCTCAAGACTCCAGGTATATTTTTCTTTAGCAAAAAATAAGTTGGTAGGTCTATAACTTGTAGTCAATAGCTCTTAGAATGAAGATTTTCGGTACTATGTAAATAAGTACTAGTTAAATTCTCGCTATTGTGAAGATTTATATTTATTATATGCATTATATAAAATATTATAATATGAAGATGAGTATGAGAGAATGTACAGTCAAAGGACAGTTATGAGGGAACAATTTCACAGGGCCGGAGCGATACTGGGGAATGTTTAGTATCGCATTGACATCCCAAGGGAGCGAAGATGAAAATCTTATCCCCTCGAATTCCTCTCAAGTTTTTGCAAACATTCTTGCCGGTAATAATGTAACTGAAATATTCGCCTTTCCGTACAAACCAGATAAGACTTGTGTAATCCTCTCAATATGAATGAAATAGTTGGGCGAAAGGCTTCCGTGTTATTAACGCTCTGAGAGAAACTTTGTTTGAGAAGCTGCCGGAGGAATGAAATATTCGCAGACTTATTTCCTTTCAAGTCTAATCTCCCGGCTGGAATGCAGATAAAAGAATGTTCACCGTTTTAAAGCTGGTTATACAAGTATCTTAATTTTGATAGAATGCATAATGCTTTCGGGATATCTTATGTTGTATTCCGTTCACACAGAAGCACCTTGTTAACGTTATAAAAATGGTTGTTATGCATTTTATAAACACTACACGAAACATCTGGCTGGTTAATTAAGTGAAATGATTATGTGCTATTGAAAGACATTATTCCCAATACAAATCAGCATCAGACATTACTTTTCGTCGAGTAAGCTTTCCTGTCAAGCACTTTGGAACGTGGCGTTGTAAGCCAGTATTGTTTTGTATTGTATTCAGGCGCGTTAATTATAAATGTCAACAATGATAAAATCTCAAACCGAGAGCGTAATGCATTATAGCGAATAGACGTTATTTCGCTATTAGTATGTAATATTGGGATGGTCAGTTTAAATCTGAGAGACTTGAAGTGATTCGATGATTTCATAATCAATTATTCAACCTGAAACAGTAGTTTATATGTAGAATAATGAACGGTAATAAGAAGAGACAGTGTTGATCTCTGGTAGTTGATCAGTATATTAGAGAGTAGTAGTATCTTTGTTGTAGCGAGTGTCTCTGGGAGGCGAATTAATGTTTTGACTATACGTAATTGTGTTAATAATAAAAATATATAACTTATTGATGAAGGAGTTGCGTTTCTATGGAATATAATAGCATAAATCCGATGTTCGTTCATGTCCACCAATTTTATTGTCAATCAATTACAAAATCAGCATCATTATCTAAGACCTATGCCACCTTGCTGGAAGAGTTTCAATTCCCTGTTCGTATTTTTTTCTTCCTTTCAAGAAAAACAAGTATATCGCACATCATCCATTCGCCATTATCGAATACTTTTTGTGTTAGTCCGCAGTTTTCAATTCGACACTAATGCAATTTAAGCGATGACAGGTCTTCATATAACCTGGATCTAAAAATGATTTTTGAAAATGTTTTTTGCCATTTGTAAATACTCATCATTATTCCAATTGCCGTTTTTTTAATAACTAGTAGTAATTATGGAGATATCTTACTGTACGTCACCACTCACAACCACACAATTTCTTGCCGTTTACGTGCAGTGTGAATTTAATATATTTTTTTAACCTATTTCAGCAACTTAATATTTTAAAACCAAAATACGAACACGCAGAATAGATTATGTTAATAAATACGGAAAACTGAATCAAGCTTTGTGAATCGATTCATATTTTCCATTTCTAGATACTCGTATTTCCTATACCCATAGTTTTTTGAAAATACTTCTCGTAATTACGGAGATATCTCACTATTCTTCTAACCTCAAAATGGTCTCTTGAACAACTTTGAAATTTTATTATGATTTCAAAAATATAGAACAAAAAAATAAAATTTAAAATATACACATAATCAACTTTATTAAAAATTCTCACTGATGAAAATGACATATTCTATTAAATTATAAAGATTAAACAGTATTAGATTTATTTTTATAAGTTAGTCTTAGGAAAAAAGTGTTTTAAATCTGTCGTGGGTACTTGAAATGTGATAAAAATTTAAGAAAACCTTTATTTACGTGAACGAGATTTGATATGTTGCCACGTCCATTTAATAGTAAAACTAATATATAGGTACATCACTTACATATAGATTCTAATTAATAATTATTCCGGAATATTTTTAAAATAATACACATTTAAGCTGTTTTTTAAGGAATTTAAACAATTAGGTCTATTATTTAATGTAATAAACGATCCAAATGAGTTTTAGATTTTGTAATGAAGTGTTAATACTGAGTAAACGAGAAGAATCTTAACATTCAAATTATATTCCTTAAAAAACATGATGCGCAACTTATGTGTAGCATTCTTCTTAAATTTGTTCTTATCATTTCTTGTACCCAGATAGTTGTAAAATAATATTTTAAGCATTTTACCTTCGTCGATTTAAACTTTTGTAATTATTGTAACATATATAAAACACTCTGAGAAGTTCCTCATAAAGGTACAAATACTTTCTTAAATAAGTAAGAAATTATTCAAAATCGTCCAAGAAATAAGCAATTAAATTAATGTTATGTAATATGTTCCTTGAGTAAAATTTGATATGAAACATGTGCAACAATGTTTGGTTAAATTATCTGCTTTTATAAATACAGTATAAGAATCATTAGTATAATTATAAATAATATTTGTGATATTGAGATTGAATCTCTATATAAATATATGTAGTTAACTATTTTTATTGAATTATATAATTGAATAATAATTCAGTTAAATTTAACATTATATTTAAAAACTGTTTGCGTCTATGTGCTTATGAATTTTGAAAAAGATGTACAAGAAAACTTACATAAATTCAAGGCCCAAGTCGGTGCTATCGGTTTCCTCTTTGCCTTTCTTCCTGAGCGTGGATTAAGTTTCTCGTTCTACTACTCCTAATTTATGGACACACACATTTCTTTCTCACGCGTCTAAACTTTTCCCTTATACTAAAAAAAGGGAACACACGAAACCTTGGCTCAGCTCAGGCGAAGCAGCCCCCAGGCTTGAGGAACTGGATTTTAATTTCCGGACTGTGCGTAATTTTTGCATTTTAAACACAGTGTCGGAAGGAATGCCGTATTCCACAAAACAAAGTATTCTAAATGCAAAACGGATCGCAGATGTGGTATTTTTTAAGAAAAGCTCGCCAGACATTAACAAATGTTAGTGGAACTACATAAGGTAATCAGTTTTGATGTAAAATGAATCTGAAGTCATTTACAAAACATACATTCAACACATCGTTAATTATGTAAGCGTTAGTTAAGATTCTGTAAGAGAACGGTAGCAATTTTTTCATATAGAAGCATGAATGTCCCTGTTTCTTTCATAGATTAAAAGTTCATCGTTGAATTAATAAAGGGTTGCAACTTTTTTATATTCTTTAGTATATTTTTAATACATACATTGTATACTTAGTTCTTTAGACTTATATTTATCGTGTGCTTTTTAATTTCATCCTGCTTTAGATTATTTTTACGTCCCATAAAGAATTACAGTTACCAGCACATACGATCACCTTTCACTCAGGGACATGTATGACAAAATGCTAACAGGCTATAGTTGTAAAACAATTTATCCTTTATAATAGCTTGTTATGAGCCAGGAACGTGAACACAGATTTTATGGCCCTTTCCGAGTGGGCGAGTTCCCCCTCTCTGATCTGGTGAACACCTGGAGGTGCATTATCCGAGTCAGGGTGACAGGTATATTATATGTGCTTTATCGTTAGTATGTATCCACATCTATTACAAATTAGTCGAACTTTCCACTTAAATAAGTAGGCACGAGTAAGCCTGGTGTTACCTGAACGGATTATACTTAGGACAGCAGGTAAATTAAATCTATTAATTTCATTCTGTAAATATAAGTAAGTGAAACCTATGTTCTAAATTATTTAAGATTCTCAGGGGCCTTAGGTTATGTAATACGTAGATGAAAAATGAATATTTAAAACTTGCAAGATAAGTTCCTTCCCTTTTCTGTTGGCAGCGTATTCAGGAAAAACTAAACGTGAATGTTGCTTTAAACCGTTTGTCAGATAAGTACAAAATACAAATAATAATTTATTAAATGAATTTTGTAACGGATGCAGAGTAGTAAATAAAAAATACCAGTAAAATAAAATCAATTCGTCGAATATTATTCGAAATTCAGTTCAATCACTGATATATTAAATATATTTATTAAAATAGCTACATTAAATATAAAATAAGCTCTAAATAAATAGAAGAATTTTAATCACATTTAAAGACTTGTTTCAGGTAATTATGCTTGAGAACTTTTGTGGTCATAAGTGAATAATTTAAGAATCATGTTAATTATATGCTACCGAGAAAATTTAAAGCTATAAAATTATTTAAATTACAAATTACATTGAACCGTGGTCATTAGAGAAATTTATAAATAAGAAATTACTTTTACAATATATATATATAGATATATATTATATTTTTTGTAGCATAAGAATTAAATATCTAAGAATTAATATAGGTAAAGTCATCCATAGAGGATTTTATCAAGGAAAATTATGAATTTTGGTAGATTTCTAGATTTAAAAGTCCGTGTAAGTGATGCTAGTTGCTAGACCAAATTGAATTATTTAGGGCTACAAAACTTTGTGGTCCAACAAAGAGGCGTTGCAGAGGGAGAAATTAAAATCAATAGGATGGAGCCAATGGAGACCGGAATACGGGAATACAGACTCCGAGTTCTTGCCGAATCATAAACGATATATATTTTTGGACTTTTCTTTTAATTGGGTACAGGAGCACCATAAAGTAATCCATGGAAAATTTTATTGTAATAATAAATTAATTTACAGCTACGAAAAGGGGTTCTGGAATTAATAGAAAAATAAAAACAGAAGCATATTTTTTTCTGAAAATGTGTTTATGAAGACAAAGAAAGATTGATTCAGAAATATTGTGTTTCATAAATTTTTAATGACCAATGTTATTAATTACTGAGTTAGAGAATTCTATGTTTATGCATTCAAATTATGAATAAATAACATTGAAAGATGGGGAAAATATTTTAACTGTCATGTGACGTTGTATATGATACACATGGAAACAGTAAAACTGATAGATTAAATAATGTAGATATTAAAATCAGAGGATAGCAGAACTGCGCATTAATAAAAAAAATTATTACCCGCTGAAATAAATTACTAATAAATTTTACTGCGCATGGTTGAAGTAGTAAATAAACGGATGGCCATAATGAAATTGATTGAAATTATCTTGTATATGAAAATCTAAACACAGAAATCATAAATATATATCGAAGTCATTGTATAGCTCTGACATGGATATTATTTAGAACGATATGTATCTCTCTACATTTAATTTGTTACTTGCGCAAGCCTTTTCATTTCTGCATAACTACACCACACCATATACTACTTTTACTCCATGTTATGTTATTACACCACACACTTCCCTCTAATGCTAATTTTACAAGACCCTCATGTCTTAAAACGTGGCCTATTAATCTATCTCTTCTCATTTTTAGCAATTATTTCGTAATATTCACACATATAGTACCCGTATGTAAAATACTCTTTTTCGTGAAAGCCTTCCTTGACTGTGCTATACTACACTTTATGTCTACTATACTTCTACTATCCCTAGTTATTACGCTTCCAAAGTAAAAGAATATCTTAATTTCCTTCAAAACAACCCTTCCCAATCTAACACTTGTTATTCCACTACACTCCATTACCTTGGTTTTCTCTCTATTTAAATTCATATTGGACTCTTTCTCCATGACCACGTTCAATGCGTTTATTATGATTTCCAAGTCTACTTCTGACTTCCCTAATACTACAGTATCATCGGCAAAGCGTAAGGTTTTATTTCGTCTGCATCTTTGCCTTACTCCTTTCTAGATTTATGCTTTCTTTTCTTGATCTTCAATACTAATTACTGCTCTCTGCTTCTTTAGAAGTTATGTATAAACTTCTTTCTCGATATTTCATTCCTGTGTTCTTCAAAATTCTTATAAGTGTGTTCCATTTCACATTATCAAACGCTTTTCCTAAATCGACAAATGCCAAAGACGTAGGCCTGTTTTTTCTTATTCTTCTAGAATTAGACACAAATTGAATATTGCTTCTCTTGTCCCTTCATTCTTCCCAAACCAACCTGATCTTCTCCTAACTCGCATTCTATTTACCGTTCCATCCTTCTATATACCTTTTTTGATAATATTTTGCATGCATGAGATACAAACTAATTGTCCCCATCTGTTCCCATCTATCAGCCCCAATCTTCTTCGATATGGTTATCATTATGGTTTTACTAAAATCTTCTGGTATTCTTCCTGTTTCGTAGATGTCGCAAACTAACCTGAACAGCCATGATATTGATTCTTCTCCCGACGATTTTATCAACTCAGCTGGAATGTTATCAATACCTGGTGCTTTACAGTTGCTCAGTTCTTAAAGTAAATAAGGAGGAATATGTTATTGAATGATTAATATGGTCGTTGGTTGGTTAAATCATAACTATCAATTCAAATTGACATTTAATGTATCGCTACTTCGTTTTTCATATTTTACATATTTTAGCATGGAGGGTTGCATTAGACCAGTCTTTGTATAATTTGTAATTTTGGTTTTAAAAATTTAAGTTTACAATTACGTTAGGTTATAATATCAAACCCAGAGCTATTTGGATTAGACGAAAGACCCTGTAAAAATTAAATGCACCAAAAATGACAATAAGAGAGTAATGATTGTGATTTATTTTATATAGGACAAGAAATTATAAATTTTATTAGTATAGGAATATTTCAAAACTTATAAAACAGGTACAACTCTATCAGAAAATCTGAAAAATATATAGCGGTACATAGTATATCAATTCACGCCTGTTTTCAAAGCAATAAAATCGTATAAATTTATGACAAATTACAAAGTATTACTTACATATTCATCTGAAATTAGTCGTAAATTTATTCAATTTAATGTAGTAAATCTAATTCTGACAAAATGAAAAAATTACCACTCTTAAATGTATAATATTATGGGAACTATTAAGGACGAATTTTTATGTATGGACTGTTGTATATAATAAAAGGCGTGAATAGTGAGTAGCAGGAAAATTGATATATTAGGTAAAAGTTAAAAGATTATCTTCAAAACACATTTTCGTAACACAATTTGAATACCTGTTTAGAAAATATAAATATTAGATATTATTAATTTTTATGGATGTATTGTGTTGTGTTAATAAGCTCGCATATAAAGTAAAGAAAGAATTGTACACTATAAATTAAGAGTTGTAGATGTTGCCAATTATTGGTTGAATGTTACGGGTGATCATATATAAATACAAGAGTAACATATAAAATATAAACACGTATGTGAAGTGAACAACTTGTGAACTATATACTCGGACAATAGAAAGTCTCGCAGCTTAGGTGAGTGTATGATTGCCCTTATACGTTGTATCGTATTCTGTCCATAATTTTTTTCTAGCTGATGATTGCTGTTAGCCAAAAGATTGTAAATAAATGAAATAATATTCCAGAATAAATAAGGGATTCTTGTGAAAATTGTGAGGACTATCTGTGGCAAACCGTGTTTGCCAGGTAATTAATTTATATTAGCCAACTGCAGTATTTAATTTGACAGTCAACACGTGATTAAACCAACAAATATATCGTCACAGTTTTTAAAATTTACCAATCATCAAAATGAACACTGAAAATAAAATGTTTTATTTTGTATGGAATTCCGCCGAATGTATAAATCGTAATTCAAACAGTGCACCTTTCACATTTGCAAACTTCATTTGCTCAATGCCGAATTAATCGATATATATATAATATAATGCACTCAGTATGAACGAAATTACAATACACGGAATATATCTTCTTCTTCGTTGGCTTTGTAGCCCATTATGGGCCTTGGCCTACCAGGACGACTGCGGACTGTCATCTTACGTGACACATTTCGAGTGATACGTGGACAGCGTATCGGCTCTCCATCAGTCTTAACCCCAGTCTCCGTGACCATGACAACACAAACATCCAAGCCCATGCCAGGATTCGAACCCGGGACCTCTGGGTTATGAGACAGCAACGCTAGCCACTACACCACAGGAGGTCGGCACATAACAACAATACGAAATGACAAACAATACCAAGCAACGTCGCAATGAACTTGAGCATGTGCTGATGCGTAAGTGAAATTCTACAAATTATTGAAACGGTTAGGACAAAAATTTAGGATCACGTGTTTTTTATATGTGATAAATCCAAAACAAAAAATTTAAAAATTGGTCCAGCTATAGTAAATAACCATACTGGTGACCCCATAAATCAATAAAAATTTTCCATTTAAAACGGTCAAGCCGTTTAGGAGAAGAAGAATTACTAACACAAGCACACCAGAATTTTATACATAGAGATTTTAACTAGAATTCATAAAGTTACTGAATACATTTCCAAACCTGAGTCATCTTATAATAAATTTTGTTGGTAAAATTCTATAACATTTCTAATTTATATATTATTTTTAATTACTTATGTTAACCATTTCTCATCAAAAAGTAGCATTCAGTTCCTACTGATATAAAACATCCGTAATTATATATATATATATATATATATATGAATATTTACGTTTTAAGGAAAGAGGACGTAGTTGCTTAAAGCCTTGAGAAAGGAGATGACAAGAGATTGCATATAGTGACATTACTATAAAAGTCATAAATATAAATAAATCATGTTCCACATTCAAATTTATTGTTTCCAAGAGTTTGATGCAATCGTTTACCCTGTTTCTGTCATTTTGCAGTTTAGATCTACTATCACTCCATTAAACGCATGATCAATTAAATTGTAGTGAACCAATCTTATTTTCGTGTAATTGTATAGTTGGAATAATGCAATGACGATAAATATTTCAATTAATGATATTCATAATTTACTATGTTTATCTTATTTCAATGTAATTTAATTTTTTTCAAATTTATTAAAAATAATCAATATATATCATTTAATATTCAGAAGGTCAATTTTACATATTCTTTGTAGATAAAATGTTGGGTAAATTTTGAAATATTTTCAGTATAGCTATAAATTTGTGATTTTTAATTTTGATTTTAAAAAATTTGGTTTATAATTACATTACTATTTTTAACATACATTATTGAATTGAACAAATGTTGGACGTATATTATTTTATTTTCAATAATGTATTGTATTATCAATATTTAAGATAAAATAGTATTGGTTTCTCCGTTTAGTTAAATGTTTCAGAAGGAAGAAATTGTAAATGGTAAATTGAAATATTGTATTCTATGATCTTTGCACCACCTTCGACAAAAAATTTTTATCTATAATATATTTTATTTTTAATGTTTGAAACATTTGTAATTTGAAATATTGTAGTGTTCTGTTTCCATCTCAAAATTTTGACTACCATTTCGGTTATATATTTTATTAATATGATACGATTAGTATGCGAATTCATATCAACAATTTTGAGGAGATATTTCTAATAGGTTCTGTTACCTTAGAAACATAACAGATAATATTCATAGGCAACTTTTTGAGAGTACAAAAATGTAAGGATTTTTTTGATGATTGATTAACGAAATATGTTTTCAATTATAATAGAAGCGTATTCAATGGTCGTCAAATATATTTTGTTAAATATTGTTTTAATTCTACACACTCTCAGTACTGAGGAATATTTTTCAACAATAGTTCCGTGAACTCGATAATAATAATCATATTCCGTAGATCCTGTAAAGAAGCTAAGCTTCAAGGATGTGGAATGGGTCAGGGTGTACATTTATTACATTATTTTATTGTATAAAAGAAAAATATACTTATAACAAATTTTTGTATTATAAACTATTATAAATTACTCTTCTCCGATTCTTCTATAAATTCCTTTATTGAATAGAAGGAGTGGCTAAGCAAAAATGAGCGTAATTCAGTGTTAAATTTACCTTGATTATCGGACAACTGTTTAATTCTGTGCGGCAGTCTGTTGAAGATGGATATCCCTGAATAATGCACACCTTTCTGTGCAATTGACAATGTTTTACATTTTTTATACAGATTATTTTTGTTCCTTGTATTGAAGGGATGAATATCAGAATTATTCAAAAATAATTGCCTATTTGTGATTAAAAATAACATCAATGAATAAATGTATTGGCACGTCAAAGTGAAAATACCTAACTTTTTGAACAGAGTTCTGCAAGAAGTTCGTGAGGAAACCTGACATATTGCTCTAATAACACGTTTTTGACTAATAAAAATCTTATCTATGCCTACTGAGTTGCCCCAAAATATAATACCATATGATAAAATAGAATGAAAATATGCAAAGTATACTAATTTTCTTGTTTTTAAATCACTGAAGGTGGACATTGCTCTGACAGCATATGTAGCTGAGCTGAGTTTCTTAAGTAATTGATTAATCTGATCAGTCCAATTTAATTTATTATTTACTAAGAGACCTAAGAATTTAACAGAGGAAGTTTCATTTACATTTTTGCTGTCATATTTAAGTGTTATAGATTGTAAAGTTGTGTTGAGTGTGTGAAATTGCATGAAATGTGTTTTGTCACAGTTATTTGTTAGTCCGTTCGCATTAAACCATGTTAGCAGGTTACTTAAATTATTGTTACTTGCCTCTTCTAGTGTGTCTTTGTTACTTTTTACTATTACACTAGTATCATCTGCAAAGAGGATAGCTTTAGAAGTTGAATCTATGGTATTAGGAAGATCATTTATATATATATAAGGAATAATAATGGCCCTAATACTGATCCCTGTGGGACCCCAGTTTTAATAATTCCCCAATCTGATTTATGTATTTCACCTGTGCACGAGTCTTTTAATACTACTCTTTGCATTCTATTTTGTAAGTATGAATTAAACCAAGAAAATGAAGTTCCTGTTATTCCATAGTACCTCAGTTTTTCTAGCAATATGCTATGGTCTACACAATAATAGAATTAGTCGTTCAATTTGTATCTTTTACATTTTGTTTCGTCAAGCCAAAACTCTGTAAAATATTAGCCTAGCGTTCAATTAAAAGCTGATGTAACCTGGCTTTAGTTGCACGTTATGTGTTAAAGTGACGCGTTTGGTTCACGCACAACCACACCGCAAATTTATCTCAAGTGAATCTATAAAAATTGTGCGTTTCTCTTTGTGACACATCGATTGACGATAAATTCGCGTGTGTATATTCGTTTTCTGCACATGATGGTGTCCTTGCAGGCAGCTGTTAACACTGGCAACGAGGCGTGCGATGATGCATGGCGAGCCAGATCTGAAATATCGCCTCCTCGCCGTCCCGTCCCGTCCCGTTATCTTCGCCCGCTTCTGGTTTCAATTTCCCACCACAGTCGCCCTGATTCACCCACCCCGCAAATAGCCACCGCATTGCTGCCTGACTGCCTGTGTGTTTCGCTCCCTTTGCAAAATGCACCCCGTTGTACCAACGTAGCTTCGCGAAATTCCTGCTCCCTTACAAACGCTACAGAGAGCGGCAATCTACGGCTTGGAAAGTTACATTGAAACAAATAAAAAATTTACAAAAGCGAATGTAATACTTTCTACTGACTGAGTATTACCACGTGGAAAGGACAAACTGAATTCGTCCAAAGCAAGAAAATCAGTGAGATAAATACCAGTGTAGAACATGGGAAACAGCGAATTTATAATAAAATTAAGAGTTTAGTGTCAAGGAATACGGCTGAATATATGTTATTCTGTTATTAGCAAATAAAGGCCAAACACAAAATCGCTTGCCTCATTTTCTAAATTAAATTATAAATTTAAATAATATTCTCAAACAAGAAATACTTAAATCAGTGTTTGGAACTGCAGAAAAAGTTTTCCTATCCAAAAAATGAAGGAATTACATACCTTGAAGTATCATAACCACAAGAACTTAATTAGGTCAAAGAAAAGACCGTTTACTGATTTTACATATAAGTACCGAAGCACAAACAAATTTATTTCAATATAAAACGGTTTTACTGTAGACTTGATGCAATAAACGTTTCTCTGGACTATCCTGGAGAATCTAAGGTAATCGCATAACGTTTCCATGGTTATATTATTAAATGAACTATTGCATTACAATAGTAAAAGAAAATCCGTTTTGTGACACACAAACAGAAATTCTATAGCCTGTAACAATTTTTTTATTATAAAGATCCAAAGTGATTAAAAGGATTTATTTAATTTTTAAAACTGAACAAGACAAGGATTCAGTCTGTCACCCTTGCTGTTTAACTTATATATAGAACGGGCGATAAAGAATGTTAAAACGGAATATGGAAAAGGAATTTACTGCAAGAAGAAGAAATAAAAACGTTATGCTTTCTCGACGATATTGTAGTATTAGGAGAATCAGAACAAGACTCGGAAACCATAATAAATGGCATGAACGGAGTCCTTGAGAAAGTGTTCAATATGAAAATTAAAAGAGGAAAATAAATGTAATGGAGAGTGTATTTTAGGAAACAGTGGAATAACTGAGGGTGTTAGATTTAGAAGTAATTCTGCTACTTGGGAAGCGTAATAACTAGGGATGGTAGAAGTATATAAGACATAAACAGTAGAATAGAACAGGCAAGGAAGGATTTCGCGAAAAATTGGGATTTACTTACGGGTAATATAAGTGTGAATATTAGAAAATCGTTGCTAAAAATGTTGGTATGGAGCGTGGCATTATATGGATGCGAAAAGTGGACGATAGGAGTTGGAGAAAGGAAAAGAATAGAAGCCTTTAAAATGTGGTGCTATAGACGAATGCTGAAAATCATATGGGTGGAAAGAATCACAAAGGAGTAAGTTATAAACAGAATAGGGGAAAGCGAACAATATGGAGGACGTTGACTAATAGAAGGGATAGATTAATAGGCCACGTTTTAAGACATGAGGGACTTGTAAAATTAGTATTAGAAGGAAGTGTGTAGTATAAGAACAGAAGAGAGAGGTTAAGGATGGAATCCGCTAAGCAGATTAAGGAGGATGTGTGCTTGTTATAAGAAATAAAAAGGCTTGCGCAAGATGGGTTAGCACGGCATCAAGCCAGTCTTAGGACTGAACACCACAAGAACTGAACAAGAATGAATATTAATCACTGAATCACACGGTATATATATTGTATTATAACGTCTCATGCGTTACAACCCGTTTCCTGGGTAGAGGCCAGACTCAATTGGTAGCATGTGTTGCGTTGTTGTTTACGTAAAAGTTACGCGGGAAAGATAAGCTGTTCTTTTTTTGGGTTAACAGGCTAAATGAAGGTGATCCTGAAACAGGAAAATTACCTTTAATAGCATAGGATTTATGTATTTTGAGTTCACGTGACATTTTAGTTTGCTCAAACAGCTTGCGACAGAAATTTAAAATCGGAACAGCGAACGTCTACACACGCAGTGTACGTTGTCGGGCGCTGCAAATGGCCAACTGATAGCGGGAAATCACATACATGTGATTGGTGGTTGAAGTCAGGTGACCGTGCTGTAGCAAGATGGGGCGAGGGAGAAGCTGGTGAGCTTCGTGGCTACGTGTGAGTAACCAGCAGAATGTAGTGTTAGCAGGATGTGTTGGTGGTACGCGTAGTGTGCGACCACCATAATTATAAACGGGTAGCAACCAAACCACAGAATGCGTGGTGCTTGGCCAGATTAGAATCACGAATAGCAGAAGTAATTGTATGTCGAGGAATTTGTGTAATTGGTTAATAGACGAGTGCTAGGAAAGTTTATTGTGATGAACACAGCCTAGTTAGTTGATTTCCTTGTCTCTCTGAAGGATTAAACTATTATTAACTATTTAAAATATTTGGGTGTTTCTTTAAAAAAATGCC
This sequence comes from Eucriotettix oculatus, assembly GCA_034510155.1. Lineage (NCBI taxonomy): Eukaryota > Metazoa > Arthropoda > Insecta > Orthoptera > Tetrigidae > Eucriotettix > Eucriotettix oculatus. The sequence continues at coordinate 47,752,741 of CM067376.1, read as the reverse complement.
TGGCACCCTAATACATATATATTGCTATAGGAGAATGCTGAAAATCAGATGGGTAGTTAGGGTAACTAACCAAGAGGTTATAAGCAGAATAGGGGAAGAGAGAATAATTTGGAGGACTTTGACCAAGAGAATAGATAGATTAATAGGCTATAGATTAATATAGCTATTAGTATACATATATATATATATATATAATGTTGCAAAGACTATAAGTATCAAGAAATTGTTTTGATAGTGTAGCTTTTCATGCAACAAGTAATTGATAATTTTTATTTAGAAATTTTAATGTTTATTGTCTGGTATGAACTGTTTCCTCTATTTGTGAGTGAAATTAGTAGATTATTCCGAAGGACAACCAAATTGTAAATTTACAGAAAACAGAATGTAAATAATTTTTTTTAATTTTACAAATAAAATGGTTAAGTAAATATCAAGCTTATAGTTCCTCATCCGTAAATGATCTCCATTGTTACGTTGTCTATTTGTTTTCCAGCGGAAGGTGAATTTGTACCACTTCGATAGCGTTCAAAATGCTCATTTGTTTATAAAATCATCGGCCTACAAAAATGTACCTGATTTCCTTATTTTAACTTACGAGGTATGATCATAAACTAAGGTTACAAAGTCTGTACTGAAAATGTACATTTTATTTCATTCAACCAAAGCAGCCAGCAGATAGCACATAATAATTTGTTTTCCATATCGGTTTGTGCAGTTGCTACTTCGTGGAATGAGTTTGAATATTCCCCTTTGGTAAAAATCCTGTCCTTGTGTGTTCAGCCACTTTGTTTCTCCTTCTCGTCTGAAGCGAATTTTCGGCCTCCTAGGTCGTCGTCGCCACCGTCGCCGCAACGCACAAAAAGCTGATAAGATTAGATTATCAGCTGAGCGCTTTCTATGGCAGTTGCGATGACGGTTGCGATAAACAATTGCAAGGATCGGTACTTAATTGTTTTGGCGTAACAGCCTACATGAGGAAGATTCTGAAACAGGCAACTCCCGTTCAATAGACTAGGAAAGGAATTGAAGAGGGGGGATGTGGAAGGTAGAGAAACGCAGCCAAGAATTGACTAGGCGAGAAATAATACTTAAATTTGACTAATATTTAATTTAAGTAATAATAATTTTTAATTAAATAATAAATATGCACAATGCAATATAAGTAGCGTAGCAGATGATTGAGGCAAGTTATATACAGATTGGAGTCGCATACACACAATTTCATTTTTATAAATATTAATAAAGAGTGCAAACTTACACGACAAAAGTTCGATTCATCTGATGAGGATTATATGACACTATGGAAAAGCTGTCTGCTACAAAATTACAACATAAATTAGCAAAAATAATATTACATAATATGTATCACAAATTTGTCCACTCAAATCCTAGATACATTAGGGCACAATTAAAGAATATTTGTTGTCTGTTCATAGAATTTCTAATGTTTCACCAAAATTCAATGAAATAGTTCCAAACACTCTTATAACAATATGAGACTTTACCAATTCCTAATTTTCGTCGTCAGGTTTCGGTTCTCCGAAACGAATTCCATCGCGTGTTGCGCCCACCACACACCTTCAGTTATTGTGCATTGGAAAAAATACCGTCTCATTCCAGTGGTGTCCACTACCTCTATTGATTCCAGAAGGCAGACCCATTGGCCAACATGCTACTGCAATTCCCACGTGGTTGCTCTGTTGACTACATTAACACATTACAGCACTCGACATAACAACATCTTTCGTCAGATTCAAGTGGCGCAATGAATTTGCCCAACAGTTTACTCTCGACAACACGCCGTTACGTTTTCTGTCAAAAATTCTTCAGACCTCCAAGACGAACTGGATTCACTAACGCCAGAGAGCTACACCAATTATCCAGTTCTCGACCTTCTCGAACACGTTTTCAGGGCCTGCACATGACCCGAATATGTGAGCTGGGCGCTGCCGCATAGTAACAAATGCTAGGCTACATAGACAGTATTGTTGTTTTGATCTTTGACGGAACCAATGTTCCGCCCCGCACATGAGTGTGTTTGAATTTGCACCAAATATTACGTAGAAATTTATAAAAATGTCCTTTTTCACATATCCCTCACATATACACATAAAATTATAAGACAATTAATAGTTATATTTACAGATGCTTCGGTTGCAGGTAACGTACTTCAGTAACATTACGGGGTATTGAAAGTGTTTATTATGGTTTATTATATATTTTTTTATGCTATACAGATCGAAGAGGTCGTTCAAGTAGCTTTTATTTATAAATTATATTTACTGTTTCAGTGTATTTTTCTGTATATATGTCCTTATTTACGGTACTAGTAAATTTCTTGATTCTATTAAGTTACTGAATGTTTACGGTGTGTATGATATAAATTCAGTTCTCATAAAGTAGGGGACTTAAAAATATATTTTTTTTTATAAAATGTGATGCTCTGGTTGTTTGTTTAATTACGTGTTGACAGAGAGCTTCTGTCTAATTGAATACTTAAGCTTGCTAATACAAATGAATTCCAGGGCAACACTCGACACCCAATTAGTACTTCATAAAACTTACACTGCCAGCATTGTTTCCGTCTAATGCAATAATAATTCAAACTGTTGGCAATCAAGTAAATTTTTATTTTTATTACTTTTCATTTAAGTTTCCTAACGTCTATATTTTTCTAATTGTGTTTTAATTACATCTTCAATTTAATACATAGACAAACAGAGTGGCATTTGAGTGTCTAATTTATATATTATTCATTAAAATTTTAGTTTTGTATTAATTTTAAGTATATTTTGAATTTACCAATTAAATTTATGCTGTATGATGGATGTATCCGTAGATTTGGCGAATTGAAAAATCTATATTTTACTATTTTCTAAATTATTTTAAAAGGGTTTGATTTTAGTATTCTCTCATTTCTAAGTTATTACGTTGCTAGAATAAATATTCAACGGTTTATTAAATCCATACAACGCTGGGAGCTACAGCTCAGTAGTCGAGGCTTCGATTCCAGCCACATTCGAGGACTGATGGTCAAGGGCAATGGTGCGTGCATCTCGCTCAGTTGACTGTTAACGTTGAATGTCTGAATGAAGGCAGTTTCCTGTGGCTTAATGGTTTAGCAGTCGGCCTTCGAAGCCTATTTTAGTCGAGCAGCCCTGTTCATTAAAATACAAACCATAAACAATCAAATATGAATTAAAACACGAAATTAAACAAGATAACTGTACTGTTTATTCTCATGTCTTCTTTCGGATGCTCCTCAATGATGACAACAAATAAACCGACATTGAATGCCACCGTCTTTATTGAATCATTGTCAGAAGTTTTGGTCTTACTCATGTTCTTTAAAATTTACATCGTTAAAAAAATCAATTAAAATTTTTAAAATTGTTTTTGGTTCTATTCGAGCTCTGTCATACTATTTAAGCATAAAAATTAACAATTTAGGCATCAATGGCGTTAGCCTGGAAAATAAAATTTATTGTAAGTTTTCCTACGCGTCGTATTTATAACTCCGAGATGAGGATTACTCCACATTTTTCTATAATTATTAAGTACTTCGAATACAGAGTTTTAATAAATTCATTCAATACGTTAGATGGGGAAAAGTACAAATACAAAGAAGCCTAATACAACAAGTCGGAAACGAACTTCTATTCCGCTGCAACTTGCGAATAGATCAGGGTAGGCAACCCGTTGTACGCAACTTTTCCTACATTCAAGAACAAATGTTGGAATATTTTTGTAAACAACAACAGTACAATCCAACAGGAGTTGATTAACAGTTCCGTAGGAAAGTCTTGAAATGACTTGTTTGACGCACAGATGGCCACGGTGCATCATGTTTTCTTTTATCCTATGCAACTTTTTTGGGGAAACTCGCATCTCATCAAACGCTTGGATAATTCTTTTGTTGATATTGTCAAAGAATTACAAGAATTTTTTCGTAAACCACGGCTTTTTAGAAGTAGAAAGCGAGTGGTGTGAGATCCGGAGACCGCGGAGATCGTGGACAAAGTCCCCTTAACCCTTAGCAAAGAAATTTTTCGAACTGGTACATTCGGAAAAAGAACAAAAATCCATAATACTCTATGTCTTTTAGTGAAGAGGTAAAATGTACTCAATTTTTCATAGACTCAATAGCCGAATAAAATCCGCACGCATTACAGCACGGCAAGAGCGATTTTCTGTCAGCGTGTAGAGTGGCATTTTCGATGATGTATTAGTTGGTCCGTACTTCCTTCCTCCGCGGCTCAGCAGCGAATCGTACTTCAATTTCATTCAAAATCAGTTTAATTGAACTTTTGCTGTTTTCAGCAAAATCCCAACATTTGTTATTAAACGCAGTAAAAGATGCGCACACCGGGTTGCCTAACCTGAACTTTTCTCACGTCGCAGCCGGCTAGAAGATATTTTGTGTATGGTTAAAAGATATTTGCTTTAATTTGTGCTTTCACCCCTCAAGCGTTGCTAAATGAATTTATAACACCCTGTAAATTATTACGTAAAGAAGATAAACGTTAACTTGACAAGATATTTCGCCAAATAGATGGATCAACTATTTTCTTCTTGTAATGGAATTTTTAATGTATAAAAATGTTCAAATTTCGTATATGGGTATGTATATTTGTTTCGCATACAAATATTAAAGTATGGAGCAATTTAGCCAAAATTTTTTAGACTGCAACTTAAAAAAAAATCTGCGATTTTTTGGTAAGTTTTAAAATTTTTTAATACGTATTATCGGTTTATATTTCCGTTGAATAAATACATTTCAGGGACAAATACTTTGACACTGTATATAATCTCAGCCCATGAAAACATGTGGGGAGGTGCGGGGGAAGATAAACATGAAAAAATAAGAAAACCTTCGAGTTGGCTGTCGAAACCGGTGTATTGTTAGTCACTGAGTCTGATTGGGCCATTTATCGAGCCGGTTCACGAGGGTGACGACAATAACACGAAATAGTCCACGATTCATGACTGTTAAGTACCAGCCTATTATTAATAAATGTCAGGGAAACGCCGGGGAACTAGATACCAATATAATATAACCATCAGAAAAAGTATTCAGATGTATCGAATAATTGGATTTTTTTATTCGGGATACAATATCTAAAACGACATAATAAGTGTTGTAGATTAAGATCACTTCTGTTCACGTATAATTATATAAAAATGTCTTTGCATTTACATAAAATAGCCATAACTCCACCTTTGCAACCGAGCAGTTAGAAACATTCCATTCATTTATTGCATCTATAGGACGACTACAAATGCAGAAAGTATGAATAAAAGTTTCCCTACGGCTCAAAGTTTGCTAGTATCTGTAATACTTCTGTGAGGATCTTACATCAGAAAGGTGAATCTCGAAATCCAATCCATGACCAACGCTAATTATTCGGTCGCTCTGTTGTATTTTTCTGTAAAATTTATTTAACTTTTTGCTTAGGACTTTACAGTTTTGTACACAAAGAGTACAGCAAGCACAAAAAGGTTTAATTGACTTGAAATTTGCTATGCAGTACAGTTCACAAACTGCCCGAAACTATTTTTTGTTTTCTGTGACTATTTTCCCCCTTCTTTAGTCAATCAATTCGTGGAGTCTCTTCCGCTTTAGTCTTTTACTTGTTTGACGACTGACTGATTGTTGTTTCAATAATAAGTCATTAGACTGGTCTGATGCAAATATCCATGCAAACCTATCTTGCGCTAGCCTTGTCATTTCTACATAAATAGCACATCCCAGATTCACCCTAATCTGTTTGGAGTATTCCATTCTTCGCCTCTTATCTCTCAATCATCCCTCTAATGCTAATTTTAGAAGATCTTATAACGGGCCTATTGATCCATTCCTTCTCTTGATCAAAATTTTCCATATTGTTCTCTCTTCTTTTATTCTGCTTAGAACGCTCTGGTTAGAACTTCCTCGTTAGTGATTCTATCCAACAATCTGATTTTCCATTAATACCACATTTCTAAAGTTTCTATTCTTTACCTTTTTGCAAATTCTATCGTCCACGTTTCGCACCCATATAACGTCACTAACCATACGATCATTTCCAACAATGTTTTCCCCTTTTTTTTCAAACGCCTTGCTTGACTGTACTATCATTTTCTGTATTTTTACAATACTTATGCAATCCCTAGTTATTATGTTGCCAAATATCCATTCCCAGTCTAACACCCTTTGTTATTGTTATTGGTTTTCCCTCTATTAATCTTCTAAGCCCACTAATACTACAATATCGTCGACAAAACATATGGGTTTTATTTCTTCTCCTTGCAGTATGATTTCTTTTACATATTCCTTTTTAATAATCTTCAACCCCTGTTCTATACGTAAGTTAAACAGTATGGGTGAAAGACTGAATCCTTGTCTTCCTTCTTTATTGATTACTGCTTTCTTTTCTTGCCCTTAAATTCTTAAATTTCTGCTGATTGCCTTATGTAGAGGTCATCTATCTTTAAAAAACCTTTAACGCCGGCTCTTTGGTTATATTTCTGCATTCTAATCAGTTATTTAACCTTCGTAGCTTTAGAGCTCTGCTAGTTTAAAGAAATTCTATATTAGTTCTTACAGCAAGAAACATAAATTATTACTTCTTATCCGGTATATTTTTTTCTTCCAGCGACGTTGGTGGCACGCGTTTGCCTTGCGGACGAGTTTTATTTCGCACCCGGAGTATCTTCGTGTTCAGCGGAAGGAATCCATCGGAAGGAGGTATGTACGTACGATTGACGTGTATCACAACGCCTCACGAACAGATCGTTCAATCAATATTCAGGCAGGCAGGCAAGCAAGCACGGGACATTTCAATTCAGCGGGCGCGCGCGCCTGCGAGGACCAGAAATAGCCCATTGCACAAATCCTGATTCATGCCAGGCGCCAAGTCGACCGACGGTGAAAGAGCTACATCCATTTCCAGAGGTATGGACTCTTACTCGCTTCCTCCGAGGACGTGACGCGCTTTCATTAAATCGCTGACAAAAAAACGCATTCCTTTGTCCTGTTCATTACAAAAGATCAACAGAGACGCGGACCATAAGAACTAACATCATAAAAGTGTATGATTTGCAATTTATAGTCATGAGACAGAAGACGGCAGCAAGTCATTGGCAAATTAATAACGATACTCGTAATAGAAGAAAATAACTTTATTCGTAACCCCGATTCTGTTATAATAATGCTGAATGCTACTCTTCAATGTACAAGATAAACACATCCAGATAAAAAAATTTAAAAGCCAAATTCGTAACAAGCGAGACAGGACCATCATGTATTTTTGTAACATGTGGAGTTCGTTTATTCGTGTTCTGCTGAAAAAATAACGAAATCAAATGTTCTTTATATTATTAAAACTATATTATTATTATTATAAAAATTACATTGCTTTACTAAACAAAATTGAAATATAAAATGTTGATAGAAATCGTTTCTAAAAAATCATTCTGCTTGAACTTTCAAAACATTTGAATTTTCAACCACTTAGTTAATGAACTGTTCAAGTCGCCCATTTTACAATTTCAATTGCTTTCACTTGTTATGCTGTTTCTGTAGGACGAAATTTGGTGTATTTTATTGTTGAGTAGCGTTTAGACTATTGGGAACGACAACCTTCGTCAAAATTTTAACTCCGTGGTTGGTCGACTTTCTTACAATTTATACATTTTGATTGTGCTTTCTCCGTAGGATTATAAATTTTTGCGCTCTCAGTCTTATAAAGGACAGGATCAAATACGATTCGGTACATTTTCCCATACTAAAATGTATTCTGGGCGTAAAAAGAATATTGAGCGTTCTTTTTGACCTCAAAAGTTATGCTCAGGAATTGCTAACAATAAATCAGTGATTGGAAAGGAAAGTCACACTTTCGTCTGACTGTAGATCCCCCAAGGACGTTTCACGCGATTGTTATGAACCATGAACCAGTTCTTCCTTATAAATATCCGGGTAAATGTATACAAAAAATTATTACATATGAATATAGGAAAATTTACTTATTGTATCTTCTTATGATTAAGTTACTTATCACATACGACTGTAATTATTATTGCACTAATTGTTCATAAAAGGGCTACTCATCAGAAGTGGTTCGTCAGTAAATCAATATCATTCCCTCTGCTGTTAATGCCGTTAATTATTGCCGAAGATTGTCCTCCATTTGGGAGGTTTAGTAACATTGAAAATTGTTCAATAAGGGGTATTGAAGTTCGTACATAATTAGAAAAACGTGTGATCATGGCGGAAGCTGTTAAAATAAGTACTAATGATCAAAACATCTTTCTTTATAAAATAGAGAGAACTATGCAATAAATAAATTTAATTTGAATTCGTTTCCTCAGTTCGTTAATTACATTTTATGTTGCAGCTTCATAATATTAAGTCAGATTAATTTATTTATAATAGATAAATTTGTTTATATGTGAATTCTTTTACTAGAAATAAAGTGTCACCTGTTGAGTAATAATAAAATTATTTAAAAGATCTTTATAAAGATTTCATAACTATAATATCTCACTTTCCGGAGGTGGAAAGTGATAACAATCTTACTCGTATATTTTCAGAGTTATAACTAAACTTTCAATCCAACGTCGCAAATTTGATATTATAATTGAGTAGTAGCGGTTATTTGTTCGACAGCCTAACAACCTATAGAGATATCGCTGATGACAAGTAATTAAGAATTTGACAGAAATGAGAATGAATTTCACCCATTCAAAATATTAGAGAATTTTATCATTGAATAAATTTTGATATTGCTTTCAAAATTAAACTATAATACATTATAGTATATTATATCTGGGATTCTTATATTTTTATATTTATGCAGTACTTGTAGTCTCAAACCTACTGATCTAGTGAATTAGGTGATTAAAAGCACCTATATATTTGAATGATTTCAAAATGTATCGTGATGAATGTAGTTTGTTTATAAGCCGAAAAGTGCTGATTGCAAAGTTTTATAAATAAATACAATTATAACTTTCTTCAGATTTTCTACATTTTAATTATTTGATTATTTACATAGGAACTTTGACATTTTATCTATTATCATAGAGTTAGATTACCCAGAAAATATAGTATAGTATTAAGTTATACAGTGTTTGTATTTAATTATCACTGATATATCTTCATTTATGTATTTATATTGATCTGACGTCACTGAAAATAAATGAATGAGCAGTCTAGTTAGTCGCGAATAAAATTAAATTTAGTTGAACACGACGTTGTCTTCCTCTCATTGCAATTTCTACCCCTCGTCCCCGTCCCCCTTCTCCAGGTTGGGTGTAATGATACATTAACTATGATTAGATTCAAGAATTTTAAATGAACTTAAAACCGTCGCCACGTAGTAAAGTTTTCTTATTAAAAATGATTTTATTTCTGACTAACTATGTTGTTTACTCATTTTCGTTCGTTTATAATGTTCCTTGGGTTTAGTTAGTAAAATTTTTAACATTATATCTTTATATTTATTGGTTTCCTAATTGTATGATCTTGTTCCATGTAATGAAATATTCACTCGTGTATTTGTGAACGGTTATATTTTCAATATTTGATGTTATCTTTACGTGACCGTCTAGCCATAGTCTGCTGTCATGTAGCCTTCATGCCTGGTAGGCACAGTTTGTGTGTTTAGTCGCGTGGCGCTGTGGAGCAATGTGAAAGTGAGTGGCGTAATGAACCGGAAGCAACTTAACACAGAGCGGAACCGCCACTGAGTTGTGCTCCTCAATTTTCTCATTAGCCCCGGCGCTAATAGTCGGCCCGGTGATTGGTTTTCTGGACGTCGGGGGACCGTATTGATGTATTGCCCCGCAGAGCGTCCATTTGTCAGCGGTAAGCAACGCGCCTGTCAATTCGGCCGGATACGCTGTTCCTTTGAGCCCGTCGTGCCGAGGGAAACGCTACATGTGCCTTCAGACTTGATATCTAATATGTGTCCGGGGGAACAGCGACGGCTATACATCAACCTCACAGTTTTCACGCACCATTCTCCCTCAGTTGTTACCACATTGTTTGCAATTATTACATGCGACTGGCTCGTAATACAAAAAGACTAATCTTATAGTCAGTCTTTAAACATTTTAGGGAATATGGTATTATTAACTCAAATACACAATAGTGAGCTTTCTTATAATAATATTCTGGTGAAATTCATTACCTCCCTTTACTTAGGAATATTCATTAATGATTTTCCAAACAACATCATTCAGTATGGTTATTTGCAATGTAATGTAAAACACAATTCAAGTTGGAGTTTGGCAGGGCGAAGTAAAGGGAGTCTGTTTGACGGAAATTAAACAAGATCACAGACGAGGTAATAAAACCCAGATATTCTGACGCCATCCTGATTTTGGGGAAACGGTGATCGCCTCTTAGAGTTTTTTATAGTGGCCCATCGCTTGTACTTTCCCAACTATCGGTGTAGTTATGGTGAATGCTCCTCCCAGATTCTCGACGTGAAATATTCGCGCGGTCCTGGGACGTCGACTCGGATTAGCTCAGTTGGTAGAACATGCGGCCGGATATCGCAAGGTCCTGGGTTCGATTCCCTGATCCGGTTGACATTTTTCCATTCTTGTCTTTCTTCTAAAAAATTAACTATATGCTTCATTGGGCTGAAATTGAGCATTCCCACTTACTTAGCTTGTAAAAACTTATTGGTTGGGTGCATCAACCTCCTGAGAGAAAGATGGATTAATGATAGAAAAGGAAAAAACGTAGGAGGCCTTTATAATGAAATGGAGTTCTTCAAGGAAATAACCTATCCACTTGATATCCGGAGCAGGTCGTTGTTGTAATACAAAGATTTTTCCTCTCCAGCCTTACACATTTATTTATCTTTTATAGGTCTCCTCATCTTTTATGCTCAAATTGTAACACCTCCCTGGCTGTGCAGCACATCCTTTTTGCCTGCTTCCGCTATGACAACAGGAGAAGGTCCACGCTTGTTAAGTATTCCAGGCGGAAACTGTGTGCCTCTCCAGTGGCTGTTCAGAGTATTCTTAATTTCTTTGTAGAAGTTGGAGTTTTGAAAGAAATTATATGTTCTGTTGTGATTGATTTTTCTCTGTTCTAAAAGTGTCAGTTTTTTCTCACTCCTTGAATTGTAATATTCGCAATATCTAAGTAATTTATTGTTCCTTTTTGTAAATATTTTTGTTGTGGCCAAGAACGTCCACTGTTGACGAGACTATAAACTCAATAATAAAAACGATGACATGAATGAAGTAGCTAAATCCTAGCTCCCAACAGTGCGTTTTCTCAATATCGAGTACGATTCACATCACCCCAAATTCTCCGGTCCCTGGAAAAAGAATCGTCCGTTTCTGTATTTCACTTCATTTTCCTGCGTACATCCATCAACTTATTCCAAACACCATCTCCTTATAATTTTCTCCTGTTCACCGCGTCCTGAATCAACATATCCTTAGGAATATGATCCAACAAAAATAACATCCCAAAAGTCGTAGCAATCTTCTACTAATTTTTTGTTGAAAACTTAAAATATACATTACATATCTCCTGGAACAAATCCTCAATATTTTAAAACAAAAATACCCAGATTGACAAGGTTTTAACTTTCACCATACATTCATATCCAAAATATGCTGTTCATAAAAGCTGAAACTGAAAAGTATCGTTTAAATTACTATTTCCCGCTCAGAACCAAATTGAGGTAAGCACCAATCCTCTCCAATACACAAATAGTGTTAAAAAATAATCATAATATCAACGCTCAACAATGAGTAACAATGAAAAGAAAAAAAACTACATTCAGAAAGGATAACAAAAATTGATCGACAGAGCCAATTGTTGGATCACAAATCTATCGTTATGGACACTGATGTCAGCCTGATCTTGTACGTTGGTCCCACTCCCACTACGTCAAAACACGATAAAGTTTCATATTTACTTTTGCATTTCATGACATATTGTGATCAAAATTATTAACAAATTAAATTGTTCACTGACGACTGCATAATTTACAAAATTATGGAGAATATAGATTATGAAATCGCTCTTCAAGCAGAATTAGATAAGATATATCAATGGACAGAAATTAATAAGTAGAGAATAAATCCATCCAAGAATAAAACAATTATTTTTACTATTACGAAAATGGTCATACCCGGGGAGTATAAAATAGGAAACGAAAAACTGTCGCTTTTTGAAACCGGCAAATATCTAGGCGTAACTTTTAATAAGAAAATAAACTAGGGCGAACACGTTAACTTAGTAGCGCGGAAGGAATGGAGGTCGTTACACTTCATAAACAGGATATTGAAGAAAAGTACAAGACAGGCCAAGGCAGCTGCTTACACTTCTCCAGTTAGACCTATGGAAGAATATAGGGCAGCAAGTTGGGATCCTTACAAAGCGGATCACATCAATCCCTGGATAAAATTCAGAAACTGGCTGGGGTTTTGTGTGGGGGCGAAACTAAATGGGAACCACTGAGTGATAGGAGGAAAAGGGCTAGACGTGGGGCACTCTACTTACACGGACGAACCGGCCTGATCAGACATTAGGGAGGTTTTTCTCTAAAAACGACCATAATTACAAAATAAAGGAAAGGGATGAAAGAACGGATGTGTGCCAACAGGGCAATAAAGGACTGGAATTCTTGGCCTTCGAGTGTACTAGAATACAAACATTTTAAAAAAGAAGTTAGAAACACTCAAAAGTTGTGTGCTTATTTTGTAAAAATAGAAGGTGAAATATTTTTGTACGTTTAATTTTTTATGTAATTCATCTTTGTTCTTTTAGTTTATCAACAATTCATCTAAGTACTTTAATTTTATAAACAAACTGCTACCGGGTACTTACCACCTGTAATAATAATAATACAATACAATCTGACTCAACTGATTCCACGCTACTTCCACTTAACAATATATTTTGATAATTAAAGCTAGGTTTCTCCACGTGAAGTGCATCACTGATTCAACCGAATTTTTATATATTTTCTATTTTATTTTGTAGTGTACATAGGAGTTATCAATTAATTTGCATTTTAGTAAACTTCGTGCAAATAAAAATCTTGCGTCCTGACTAGGTGGCCATTGTACGAATCAAACATCTATCAGTGACCATCTCTTTGAGTGGTTTAACAATGCTCTCTACTACAATGTCTACTAACAATATCTTGGTACGTACGCTAAATTTTGATAGAAAATGGGAATCCTACAGCAACGTGAGTTTTTCCGGTCATAAACAATGTTGAGATTCTTGGGGGAATAATTAAGTATCATCGATAGTTCTAAATATGGTGGATGTAACATTGAGACACTGAATGCTGAGATGATCTGAATAGGAGAGAAGTCTGTTTTGAAAACAGTCGTACCTGGTGACTTCTCAGCAACGATACGAACCAGCTACCTAAAAGGAACCAGACAGCAACATTAACGATTTCAATTAATGTCTCCGTGAAAAAGTTATCTGCAAGTACTGTTTATGTTGGTAGAGACGATACTATACATTTTTTTGTTGTTCTTAATAAAATTTAAGTATTTAAAAAGCTGTATCATTTAATATTGCCCTACAGTATCATATAATATTACCCTACAGTATCCTTTAATATTAACATAGCCGACGTCCTGTGCTGTAGTAGTTAGCATCACTGCCTCCCTCCACAGAGGTTTTGGGTTCGAATCATGGTACGAGCTTGGACGTTGTTTGAGTTACCATACTATGATCCCATTACTTAGATTAAAGTTCCCCGAAATTGTGTACAGTCGCTAATGATCGTAGCTGTTGGCGAGACATTAAACAAAAAATTAATATATATATTATTCATGTTACTACTCAAATTAGTAAGATACTAGGTGCCGGAGTAAATATAAAATTAAAGTTCCACTAACAATGACGTCATTACAGGATCATAGCAGAAGCTAACCAGATAATGTGAAGTGAAAAAATAACATAAGTTCAGGAAAACGAAACTAAAATTTTCTACTGAACCATGAGACTTGACGAGATTGTATTACCATGCGTGGCATTGCTCTGCACTTTCAAATTTGCGTTTCACACAGAAATCTGTCATTATTTCTGTCCCCAAGCAGCTCAGTGACGGACGGGCTAGTATTTTTCAACTGTATACTCAGATAGTTACACTACGATTTTGTTCATCCTAAAGATCTGAAGGATTTGTCTCATTCGTGTTATTCAATATGACATTATGACTTCTTAAATATTCCCTGAGAGTTTGAGACCTTTGTTCATCCCTTGCAGGTGGGCCGCAAGCTGTGAAGTAAATCCGGAGGCATTAGGAATTCTGCTGAAATCTTCTTACGGATAGTCTCCAAGAGCTATAAAAATTATTCTAGCCAGTGATGGAATATTCTGACAGATACCTTTGCACCCATTACTCATGATTGCTTACGAGGTTGCCATAGCGACTCAATTTTCAGTGTATAAATCCTTTGGTACACTTGTGGTGAGCTATAATATTTATTTTAGAAAAGTTTATAAAATAGGTTGCGATTTTTAGTTTTTTTATGGATAAAAATTGTAAAATAGGGTATTGCCTAAATTTGATAGCACTTCGGTCGTTTCATCGATGTGTCAATAATGACTGTGTTTATTTTCTTTTTTTTTGAAAAATTTACATTAGTAAAAATTACTTGTCAAGTTGCCTATGTGTAGATAAGGCAAACCTTGCCTCATGACGTTCACTGTAGACGCATTGAACTTATCGAAAAGTATGAAGACGTTGTACTTGGGTATGGAAGTTCCATCGCCATAGTAAAGAGGCGTTCGGTTCAGCCACAGGCTACGTTGCTCTCAGCAAAGCCTTCCTTTATTCCTGTCACGAATTGGCTGCTCTGGGGCCAGCAATATCAGTGCCGAGTAAACAAGACCGGCCAGTAGTGTGGGCTTGCACGTCGCAATTACGTTCAAGGGCAAACACCTGCATTGAATAACTTGTATCTCCACACTGCACTCACATCCACAGAACGGACCGTTTATATGCAGTTGTGACCTTCAACAATTACAATATTTAAAATAGTGTTTTATGACATGAAAGTTGACTTATTTATAATTTTTACTCTAATGGTTGAAAAGCAATACTATCAAGGACTGTATTAAGTTAACGACATGAACAAAATTAAAATTTCCTACAACTTATAAATGTCGTAAAAAGCCATGCTGATTTTGAGGTTCTTGCTACTATATATAATATATACTGAATATAATTTATGACATAAGAATAAAATTACATTAATATTGATCTAAACTAAAGTTATACTTGCTCATAAATTATAATTATCTCGAGAAAACGGAATTCATATGGTATTTTATGAATACGGTTTCGATAAATAATGAAAGTAAAAAAAAATTATAAGTTGACAAAATTTGTATTTCAAACTGTTTCCAAGCCCGTCTTTGGCCTATTTAAGAAAAATTCTGGATGTATCATCCTGTAATTGCTTCGAAGTCGCACGACCACAATTATTCTAATGATTCCTACCACAGCATTGAAAATACGTTAAAGTCCTCAAAATTTTAAGTTGCGTAGGCTGAATATATCATTCCACATGTAAAGGTCAGGCACATCAACTCGGACCTTTGGCGGTGTGGAGTCAAAAGAAAAGAGACAGAATTTCAGCCAGGGGCGATAAAACTCAGACTACGGGTTGCGCCTTGGGTGTTTCCCAATTTTGAGAGACTTGGCGGGATCGGGTTTTGTATTTTCCCAATTAGAACCATAAATGTTATCGGTGGATATCCATCCCTGCCACATTGGTGATATAAACTAAAGAAGTGGGGAGGATATTTTAAAAAGGCTGGCAAAGAGATTTTGGGACCCAGAATTTTGGAGAGGATTTTTGACAGATTTTTCAAGAGCAGTGAGACAGGAGAGACGGCAAGATATATTTGGTGAGAAATTCCGCTTGGAGCTGGCCTACGCTAAATTTCTCACTCATGACTGTGGTTGGAATTGTGGCAAGGGAGATTTTGAAATTATTCCTGAAACAGGAAGAATAGCAGTGGCGGCTGTGATCTGAAGAGATGACGACCCAATTAGGAGAAAGGATCTAGAGCATGCACTAAGCCGACACAGTAATTACCCCTTCGACTCTTTGCTGATTTTCTGTACTGCCAGGTACGAGTATATTTGTGTAAAATATTCTGTTCTATGAGAAAGATCATAATATGCGAAATTGAGGTTAGAGATAGAATTGTTTTCTAGGGTTTTCCTTGCATCTTCTTCGGGGTAACACCAGGCAGGATCCTTAAACTATAACCCAGGGGCCGTAGTCAACCCTCCTTGGCTACCGTGCTCTACCTTCCACATCACCCCTTTTCAATTCCCTTCCTTTGTTATTAAAGGGGAGTTTCCTGTTTCAGGATCACCCTCATGTAGCCTGTTAACCAAAAAAATCCCATCACAATTTGTTTTTAAGTCCGACTGGATATCCACAATCAGCTACAAAAGAAAGACGAGAGACGCAGATGTATGCATTTTATTTCAGTCTCTATTTTAGTTCCTTCCGCTTGATATGCAGTAAATCAAATAAGTGGTAGTTAAACGTGAATAAACGTCTCTCATATGTCAATAGTATCATTAAAATAGGTAAGAGATACAATATTGATTATACGGAAAAAAGCGTGCATAATGAATTATTTTAAGTAATACGGAACTTGTGTACCAATACTCCTAGTCGTCAGACATTCATAAGAGTAAATCAATGTAGTTTAATTTAGACGAAAGATGCTTTCAATGCTCATGTGTTTGAATGTCGCTAGGTTTATGGATAGTGGGCAAATTAAAGCGGTCGGATAAATGTATGTGTGGAGTTTAGTGGCCGTCGGCTTACTGATTGATTCGCGTGTCACGTACGTCCGACCACTGTGGTTGTCGCCGCTACAACAAGCCAATCAGATTACAATGTCCATGCAAATCACGCGTGTCCATGCATCAAGAGTAACGCGCATTCGTTGCCACGCTTGTCCGAGCTACAAAGCCGCAGCACCACGCTCAAGACAGACACTTCAAATAACGCTGCCATGTGCTCCAAATGATCATGGATCCGCGACTCATTTTAAGTGGGTTGTGTCAAATAAACATGGCTGGTTTACGTGCTATCTACGTTTCGGGGGGCGAGACCTGTCTATCCTTAATCTAAGCCTATCACACGTCACTCAGAGCATCATATTTAACTACCAATGTGATGGGACTGCGTTATGCCACGATTATTCTGCTATCATGCGATTCCGTATTTATCACACAACACGCAGTTACATCATTTGAAACATCTATAGAATCAGAGTAATTCTATTATTTATATGATTAGGACAGTTAAGCAGCTTCTGGATTTCCTAGAAATTATATTATTATTCCAATAAAAGACATCAACACATTTCAGAAGCTTTTGGAACATTTAAAAGACTTGGATGATATTTACATTATTTTACTTGATGCTGGTAAATATTACCTGGTCGCGTTAACTAAATCAGAGGAGATAAAATTTTAGGAATTATTTTTTAAGGAGATACTTTTGTCATAAGTAAATATTGTCATATAATGAATCCACCCTATGATATCTTTCGTTTTACAGTTAAAATGACATCACGCTCCAAAAGCATCTGAAATTAATTGACGTGCGTTACTGAAAGAAAAATAAATTTTTTGCAATTTCTCAAAAATTTTAATATTTTAAAAATATTAATAGACATTAAGTTTAGACCTAGCAACTTAACACCTAGTTTGCAGGCTACAAGAAAATAATTTTTTTTCTTTATATGGATTATAATCGAGATTTTTTTGTTTTCTTTTACGTTTCATGCATTAGCGGCTGAAAAATTTATACCATCATTCTCTCTTTGCTTATATAAATATATAGGTCTGATCCATTCCGCTGATACCTTATTAATTAGCTATTCAACGTCAAGTAAGTGTCATTGGATTTTATTCATTTCTATTTAATTTTACTACGAGTCCTCTAACGTGGAAAAAGAAAAAATTATTTTAGATTCTGTTTACAGTCGCACCAACATCAAGGTCACTCCTACTTTCTAATTAGGTAACTTGTTATCTTTTTCTTTACCGGGGATCTTGAATACACACAAAAGCAGTCAGATCCTTGTCTGGAATAGAACCCGGGACGTCTGTCGTTCGAGCCTGTGACGCAAGACAGTACACCACAGGTGGTGAAAATAACGTCTAAGCATCATTACGAAGTACAACAACGAAGAGTAAATAACCATAAAAATACACCAAAGAGACACTAAGACAAAACACACGCACATAAAAATAAATAACATTACGCAAAATCATCTAGGTAAATAAAAGGCAATGTATGCGGTGGACTCCAGACTTTATATACAGGCGTTGTTCAAACACACACCCACTTATTAGGTTTGATGTTTGGCGTTCCTATATTATTCATTTCATTTCCGTGAAATTTGGTGTTTAGTAGCGAATATTGAGGTACGTTCCTTCTCCCAATTAAAGTCTAAAAAATTCTACCCTAAAGATATATAGGACTTTCAACATGTAGCCTGTTAAAAGAGATGATTCAATTACTGTTAAGCGTGAAATAATTCTTAGGTTTAAGTAATATTTTATTATGTAATGATACCTTTTCATTGGCTAGTAATAATACAAACTGTTTTACATGTCGAAATGCAAACGATTGAGTATTGCGACTCAGGCGCGCGATACGGACTTTTTTTAACTTCAGTAGTTTATCCGGTGCGATGTTCGCGAAATCAATTAAAAGGTTTCATTACTCAATAACCAATAAAACAGTCCGATTTATTCGCATAACAAACAATAAATTTGTTTTTATTATCGGTCTTAAAGAAAAATCGTAGTATTAATACAATAACATTTATTATGCTAAAATTGTAACACAATTACACCATTTCATATACTTTCTCTGATTTATCTGGTCCTTAAATACCAAGCTATATGTGCATATGTGTATCTACGTTGAATCAGTCTGATTTGAAATTTATTTCGAAACGCAATGATCGAAAATATATTTCATATTTTTCTCTGGCTTCACCCTAAACGTATTAACGTGTGTTTAAGTAGAACATTTAAGACCAGTTATTAGGTGTTATGAAATTGTAAGTATATTGTAACCATGGTATCTGAATAAATGTTATTATGAGAGAAAAACTATTCCAAACAATGCAACAAATTTAAACACAATAACGATATATATGTATATATATATTCGTTCTGTTTGTATTTAATTTTGAATTTAGTTCTTTGTGCTACTTATCATTACATATTAAAACGCAAAGAAGAATGGAAATGTTCAGCTGACTTATTAAAAAAATTCTCTGCGTAATAAAACATTTATCTGGAGACCAAGCTCGTATAATCTATACCAATAAATAAAACTGAATCGTCTGTCTTTCCGTCAGTCAGTCTGTCTGTCAATAAAAATTTAGGGTTTAAAAAAGAAAATCTAAGTTAAATATTCGTGTATATTTTATTTCAATATATTGCAAAAGAAATTATTATAATAATCTATATATAGTGTGTGTGTGCATCCAAATAGTGTATGCATATTGCCTATACTTTTGATCTGTATACGCTTCAAAACGGCTTAACGAAATTCAATGAGCATTTCAGGGATTGAAAAAGGAATTTTAAATTAAATTTTCACGTATTTTTCATTACGATATCTTGCAGTGTTCATAAGATATTAATATATTCAAAAATACATTGAATTGTGACGCGAAATGTGACGTGGAAACCAACTGCGAGTTAAAAGATTTTTCATGATCATAGATATATTTTTAAAATTGTTAAGTTACTTTAATTGCTTCTTCCGAAGATGTAATATGTTTGGGACCATACAATCCGATAATATCTCATTTCCTAAAATTTTACTGTGGGCAGGGATCCAGAATATGATAATATGATGGTTGTTATTATTAGATATACAAGCATTGTCTCTGATATTGGTTAGATTATTAAGGTACGAGTCAGTGTTTTTATCGCTTTTATAGTATTTAATGAGTCGCAGAATAATGTATTTGGAGCAGGATTTTCCAAGCAGCGCTTAGCTGACATCAATAGATCGTAAATCGTAGCTGTAAGAGGTGAAGCGTCTTTGTGAATTGCTTGAGTCTTTGATGATCCTTTGGTGAACATTTCACATCCAACGCCATTCGGCGATTTTTACGCATCAGTGAATATGACTCTTCGGCGATTATAACGTTAGTAAGATCATAAATTTTTGAATTCCAATCGATGTTGTGCTTTTGGTTGTTAGTGAAACTGGTGAGGGATGGGTCCGTCGGGATTTCCGTGTATCTCCATAGAGGAAGACATGATAAGTAGTTAAAATCAGGAAGGGGAGGGGGGTAGAAAATTTAGGAAGGAGAAGTTATTGGAAGCGTTTTGGTTGGTTAGTAATTTCTATTAACATATCACAAGGATAGATCTTTGTTATGTTGCAGAATATAGGAGATTTTGTCTCTTAATTCGTCGAAGTTTTGACTTTTAGTGACGTCCTAATTGCAGTACATGTTTTTAGTCATCTAAGATTATTATAAGCGTAATTTTGGCAGCATGAGAGAGAGAGATATGAGGAATAATCTCACTCCATCTATTGTTGCAGTAGGATTCGCGCTGTAAGTAACCTACTGTTGTCAGAGAGCTAACTCCCTGAAAAATAATAAACTTCTTTGGATCGTCGATACGATTTATACGTAAATTGGTTTAATTTGTCGCATCAGGTAAATTTTAATATTGAGTAATTGTTATATTTTATTGGCTGCGAAACGTATGATACCGGAACCAGTTAGAAACCAACTGCGAGTTATAAGGTTTGCCCTGAAAATATCATAAATAAATGATACAGTACTTTTTATATATTCAAATAAATCAAGTTTATCAAAATTAAACACCAGTTGTTTCGTTTTTGGGGCAATAAAAAGTACTTTTCTCGTGCGAACGAAGTCGTGGGCATAGCTATTATATTATAAAATTAATCCTGCGGTAAGTCTACGTGTTAGTATGTAAAACTGTTTATAACGATGCCTGTGATCCTTTAGTGGCCAACCAGGTGTACGAATTTTAGTTAGTGGTTGAATTCCTTTTACACCCCAACACGTTTGTAGATGCCGTAAGTCCGTACTAAGGATCGTCACTTTCAAAGAATTTATCCAACTGAGCGTTGAAAAGGTAGTTTCGTAATATTTCGTTCTATTAACATGTCACAAGATAGTAATGTTTTATAAATAAATTCATTTTTACTAACCGCATTCATGGTTGTTTTTATTAAGAACTTAAGTGACAAGTCAATTATAGGCTCCTTTGTGTAGGGACGTGACTCGGGCTGTACGGCTTTCTTACGCGGATATGAATGCCTGGAATCTCGCAATCCATCACAGAGGCCAGTGTAATGGAAAATGCCCGGGTTATCTTGCGAGCGTCAGGGGCGCGCCCATTGAATGCGAGTTCAGGTCCATATAAACACCAGTTAGTCGTAGACTGTGATAACTCTCGCATCCACCAAACTTTTCCAGGAATGCTGTACACCAGTGCGTAAAAACGCAACATAAATTATAAACTCTGCTGATATGAAATTATGCATACTCTGCTAACAAGTTTATGAAAATCTGTTTATTCACTCCGCTGAATCCATCTAAATTCAAATACCAAATTAATTTAAAAACTAATAAATTAATGACCTGCTCATCAAGCTTAATTAAGCGCCCTTTTGCATGAATAATAAGACCGAGAGTGCAAAGAAACCATTATGTAAAAGCTTGTGAACATTTTATCAAAGTACATCAATTAAGACTGTTCCAGCTAGGTACTAAGAATGTAAAATCCACCGTACCAAACGAACCATTACTTTATTATACGAGGCATTTAATAGCTGTAGGGCACTTCAATTCAATTTTAAAAATGCAATAACTATAATTTTGCTAACAAATTAACTACTGAATAACATTTATAAGACGCATTGCAACGCAATGCAAACGGAATGACAGTAATGTCAGCATGTAAATTAAATAACATAGTCAATAAATATATCAGGCCTCATTATATACTCTTACAAAACTATTTACACCACTTTTTTATTAAAAGTTTAATGTCGCATTACCTGCCAAAGTCTTTAACGACAAGTAATACAATCTACAAAAATTTAACTAATAAAGAACATTTACAAATACAAATAATTTGAAGAATCGTGAGACATTGTTCCCAATCCATTTAATTATCAACAGCTCTAGCGTAGGTTCTCTTCACTGTAATTTTGGGGTTCATCTTAAGAAACGTCCTAGTATTGGTTAGCAGGAAACTGCTATACTATTTACTTCAGTTGCTGATCAATAAAACTTCGGTAAGTCACTCACTGCTGGTACACTGGGCCGAGGCTCGGACATTTTCCGGCTGCGCGAGCAAAGACGAATGTAAACATCACTGGCTCTATCACACGTGATGTCTATTCCACGATGTTACGCCACTTGTGAAAGCTAGTTTGGTAGTTTTTCCGATATACGGAAAGCTTGACGCCGGGCTCAAGGGGGCAGTGTAGTTCCGTTACTTGGGCTGTTCTGTCAGCCTGGTACAATCTAACAATTAGGAATTAATTTAGTTTTCTTTCCTTTTGAGTATCCCACGCTATAGTGAGGACGTATTGAAATCCATGGTGAGCTGCCTTTGGTTTATTTGAGTTATTATCCAGACTTGCAACTCGTGTGAGCTCTGCATCATCTTAGATTAGTTTTAAGTAAATTTGACTGTCGAAAACCATGCTAAGCAATTTATAGTCCTAGTTGAGTAGCCACTGTTTTACAAAAATTATTTTAAAATCAGTTACGAACAGTTGTCGTACACTGCTTTAAATAAATTAATTCTTATTTTGGGGTTTCAGTTGTGTTACAAGCATGAGAGGAGGTGGTCGACGTCCGCTGCCATCAGTTTTTATTTTCTGAGTTGCCTTTTGTCTCCAATCTTCAGAGATCGGAGACTATCTACTCGTTGGGCCTAAATAAGGTACGTGGGGTATGGAAAAAATTAGCAGAAACTGAACATTTTAGCTGTATTCACCAATGTCATCCTGTAAAACATCTTGGCAATATGTTATGTAACGACCACCAATTAACAAAATAGTAGATTGGTATTTTGTACAAAAGTAGGTTTTATACGTTAAAATAGCATTCGAATAGTAAAATAGCTATTCATTATTGTTAGTGGTTGATGGCTATTATGCAAGGTGTTCACCTGATTATGTTGATTTTCCGGGAGCCTTTGACAAGAGATCCTATTCAGCTGTCGGCGCTGCAGAATTTGGCCTTGATTCCTGGCACCGATGACCAGTTTCGAACGTTGAAAGGAAATGAGATGTAAGTATTATCTAGAAGGGTTGTGAAGGAGCAAGAAAGGTCAGAAAAGTTCGTTAGTGTGCGGGTAGGTAGATCTAGCCTAATCAGGGAAGAATCTGATGGTTTTAATCTTCATCTGTCAAGACTAAGTTGTGTGGTTTTAGAATACACTGTAAGAACCAGGAGAAGAATGGAAGGATGTTAGGGGTGAAATATAACAGGACAGTTGACGAATAACCTGCGGCGACAAGACTGAATGTCGTTCTTCTCAAACTCGTGGTGTGGGAGATGTTTTTAAAGACTCCTGACGACATAATTAGGGATACTGACATGACTGTCACTCCGTTAGCATTGCGTTGCAATGCGTCTTGTGTGCCAGGATATTAACTGTGTAGTTAGCACTCCATCCTGAGGTACTGCACTGTCTTAAAGAATGTGCTCCACCATTGAGACCTAAGTTTCAGCTATAGCGAAGAAAATGAGAATTCCTTACAATTGTATACAAAGCAAGACGTTTTACAAAATGGTACTGGTGTATCTTGATAGTGTTGATAAAAAAAACGTAATCATGAGTACTACATTTGGTAATGAAATTAATATAATATATAATACTCATAAAATAATAAAATTGTCTTAATAATAATATATTAAAGATATAACAAAACGTTTCAGTACAATAATTTTACGTTACTTTTATAATTGATATATATATATGGTAATTAGAAAAATATTTAAACTAAATACCACTCTGTAAGTCATGCTGACATTTGCGGCCTTTCAGAGGAAAGCAGTAGTACCGATTAAGATGAAACGTGTTTCCATTGTTATACAGAGCTATAAGAAAATGACGGTCTTGACATAAACAATTATTTTAACTGCTTGGACCGGATTAATGTTTCAATTATACGAAAGGGCTGAACGATTCACTAATTCGGTATATAAAATTTACATTTCATTCGTAGTGTGGTACGGTGGCGACGACGATGTCTGAAGAAAAGGAAGCCGCCATCACTCACCTTCTGGTGACTGGACGAAGAAAACGAGTTTTACTCTGACGGATGTTTCGTCACTCACTATTCGCCAACCTGTGTATCGTACAAGATGAAGAAAACGAGACCCAGAGACAGTTTCATTGCTACCAAATTTGTTAAGAGTACGAAATACAGAGACTGTTTATTTAAAATTAAAATTATTAATGGTGATTCAAGAACCTCGAGTTGGAGACTGACAGAAAAGCAACCCCGTATGAACAAATGAACGACAGACGACAACCCAGTAGAAGAATCTACTCTCATCTCGAAGTTGGCTGTGGGTAAACTGAAATTATTGCAGGAACAGAAATGTTAAATTGAAGAAATGTACTAAAAAATTGGTAAATAAGTTACGAAAATCAAGGAAAGAATGAACACTTTTGTGAAAAAATCAAACCTTAAGTAAGCACTATGTTCAATACTTTCATTCACCTGTGACGAGCTGTTTGCCAGCTAAAATCGCACAGCTCCGGTAGTTAAATTACGGAAACTCATTTTCGTAGTGGATTGTGGGCTTAATTCCTGTAGAAACGGTTTTACAAAACTAAACGTACCTGGTCAACGAGAATTCTTGGGTGGATTTCATGGCATCTGTAACGAAAGCATAATTGTTCCAAGTAAAGAAACATTTTGAGGTATTTTGGTAAGTCGGATGGTTTCTGTAACCAGGTTACCGCCAATCTGAGGCACATGTCAAACTAATCTTCAGATTACTTTTTTCTGGCATATTAAATTTATATTAGTTGAGAGTTTGCCTGGAACAAAATAATTTACAAATAGTTTTAAAATATTCTACATAAACCACATCCTTTGAAAATCGAACGTTTAGAAATTATTTACTGTGAAACGAAGCTGTATTTATGGCACGTTATGTTTTTAAGGGCTTTGTTTTCCATGAATTCGTCAACACAAATTTTCTCCTTGTCCATAAATTTATGTATCTCCGAAGCATAAAATAGTATAGAAACAACTGTTCTGGGACTTATCTGAACTGAGTAGGTCAACTTCCTTATTACTGTATAAATAGCCGTCTTTCATTTAAGATAACAAGCAATTTTAATTCGTCCTGAAGTAGTAAAAAGTAGTTAATAGATATAATAAAGAGTGTGCTGTTATACAGTGTTTATACTATTGAAACAAATTTATCTTGTCCGTAAAATACTACAATAATAAGCAACTGTGAATTTGTTTTTGTTATTTCTAATTACAGCCTGCTGATAATTACTAATTTAATTATGAGCTAATACATTTTTTTTCTCATAA
The DNA here is from genome assembly GCA_034510155.1 of Eucriotettix oculatus. Taxonomy (NCBI): domain Eukaryota; kingdom Metazoa; phylum Arthropoda; class Insecta; order Orthoptera; family Tetrigidae; genus Eucriotettix; species Eucriotettix oculatus. The sequence goes on along the minus strand of CM067376.1, from coordinate 47,727,127 downwards.
CGTCTGCTACATATTGGCTTGTCATATTATAATAGAGTTCGTAGCCAGTGTTTTAGAATATTGTTGGACCACATAATTGGTTCGTGCCGTTGGCCACGGGGACTCTACTAATGGAACAACAAATGTGCAACGTTTAACCTCGCAGCGGCTTAGCCGGGGCTTTATCTGGGAATTACTTGTGCCCCTGAAATTTACAGCTCAGCTTTGGACGGGGATTACGTTTTCAGATTAAGAGCGTAGTGACCAATGATAGAACAGGGGCAAGTGTAATTTAGCTACAAAGACCCCAATCTCCAGGCGCCTAGTATCAAGAGTTCCAGCCAAGACGCTGCTCTCTAGTCGGCTTCCGGGATTTCAACTAGCAAATACCACTCCAATACATCGCTTCACTAAACAAACAGCTCCCGGTACTCTTCTCAAAGCGTTTCTACTAATGTCTATCATTTCTATTTTCTTCAATTATTTTCTTCTTAATACCTTGCATAGACCAAGCGATAAACTTACAAATATCTATCACCATAATTCTCAAAAATTGACCCAAATTCTTTAAATAACTTTTAATTTACTTTCATAGAACTAATCTTAAACTACTTATTTAATAATATAGAAGAATAGTTTGAAACAACATTCAGACCACTTCCGATTAAATTTCTAACGCTTTTGTTTATATGCTCAAGATTTTCAATCGCCAGGCCAGATTCCTTCAAACACACCTCACGTACAATTAATATTAATACTAATTAAGTATTATTGATACCACTTCCAGTGGTTATTTAGCCTGAATTCCATATTACAGTACGAGTAATATTTTAAATTTAGTTCTGTAGGATGAATTTAATTTTTAGAATCTTCAGACGCCTTTACCAACTTACGTCACGAACAGGAATCACAATAAATAGGTATCATTATTACTAATAGTAAAATATGTTTGAAATATCAACTTAATTACTATTATGATAATTCTTTATTAATTCAATCTATGAGCAACATCCAATTGATGTAAAACCCCCAAACATCGAAATCAGCTGATAGAGCACGGATCTATCTAATCTCGGCAATGTGTAACGTTTTCTTAATTACATTCGCAAAATGTGAATATGATTCATATCTTCTAAAAATATTGATTAAGCTGCAACTCGTGTATACTGTAACTATTGTAATGGGAAACTGAAACAGATGACGTTTGTTGTATGGAAAAGAGCTAAATATTTGCACTAATTAGTTATTCAATACTTATTAAATTATACTGGTAAATATTTATTCATAATAATTTCGTTGTAATGGTTCATTGAAGAAGGAAAATAAAAACATTTACATATATCTAATCTGAAGGTCGTAAAAATAAATAAAACACATTTTATTTCTGTATACATATGAGTATATTCTAAATATAGAAAACTTATGGGTATATTTTATTATGTAACTAGTTAATTAAGTTTACTTTTGTCTTTCTTCTCATTACTTTGAATGGAAATTCTCATTTTACTATAATTTTTGATAGATTATTTGGATTTTGAAAAGGAGTAAAACCAGTCTAGACGTGTCACACAGAAATGAGAGCAGATATTTAAAGGTCAATGTGAACAGACATTGAAAGACGTTAAAATATCTCTAAGTGATATTGGATTCTTATAATTGGATTTTTTATAGGCTGGACTGAACTTAATTAGATTCAGAATGGAGCTTTATTTGCTTTTGCTAATACTTAATGATGTAAGATCAATTCAAGAGTTTGAAGTGAAGCACTAAAAACAAATATTTTAAAGTCCAATTAAGGTTTGTAATCCGGTTTGGAAGAACAAAGAATGTTTGCTTTTATAATCCTTAGTGTTTCAGCCTCTAACATTTATATTGTTTCCAAAACACACAGCTGTTAAATGTTACAGTTTATACAGATTACCATGAAATATTTTCTCTACGATTTTCCTTACTATTATTTAAGTATTAGTAATAACAATTAATTGGGAAATAAACAGTGGTATCTCTTAATATACTTCTATATCAACATAAATAAAGCTTAAATAGTGTTCGAAGATTAGAGCATAACATCGAAACTGTTCTTAATATTCTGAATAAGGTTTACTGGGAAAGGAAAATTGAAAAAGTTGCCCTAAACACTGGATGATTCTGTAAAAACGTAAAAGGGTTTCTTTGTATGGTATTTTTGTGTTAACCTGAGACCGTGATTTTCATGATTTCAACCATGTATATGCGTAATTCTTTCTTTACCTTGTTCTTAATGGTCCTGTCTGGAAAAATATTAATGAAAAATATTTCGGAACTGTAAGGCGCAAAAACCGGAAAACTACTCAACCTTTAGAGTAGTATTGCTATTTCCCTTTTTACTTCCAATTTACATTTCGATGAATGTATATGGTATCCAGTTATATGAAGCCTATAAGTATTTTTATCAAACATGTAAAAACTATTATTCTATCATGACGAGGTCTTTATTTTTACGAGATATCAATAAATTAAAGTTATGTAAAAATTTATGATATTAAATTTTTTAAGAAATACAGTTTTATTTTTATTAAATAAATTTTAAGCATAATTATGAAGAAGATACGTTTTGTGTTTAATGGAAAATAAGTACTTTATTAATATATGATTTAATATATTTTAATTTTGTGATCAAGAAAGCCTAAAAAAACTGAAGCATAATACCTCAATTTTCTTGATAAAAATAATGAAAACACTGTTTCCGTTGAATGAATTTTCATATAAATAAATTAAAATAATAAATGTTAAAGTCCAGCTACAAAATTATTTCATTTTGAGTAACGTTTTGTGGATTTTAGTTGTAAAAGGTTCAAGAAACAAATATATATATATATATATATAAATTTGTAGGAATTCTTTACTCTTAATGAAAACCCTGGAAAACGGACTCATAATATAGTTCTAAGTATCTGAATTATGCAATGAAGCAATCAAGGCTAAATGAGAAACGTCTGGACTTCGTTGCCATGCGCCATAGTTTCATGGGAGCTCACTTCTCTTGCATACTGAACAGTTCTATACCACGCCAAAATAATCTCAAGACTGAATTAAGGGTTGTTCTCCCTCCCACGAAAAGAAGGGTTGTTTAATTTAATTAAATCAGCCTAATATAATGCCACAAAGCCTTAGAATCAGTTTTGGGAAGGATTTCTGTTTCAATGTTATTATTGACTGTTTCGCAGTGTAATATTTATTATGTAATATAGAAATTAATTATACTTGTGCACTTATTTTTATTTTCAGCAAGTGCATTGGAGTATAGAATGCTACAAAAGTCAAAATTTTAAAGACATTAAAACTGTGTGAATTAAAACAAAACTTTAATATTCTAAATATGCTTAAATTAATTGAAAGGGAAAAATTATTTTCCTTATTTAAAATAGTTTAAAAGGTTTATTATATAGAAATACATCCAAAAACGGTAACTTTCAATTCTACGTCCCTTATTATAAATTTAAGTACAAATACTTAGTAAATTTACTCAAATTAAAATATCCTTGTATTTATGTTTCATAGTTATTTCCTCCAATCATCATTTCACGTAAATTGATTTGATAGAGAACGAAAAATTAAATTTTTCGTATTTCTCCATCGATTTGAAACTCATTCAGTTCATTACGTCTTAATCATACTATTCTCTTTAATTCACGTTTCCTATTAACTATATTATTTTCTTAATATTAATCTCATAACCTACAAAATAATTGAATTATAAGACTTTTTAATGCTGTCGTATAAGATATCGCGGGTGAAGTGTGCTGCAGAGAAGTTTCAGTTCCCCTTCACCGCAAAGCATAGGGATGTCCGTATAAATTACTTGTAGATTGTTTCTTTCCAAATATTTGCAACTAATAATATGAATGTCGTACATTAATCTCAATTTCATTCTTTTATTTCCTTCTGAATTCTCTTAGTAATCCAATAAACTCACTTTTGATTAGTTTATTCACTTTATTCATACAGATTTGTTTTGTGAAATTATTTACTTTATAAAAATAATACGCAAGCAAATATAAACCATTTGTTAATTATCTTAGTTTTCATTATGGTTCCAGTGTCTCCGTTTGACTTTTCTTCATTACAATTTTTTGAACAGAATAAACTTTGTACAAATTGTAGGATGATATAATTATATTGTTTTACGTAAAATTATAATGAATTAGATTAATTTTTAATGTTACCAATTGATTTCATAATTAGTATAAACTGGTTAGGGACAAACTATCCTAGTATTTGTTTAGATATAATGAAGATTTCTTAAACTATTTAATCGATATTTACTATTCTATTTATAAACGTTTAGAATCTATTTTTTGATTAATTATTTTGGAGTTTCAGCTATCCGTTTTTTGGTTTGTTTGAATACCAATTCCGTTACATAAAATTACGTATTTTTTTTATAAAATTGAAATTAAATAATACGATTTTCCTAAGATTTGAGCAGAGTAATAATAATGCTTATATCTGTTTCATTTTCTTAGGTTGATGGAAATTTCAGATTAATTTAACTGCATTTTAAAAATGAAACTTTGATTTCAATATGTTTATTATTACTTATATACTCAACTATTTAAAAATTTGATATATATATTATCTATCAACCATTACCATTTTTATAAAACTTTTAATGAATAGAACAGTAACGTTTCTGTACAAACATTTTCGAGTTGATAAAATCATTATCTTTAATATGGAAATTAGTTTGCCTTAAATACTAAATAAAATACTGATTATTTATTTATAATTAGTTCTGCAATACATTTAAGTAGATTATTTTACTTGGGAATATTAGATCCTAGTTGTTTCAATGTCATGCAAGATGACAGTCCGCAGTCGACTCGGTAGGCCCAGGCCCTCAATGGGCTGTAGAGCAATGGAGAAAGAAAAAAAAGTTATTTCAATAAACATGTTATTAGGAATATTATTTCCTAGTCATTCCAATATATATATATATATACATATACCGTCCATAATTAACTCTCTAAGATTTTAATGCATAAAAGACAAGACTTGAGTTATTCAAAATATTCATTTACATATTTTCCTTTCTGTAAGTACTTAACAACACAAATTTCATTATCACTCATTTTAATCTAATTTATACCTAAAACTGAACACTTACGTGTCTTCGATGAAACGCCATTGACACGAAGAATTGTTTCTGCAGATACTCAAAAGAACAAAGTCCAAATATATTGTTGTCAAAGATCAGCTTCCTTTTTTTAAAGGGGCATTGCCATAATTGCGTTGAAGGAAAAGAGTGGAGAAACTGCGGGAGGTAAGTAGCTACAAACTTATTTTAATTGCCTCCATAATACCGCCAAAGTGTTTAGATTTTACTCTCCAACCCAAGACTTTTATTTGCTCTTAGCAGATTGAAAGTTTACAGTCCATTAACTCTGCATAAGGGTGGAAGCTTTTAAATAATCCGGGCAAGTTCCTTTATTGTGTCGTAAATGTACAGATTTCTGGGGAAAAGTCATTATAATTTAATGAAAATTGCTTCGAAATTTTGCAATTATGAGACTCTAAAATTGTCGTATATCAGGAAAGTTATATCTTATCTCCTAACTTAATATGTCAAATAAATTATCTTAATAAAGTTAGGCGAGCCCGGCTCTACTAGGGAAAGAAAGCGCGGGGCTGCGATATTTCAAGTAGTAAACTGTCTCGATTTTATGGGAGAAAAATCTATAGTTTGTGTAAGTTTGGACAACATTGATAATTCATCGTTGACTACTAATCAGCGCCAGTATTATTAGTAATTCACGCTCAAATTCATGGTTTCATCTTAAATATGTTAATAGACAAATCTACTTTTAAATGTTTTGATTGTGAACAGTACCTAAACTCTTAAGTCATTCAAAGAGAAGGGTGTTGTAAGAATATAGTAAGATAGTAAGAAATTTCACATAAATAGAAAATTTAAAGACTGAATTGATCGTTTTCGTTTAATTTAAAAATAATCATCTACGAATGAGGCAATATTTGTCGTATAATGTTGTATGTTATGGAAATTGATTCCTTAATATTATAGTTCAAATATTGTATTGAAATAATTACATTTTCTATCATTAATTAGTAATATAATTGAAGTTCAAATGTGCAACTTTCAATTCAACTGATGCCCTACTATTATTATTGTTACATGATAAAGAGGTACCGTTTAAGAATAATTATAATATTCAGTGAAACATGGTGCACAGATAATATCAACATTTTCAATAAAAAAGTAATGAATGGTAAATGGCTTATTCGCCAGAAGAATTAATTATAAATTTGTTGGCATCAGTTCATTACACGAAGTTTCGTCCCTAAGTTTGGGACCACAACTGCTGTTTTAACTATGAAAATACGAAGGAAATGTTTACAATATGATATTTATTATACAATTACTCTCAAAATAAAAATTACAGAAACAAAAAAATTGAAACAGAATAATTTGGCGTGAATGTCGCGCGGGTGTAGAGGCCGAAATTTGACTACTATAAGAATATTCTCAGATTTCAGATAACATTCGAAAGGGAACGAATGAGTGAAATAAGTCTATAACAGAGGCGTTTCGTAATTGATAGTATCATTTGTGCATTGATAGCTAATCTGATGCAAAGCATTTCACACATGTGTTTCGAACAGAGATTGCTTTATATATCTAAAATTATTACATTTGGCCAATCAATCTGATGTTTGTTTAAATATATATACTAAATATTTTGGTATATTATGATTTAAATTATTTTTATGCTCATATACGCATAATTAATGACTGTTTGGTTTTACCAATATATCAAGAATTGGAATCTAAATGAGTATATGTATCGAAATTATTAATGCTATCTTTATTATATATATATATATATTAATTTGAATTATTTCTAGTTTTGAATATACTCGGATTCTGATAAATTTTTACAGAGGCCAATAATTTTGTACTGAATTATCTTCAAAACGGGGAGAACGATATATATAAATTTCTTCTTGGTAATTTGACAGGTAAATAAAAAATAATGTCTACAATTTCACTAAATAAAGGGAGGATTTGGGGAAAGGGATAAATTAAAATTATTAGTCATCTATATTTTAAACAAGAGAATGTTTATATTCATTAATATTAAGAAAGAATTAAAAAAATTACTTCACCAAGAATGAACTCATAAAAAATCAGTATTAGCATCATCGAAGAATTTTATTAAATGGAATCTCTGGAGATCAAAATGAATTTCTGTTCGAAATTTGTGAATATTGTAAATAATGTAGGAAACAACAATAAAATAAGCGAATTGAGAAATTAACTTAGAGTGTGGTGGCGTAGTTTAATTTCTATGTTGTTGTTATGGAATCCATCGTAAGTCTGGTCTGTTGCAACCCTCCAAGCGCAAGCATTTTCATATCCGCATCACTACTACATCCCACATTCTCCCTAATCTGTTTAAAGAATTCTATCATTGGCCTCTTACCCCACATACTTTCCTCTAATGCTAATGTTACAAGACCGTCATATCTTAAAACGTGGCCTATTAATGCATCCCGTCTCTTGATCAACGTCCTCCATTTAATTTACATAAAAAATAACTTTAAATTATTTCCTTTTCTTTATTTAAGCAAAGCTCGACCCATTGATATGTTATGCAAAACTATCACCATTTCAGTCTTTTTGAGAAAATTTGTGGTTTCAGAGGAGCTAAAGACATCAATCAAATGCCACATTACACGAACCTTACTGAAGGAATGGTTGCGACTTCTGCTTACATAAATTTTTGCATTCTTCAGGTATATTTTAGTAAAATAGGATACGGCTCTGTCTGCTCCAATGATTTTTCAGGCTCGCCTGTTTTCCTACGGGTCATCTACGTCATGAAAAAAAACTGAATATTTTACACATTTTCTTGGTGAAGACGCACTACAAGCCTTTTCCATGCTATATATATATATATATATATATATATATATATATATTTATGACTTCTCCACCAAAAATAAACGACAATAATATACCCTGGTCTAGACGGAAAAGCTGTATTTATTTGTATAGTGCCAAAACTTATTCTTTCAGTGGATGGGTACAGTTATTACTAAAAGGCATTCTTTTGAAGTATCTGAAGGATTTCCTTGTTTAAAACTTTGAAACCATTTTTAAATCTATTGGTTTGTGATATTATAAGAATGCACTCGATTAAACCACATTACAAATTGAGAGAATCAGCCTTCCTATCATTATTCCAGTACGTAATTATTTTATTTTTGTTCAGTAATTACATGCTCAAAATATTGAAGTTCGTACGGTAAAACTCATCTGCACGACATGAGCCGACGCACTCAATTACATATAAAATAGATCGCCTCAACCTCTTTGAAACGCTCATTTGTCATCCCGGTAGAAACCTAAATAATAACCTTGAATTTATTCACTAATACTTTATCAACAATAGTTTTTTATGTACTCAAAACTATCTTCGGAAAGTTTAGGAAAGTAAATACATGTAATATAGAGTTGTTTAATAGTTGAGTGAATTTGTAGAACAGCTTCTATATTTATTTATACTGTTTGGTTTCCACATATAACAGTTCACTAATGTATTCATGCAATAATTGTTATCTTAAATCTAAATTAATTTCATTGACTTGTATTTATTATCGATCATATATTATTTTACAGTAACGTGTTTTATTATTAGTTTACAATGTTATAAATTTTAAGAGAAATATTTTAGAAATAATTGGATCTGAATCCATTTATCTACTGACATATCCTTTTTTATCTTTCGGTCTTTTAACTAAAAATCAAATAAATATGCTTTTTAATTTTTAGAAGTTGAATATTAAATAGGTTAGGCTCTACAGTTAGGTTTGAAGTGCATGCAAACACTAATAATATCATAGATTTGATTGTCTTAATTTTAAAAGCAATGAAAAGAACGGCCCTTATATTTTGACTCCTAACACTATAAAATGACGTTTTTGGTAAATATTTAACGTTTTTCTTGACATGTTTAACGTGTGACGTCAGTTTGAACCCATTATTACTTACACATAAACTTATTTTTTGAATTAATATTTTCTTCTATAGTTTTTATTTAGAAAGCGTTTTATTAAGGAAATGTAATAATTTTATTTTAAAATAAATAATTATATTAAAGATAAACGTAAATATTTAAATGAATTATTACATTTTGGTTTCACGAAAGTTATTCGTTTCCTGAATCTCAAGTACAAGCCACAAACATTTGTCGTCTGTACCTCTCAGATCAATGACAATTAAACTTCGAAGTCGATAAGATCAATGTCTGCAGAGCTGCACGTGACAGACCGCAGTTTTTGTGGATCATTCTCCCTTCCCTCTCCAGACTCTACTTTTTTTGCGGTGGATACGTCACAGAAGAAGGGTTATTGGCTCTTCTCTTCAGCATCCGACGGGATTTGTAGCAATTTGTGGGGAAAATATGTGTGGTATCCTATAACACTCAGCAGCCACGAAAAATTCTACTTATGTTGACTGTAAACGTTTGACTGAACACTTTTTCTCGCTCACTTTTTAAATGTTCTCAGAATAAACATAAATTGATCAAGTTGCTTCTACAAAATGAATCTAAATAGAGAATAATATTGTTAACAACATGTAGCTGTACACAAAAATATATTGAAATTTGAAATCAAAATTATATGCTGATGCATATTACAATTTTGTGTTTTAAATGCAAGCAATGTAACGCACCGTCTAACTTAATTAAATAAAAATGTATGGAACGTATTATAGATATAGACAAATTACTAGGTTCTATTTTTAAAGATGGATAAAAATTATATACGTAAATATAACTTTAGTTCTTTTTTGTGGCTAACCTAATTTCACGTGAGTTCTTCTCCCCACAACGTGCGTGAAACAAAATGTCGTAAATACATTGCCAGTCGTTTTAAAAGTAAAACTTATATATAATTAAGATCAGAGAATGAATAATATTCTGTTATGGGTTGCTCTGGTGGTACTCAACACGTCTTTACAGTGACGTCATCAGTCTTAGCCCAGTTGCACCGAGAAATACTGATGTTTTTTTATTTGTTACCAATTATTCTGAAATTCAGAGTATATATTGCTATGAAATAAGTTCCATCAACTTTCGACGTATTCTCCGTACATTTTTCTATATTTGTGTAGGTTTTATGCTATATAATCAAACCTCCGCATTTAATTTTCAACTCATGACCGCATAATAAGTTGCATATAATCATTCACCACCATTTACTTAATCGTATTGTATTTTAAGAAATAATTACGGCTCTTAGTGGTAGTTTTCTCTAGCATGAATTTCTTCCCCAGATTGTCTGCGGGGCTCACCGCACTTTGTAGGGAATGCCTCGTACTCTGTTTTTTTCAAATTCAAACATGCCGACGCACCTTCATCTATTTTAGGAGGTGTACGTACTGGGGTCGAAGACCTTGGACATACGGTAACAGTTGTTTGTTGATCCTATTGGATCAGTCGGCAATCTGCCTCTTAAAACTGGTGAAGACATGGAGAAGGGTATGCTGCGACCTCACAGAAGGCTGGACTCCCATCATTCGGAAGGGCACCCAACGGCCCGACCTACCTGATGCAAGTTTTCTAAGGTTCCCCCTGCATTTATTTAGGTGAAAGCCCGGGGGCCCTAGTCAACCCTTGGCGATCTTGCTCTACCTTCCGTATCCCCCCTTTTCAATTCCTTTCCTATGCTATTAAAGGGGAGTTGTCAGTTTTAGGATCACCCTCATGTAGCCTGTTAACAAAAAAAAAGTTCTAAGTAGATTTTTATCCAATATTTTAAACTCGCCAAAGATAATTTACAGACTACTTCAAAGCTCTAAAATACAGTTTATAAGTACAGAATATACTTTCTGAGGATATGTATACGTTTACGATAATAATAAACAATATTTGTCGGGTTACAGAAATAAGTCAAATATTTTTGTTTCAGAAAATCAACAAAACTATCAACTGACGAGATGGATATTAACGCCTTTTAATTAAGAATTATTTTTATAATACGTTACTTTAAATTCTGATGAAAATATTTTTTGAAATTATGTCACGCTTGGTTTGTAAAAAAAACCTTCATAATCTGATTACATATTTTTCTATAATCCCAAGCGTGGACGTCCATTTTTAAAATTATAATGTTCTTCATAATAAATAACACCGATATATAGTTATTGTACGATTTATCTGACATTCGTCTTACTTAATTAGAATTTTATTGATGTTAATTATTAATCGTTAAATATACAAATATATTAAGACATGAATCGTAGCAAGGACTGAAATTCGTTTATTTGATGTAATTAAGTTACTTCCTCCTGAAATTCGAATATTCCAATTAAATGTTTGGAAACAGACGAAAATTGCTGTGTTGCATTAAAGCTAAACTGTGATTGCTTTATTGAATTAACAGTTACCGGTGGATTTTTTTGGTAAAACTCGTTATTACAGTTTAATTTACATTATTCTTAACAACCTTGACACCCATTATTTAATATTGCTACATCTGCGAGTCTGCAGCTAAAGTACATGGGCTGAGAGCAGGACTGCGGAAATTTGGACTCGGGTCGCACATAACGCACCCATTTTTTATTTGGTTACTTTATTCCCCTTTCATTTCTATATTTTTCTGTTTCTATAATTTTCTCTTTCCAGATTATCCATGAATGTATAATTTGTACTGGATCTCGAAGCGAATGCAGTCTTTCCTTTTTATCGTTTTTACTATCTACATACTATATATACTAAAAAAACTATATAGGAGTATGAAACGTCAAATAGAATATGAGACTGTCAATTTGCTTTCAGGAAGAATGTAAGGACAAGAGAAGCAATATTGACTATGCAACTAATTTTAAAAGACAGGAGAAGAAAAAACCGGCCTACGTTTATGACATTTGTAGATTTAGAAAGAGCGCTTGATAATGTGAACAGGAACACACTATTAAGGATTCTGAAGAGCACTGGAATAAAATATCGGGAAAGAAAGCTTATGCATAACCTCTACAGAAGACAAGCAGCAGTAATTAAAATAGAAGATCAAGAAAAGGAAGCCGTAATCAATAAAGAAGTAAGACGGATGCAGTCTGTCCCTCATGCTCTTTAACTTATATTTAGAACAGGCTACGAAGAATGTCAGAAAGAAATATGGAAAAGGAATTATACTGCAAGAAAAAGAAATAAAAACTTTACTTTTTGTCGACGATATTGTAGTATTAGGAGAATCAGAACAAGACTCGGAAACAATAATAAATGGCATGAACAGAGTCCTGGAGAAAGTGTTCAATATGAGGATTAATAGAGGAAAATGAATGTAATGGAGAGTGTAGTTTAGGAAACATTGGAATAACAAAGGGTGTTAGATTGGGGAGGGGTATTTTGGAGGAAGTTAAGGAATCCTGCTACCTGGGAAGCATAGTAACTAGGGATGGTAGAAGTATAGTAGACATAAAGAGTAGGATAGCACAGACAAGGAAGGTTTTCGCGAAGAAGAGGAATTTATTTACGGGTAATATAAGTGTGAATATTAGGAAATCGTTGCTAAATATGTTCGTATGGAGTGTGGCGTTATATGGGTGCGAAACGTGGACGGTAGGAGTTGGGTAAAGGAAAAGAATAGAAGCCTTTGAAATGTGGTGTACAGGCGTATGCTGAAAATCAGATGGGTGGATAGATTAACTAACGAGGAAGTTATAAACAGAATAGGGGAAAAGCGAACAATGTGGAGGACGTTGACCAAGAGAAGGAATAGATCAATAGGCCACGTTTTAAGATATGTGGGTCTTGTAAAATTAGAGGGAAGTGTGTGGGGTATGAACAGAAGAGGGAGTACAGGGATGGAATACCTTAAGTAGACTAGTGATGATATGTCTTGTGCTAGTTATGAGGAAATGAAAAGCCTTGCGCAAGATAGGTTAGCATGGGGGGTTGCATCAGACCAGTCTTAGGACTGAATTTCATAACAACACAGCCTTTCTACAGCATATCGTGTTAAATAACCGCCTATAAGCTCTAGCAGTGTGTATTATTGTATCACAGGATCCATCAGAAACGTGAAAATTGATCCTAGGAGAGTCAGGCCATAGGAAACTTAAAATAGAGACTTGGCTTATGTGAAGTAAATAAATAAATGCTCAAATTGTCTTAATTTTATTTTATGTTCTAACAAAAAAGCATGATTACCTTGCGTATTGCTTGTTTCAACATTCTTACTTCACTTATATTCTCTTCTGTTAAACTCATACGTCAACAATTATCGAAATACTCTTAATAGCTCTGCATTGATCTCGTCGATTTTTTACGCAGTGACATAAGTAATACGTGGAAAGTTTATAAGAATATGAAGAGCAGATTGGCGCTCTCCTGCAAGTACTTATTGTCCATACGATGTTCTAGACTTCTCCACGCAAATTCTTAATCAGTTCTACGGATGCGCTCTATGAGCCGTACACCGTAAACTGTTTTTAATTTACAATATCCCATACTCCCGACCGACAATATTAGAAGCTATTGAAACACTTCAGCACGCGGCTAAGTTTTAATTAGGAATACTTAGAAAATTGGCCAGCACTCCAAGTTAAAACTTTGCTAATAGCATCATCAGCGTAAGCCGTCTCCAAGACGTCGGCTACAAGATTGATGCCTCAGCTCGCAACATACGTTATTAAGCTCTTGAGAGCTTTGCTTACAGTCAAGAGGAATGCTATAATTTACCGCTTACCAACACAACCAATTTGTTCAGTTTAATTTATAGTTCAAGAAAAGTGCGTTCCAAATAGAGTGGGAAAATTATGAACTTGTTCCGACGGTTCGACTCTGATGTTGACACTCAAGAACTTCGCGGCGTTGGGCTTCGTAGTTTGTCGGGCAGCTGTAAATTAAGCAAGTATCTAGAAACTTCTATTTTATTCTATTTTAATATTAAAAAGGATATATTTACATATATATTTACAATATATTTAAATATTACAAGGTAGTACATTATTTTGAGATTTGCCGATCTCGTACCGGATGCACTGTCTGGATCCAAGATAAAGCGGAAGTCTTTTCGCTTCGGCGATATGAATAAACATCTTACTTGTCTCCTTTCTGAATTGATCCTAGATTCATCGGTTCTATTATCAACTTGCGACTGTTCCAGTTTCATCTTCGTATAAGTATAAAATCATATTCCTATTCAAGGATGTGGAACGAGTCAGATATTTTACATAGATTGCTTTATTAATATTAAAATATACTGTAACTATTCATTAATTTTTAACTTATAATAAGATTTTCTTAAGTTCTATACAGAAGACATACAATTTGTACCTTGATAAATATTTTTACATCCTATACTAAAAAATTAGTGTTCTAATAATTATCTTTCATAATTATAAATATCTACCCTATGATACATTCAGCTCCATAAATTCTTCAACAGAGTAGGAGTGGCTTAGTAAAAAGTTAGTTCATATTTGAACATGTTTGGATTTATTTTTAATTGTTTAATGGAGGTGGGAAGTTTATTAAATATGCTAATAGCATTGTAATGTACACCCTTTTGTATTACGGTTAGAGACATCCCTTCCTTGTGTAAATTGTTTTTACTTCTGGTATCAGAGTTTACTGTTATAAGCTGCTCTTTTATATAGTTTCAAATGCTCTTATTTACATTCCTTCTAGAAAATCTCACTTTATGTCTCCCTTCCCATAATCATTGTGATATCCTCTGCCAACATTAAGAATATAATCACTGAAAAAGGGTCCTCACTCCATCACTAAGATGTGGCAATTGGTTGAATAGGATTGTGAAATAAATATGTAGGATATAATTGATTTTAAGTAAAAAAATATTATGTGTAGATGGAAACGAATTAACTTCGCATTTATTCATTGCTATGATGCAATAATTATTTTTGTGATGCTGGAATTTATTAGGATATTAGAACACCAACATTTATAAATATGAGATCTATACACAGGTCGTATTTAAGGTCATTCTCATAGAGGCAGATTTGAAAACATAAACTCTACTCGAAATTTCCTGTGCAAGAAAAAAAGGAAGGTGACAAGTAGAATAATTAGCGTCTTCTGTTTTGTCTGAAACTCGCCGCAGATCTCGTGTTGTACCCAACCCCATTTCTTTAAACCTCCATTTTGGAAAAGGAACCCCTTGATCATTTAACCTTCAAGGGCACTCCGCCCTGGATAACCTAATTGATGACCACTCAACGTATGGAAATAGTCTCTCAGTCCTGTTCTTTGTTATGACACAATCACTCTATCAACCACAGTCTACGTCTCTCTCCATCTACCACCATAATCATAAAGACCATTGCCAACGGCGAATCTCCTCAAAATCAATTTACGTTGCTTTTCATAACTTTTCCCCACTTCAATATTAAATTTTCCTCGGTGGCGGGGACAAAATCCTCTCCAATCAAAAGTATATACCTCTAGAATTTTGGTGAAGCTCTGCATCTCACCATCAATCTTTGGGGATTTAGATTTATTCATTTTTCTTCGTTTGGGGAAATAGGATACGTCAGGCATTACATAAAGTAACAAATAATTATAAGTCCGAAATAATATAAGATAATTAACAACAAAATGTCTTTTTATACAACAAGAATAAACAAAATATAATGTAAAATCACTGGAAACACGATAAGCACACTAGTAAGCAACACAATTCACGAAGAAAAACAATCGGGCGTAGTTCATGGAGCTGCACGACGAGGGATATGACTTTTCGTAGTAGTTACAGGTAATACATTAAACAAAACAACAAAAGAGCAGAAAAAACTAAACAGAAAGTTTTACAGTTATGTAATAGGAAATTTAACAAAGCAACGAATTGAATAATTTTGCTGTTACATTAATTTAAAATATTATGAGAACGATCAATAAACTTCTGTTCAGAGTGAAAAGTGCTAAAATATTAGGCCTCCCGTTTCACGGAGGCTAAACGTTTTTAGAAAACTCGGAACGGCGCCTCACTGTCTACGTTTTATTAACCTGATTGCAGCCTTCTTCAATGTTCCTCAAGACGGCTGCCTTTGACTTTGTACTACCATATTCTGTGTTTAATTATGTTTTACCATTACAATTATTAAAATGAATGAGAGTTTTTTAAATTGTCTTCGTTTACGGAGAGCGCCTGTCAATTGTATCATTGTGGAGAACAACGTCATAAGAACATTTAATTTTGGATGGTTTACGATGCTGACTTCGGATGATTGAGAATGACATCAAAAGTGTATTATAAGTATTTTTTATTCTGATAAATTTTCATGGGCTGTCAAACATTATATTTTCCGAAATTATTCATATGTAAAGACGAATCGTTAATTAGTGTACATAATTCACGTATTTTTATACAAGTCATATGAAATAATTTTAAAACAGAATTAATAACAGTTTAAATTCATCGAAACGTGTCCCGAGTTTCTTGACAATGGTAAGCGTTTCCGTTAATGAAATGGTATTAAGGTTCCCTGCACGCATTTGAAGGTCTGCCAGCTCAAAGTGAGAGTAAACAGCGGCTTTTGTCGCCTTGGTGCTTCTTCGGCGAGGCATTTGATCTCTCTGTCCAGAGAGATTGGTGTACTCCAGTCGCCCTCTAAGTACTTTACTGGAAGTGCGTGTCGTAAAACAGGGAGCAACAAGTGGGGATGTGACCTCTCACAGGAAAGCGCAAGACACTGAGTTATACACTCAGCCAGAGGATGTTCCTTAAGTCATAATAATGTCCAGAAATATATATTTTTTTATAAATCGTTGACAGACAAACTCTACGGAAGTTTTTCGGAATCTGTTTTACAAAAAAAGTGTATTTCTGTTACTTGAAATTAATGAATTGAGGGAGAAAATTATTTTACATAACTTTTTTCTTGGGTATTAAGCGAATAAAAGGAGGTAATAAAATAGTCAAAGCTCAATTACTGAACTTCATAAGTTATGCAAATAAATGGTTCTTCTCGTTGTCTCTGTATACTATCCTCAAAATTTGATCGTATTTCGGTCTCTATTACAAACGTAATTTATAATTTAAAAAAACATTTAATCATGTAAATAAACAATATTTTGGCAATAATTTTAAAAGAATAATTCGGGCAGAAATTACGTCTATTTACGTGTTCATAAATTTTATTAATCTTAGAAGAAAGACAGGAATATATTAATCACTATATCGAATGATATACAGACTCTTTTAAAAATCCTTATTTAAAGGCACACCAACGTTTCTGTACATATTATTCCATCTTCAGGCCGTATACGAAGGAATCATTTCTTCTGCCTCTCTAAGAATCTTATGTCTGAGGTTCCGACGTACAGTAACGCAACATATGTGTCATTTTACGTATTATATACTATACGATTTAATTAAGATTAATAAATCAGATAACTAAAAGTATCAATTGTTGTTGGAATTTACAAAAAAAAACACACCAAATCAAGAAAACAACTAAATGTCTTTCTTCCAGTGGCGAATGAACGAAAACATTTTTCAAATCCTAAATTTATATGAGTAAATCCTTCTTGTTTAAAATGATCTAGAGAGGAGAATACCAACAGTAATATTTAAATTGAATGGTTTAAGAAACAAACTATGAATTAACTATATTGCAATATTTAAAATTAAATAAAAAGGAATTCGTTAAAATTTAGTCATGAATCAAGTATAAGAATTATTATTTTTAAACCAAAATTTCAAATAACAAATTTTGTATCAAAGTTAAATAAATATTTCTTTATATGAAAATATAAATATTTATGAATTATAATGCATTATTATGTGAAATAAGTGTTTCTTCGATTGTGTCCATTAATAAAATTTCTGATCAATTACGTTTAATTTTGTTTCAGAGTCTGAAATTTATATTTCAATAGTTCTGATAGATGATTGAAATTTGGACATTTTAATAATTAATTGGTATTAGAGATATGCACTATGAACTGTTCTTTTTAATGTTAAATTGAATACGTAATTTTTATATTTTAATTTTGTGTCAAATTTGGTCAAGTATCAAATATTTATAAGTAAATTTAGTATCCAATATTTATGTGAACTTAATTTTTATTTGTTATTTCAAGTAAGATTAAGGTCAATTTTATTTACACTTCCTTAATGATTACCAAATAAAGCCAAGGATCATGTATGCTCCTGTTTGGAACAGAAACATACTAACCTGTGTTAAAATTATGACAAAGTTTACCAAATGGAAGTAAAAATTAAGTGATAAAATAAATATGATGTAAATACTTGTATCTTTCGTAAGTTGAATTAAAATATTAACATCAAAGAAAAGAACACAACACATAAGCAACGTGATGAAATAAAGGGCAAAATGTTTTATGATTATTTACCTGAAATATTTGGTTAATTAGTAGTAAAAGAGAAGCTGGAGACTGAGCATGATTAAGAATCAGTCTTTCATATTCAGTTATAAACAGCTCCTTTGAAAATAAACTGATGACAAAACTATAATAATTAACATGTAGAAAACAAACGAAGTAACAAATTTCAGTGATGAAGTAAATACTTCACAACGTTTCTAGAGTTTTTGTTGATTTCATCAGGTGATAAAAAGTTATTAAAATTCACTATTTAAAACTTGGTAAATTCACATGACACGACGCGTCGCACAACTGATATGACGAATTCAAATTATACAATGTTGATTACGTTTCAATAAATATTTATTGTCATTTAATATGAAACATTACAAATTATTATTTATATAAATTACAAAATGAACAGCTTAATAAATCTACATACGTCATTTCCTATTTTCTAATAAACATTGTGTTTCGCAATTTTTACATAATTAGATGATTCGTAGAAAAGTTAAATATGTCACAAATACTCAACCTCGAAGTCTTATAACCGAAAGTATTCTTCTTCTCCTTGGCTCTGCAGCCCATTAAGGGCCTTGGCCTACCAGGCCGCCTGATGACTATAATTTTACGTGACACTATCCGAATTTTGAAGTGATAAGTTATCAGCGTTTATATTTCGTCACCGTGACCACCAAAAGTATTTATGATTAAATTACTTTATAATTAATGAAGATAAAGTTTATTATCTACACGAGGAATTTGGCTGTACATTCGGTAACTAAATTATTTTTGGCGTTCGTTATTAATTTTCTATATCATAATGGTTGGCCAAAATGGATCTCCCTTGTAAATTATTCGTATATTCGTCTACTTAATGAGTCGTAATTTTTATAAATTTATCGCACCAATTTTTATCATTAATTTTCGGATATATTTTAATTTTATTATAATATATTTTCCATTTATGTATTCGGTGCAAAGTTGTTTAATGTAATGTACTATAATAAAACATTATAAAATTACAAACAAAAATGAGTAACTGCATAACAATGGCGTTAATGATGGGTGCTAGTGAAATAAATTATTTTAAATACAGTATATTAAGTCACTTCATAGAAAACTGTTCGCTATTTAAACACAAAACATCTTTAAAGAACGTCATGCTTATCACTTTAAAATATTATTTTAATAATTAAGGCCGCAGAACAAAAAACAAAATCTCTTGTACAAGGTAACAGTTACTAGGCTTGATTAAAATTATCTTACCAAATTTGAAATACTTATACATCTGAGGAGGTTAACAGAAACGAAATGAACTTGGTGTTATTTTATATTTTAAAGATAATGAAAAGTTCAGAGAAAAAATATTATTGGATCATATGGACCAAAGAACAACACATCCTCCGACGAGACTATCAAAAAAGTATTAGAATATTTAAAAGTGATCAATATGCACGTAAATGTCTAATTCAAAAAAATTATAAATATTTTGTAATACATTTCTCGCGTCATTATTTTATTTTTGTGTGTAAATGTCATTTCCGTGGTTCCCAGTTACATCACAGTTGACGCGACCTAAAATAAAAATTTAATAAAATATTTTGACACTATCATGAAATATAATTAGAGAGAAAATTTAAAATGCCAGACGATTAAACGTGGATTGACGTCTATATCTGACGGTGATAACAAGCAGACGAAAATTAAACCATAGAACGAAAGCTTAAGTTAAAATATCCAAAAAACTTAAAAATAACTCATCATATAACTTGTTAATATTTTCTATATCACGCTTCAGAATAACGGGATTGATTGTTTTCTAACTGACAACATTTCATAAATTAATCTTTTACATTAATGATTTTCCATAACAAAATTAGGACATTGTCAAAATTTAGACTGTGATTAAATTTAACACATTATAGATAGAGTTTTTGTTTATACATTTAAGGCTCAAAATTATATTTATAATTTGGCCTATGTAAAAAATGTTAACAGTAGAGAAATTAGTTCTATAATTAACATTGACAGAGGAAAACATATTTCTAGGATCTTTGATGAGTCCAAGAGAAAAAGATTTAGACTTAAAAGTTACAGAATATTGTACCCTTTTGAATGAAATTATTAAACTGAATGATAAATAATCACAAAATTCTAAGAAAATAAATTGTATGCATTACTACTTATGACATTATTAAATTTTTTACTTTCCATTTTATTAAATTTATTCTGATGTGTAGGCTTTATCCTTTATTCATCAAAATATTTACTGGTTATGAAAATAATCTTCAGAAGTATTTTCATTAACAGGAATATAATGTAAACAAAACATTCTAGGTTTTTAAAACCTGGTTCAACATTAAATAATGCTTTTAAATGAAGTATAACAGTGTCTTTGTCAAGTGTTAAAGGTTAGCGGTTCATGGAGCTTACTTTGGCCGAAGGAGCTAAATTTTTATACCTGAAGGAGTCTCAAATGAGAGACAGAACGTAATATATTTCAACTTTTAAATACAATAATGTTTGTGTTATTTAATGACCACTGTTAATAAAATAATATGTTCATAAATCTGAAACAATCTTTGTGTTTCTTTTCTTTTCAATAATTTATCATCAGAAATCCTAAGGTTTAGTTTTCCTCCACATATATTTTAATGATTCAGTTTAACGTCCTAAAATTGTATACGCATATTATATCCTAGATTGCGAATGTACACGACCCCTGTCTATTTGGGATGAGCGTGGCAATTCAATGGGCATAATCGTGCATTGTTATTTCCCTGAATGTGTTCTACGGGTCGGGGGAAGGGAGTATGTGGCTAACATTGATCATATTTGCTTTACAGTAATAATTTGGCTGCATTAATGTTGGAATGTTGCTTATTGAATCCGGAGCCTAACAACGCAGGAGCGACGAGTATTAATGCGTTGTTAAATTGGTTCGAAGTAAAGCGCTTGTGTTCGCCCAGAATACAATTCGCGTTAAGCAAGGTGGATGAAATATGTAAGAGAGACGATGCAGTTTATCGTGTGTAAACTAGCGCAGGCTGTAGTTGAATACACTGCCATTAAAGAGGACCCTCGCATAAAGTAGATATTTCATACTTCATTTTATGAGCCTTACTTTCTTTATCGCCTTCTGTAAATAAGCTAAAATAAAAATCCAATATTTGCAGAAATGAAATCAGTTTTATTTTAATTCATAGAATACAGCGGAGAATAAAATACTGTCGCTTTAATCATGTTACTGACTGTTTGACATTTAATTAATATTTTCATCCAACCGAGCCCTAATACACAAAAGTATGTTTCCTGAAAGCCCAATCAATCCGTCAAATTTATGCGCAAATACAGATTGCCAGTCCGTTCCCTTTGTAATATATCATGTCAACAGCTTAATTAGTAATTTGAGGCGAATGTTATGTGACAAAATCAAAAAGGGAATTTACATTCACTAATACATGAAAAAATATAACTAAATTTTCCATCATCACTATATTTAACGAAACGAAGTTGTTTCAACAATATAAACAAGTATAAAAAATTCTTAACTCTATAGACAGTCTTAACAAAAGTAATTCATTACTCTTCCTGAATTTAATCAGTGAAAGATAATCAGTCATTTACTCTGACAGAGAAGAATGAGTATAGTGTAGTACATTTAACTCATCAATATTTTGAAAATCATATTTTAACTACATTTCTACATTTTCGTCTCCACAAATGATGTATTACAGTTTCCTAATCACCTCTTAGCCAGATGATCAATTAAGAAATATTATTTTTATTAAAGAACAAACTAGAGCTGAATGATGGTATAATTTTAATTTATGTCCTTATGCTAATTGTCTAAGGACATAAATTAAAATTATACGGGCATACAGCTCTAGTTTGTGCTTTAGTAAGAGTAATATTGCTTAATGAGGTTAATTATGAACGCTCTATGAAGGATATCGAAGATGACAGGAATAAAATATTGGTAAGACTTATCCATAACCTCTATAGATGGCAGTCAGCAGAAATTAGAGTTGAAGGGACAGAAAAGAAAGCAGAAATCAAGAAACAATGCAGTCTGTCGCCTATGCTCTTTAACTTATATAGAGAATAGGCGATAAAGAAAGTTATATGGGAAATGAATACCCTAAAGAGTGCTGATGGTATTGTGATATTAAGAGTCAGGAGAAGTCTTGGAAACCTTAATAATTGACATGCACGTGATCCTGAAGGAAGAGTGGAATATGAGAATTAATAGAAGGAAACAGTGAACTAACAAAGGCTGTTAGATTAGGGATATTTTGAAGGAAGGTAATTTTGCTACTTGGGCAGCATAATAACTAGGGATGGTAGAAATATAGTTGATATAAAGAGTAGGATATCACAGGCAACAAAATCTTTCACAAAAAAGAGAAATTTATTTACGGTGCATATGAGTATAAATATTAGGAAATATTTACCAAACAATTTCATATGTTGTGTGGGTGGTTAAATGGGTGAGAAAAGTGGACGGTAGTAGTAGCAGAAAGGAAGAGAACAGAAGCTTTTGAAATGTGATTCTACAGAATAATGCTGAAAATCAGATAGTTGGATATAATAACCAACCTGGAAGCTCTAAGCAGAATAGGGGAAGAGCGAAAATAATGAAGGACGTTGGCCAAGAGAAATGATAGATTAATAGTCACATTTGAAATTTGAGGGTTTTGTAAAATTAGCATTAGAGGGAAATGTTTACGGTAATAACAGAAGAGGGAGGCAAGGTTGCAATCCGCAAAGCAGATTAGGGAGGATGTGTGATGTGGCTGCTGTGTAGAAATGAAAAGGTTTGCGCAGGAAAGATTAGCATGAGGATTGCATCAGACCCTTCTTAGGACTGAATAGCACAAAAAGAACAGGCGAATTTTAAACAAAAAAAATTTATAACGCATTAGTATTTATAGAATTGTTATTTTCCCTAAAATGTAAGTGGATCGTTGTTATTTTGATAGATTCATATATTAGGTAAAAGTCTTGTGTTATATAGTAATTCTACCCCTTAGTATACGATTAATTCAAAATAAATAAAAATTTACAAAATAGTAAAACCCTTTCCAAACTTTAAATAGTTTCGTACTTAAATTTATTGTAAGAGTTAAAAGTTATTCATACCTATTTTTACAGTATAATCATAATCAAAGACGTTCGCCTATGGGGAGGGAGGGTGAAGCTGACGATCAGAAATAATGCTTGTGTGACATTGAGAGGGAGGGCGAGTCCTAGGTGTGCAGCTGTGAAATAAGATGGTCAGTGCGTGGAAGCTGACAATGTTTCAAATATGAAAATGTAAAAGTTATGTCCGTAGGTTGTTGGAGAATAAATAAAAGTATAAAACATGTTAAAAAGCAATTGCTGATTGACGTACTTCAAGATGAAACTTGTTTGAGAAAAGTACTAAGTGCTTGTAAAAATGGAAATGAAATATGGAATCTTAATTATTATTATTATACATATTTTTAAATTATTATGAATACCACAACATATTTTCATGAAAGTGAAACAGTCTTGTGAAGATAAAGTTTTCGAGGTACGTAAATCTATTCTGGACAAAAATATATTAATTAATTGCCTTTCAATTTGTACGTAGCACAGTTTTTATTTTTTATTTCATTATAATATTTTTAATTAATTGACTAATTCTTACAAAGCCGACCTCCTGTGGTGTAGTGGTTAGCGTTGCTGCCTCACAATCCAGAGGTCCTTGGTTCGATTCCTTGGATGTTTGTGTCGTCATGGTCGAGAAGACCGGGATTAAGACTGTTGTAGGAACGATACGCTGACCACGTGTCACTTGAAATTCAGAATGTGTAATGCAAGATGACAGTCCGCAGTCGACTCGGTAGGCCCAGGCCCTCAATGGGCTGTAGAGCCAAGGCGGAAAAAAAATCTTACAATGTCCTTTACGTTGATTTGATGGTCATGAGACAAGAACCCAATAGGCCGACATACATGATGCAGGTTTTCTATGGTGTTCTTCGTGTCTCTCTCAGGTTAATACGGTGTAGGAATCTGGAAACACTAGTCAACCATGTAATGCCTGCCTCTCCCTTCCACATCCTCCTTTCATATTCCCTTCGTATGCTATTAAATTGGAGTTCCCAGTTTCTGAATTACCCCCACCAAAACAACTGTTATATCACTTAATGCGCCTACAGTACAATATATAATTTTCTTATAGCGTATTTCAGATGTATCAGATTAAGCATTGCAGTTTATGGGTTGCCACTCAAGATCTGTTACTTGATGCATTAGCGTCCTGAAGAATAATATATTTCTAGATATATTTTGGACGTATTTACGACTTACTTAACAATTTTTAGTGACGCTTTATATAATTCTGCGTAAATTTTCTATCTTCATTCCCGTCAATTATAATAGACCTACAACATGTGCATCCCAAACGAGTAATTAAAATTCTTTTTTTGTAGTTGTTACACCTTTGTTGCGGCCATATGCAAATGGGACTTGTCAGCCAGACGCCTTTCATCCGACACTTTCCTTCCTCTCCCTGGGAAAACGTGAGGGTTGTTGTAAGCAGCCCTCTTAGGCGCGTGCCCTTCAGTGTTTCCTTGTATGGCATTCTAGAAAAATATAAGTGCACATATTTTCAATGTTTCACAAGGGTTTGATAATTTTTATCCAGTAGACTATTAATTATTTTTTTAAGACTTAAAAGTATCACTGCAGTGAGATTCCAAAGTTTTTATGTCTAAAAATGAAGAACAATAATTATTATCAATTTAGTTTTAGTGCATCCTGTTGTCTCAGATTAAATTATTGCACTTAGTTTATCGTCTTTATATTTTCACTGAATTTTTTAAAAAAATATTTCAAACTACGTAAAACAGGGGGTTGTGTTATCTGTGAGTACTTCTTTCAAGTAAAATATTTTTTTTTCAAAATATAATGAATTTTAATACGATTACATAAAATAATTATTTTGAGATAATTAGTTACATTATATGACTGCTTGGAATTAATAAATAATAAAACAGGCTATAATTCAGAACATATAAAAGTTTATTACCATTAGTTCCTTACCCTACTCGTTTTTCGCTCCCGACGCCCGTCCGACATGGAAACCAAATTTTTGTCATCTTAATTTTCTTGATTCTTTAAAATTCACAAGATGAGGTTCCAAATTACGGAATGAAACATCTTGTAGAGTAAAGAACTGGAGTTAATAAATTTTTTATACTTAAGACTGAATTGTAAGCTGATTTACTATTTTTTAAAAGTAATTCTGGTGAAATTGTTCATGTGGAAGCAAGTCGAAGCATTGGACTTTATGAGATTAAAGAAAATAATTTATTTATTGATGAAATGTGGACGTAACGCCTTAATAGTTTGCTTCACTGGTTCTTATAATGCTGCATAACATAATGTGGTGCTTTCTTTATAATTATTTTCTAAATATATTTTCTGTAAATATAATAGATGCATCTCAAAACAGGTACTTCTCTTTCCGATGGAAACGTTTTGGATGTCGTAGTGTTTCCACTGGCTTCGACCCATTGTTTGAACTATTTTCAAGAATGAATAATCAAATATCGAATCCACTGTAATAATTTTTATATTTCACACCTACATTACTGGTTTACTTATTGTATCCTTATGCCCGGTTTGATGCGAGTATAAACAAAACTCCGATGACGTCATAATACGTCAGGTATCAAATAAAATTGATAATATTTTTCTCAGGACCAGAAGAGCATGTAAATAATACCCTATAACCCCACCTACCTCTTTGGGTGAAACATCGCGTAGAATCCTTAAACTATAGTCCGGGGGCCTTAGTCAACCCTTGGCTTCCTTTCTCCACTTTCCAAATACTCCCCCCCCCTTCCTATGCTATTAAAGGGGAGTTGCCTGTTTCAGAATCATCCTCATGTAACCTTTTAACCAAAAAAACGCAAATAAATAACTATTATGCTACCATCTGAATAAAGTTTACATGAATTTTTACAAATATATTTTACAAGTTTGAATGAACCAAAAAAATCGACACACTATACAAATTAAATGTTTTTATCCTCTGTGAACTGATTTTTATTGAATATCCGCTGTTAAAGGCTTCCTAATGAAAGTATTTCCATAAATCTCTGCCGTTTATGACTCGTCTCACTCCATATATTTTTGTTTTAAATCAGTTAAACTTCGTTACAATATTTGCCATCTGACCTCCAAAGACGCTACACCTCCCCGCAAAAGGTGATAAGTTTTCATCTTCCGTCTTAGGTAAATATATGTTTCCTGTGCTGTCATACTACTCCACGTTTCATCAAAAGTAATGGGACGTCGCAGTTGCGTCTAGAAAAGTTGAAAAACATGTCAACTGGATGCGTTTCCGGAAATGCGTCAGCCATGGCGTAGAGAGATGTTTTGTCCCTAACTGTGTTTTCTAATTTTTATTTTAAGTCGCATAAATAGCTTTGTTTATTTATAGATTATTTTGAAACCACAGCAAGCTCTCGCGTAACTTCAGTGTGCTTTCTTTCTGCGATGGATTACTTAAATTCGCTGCACGTAGTTTCGTCCGTGTTGAATTCAGCTGTCAATTACTTTACAGTTTGAAACGACGGAAGAGTTGAGTTTAATTCTGAACGGTATTAGTATTTTATATCTGTTGTGGTTCTACATTTCGTTAGTAAGTATTTAATAAATGCTAGCGTATAATTTGTAACTGATTTTCACGTAACAAATGTCCTCTGTCTGCTTTGCTGTAGCGGTCAGCGTCACCAACCCACATCAGAGGTTCATGGTTCGAATCCCGCAATGGGCATGGATGTTTGTGTTCATGTCCACAAAAAATGGCTCCCTGTCAGCCGTGACCCTAAAACGGCTGTAGGGACAGTAAAGAACTAGAAGACAAACCCTTGGTGTATTCCTTCGATTACAGTAATTAAACAATTGTAGAAATTCGGTTGGTAGTTTATATTATGCCCCTTAACATGCAATGCACGAATTTCAAATCATAGGATTTGCCTACTTTGCATAATTGTCTTTCTGAGAACTTTCCGAACTGACTCTGCATAAGATACTTCTACTACGTTATGAAATAATGATGATTTTAAATTAAGATGAAATATATCATTTTACAATTGATTAATAATTTTTATTAGTTAAAAGAACTCTTAGCATTTAGTAGGATTAATCTCTTGTAAACGTGAAGTTCGATGCGTAGAAATTCTTTCTATCAGCAGTATAATTCGTAGATCCCATAGCCGTTAGGGGTCACTTATACTTCCCTGTGATACACCAAAAGTGGCTATGGGAGAAATCGGGACTGAACGGGACAGTTATTGTCTAACAATTTTTGTAAAATTATGTAAAAAGAAAAGAGACTTTATGGTAGTATAAAAATTAGTTTACTTTATTCTCTACTTGATCTAATATCAATAAACCTTAAAACAAGGAATTTAGATGTTTGATGAATTTTTAAAGGGAACTTACAAACTTCCCGCTCTGCTCCGGGAAGTGGGGAAGAACGGAGTAGGATGTTTTGTACGTACAATTAGTGCAGTAAAATTAAATTAAATGTCAGAAAAATCATAACACCTTCCGTGTTTTATTCGTTATACTTATTTAGCGAAGGATTATCACTTTATCAATTTTTCTTGTCGCAAAACTACTTTCTTTTTGCAACTACACAGCCTTTGCTAACATTTTCTCTTCTTTCATTACTTTTATTTGCGTAAATAAATAAATCTTATAAGTTGAGTCTGTCATTTTTCCCTTTTTTTGAGGGAAACATTATATTTTGCGTTTCGCCCCGCGCTCTAGACTCAGTTTAAGGTTTTTCACCGATCCTTAACACAAGTAGATTTAAAACTCATACGCAACCAAAAAACACTTAGTTCAGAAATATATACCATTAAATAGTTCAAAGCGAAGAGTTTTGTAGATTACCTTCGGTCTAATTCTGCAAAAATTATAAAGTCACAGAAGTAAGACACGAAACCAAGAGTTCATTCACAAGGTACAGTAATAACTTGGTCAAGTCGGCTGCAATGACTTCTTCTCTTGACCGGTTACTGTGTTTAGTAAACTACAGAACTATCAAGTAAAAAATAGGGGGTGTACCGTTCTACCTGCTATCCCGGTTCTCCCTTATTTCCCCTACTTATTTACTCAAATAAATCATGTTAAATTTTAATGCATTAGCGTTGACGGTAGTTGTCAAGTAAAGCAGGCGCATAATTTCCGGCTGTATGTGTAGAGATAGGAAAGGTGAATTGTATCGACGGCGTCCGGAACCCGATAAAGTTTTTTTTAGGGCAAATTGATGGAGAATGCTGTTTCCCCGGAGGATTTCCATATCCAGCCCTTTAAAGTGTCTCCGCTGCGTAGCTATCGAGCAGGAAATCTATCTCCCTTATTTCTGCTGACGGTTATTCCGTGAGCACAAAGCGGTTAGTAGATGCTCGTCTGGGGGAAGTGAGGGGCGAACACTTGAGCGGCAGGCACTCACACAGAATACAAATAACCGGGGCGGCGGGGCGAGGCAAGGCCAATGCGACGCACGTCGCGTCCCTTCACTTCCCGCAATTACCTTGAGTGCGTCCAAGTAATTAGGATCTATTAAGTAAACGCCACTGAGTTAATAGCGGTGCGGGCAAAATTATTGGCGCCAACACTGCTTTGGCTTCTAGTCAAATACCTTGATTCAAACTTGACGCCTTCAGGCACTTGGGCACAATACGAAAACGTTTCCATAATCTTATATAACAATAATCCCTTCTATGACTCAATAATTGTAATTGACTCATTTCTCTTCAAGATAGTTAACTTTCGGTAAGTCTTAATTCTTCTCTTCTGCATATAACCCTGCAGTATTACGTACAAATTTACGTTTCATTTACTTCTACTAAACATTCCAACACAGATACGTATTTATGTAAATTTTTAAACACCCAACTAATTCATCACAAAAAAATATTACAGATTTTTAAACATCTAACAGATTCATGACAAAAAATATTACAATGATCACATAAATTCATGTTTTTATTAAATTTGATTTTAAGTCGCATAAACAACAAGGCCTTTAGCGACTAGACAGTTACAAATTATGAATTGCATATTTAAAATTACATAACACATAAATACCCATTTAGTAGTTTGCTAATTTAATGAGA
Organism: Eucriotettix oculatus; assembly: GCA_034510155.1. Taxonomy (NCBI): domain Eukaryota; kingdom Metazoa; phylum Arthropoda; class Insecta; order Orthoptera; family Tetrigidae; genus Eucriotettix; species Eucriotettix oculatus. The sequence goes on along the minus strand of CM067376.1, from coordinate 47,697,621 downwards.
TATCTTTCTGGTGCGTTGATGAAACGATGATTTTTCTGAGTTCATTTTTACTCCGGACATATTCTCTTTGTCAATCGTACTTTTTGCAGACGTGTATAATATAGCTTGATTTTAGTTGCACATTACTTTCATCACATATTGCTGTGGGTTTTTATTTAAGATGTGGATTTGTGTTTTATCTTTGTAGTTCGGTTCAAATTCTTGATGGATATCTGATCCCTTATGTTTAATTTGTCGTTGGTTTTTAAGAAGTAGAAGTCATTTATATATTTATGTAGTTTACCTTATTTCTTATATTACACTTTTCCTGCATCACCTTACTTATTTCGGTCAATTATGACGATTCACAATATAGTTGACCTTCAATATCAACGTTTAATAGGTTTGCTTTATCTATTTAGAATGAAGTGGAAGCAGCTGACTGGATTCACTATTCATAAATCTGAATCTATGTGTTATGACGTTTTTATTATAGAGTTGAAAGGCATTAGTGCTTCCTTTGCTTATTTATGAGATAAGGTCTGTCTTCTCTGTTCTAGAGTTGTTTATTATGATTCAATAAGTATATCACCATTTGGGGTAGTGTAAAATAAGTAGCGTTTCTTCAGTAGATTTTTTCTAGCCGTGGAACATAATATAAACCCATATGTTATTTGATAACGAATTAAAGCTCTATGTGTCATCAGAAATCTTTCCTTGTCTGCAATCCCCCCTCCCCCACTGTCACCCAGGATTATTGCAAGAAAGCAATTCCACAATTTTTAATCGTTTCTTCCATTTTACAAAGATCGTAAATGATGGGGGGATTTTCTTAATTATTTAATGAATTTAAGTTTAGGATTTAATATATATATATATATATATATATATATATATTTGAAGGAAAACACAATAATTTTATATGAGGTCATGCGCTAATATTACAAGTACAACAATAAATAATTAAAGGGTACATTTGAAAGTTCTCAGGGTTAGATTATTATTTGGATAACCACGTGCAGCAGTTTCCGTTCACTGGACGAACCTGCCTTGTTTGCCTGTGCGTCTTGGTACGGATTAACTTCTTATTCCCTCGTTGTTAACACCTTATTCCTTCGGTGCTATCTCGAATGTCTCACACCATGCTTCTGCTTTCAGAAGTTGGCCGACGGTTTATCATTACTATACTGTCCACTGCTTCTTCCAATGATCAACCCACGCTTCACCTTGACAGTTTTACCATCCATCACCTTCGCAGGTCACCTCCGTATCTGCCTCCACCAGGGGATAAAACTATTTCAAATGACTGTTGTCTGCCAATCATCGTGAATTCTCCGTCAAGCGCGGGATATTTTTTTTGATGACACAGGTTTGTGTCCCTAGGAAATCCCGAAAGGTGAACGCTCCTTTAGCGAAAAACAAGCTTACCGTTAACCCCGCACTGAAGTATTTCCATCCAGCCACTAACTCGTCGTCCGGCAAACCCCCTTTTACGTGGCCAGCGAAATGCTCTTGCAGAAATTTTATTTAATCTAGAATTCCATAAATTGGAATTCAATTTGGCAGGGTTTTACTGCGTTACATAAGCAATTAACATGGATCAAATATGACAACTTGGTCGAAAAATAAATTCCACGTATCTTAAATGGGTTTTCATTTAGTAGTATTTTCCCTCCAGGTTATAATAGTGGAGGATAGGGGTACCTCATTTTGGAAAACAATATACATTTTCTTTTCTGTGTTGAAAATTTGAATAAAGTTTTCTGTGACTAACACGATAAAGCTTATACATTATAAATGGTTCCTGATTTAAATTTACTTCAATTTAGCGTCTTTATGAAGAATATGTTTGCAAAACTAATTTGAAAGTAGTTCATTTTAAAATATACAATTAATTAATAACCGTTTTATTTTCTTAAATGATCCAAATTCCCATAATTAAGAAACTTCTTTTAAAATCTCGCAAGGTCAACATGTTAATTAGTTTCTCGTGACGAAATCACGTTAGATACCAAATATTAATATTCCAAATTTATCACTAAAGTCGAAACTGAAACAACATAAATTGGCAATGAAATGAGGCTGTGTGTATAAAATTTTCGCATATTTGTGCTTAGGTGACTCTTTTAGAGAAAAATATTAATTAGTGTTAGAAGACAGAATTTATTTACGGCCTAATATTGAAGCACAACGCGAGGACCATCTGCGTCCAAGTGAAAAATTTCCCTAAATTATTATTTAGTGGGCACTTAGCTAATTATTCTCGAAAGAGGCGTCAAGTTTGAGTGAAACTAATTGGAAAGGCGTGTGTAATTTATCTATCCGCTTCAAACATCGGCTTTAAGGTCACGATTGATCACTGGCATGTAGGCAATATATCGACACAACTACCCGCAGTAGATTTATCCAATGAAGTATTCGCCACCACATTAATTAGCAGCCAGCTCGGATAAAACCTGTCGGTTCAACGTGACGGAGGAAGGGTTTCCGCTTTGGGGCTTGAGAGAAGCGCCCGCTGGTCCAGGTATTGAAAACTCACGATAAAGTAATATCAAGGAATTTGAACAGACCTGGGTGCCAAATGCATTGATGATACTTGAATTGAAAGAATTTTCTAACTAGAATAAGTAGTAATTTATTTCGAAATAATACAGAAAATGCAATACAAAAAGTGTTTCAAATTTGTAATTCAGTATTGACCTTCTTGTCATATTCATAGAGCGGTAAATTAAACTTTGGCGTAAACGATTGTGTACTTTCGTATTTAGGAAAAGTGATTAATGGACTTACGAAACTTTATGATTTTTAGTCCGAATCGAGTGAAGAACAAAGGCTAATATGAGGATTCATAGAGGGAAAACCAAGGTAATGGAATTGAGTTTGGGAAACAGGGGAATAACAAAGAGTGTTAGATTAGAAAGGGATATTTTGACGGAAGTTAAGGAATTCTGCTAATTGGACGGCAACTAGAGATGGTAAAAGTATAGTAGACATAAAGAGTAGGATAGCACAGGCAAGGAATTCTTTCGCGAAAAAGAGGGATTTACTTACAGGTAATATAAGTGTAAATATTACGAAATCGTTGCTAAAAATGTTCGTATGGAGCGTGGCGTCATGTGGGTGCGAAACGTGGACGATAGGAGTTGGGGAAAGGAAAAGAATAGAAGCGATTGAATGCGAATGCTGAAAATCAGATGGGTGGATAGAATCACAAACGAGGAAATTCGAAACAAAATAGGAGAAAAGCGAACAATATGTAGGACGTTGACTAAGAGAAGGGATAGATTAATAGGCTACGGTTTAAGAAACGATGGTCTTGTAAAAGTAGAGGAAATTGTGTGGAGTAAAAACAGAAGAGGGATCTATCATTCGGAATCAATGATTGAATAATTTTATTAGACATTAGCCTCCAAAACAACATGGACGCCACAGGCACTCCAATTGAAAATTATTTTATAATATGAAAATTCAATCAACTAATTTTCTCTATCAATATTTCACTAAAATTAAACACACTTGAATTTCTAATAAATATTGAAGAAACATGTTGCCAATCAAAACTAATAATAAGCACAAATATAAAATTAAAGCACACCTCAAGCAAGGAAGCCTCTTATACGAAATAGTGTGAGGACTTAAAAGCCATAATCGCATATGAAACTGCCTAAAGAGAGATGCAGGGAAAACCCTAGAAAACCAGCATCAGGTAGGTCGGGCTTTGGGTACTATTCTCACGCCCTTCCGAATGACGGGAGACGAGTTTGCTGTGGGATCGCATCATTTCTTTCTCCGTGTCTCGACCAGTTTTAGGAGGCAGTTGGCCGACTTATCCAATGGGATTAGCGAACGATCACCCTCATCAAGCCTGTTTACCCCCCAAAAAAGACGAACTATACCTTCCGCATCCCCTCTTTTGAATTCGATTCCTATGGTATTAAAGGGGAGTTGCCTTTTTCAGGATCCCGCTCATGCAGCCTGTTTAGCCCCCCAAAAATAGACAAACTATTCAAATGTGTGATGAAAAAGGAAATTAAGATTACAAAAAAATACTTAACAAAATAAAGACACAGAACAATAAATAGAGATTAATCTTTCCTCAAAGTACGGTGAAACAAATGGTATTAAAGAGGAAATTACTGTTTCACGATCGTACTCATCTAGCCTGTTAACTAAAGAAAAAACAAAGAAAATTATGATGTCTTAATTCATTCTCTATATCACTTGTTGAAGGATCACGTCGGTACGAAATATTGCGATTATAATTTGTATTCACATTTTATTATTGTAATTGCTATTTTTCTGAATTCTTGATTAACATAAATATTTTATTATAAATAAATGTCTGATAAATATTAATGTAAAATTGATAAATTTTTAATTTACATTAAATGCTTAACATTTTTATAACCAATTTCGTGTTAGTTATTGATACGGTAGGATTTCAGAGATATTTTATTTCCTACCATTAATGTGGACGTTGGTTTATGGCTCAATTTCTATGGACTGTGACAAATAATTTATAGTGGATTTTTAAAAAATGAAGATGAGAGGAAACGAAGTGGAGAAAATGGAGAGAATGAGGAGAATGTGAACAGATAGTTGTGGGAGTTGGATCACGAGAGGCTACAAGTTAGTCCAGCTGTAGCATCAGGGAGAGAGAGATAGGGGGGAAACTACATTCAGGTGTGCCAGTGCCTTTGCATCAAAATTCTTATGACAAATTCCACAGCGCCAACATATTCATGACCCTGTAATAATTGAAATAAGAGCTAACCGTGGAATTTAATGGACCCTAAATTTGTATCAGCGGTAATTTAAAGCTATAAATTGATTTTTTAACGTAATAAAGTGAAATAATTTCAATTAATAAATTAAGATGATTATGCTCTATTCGGTGAGATGAATCTTTGGATGTAACCTTTTGCAGCTCTTCCGTCAGTCTCGATTCAGCCCCGATAAAAAGACGTCCAGTATTAACCGTGTCCTGTCCGTAATGAAATTTCGTTCAACAGGAATCAGATCTGCACAGTTCAGATTGTGCATGGTTATCAATCGGCACCTGATTTCACGCTACTCGTAATGTGAACGCCAAATTGCATTTGGTAACTGAACAGAAACGGAAAATCCTTACCTTTTTACGAAAGAAACGAGCTGTGAATTTGATTACTGTAGGTTATATTAATTAGTAATGGTTATATGGAAGGTGCAGAAACTTGACCCGTGTCACGATTACGGCTTTGATAGTACCCGATCGCTTTGTTTTGTGGACCTGCGACGCCCGGCAGCTGTATCTGCCCTCCTGGTCCTGTATCGCTGCAACAGAGGCGATAAGAGTTTATATTATATCCATGGCGTGGCGCAACCTATGGCCGTGCATCAAAATAATGGTCGTATTAGAATAAGCCCCGCGCAATCTGAAATGACGCCGATAGCCACGTCAATAAAAACAATCGCGGCGTAAGCTGCCATCCGCTGGCTCCATCATTTTAACCAATACTGCCATTTTTGTTGCGGGAGGGGAAATTGGGATCTACTCTGAGCGCTCTTACTTAACACAATCGGCATCAAACGCTATCAAGACAACGAATGTCACTGCCTTACATACATTTAACGTTTGTCGGTTACTTTGTTACTTGATCCGAGGATTATTACACACTGGATTGTAATGGAACTTGATCATTCAGAATGTATCAGTATCCTTTAGACTCTGCCGGTTTAACACAACATATCAGCTCACGTTAACAGACTCAATTTGGTAAGAGAAGATATTTTTAATTTAACCTGAATATCGGTATTAATATTTGTTACCCGAGTGACTACCGTCGTCGTCAAAATAGTAGAGTCCTAAGTTTGAAGCCTCACTGTGGTCATTCGGAATGACCTACACAATTGTGAAAGGGTCTTATTTTTTACAGAATTTAATGCCATTTTACAATATGTAAATAAAATCATAAAACTGAAAAAATTCAGGGTTTTTGTCTTCCTTTCATATAGATCGACATCTCAAATTTCAAATTGTTGCATTAAATGGTATGAAAATTTATCAAAAGACAGTGCAAACCCTTCAAAACCGATCCACAAAGTTGTAATTATCTGTGTGTCTTAAGGTTTTTTAAATTAATTAATGGACCTCTGCTAATTCTTTGACAGCGCATCGCTGAAGAGTGAAACAAAGCTTTTATTGTAGTGATTGAAAGTCATATATATATATAAGATTCGTTGATGTATCAACGCTACGAAACTTTTTACGATATTTTAAAAGTTTGGGAAGAAAGGAAAAGTTGATTGGTGTGGGAGGGTGAAAGTAGGGTGGCATCCCTACCCGTTGACCGGGTCCCGACCTTTCTCCACCAATTTTCCTTGGCATTAAGGATCATGCCTTTTTCGCGATCACTAAGAGCTCTATTTGGAGACGTTTGTGAGTAGCATGAGTAATGTCATTTAAAGGAAACCAAACCCACGGTGGAGAACTGAGAGCTCTACTATTTGGACGACGACAGTATGACAGGCTGATACTGATACGGAGAATCTTGTCTTCTTTTGCCAATATATATATTCAAATCTGGAGCTGTCCCCAAAGAAATATAAATGCACGGATAACCCAAATTTCCTAATTTCATATAGGAAAGGAAGAGTTGGGGACTATAAACTTGGTGAAAGGAATCAGAGGAAAGATAGGCTAGTTGAATGTTACATTGAGCACAAATTAATAGTGACAATTACCTGTTTCAAGAATCATAAAAGAAGACTCGAAACGTGTAAAAACCGGGGAAATAAGGCAGGTACAAATTGGACTACATAATGGTGAAACAGATATTGGAATCAGGTACCTGACTGCAAAATCTACCCAAGAGCAGATGTTAGCTACGACCATGATATATTGATTATGAAATACAATATTGACTTTACGTCTAATTTTAGAAGACAGGATACTAAAAAACAGGCCTACGTTTATGGTATTTGTAGATTTAGAGAAAGCTTTTGATAATTAGAATTGAATATCAAGAAGAAAAACAGAAATTAAGAAATGAGTAAGACAAGATGCAGTCTGTGGCCCATGCTATTTAACTTATATATAGAACAAGCTATGAAGAAAGTTAAAATGGAATATGGAAAATGAACCGTATTGCGAGGAGAAGAAATAAAATCCCCTACGGTTGCTGATGATATTGTATCATTAGGGGAGTCAGAAGAAGACTTGGAAACTATATTAAATAACTTGAAATTGGTCGTGAAGAGAAAGTTCAATATGATCATTAATAGAGGGAAAAAATGTAATGGAGTGAAGTAAGAGAAACAGTGGAATAACAAAGGGTGTTGCATATGGAATGGATACTTTTGATGGATGTTTCGGAGTTCTGTTACTTGGGCAGCATAATAACTAGGAATAAATATAAAAATTATTTAAGAAGTCAAAATACATTTCTGACCTAAATGTTATACTTTTCAATTGTCTATTTTTTATCTTTCTGACAGAAATTCAATTATAAATAAAAAAACTTTATTTAAGTGTTTCGTTTCAATAGTTTATAACACCAGAGTTGAAAAGGATTTCAAGAAAGTGTAAACCAACTTTCTCCATTACTACAGTTCCACTTTGTGTAATATCGTTTGTTTCGTCTCGGTCCTCGTTAACGTGCACGTTATCTCTTTAGCATTCTCCAGCTCATTTATCGACTTCCGTTTTCTGCTCTTTTAATTACAGCTCTTTTTCTTTCGGCTAATCTTTTTCTTGCGCAATTTTCTTTACACTATTCTTCCGTATGCTTCAGTTTAATTGTTTCTGAGAGATGAATGAGGATCATAAAGTGGAATAAAAATAAATTAATTAATTGATGGAAAAAGGTTCGGAATAGAGATGAAAATAGAGCTGTACAAAACTACATTCTTGATTGTACGGTGAAAAAGTGAAAGCAGTTTTTTTATCATAAAACGTATGTTGTAAATAGTATTTTATTTTACCAATTTTACTATAATTAATTTTATGATCAAGGATTTCAAAATATAACGTCGCCATTAACTATCCTAGCTATCCTAAGTTAATAATATAATTCTTTGAGAGGGTAAGAAAGTCCAAGCAGCGTTCTTGACACATTCGCCTTATTGCCCGATGATTTGAAATATCAAGGAGTGGAAGTAAGTCTCAAATAAAACATAGCACCATATATAGGTATGCAATGTGTGACGAATACGTGGAGAAATTGAATTCTGCCAATTAATATGATATGACGGAGACACGAAAGAAATACTAGACACTCAAAGTTCTATTTAAAAACTATTTAGTTTACAGTCGGCAGCTATGGTGAAACTTTGAGGAATATTACTTGAAATTTGACAAAATGAAAATAAAATATGGTAGTGTAATATATAATTAAATAAGTAGAGGTGGCAAACAAGGGTACAATTCGGATCAGGTATCTAGTCACCAAACATTTAATTAATTATTTCTCAAATAAGTAATAGTCATTAATAAATTCCAGAAATACATATTTTCATGAGATATGGTGAGTTTAGTGTACCGAATCGTCGTTATCGTGGCTATCACATAGATCGTTTTCCGTCATAAATGGACCTATTCCTTAAGACGCTTGCGATATAGGTTGACAAACCCGGCATTAGCGCAGGAATACTGACGAATACTGACATGTCAGCAAGAACAATGACATCTACCGCGCGTCTTCGAAAGCTCCTCACTCCACGTGAAGTCAATCACGTACAGCTTGTTCACAGGTTAACGTCGACTTTCCTATTAGTTTTATCTCTAACGGTCTTTCTATTTTCCTACTTCCTTACAGTGTATATATTGACTGTAATTATACACGTATGTAAAACACTTAAACCTTCCGATTATTACCTGATCAGAGTCAGGCGAACCTACTCACATTACCAAAACTATCCCAAACGTTCCTTGAATCTTTACAACCCTTCGAGATAAATCTTATACCTCATTTCCTTTCAACGTTCCAAACCAGCTTCGAGAGAAAAGTCAAAGTCAAACTCTTCTACATCGAAAAACTGTAAAGGATCTCTACTTTTCTTGTTTACGGGTCCCCGAGGACCTACAATCTCAGGCAAATACGTGATATCTCCAGCCAGTGTCAATGCCCCTTCCCTTAGCAAGAATTTCCATTCCTAACTACTTTTTAAAATAAATAAAGAAAAGGATTTATTATTCAAATATTTCGAATTTAGCTTAGGATTCACCTTCAATCACACTTTTTAAAATGAAGACCAGGAAGTTGATGAGATGGTAGGATTGGCGGCAAGGTGCGTGATCCTAATTGCACCTATTAAAATTATGCAATTTATTTATTTTAAAAGTTTTTAACAAGAAAAAAAATATGCACAAGATGGAGTGTGGATCACTTATACAACTCATAATGTTTTAACAGTAAACACAGCATACGAAAATTATTACGATATCAAAATGTCTGAAAGACTTGTAATTATTTTAATGGAAGATTAATTTGATTGTTTGCTGTCTGGTATATGTAATGTGAGCAGATTAGTAAAACGGAAAACCAATTTGAGGATTTTCGAAAGAAGGTACGAGTAAGTATTAAAAAGTTTTCCTGTTTGGAAATTGTTAAAAATAATAATTAAGTCTGAAAGTGTTCGGAAATTTTATTTATAATTTCAAAATCATAAGTAAAACTACAAACCTTTTAAATATACAAATTGCTAAAGTATATCTGCAAGTAGAACATAGTTAATATCCCTCTATGTTGTTGGATTGAGCCGCTTTCAGTCTGCCTTTAGTGGAAAGAATGGGGTGGCGTGACGTGAGAAGAAGCCGTTTCTATTAATTAGTTATCGCGTAAGTCGATGACTCGCGACTCCCTCCAATTAAAGCGCCGTCACATTTCGCCGGCTTTGTCCGCACCTGGTGCTAATTGCAGGCTGGCCGTACGAACTCAATCACGCCGAGTTCACCAATCACAGCTCCTATTAACCTAATGGCCAAATTAACGTGTGACTCTCTGACCAACAGATGCTTTCGCACTTCCGCACTTGTCAAATTAAACAACAAATTTAATTACAGATCAACGTAAACTGGCTTATATTTGTTTTTAATACTCGAGAGCAGTTTCAATAACGTAAAATTCTTTGTAATATCATTTTAAACGAAATTACATGGAACGTTCGTTTTAATTTTTATTACTCAAAGCATGAAAAATCCTGTCGTAATAAACTTTGGTAGCTGAAGTTAAACCAATTAATATATAAATTATTCCCACCTTTAATTAAATGGTTGAAGTACAAGAATAACCAATATTAAAATCGTAAAAGCGCAAACATTATTTCTCATAGGCAGAAACTATTATTTATCCGATTTCAAGCACTCAACAGAATTACCTCTCATAAATGAGGTATTCGTGAATACATAATTATTTAGAAATTCTAACTATGTTTTCTAACGTATACTGATTATTACAAATAATAAACGTGGATTTTAAAAGTCATAATTAGTGTTTTAAAAAACTATGATTAAAATTAAATTTAGCAAACGCATACTACGTATGATATGTCTTCATATAATAGTTCAGCTAAAACTCAAATATCAATTACACAGCTGACGTGATTCTGATATCCAATTGGCCATTTTGACAGTGATGGCTAAATTATATCACGTAATTGTGGAATTCCTAATCATAAAACTTTAACTAATTTTATTTTCCAAGACTTGAAATTCCAACAAAGTTTAAGTTTCGTTTTTTTTAGACTAGGATCGTGTACAAATCCATGTAGAAAGTTAGAAATTTTATATACATAATAAATTACATGAGGGTATTACAATACTTTTAAATCTTAAATCATTGTAAAAAAACATTGTTTTTTGACATAACTTAAAAAAAATTTAACTTAAAACTTAACATAACTTAAAAAAAATTTCACTAAAAATTGCATTTTATTTTTCAGGTGATTATGGCAATGCCGAAAGCTTCTTCTAAATAAATTGTTAAGTCAAAATTAATTTATAGTTTTCGTTTATTTAAGTGACTGATTAAAATAAGGAAAAATTATTAACATAATAAATTAAAAATCAGTCCTGTAACTAAATTTAATAAATTTCTTGAAGGTATTATTTACTTTTTATTCTTATTTGAAACCAGTTAGCTTCCTTCTTTTTGGAAATGACAGGAATGTTAAGTACCAAATGATCATAGAAATAAGTATGTAAAGGTTATAATCGGACAGGGAAAGATTTTATTAATAATGAACGATTAACATAAAAAGTTTGTTTTATTACATTGAAGAAGTTTGCAGATTTATGAAAATATTGTCGCACAGCCTATAAATTTGAAAGGGACTCAAATTCACCCAAGGTGTCATAAAATGTGGGTGGTTAAACAGGATTTTCATTACATACACATCTATGCAATAATATTGACGCATCTGATAGTTGTTTTTGAGGCAGCAGAATCCTTTCGGTGCCAAGGATTTCCATGAATTCACAACTCCGTTGTCACTTCATCCTTCCTTCCTGTCTGGAGGCGCGGAATTACAAGGGAGGGCAATGGCTTAAGATTTAGTTTACAGATTTTTTTTCAGTGTTTCCGCCCAATGATTGCCTTCTCTGACAATCTTTTTAACGACCAGTTTCTCTGAAGACACGTCCACAACTAAATCTCCAACCTCGTGCCTCCCGCGAGCTCAACTTTCTGTTACCCTATCATGGGGGTAGAGGTCTCGTCTCATGATCACTATTCACCAAAAAAATGTTACTTCGCAGTAGTCAGTAATTCCGTCGGAGCGAGAACAATTCCCGAAGTAAATTCCCGGTCAGGTATTCTTTCTCCAGGGATATTGTTAATCGCCCGTGGCTAGGGGTTTTCACGCTTCTGGTTCTTTTGTCCTGTCTGGACGACGCCGTTTGTTTTACACAGAGATTCTGCCGTCTCGATGGTCCCGATTCCGCCCATCAATTTAAATTTGTGGATGTTTAAGTGTTCGTCAACGTTCTGATTCAGTACAAATAGTAAATTATTCATATTTACGTTAAATATGAAGCATTTGAAATGTGGTGCTATAGGCGAATGGGTGGATAGAGTAAATAACGAGTAAGTTATAAACAGAATAGAGGAAAAGCGAACAATATGGACGACGTTGGCCAAGAGAAGGGATAGATTAATAGGCCACGTTTTAAGGCACAAGGGAAGTGTGTGGGATAAGAACGGAAGAGGGAGGCCAATGATAGAATACGCCAAGTAGATTAGGGAGGATGTGGGTTGTCCTATTTATGCGGAAATTAAAAAGGCTTGCGCAAGATAGGTTAGCATGGAGGGTTGCAACAGACCAGTCTTAGGACTGAATACCACAACAACAACGTTAAATAATAGGTTAAAGGAAGAATCAATGATTAGCGATTTCCTCTTCATTTGCCACAGTAAATTAAATTCCTTACAATTCTGTAAATTTAATTGCCGTGTGCGCAATTCCTATGCGCGACAAGAGCTCAACTTCATGAACTCGTTTATAAATTAATTATCTTTCCAAAGTAGGAAACTTTCGAGTATTAACTGGTAATTCTCATTAAAAGAGATTTATTTATTTAGTGAATTCTGAAACGTTTCCGTTTATCTCGTATTAAATTTAATTGGTATTATTACATTATTCAGTTGAGAACAGAGGAGCAAATTTGAAAGTAAACTGAGATTCTAGAAAAGTATAAAATAATAGTTACGGTTAAAATAAATTTGAATGAAATGAATTTCAATTATTTTACACTAATTGTTTGGATCTATATGACATTTCAGATTTACATTAGAATCTTTTCAGGTATTAATTAACTGTGAGATTTTTTAAATATGGAAGTTACATTACATACTAGTAATAGCAACAATGTTTGCAACTAGTTGCGAAATATCCATGATTCCAACTATTGTGAGACTCTTAAAACTTAGCTTGTGGTGCATTTCGCGAGAGGTTGGATGACACCGAGACGAAAATAATCTTGTGAAGGAAGACGTCTTGGGAGTCGCTGTGCCGTGTTGATTTGTCGAGGCTTTCACCGCGGCTTGTTCGGGGCGCTGGACAATGGCCGTGATTCTCCGAGTGCGGAAACTTTGGCCGCAGCTTCTGAATGCTTCGTCTGATAGCGCAGCTGTTACACTTCCGGTCTAGTATTGACGAAACAAATGTGAAACGCGCACAACGCGCCGCAAAATGCGATTTTTTTCTCCGAACGTTAAAAAATAAAATTGTCGTGGAAAAAAGCACGCCAACATACGTTTCACAATTAAAAATGCAAAAAAACACTTATATTTAATTACGGTAGGACAATTAGAACATTACTTTCGAATAGCAAGGTATTACAACTAACATCGCGTTTCTTATACATTTTTTGGTATCTTGTGTTGAAATTTAGGATAATTTTTTCGATGTCAATATAGCCATAAATATAGAAAAATAAATTCTCTCATCTGTCATAAGCAAATAAATAAATGTAAACCATTTAATGGATTATAAAAAAACAGCTGCAGTTCGTTGATCGTCTGGAGCACTGTAATATTCAGATAGCTGTTTAGTCACCAGTAATAATGAAGAAGTGCAGAGAAAATCGAAGCGACTCAGGTTTGCGAGGACTAATATATTAAAACTCAAAGCAGGTAGAAATAAAACAATTTTTAGGGGGAAGGGGGGACTAATAGACTACATGAGGGTGATCATGAAACAGGCAACTCCCCTATAACAGGGAAACGAACAGAGTTTCCTCCAAATTGATTTTCTTACTTTGCTTTCTTACTCCGCTTTCCTGCTAGACGTTTCACTTCGTCACTTTCACAGGGATAAAACTTACCTTTTTATTTGGTTTCCGCTCTGATTCATCCTCTCTTGTTTGTTTCTCTGCCATCCTTCGTACCTCTCTCTCTCTCTCTCTCTCTCGAAAATAAAAAAACTTAACTTGTTTGTTTTGTTTTATTTTATTCTCTGATATACTTCTCTCTGATTTTCTTCTCATCTATCTTTTTCGTATTCTTATTCAGACAGTGGAATACCCGAAAAAAGTATTTATTATATTAGCTTGGTAGGTAGGGTTTTGGATGCTATTCCCTCGCTCGACCGAATGATGGCGGATGAGTTTGCTATAGGGACGCAGCATTCCTTTCTCCGCGCAGGTGGCCGACTAACAAGTGTTAGTCTATGAAGCTTTTTCTCATTAGTTGCAAATAATGAATGTGAGAAACATGAGAAATAATAAGTCGAAAAATGTGGGAGGAAACGGAAAAGAAGGCGCGGTCCACAAAAAAAGGATATTTATTTAATTATTGAAAAATTAGCGAAATTATCGTGAGAAATGTATGATGAATATATTTTTATTTGAAAGTGACTTCAAATCAATAAAATTGCTTAGTATATTTCCGTATAACATAGACCCGACCTTACTAGGAAAAACCTAAACAAGTTTATTATACGGAATATTGCAAGGAAAATAAATAAAAACCCTAAGGCTTGTCGATAATATTGTAGTATAAGGAGAGTCAGAAAACATGGGAATAATAATAAAGGGCCCGAAAGAGTACAACATGAGAATATATATAGGGGAAAGCAAAGGAAAGGGATATTTTGAAGGAAGTAAAGGAATTCTGCTAATTGGTCAGCATAATAACTAGGGATGGTACAAGTATAGTGAACATAAAGAGTAGGATAGCACAAGAAAGGAAGCCTTTCGCAAGAAAGAGGAATTTACTTACGGCTAATATAGGTATGAATATTAGGAAATCATTACTAAGAATGTCCGTATCAAGTGTGGCATTATATGGGTGCGAAACGTGGTCGGTAGGAGTTTCAGAAGGCAAACGAATTGAAGCTTTACGAAATGTAGGGATATATAAGAATACTAAACATCAGATGGGTGAATAGAGTAACTAATTGGAAGTTCTAAGTAGTATAATAGAAAAGATAATAATATGGAGAACTTTGACTATGAGAAGGTATACATTAATAGGCAACGTTTTGAGACCTTAGGGTCTTACAACATTAGCATTAGAGGGAAATGTATGGGGTAATAACAGAAGAGGGTTGCATCAGAACTGAACACTAAAACTCAACATATTTAAAACGAAAAAATAGAAATTGAAGGTAAACATACTTGTATTTATTGGAAATAAACAAATGAAACTACATTTTAAATATTATTTTAATTACTTTTATATGTTTATTATTAATAAATCAATTTTCATTTTATTTGTGATGTGCATTTGACTAATATTACTTTGTTAAAATATGTTGTGATGAATATATTTCTGTATAAATTCAATACATTCTCAACTTTATTACAGAAGTATTCATTCTAGTGCTCAATTAACGTTAATACCACAAAAGTGATTAGCCAATAACTGTTGCATAATCCACGAGCTGAGCGTGGGATAGTAAAGTGTTAAAAGATATGCGTTACGAATCTAGTAAACAAAATAATATTGTAGGAAATGCATGGTTTCGGCATTTAGGAGCTATTCGTCTTTTTATAAGTAGAATAGAAAATTGTGATCATAAAAAGTGAGTATCAATCAAGTTTCGTAGTGAACCTTTCCGAGATTCTGTAAATCTAAAAGAGGAAGTCTGAGAACAAAAATTAAGCCCACTTCAGGAAAATAAAGCAAAAGTTAAAAAATAATTATATGAAATATGTGAAAAGTAGAAGTATGTTGCAGGAGGAGAATCATTGTAATTATTTATAGTTTATTTAATCACCAAACTGTAAAATAATAAATGCAGAGGTCCTAAGATATTTGATCATACTTTTATCAAATAAATGCGGGAATAAATGTGTAATTGTATCTGCGTGATTGATTTTTTGTTGATTCTTGCCTGAGGTTTGTACATAATTTAATTTCACGAGAATGTATTTAAAAAATATTCTCCTTTAAGACGCTGAAATTTGTTACCTTTAATTCGTTTATTTTAATTCTATACCTATAATGAATACGTTTCTAGCTATCCAGGAACTATTTGGGCACGTAAACTAAACGTTAATTGCCGCGATTGTAGTGCTTTTCCTTTTCTCCTCGGCTTCGCTATATATATGTAATAAGTACGCAGCTGCGATTGGCCGCCCATTTATTTCCAATTAAACCGGTTGGCTGCCCTGGCCTGGTCTGTACCCAGAGCTACCACCACACCCAACAGAAATGCTGACGCGTGACAAGACTTCGTTGTCATTCCGACGCCTCGTAATAAAATGTGAGTGCTAGACATTCACAGGAATTTCGCACCGGAAATTTTGTCCACCGACCGAAGATTTTTAATTTACCGGCTACACGAGTTAAATACCATTTCACGTTTCGTTTTAACGTGAGTGATTACTGATGTGTCGTGTC
Source organism: Eucriotettix oculatus (assembly GCA_034510155.1). Classification (NCBI taxonomy): domain Eukaryota; kingdom Metazoa; phylum Arthropoda; class Insecta; order Orthoptera; family Tetrigidae; genus Eucriotettix; species Eucriotettix oculatus. The sequence goes on along the minus strand of CM067376.1, from coordinate 47,681,320 downwards.
CCACATAAATTATTCGAAACGTAGCGTGACACAGACATGTACAAATTGTTGTTTCGATCTGAATGACGTAATGGATCAACGATTCACGCCCCATTTCGTAATGGCAAATTACTTACCCTACAGTTGATGTCATTGAAGATTATTACAAATGTAATGGATTGTATTAAATTAACTATATTGGCGTTCAGAGAAACTGAAATACAATTTTTTAACGTGAAAAAAACGCGGAGGGCCAAATATCGAAGGTCGAATCATTTTTAAATTAACAACCATTACTAGCCATAATGTTTAGGAGGATTTTATTAAAACTAAAACTGTATGAGAACTCATTTTGGTCTTGGAAATTGATTTACAAGAACTATCTGTTATATGACTTTATTGATGTATAATCATTTTAATTAAAATTTAGCCTGAATTCAAATATAAAGAAGAACTTACACCAATATTTCTTCTTCACTAATAAATTAAAACCTTAAATTACGTAATTTCAGTTTTAATGCAATTATATTTTAGTGAATTTTTCATCAATTTAAAAGTTCGGCAAAAGCCAATCTATGAACCGTTACAACATATTGTTAGTGAAGTGGTTCAAGACAAATTTTATGTAGTATAAATATGTCGGAAAAATATTTGTTTATTTAATAGTACAAACGACAAATTAATAGCAATAATTTATGTTTCAAAACAAACTACACAAATAATATAAAACGTAACCGTAATATAAGATCATAAACTATTTTATTGCTATAACGTAAAATATTTGTTAAGTTTCCCACCTTGCTGATAATTTTTCTTAAATGCATAGTAGTTGGGTTATATGGAATATAGCAGTAATATATTCTACTGTCTGGTTGTCCGGCTTTTCCCAGATACTTATTTTTTTCTAGTACGGTACAGTATTTAAATCGACACTAATATGATTTAAGCAATATAGAGCGCGTTGTCATGCTTCCTATACACTGGTTCTAAGAACGATTTGAAAGTTTTTTTTAACAGAGGGAGGTAAATGTATTGAAACAATGTGAATTTCTTCTTATTTGCCATTTGTTGATACTCACCATGATTCCGTTCACATGATACGCACTCAACAAGATTAACTCTAAACTCAAAATTGTATTCTAAACAACTTCGCAATTTTATTATGATGTCAAAATCATACAACTAACGAAAACATAAATTTTAAAACACACGCTTAAACAAGTTTATCGAAAGTTCTCACTTATGCAATTGACAAAAATTCTATTAAATTATACTGATAAAAAATCTTAGCTTTGGTTTTACTAGTTTGTCTTCGGCAAATGCAGTTTAAAATCTGCCGTGATTACTTGAAATGTGGGAACAAATTAGTTACTAACAAAATTTTTCGTATTTATTATCATCATCCTTCCATGTATTCGTATTTTGGTTTGAAATATTAAGTTTCAGTTCTTAAAATAGGTTAAGAATCTATTCAATTAACACTGCTAGATTTAATGGAAGCGAAAATACTTGATAATTATTTCGCTGATGATATTAAGTTTCAGTTCATAAAATAGGTTAGTATAGAAGTATATAATTTATAAAAGTAGATGTGGCATAAATTAAGCACTTTAAACTCTGTACCGCGGTTTCATTGTCGAAGCTAAAGCCGAGCGTACGCGTTGTGTGTCCAATGTTTCACGAAGAGCGTTTATCAAGGGCAATTATAGATATAGGGATAACAACATATGTGAATTCAAAGAAATAAGATTCTTTAAAATATATGTAGAAAACTGTTAATTACTGAATTAATTAAGTAATCGTGCAAGACGAATAGATACATCGATTAGAACACTAAAATAAATAAAATAAAGTACTTGATATCACAAAGAATGCTTAACTATTTGAAAATTCCGTATGGTCGGGCTCAGATTTACACTTATTTCCATTAGTCTTCGGTTGGGGAATTAATTTACGTCAAGTAATAAATAATTATAAGACCAAAATAAAATAATTTGGATTTGTAATAATTGTAAATGGTGCGTGATGCCATACAGAAAGACACTAACCGATTATTTATTTAACTGTGGTATGGGGAAAATAGACAAGTGAATAATATCTATAATACACATTATCAGTTTTCTTATATTTTCCTTTCGTTTATATGACGTCATTATCTTTTGCAATTTCATCTACCTCAATAACCATTCATAGTGGTTACCATTTCTTTAATATTTCAACGTCTCATTTTTATTAACTGTTTACTCCATCACATAAGTTCGGTACAAATACTTCGTTGCCCTCTTAACATTACCTAATAAAAATATATATAATATTAAAAATTAGTAAGAACATGCCTCAGGAAACTTAAATAAATTTATAAATTTGTAATATTATATAAATAATAGGTTAAATTACGAATTTTAGCATCCATTTACACATTATTTTAACGTATTTCTCATATTAAAATTCCCAAAATGTGAGCTATATTACTTTTATGGTGTAGCGTCTACTGTCGTTGGCGTCGTTTTCTGGTTTCTTGGTTGGTACCAAAAATGAAACACTAATATTTTAATCTTCGGCCTCTATTATTTGATCTGAATTCAATCGAATAATAAATTGACCTCCGTCCTCTTTCATAACTACTTACTGGCTAATGCCTAAGTCACTGATGGCTAGATAATAACAACATTGTATAATTGATCTGTCTTACAGACTAACAGGAGGTTCCTTCGAAAAATCCAACTCTAGGTGGGTTATTATTAAGAACTATATATTTTTGAGTATAAGCTCTACGTTATTTGTATCATCGCCTTACATTTATGTCGTTCAGTACTAAGAAAAAAGCAGACGCTCATTTGGCGGTATCATTTCCAGACAATTCTTCAAATCCTTTTACTTGCTTTCCGTCTTTCCTGGCTTTTATAAACGGATTAACGGACTTGTTTCTTCCCAGACCCGCAGTCCAACATCTTTTACTTCTGTAGATGTCATTTTCAGACTGAATCGCGGGTTCCATGCAAGTATTTTAGTTTCAATTAAATTTAACTTTAGTGAATGTAGCAGTTGTAATATATTCAATACAAATTGTTGAATGAAATAATTTTAGCTCTTGCTGCATATATTCAGGAAGAGATTCTGAATCAAGTGTCAGAATAACTGTTCGGGATTTAGATCTTCATCTTTACTGGATGGAGGCTGCGGAGTAGCTTTGACTTCATAACTGAAGAAATGTAATACTTGTTATAGTCTTTGATCTCCACTCAGCTGAGTGAAAAGACATGGAATATTAAAATTCCCTCCTTGCTCTAAATTCCGGGAGAGCTGCTCGATCTCGCCAGAAGTTGCCGCCGGCGCTGTCTAATAATTACATACGAATTCATCCACTACCAAGAATCGATGACAGACATACCCTGAGAGAGAAGAGAGAGGAAACTAACAGTATAATAAATAACTGTAATAATTTATAACGTTACATTACGTTTAACTTATTTCGAAGACAGGATAAGAAAAATTCGGCCCACTTTATGGAATTTGTAGATTTAGAAAAAGCATTTGATAATGTGAACTGGAACACAGTATTAAGGAATTTGAAGAGCACTGGAATAAAATATCGAGAAAGGAGGCTTATACGTAACCTGTACAAGACAGGCAGCAGTAATTAGAATAGACGATCAAGGAAAGAAAGCCGTAATAAAGAAAGGAGTAAGACAAAGATGCAGTCCGTCATGGGAGATGAAGACTGTTAAAACGGAAAATGGAAAAGGAACCATACTGCAAGGAGAAGAAATAAAAGTCTTACCCTTTGCCAACGACATTGTACTATTAGGAGAATCAGAAGAAGTCTTGGAAACCGCAATAAATGGCATGAACGGAGTCCTGGAGAAAGAGTTCAATATGTAGATTAATAGAGGGAAATACCAAGGTAATGGAGTGCAGTTTGGGAAACAGTGGAATAATAAAGGTTTGTAGATTGTTGGGAAGGGATATTTTGACGGAAGTTAAGAAATTCTGCTACTTGGGGAGCGTAATAACTAGGGATGGTAGAAATATATTAGACATAAAGAGTAGGATAGCACAGGCAAGGAAGGCTTTCGCGAAAAAGAGGAATTTACTTACGGGTAATATAAGTGTGTATATTAGGAAATCGTTACAAATGTTCGTATGGAGCGTGACGTTAAATGGGTGCGAAATGTGGACGATAGGCGCTCAGGAAAGGAAAATAATAGAAGACTTTGAAATGTGGTGCTATAGGAGAGTGCTAAAAATCAGATGAGTGGATAGAATATCTATCGAGCCAGTTCTAAACAGAATAGGGGAAAAGCTAACAATATGGGGGATGTTGACCAAGAGAAGGGATTGATTAATAGACCACGTTTTAAGACATGAGAATCTTGAAAAATTAGCATTAGAGGGAAATGTATGGGCTAAGAACAGAAGAGGGAGGCCAAGGGTAGAATACGCCGAGCAGATTAGAGAGGATGTGGGTTGTGCTAGCTATGAGGAAATGAAAAGGCTTGCGCAAGATAGGTTAGCATTGACGGTTGAATCAGGCCAGTCTTAGGACTGAATACCACAACAACAACATTACGTTGTCTGAATGTAAGGAAACGCATTACATTTATGGAGAGTCCAACGACCATTTTTATATTCACATCTGTGGGCTGTGAGTAACAATTTACGTTAAGACTTGCAAATATTGAAACATGTTTGTATGTCTCTATTATTTATTTAATATTTCTTAGTCTTTCCCAGCTTAAATTTACGGATGCTCTTATTGATTAATATTTCCTTCATTTTCTTTTGTGAAGAAGAAATATGTATTAAATTGAAGCCACTACAAATTACCTCACATTTCCACACCCAATAACTGGAGGCAGATGTGAATGAATTTTTTATAATATGGCAGGTGCGATTTTCAATTTATTTCTTGCTCTTCGGTCTACATCTCTAGATGAATAAATTCAGTATGGTTGCAGTTAATGTTTGGACGGTCTCGCAGTTCCCGTCGTCGTTTTGAGATGCCGTCAGACGACGTCGCGGTTCCTACTGTCTTCCCAGGAAGCAGCGCCAAGAGACGTCCAGGAACGTTTACAATAGAAGGAACAGATATCAATCTTCAGACGAGCCTTATCTCCTTACTTGTGAAAACAGTAACCTCTCAGAAATTTACCAACTAAATAACGTTATACTTCATTTAATGAAAAATAATAAGTGAAAATTTCCGACCACTACCAGGCTTTATTTTTTCCTATCTCCAAAGAGTAAAAAAACAACTTTTCGGTACTTATTTGAACCTTCGTCAGGAAGCAAGTGGTACATTTGTCGTGTAGCTTCGGGGAGCCTTAATATTTGTGATTTGGTGTGTATTTAAAATTGACACTTGATGTATTGATAATTAGGATAATAACCTGACTAAAGTACCAAAACGTTGTTTTTTTCCTCTTTGGAAATTTTTAAAAATAACGACTGAAAGTGGTCGAAAATTTTCACTTATTGTTACAAAATCAGACGGGAAAATACAGCCTTTTTAACAACTTTTACACTTTAAATTAAATAGCTCTTAATGATTTGTCTATATAATTTAAACAGCCACAAACGTCCTCCATCGATGAGGCAACAATTTTAAAGCTAAAATAAAAAATATATATGTCGGTTTCCACGTGAAGGAATGTTTTCTACACTGCGTAATTCTGAATAAAATTATTTTAATTTAACAACTCTCCTATCTTTAATATTTTCTTCTTTAAAAATTTTAACGTGCAAAGACAATGTCTCCCTCATAAAGATTTTCAATTTTCCATTATGTTTTACATGCGTCTTAGACATACGACAGTTTATCTACGGTCGAATTTTGAACTTCTATCGGAAACTGGAAGATTTATAATTTTACTGTGGATGGATCTCGATGGCTGTCATCGAAAAATTTAACCAATATTGTATTATCATAAAATTATTACGTTAAAGAAGTCTCTGGATACAAATTATTTTGTACTATAACATAAAATCTCACGTCACTCAAATAAGAAATAATCACAGCTCACATACATGATATCTATTTATTTCACGGAAATAAGATAAAAATAAATTAAGAAGATACATTTAGTAACTTCTCATAATTGACAAAAGATTATTAATCATAATTTTTTAATTTTATACATACATTATTTGTAACGACTTTTAAATAATTACGTTAATGAAAATGGAAATTATGAACTGCAATATTATCAAATATTTGCAATATTTCTCTATATAGGAATGCTATGTTATTTAAAGTTTATAAAATAATCGTTGGTGTTCTGGTAAGATGTTTTTGATTATAAATCAGGAACTGCTGCATACAAATTTAAAAATTTCGCACATTAAAAATACCAAACAGAAAAGGCGGGGCAAGATCGGACAGAATTTAGTGTTTTATTAAATTCCACACATTTTTATATTACTTAATTTCGTCAGGTGAGGAAAATTTTCAATAGAGCACCGGATGTTGAACGTTACCAAGTTCGTTTAATTGGAAACAAATACGTATATCCAATTATATAATATTTTGTAGAAAGAACAAAGAAGGTCCCTAAAGTTGGGGGACAAATTGTTTTCAAATTAAATTATTCCATTTCTGACTGTTAGCTATTCTTTATGATTTATTTAAAATTGAGTACTATTCACATATGGAAAAAATGCACACTTTAGTTGTGAAATCTTTTGTTTAGTTACTAAAAGTTTTGTTTCTCAAATTATTACGTAAAACATTTATTCAGGTAGTTACTGAACCATTAACATATGAAGAATACATGCGTCTGTTTGAAAACAGTATAAAAATAGTAACAATGAAAAATGTTTCAATTTTTGGAATAGAACGTTCCAGGTGTATAAATTTAAAGAAATAGTACAAATGCCGTTGCAAAACATGTTTCTGTGACTGATAAATTCGTGTCTTTTTAAATAGTTGTAATTTAATGTAAAATATTCTAAAAATGTATATTCCAGTTCGGCATGCTACTCATTTCAGAGAGTTGCAGAATATTTGGGATAACAACGAATAGCGTGTTCTAGGAATTATAGATTCTGATTAATGACTATCGTACTTAACACGAATGGGTTAAAGATAACGACTTCATTCAATTTCACTCACCCCACATTTTTAAATGTTTGGAACTATTTTTACAATGTTTGCTTTTTTTATATGTAATATCCGCATCAATAACGCTTATGAACAACTGTATATGGGATTTCATAATAGTTTTCATATAATGAAAAATGTTTATATTTAAATTTACAGTTTTTTACCTATCGGTTGCAAATGAAAAGGAGTATTGTGGATCTCTGAACGTAAAGAAAATTCATTATGTTAATAAGTATTACAGAGGGGAGGAGGAAAAGTGACATGAGTGTAGTGGTACAATGTAAATGATAAATTGGCATGAGTCAGACCTTGGAAGTTTGTGGTTTTTGTAATGATTGATAGCTATTGTAAAGGAATTAATAACTTAGTTGGTAATGTGTTATTTTTGTTCTGAAATACTTATTGAAAAAGAAATCATATTTTCTTTCACAGACTCAGGAGAACCTGAGCTGTCGGTATGTAACATACATATTGATCTTTTAACGTGGACGTAAATAATTATAAAAATATAAGCTGTATCAAATAAATTATTTGTAAATATATATTGGTTAACTTAATGCAATAGAGAATTATACAATATTTCAGTTTAGATGAATCTTAATATCTCAATAAATTACCAATTCATAACGTAGAGTCAGTGAACGTGATTCAAAGATGTTGATTTAGAGTTACTACATGATGAATACATATTTACAATACAGGTATTTGTGCCTTTTGAAAAATGAAGACGTAAGCATTTAATTAGTGTTCATAAATCGTATAATATAGTATGTGTAACATTATTCATCATTAATTTAGTAAATTTGTCCACAAAAATACATTTAAGTATTACTTCAGATTTACTAAAATTTTATCGTTAATCTCCGATTAATCAGGCTGGTAAAATTATTTTTTTTGACTCCATTTTTTATGATATTTGTTACTGCCCTGTATTACTATTATCTAGCTTACCACAGTACAATTAATATTTTCTGTTGGCTTTTTCTTGTATTTTTATTACCTTTTCTTTGAATTGATTAAAATTTTGGATGTAGTAGAAGGTAAAAAAACCTTACTGCTCATTACCCAGAGAGGTTACGAAAGAGCCCAATTCTCGCTCACAAACGTATATTTAGACATCCTGCTTCATCCACGATATAGTTAACGTTTCAGGATAATGGAGGATTTTCACCGCCCTAAAAAATTCTTCTACTTATTCAAAGTCATCTTCCGTCTCTGACTGCCTTTTTCCACTTCTCGGCCAGTATCTCTTATTTTGCGTTTGGTTATTCTCAGCATTTATGCTCTCTTGTGAGATGTTTCGTAGCATTCTATTGTATTACAGAGAAACTTGCAGGGGCTCGTTCTCCGTCCTAAGATCTCTCAGTCTCTCATCTCTTTGCTTTTCTTTCTCGTATAATGTGATAGAAATTTGTAATTATTTAAAATTTCTTTTAACGGAAAATAAACTTTCAACATTTGAATTCTATCTCACGTTTTGGAAGGTGATTGACCGCTTGTGGCATACCCGAAGTACGTGTTTGGTCGTTTTATTCACTTGTTAGGCATTCACACAGCGTGGAGTTTAATTTTCTCTATCCGAAATAATTTTGCATTGTACGCTCAATGAACGCTTAAAAATCTGGCAATCTCTTTTGTGGGCACAAATTTGCTTATAAGTATTGCGCAGGTCGATTTCAGGGAGAAATTGTACGAGCATAATATCAATCGAAAAATTGTGATATGTATGCCCTGTAATTTGTTAGCATTGCAGATAATAAGAAGGTATGTGTAATGCCACAACTAGGACGGTAAAATAAAACCGTCATTATGAATGTCAGTGTTTCAGTAGCAGTAATGATGTTAAAGTTAATTTTGACCGTATTTCTCTTTTAATTGGTAAACCGGTGGAGCAGCCTTCGATAAGCACATCTTCAGCCCTATCTGGATTCCAAGTTAATTATATTTGGGAACTCTGGCAACAGGGAATGGAGTTGCTGATGGAATGCTGCCGGAAATATATACTGCTGGAATGTCTTTGATGAGATCGACATATACCTGTTGATTCTGCACCGACGAGAAGCGTACCGTGATAATTATAGGTTAACTGCGTTTACTCTTACTCTGAATAGAATTCTCTAGACAAAAGTATAAGTGTTACTATCTGAAATGAAGAGCTATGCTCATTTAGTGATGAAGAAACATCTTATAAACACAGATCGTAAACATATTATACCCTATTATCTTATTCTGCACATACGGATTTTACTGTTCGTTTGACATTATCTAAATGTAAAATGAATCGTTTAACAATGTTTTGTAAACTAGAAAATAATAAATCGTGAACAGTTAACTACATATGACCTACAATTTCTTAAATTGTAAGGACACAAGGCGGTGCTAAAATTAACAATACATTCGTAGAATAACATTATCCTATATTATGTCACAGTATTTATAAGAACAGTAAATATAGGTGGCAAAATAAATACCACACAACATTCTGAGATTGAATGTAGGGCGAAACGTTCTTGTATGTATTTATTATTACTACAGGAGTGCTTGGTAGCATTTTGATGATGAAATTAAAGTACAAAGATAAATTGTTGATAAAGAAAAAGAAATTTAAAATAAAAACTAAATTTAAAATATATATTCCACATCCTTTTATTTATCTCTCTTACAGAAATTTCTCACGCGACGAAATTAACAGAAATTACAGAAACGATGTGTGGTGTTTAATTTATCACTTAAGTATGTCTGTTCTGGGTGCCATTATATCAATTTATTACATTTAATCTAATGACAAATTTGTTACGTTTCATAATCAAACACATCTTATCGAAACATCAATATTTTCTTTTTCTAAATTAGATCATGTCACGTAAACGCATTAAAAATTATCACAACTATTTTACATTATAATAACATTACTAATTTTCTATTTAGTTAAAGTAATTAACAACATAAATCATTTAGGTTTTAGTTACAATAGTTTTGTTCCTCATCAGCAATTAATTAATTAATTAAATATTTCCGTTTAAAGTGAATTGTTAATATTAGAACACATTTATAAATAAAATAATTAAATTAAACTGCCTTAATATTATAAATAAAATACATAATAAATGTAACGTCCGATCTGCGGCAGAGCAAATGTTACAACAGCCCCTTCTGTGCTCTGCCGTCGATTAATTATTTAGTTCACGTTAATCAGATAATTTTAAATAAAATTTGTTTAATTTAATAATTTATTAAGAAGAATTTATTGTCGAGCAATGACTTGTAGAATTTCTTCGGGGCGTGGTTGCGTTTCCTTTCCGAATGTCTCCTAGAACAACCTCCTCGTGATCGTACCTCGTGGCGAACTTGTATCTTATTTAGAATGACTTTTTGTTATTAATTCTATCTATGTGAAGATATTTTAAATTTTAATTTATTTATAACGGTCTCACCGACTGCCTGGTCATTAGCGACCACAGTGACAACTATATATACTATACATATTATTATAAAATTAAAAAACACATTATTTACTATTATGAATTTACATAAAATACTGGTAACATCCATTTTTCTGCTCGTTACCACTAACTAATTATTTATCTTCTTTAAAATTAAATTTTTAAATTTTAACAAAAGAGAACACAGAATACAATACATTTAAATTAAATCAAAAATATTACTGTCCTTACAAAATGTAATAATGTATTTTTGGTATTCATGGGAGTCCAAAATAGATTTGTAGTTTTTGCCCTGTAGGTATTTTTGTCAGTGTTGATGGTATTTGGGGCATTGATTTATGATATGGTCTATATTTAAGGCAGAATTACACAGATCACGAGACTGAAGGTGGGAAGGATCTATCCAAGAGATGTGTCCAGTTCTTATTCTGTTCCTTCCATCCAATATCTTAAATTATAGAAGTCTATGACGTTTTTGTGGAGGTCACTAGATTTTAAAGTTTTCCATATATTGTGCCATTTCTTTGTCATCTTGTTGCAGGTTTCAACATATCTTTCAGGCTATGAGATCTTATTAGCGCAGAGTTGCAGTCATCTAACATATTCCTTTGTGTGCTATATGATAAATCAGTCTGAATATCCGGAATTATCCATGGTGGGTGTTTGGTGGCTCTTCTTTCTTCTATTTTCGTATGTTTGATATTTAGCTTCTCGAGCAATCTTTTGACTATAGCATGGGTATGTAGCGCTGATGGTCGATATTAACTGGATATTTAGGGTATATATCATGGAAAATAATAGGGTTATAACCTATGTGACGATTGTTTTGTGGTCTTTGACATATTCGCCTCCGCATGAGCGCGCGTAAACAGCGAAGCCAAGAACCGTCCACGTGATTTCAGGTCGTGGTTTGAAAAGCAGTCGAGACTTGAGATGACATATTTTGATTGGTTTCGAGAGAATCACGTGGTTATTTCTTGAAAATCGCGTAGAAAAGAGTATCAGTAAAGTTTAGTAACCTGTGAGATGTGGTGAAGAAAGGTCCGATTAAGGTGTAAATTATTTAGTGGTTTTAATTAAGTTATATAATAAAATTACTTGTGCTTTAGAATATAATATAATAATAATTTTATTAGTAAAAACCCAATCACTTAAAACAAATGAGTAATTAAAGAGGATGATTTTTCAATATCAGGATTAATTACTTATTGGAGTAAGCACGTGCAGCAGAGATTTCCTTTACTTAAGGATCCTGTTTTACCTTCATTCGTCTCTCAAGGTGACGAGGCGACCGGATCTTCCTTCTTCCTTCGGCCTGAATTGTAAATTTTTCCTCTGCCGGCGGAAAGTGGGATGAAAATGATTCTGCCGGTGATTGAGGTAAACCCAGTTTTTCCTTATTCTTCCCACTGGCATTCCTTTGTCTCAATATCTTCTCACTAAATAGAAACAATTCACACCTCACTTTCAACTCTTGTTACACTCTCCAGCTTTCTCCTTCCTTCCACGTCCTGATCAATCTCCTCCCTTCCACCTCGCCTTCTTAACGCCTTGAACAACTATGAAAATTTTTCGGCTCCTCACCTCCCATCGAAATTCGTATATTACCTTCTACAAGGGAAAAATCTATCACACGTAATGCTTTTCCGCCAATCATTATCAGTCCTTCGGAAATTTTGAAGGATGAATGTTCCTTCAGCAAAAACAATCCTAATATTATAAACCCACAGACAGGCAAGTTTGGTATTCTGACGTTCGCCTCTCTGGTTCCGTAAAAAACTGTCACGAGTTAGAATGCTAATGCTGAATTTTTTGATCCTTTAAAATTCTTAAAGTTTGAACAAAATTAGGAGGGTCCTACTACGTTGCAAGAGGGTTGCGAAGATTCGTGACCACGTGAATTACGTGTCGCTGACAGGAGACGGTGAAGATCCGTCGCGTTTTGGCCGTCTCGCGATTAGTCGCGTTCATGTACATTACTCGGCTAACGAACAAGCCACAGAGTGTAAATGGTGTTAGGCCTTAGTAGAAAGCAAAAGCTGGAGAAAACGATCTGTGATGATCTTGTCGACGTGTATTGTCTTTAGGAGTGTACGCTGAACTGGCCAAACGGTGATGAATGGAATTTAGAATGTGTAATAGCCACGCCCTGTATTAGATTATCTATTTTCAGGTCTCTGATTTAATAAATAGTGTGAATACGTTACACATAACAATAATTGTGGTAGGAGGTCGTCGTTTTCGAAGCCATAGCTAGCGTAAATGCGTATTGCGTGGTACATTCCACCATGATGGGGGGGTGGGGGTTATGTTAACTATTTAATGAATTTAAGTTTTGTATTTTATATACACATTTATTTAAAGAAAAACAATATAATTTTAAATGGGGTCCTGCGAGGAGATTACAAGTTCAAAAAATAAATAATTAAAGGGGACGATTTTAAGGTCCTCGGGGTTAAATTATTAGTTGGGTAACCACGTGCAGCAGTTTCGTTCTCTGGACGAACCTGTTTTATTCACCTATTTTCTTGGTGTGGATTGACAGGCGACTGGACTTCCTTCTCTTGTTGTTCTGGATGATCCTAGAGCCGCCGGTAAATTGAGGAAAACTCGAGCCTTTTCCTCCTTCTTCCTTTGTTGTTTTTTTTCTAGGTTAATAACACTTCAATCCTTCGCTGCTATCTCACACCATGCTACTGCTTCTTCCAATGATTAATCCACTCATCATAATCTCCTATACCTGTCAATCCTTACATTATACTGACTATTTTCCCGCCTTTCACCTTCGCAGATCACCTTCCGAATAGTCCACCTCCATGGGATAGAACTATGTAACGTGACGATTGTCTGCCAATCATCGTGAGTTCTCCGTCAAGCGCGGGAGATTTTATTTTTTTGATGATACAGTTATGTGTTCCTAGGAAATTCCTAAGGTGAACCCTCTCTCAGTCAAAAACAAGCCTACCGTTAAAAGCACGCAGACGGTCGCCTCCTCGGCACCCGGAGAAACCCTTTTAACCTGGCCAGCGACATGTTATTACTGAAATTTTTATATAATTTAATATTCCATAAATAGGAATAAAAATTGGGCAGAGTTCTAATGCACTACAGTTCTGGAAATTGTCTAAGAGAATAGGTGGAAAACCAATCTACAACCCCACAACAATATGGATTGTACTTGGTGCTCAAGATTCCTACAAGAGGACGTATTTCAATGTAACTTGAATATTACCAGTTTTATTGACTAAGTTTACTAGTGTCCTCATAAAACTGTAAGAAGACTCTGACCAAGACGCTTAGCAATGAAGCTGTCACGTTTGCGACAACTGCAGTTAGCGGACGTTTATCCGCGATATCTAGTTTCTACAGTCAGTTTTGCCAATCAAGTTGTCCAGAGAAGAGTTTTTCCCTTACTCGTTCATTGCCCAATAGAACGCGCTGTTTGTTTCTCAGTGAAGGTTGTCTGTAGCGTTGGCGTAGCCTCCAGCTTTATTGGAGAACTTATCCCCCTCGATCAGTCTTCGGATAAGGCATGTCCCCTGGGCAGGATTACGCAATAACGCAAGTAAGGAAGAAGCGCAAGGTCAGGCTGGCAAGGCGAGGCAAGGCGAGGCATGGAAAGGAAAGGCGCCGTTCGTCGGGGGAGCAATTCAACAAGATCCTCTCGCGCAATGCTCACTGATAAGGCGGAGCTATCAAACTTGCGTCTTTATGGCTCCCTTGTGCACTCAGTTGCTTGTTAATTCATATAGGCGTAATAGACCGTTTCCGTTCTTGATATCAAATAACTTTCATCTGCACTGTTCTTCGGGATACTTACGAATCCTACAACAGTTACCTGAATCCTGGCATGGATCTAAAATAACAATACCTCAAGTAAATTATTTGCAGATTGATATGTTCGTTAAATGTTATATTCTTATAGTAACGGAAGGAGAATTGGTCCCTCTTACGTAAAGAAATTACTCTCAGGTGTATGGATTTAAATGTTTTATTTTCGCGAAAGTTCCTAACCGTTAGCGTTATCCAGAGTTAATCTTTCGTATTAGTAAATAATTTATCTTTTAGATGTGGAGGAAAGTGTTTTTAAGGGGTGCAGGAATTTAAATACCTAGGCTCTCTGATAACTGCACAAAATGAAGTTAAAACGGAAATCAATGCCAGACTGACCGCAGGAAATCGATGTTCCGCGGATTTATTTCCAACATTAAGAAACAAGCAAGTTTCACGGAAAGCTAAGTTGACCATTTACAAAACTATAGTTCGACCTGTGGTTACATATGGAGCTGTGACATGGATATTAAATAAATACGAAGAAAAAAGGTTAATGACATGGGAAAGAAAGATATTGAAGAAGATCTCTGGACCAGTGAAAACAGAGCTGGGATGGTGCATCAGAACAAATCAGGATCTTAGAGACCTGTACAATGAGCTGGATATAATATCTGTGATAAAAACTGCTCGAGTGCGTTGGCTAGGACATGTACATCGAAAGGAAAATACAATACAAGTGGCAGAAGATACAGAGGTAGACCAAGAAATCATTGGATTGAAGAAGTGGAGGAAGACCTACGCTCTATGGGAGTCAGGAGATGGAGAACCAAGGCAATCGAAAGAGAGATTTGGAAGAAGATAGTTGCGGAGACCAAGGTTCTACAAGGACCGTAGAGTTTAAGGAGTCTAAGTCAATCAAAATAATTTCATGGAAATAATTAGCTCAAATCGGGATTTAAGTAATATATTACTAATAACATAAATTGATCAAATTAAAAATTAACGACCTGTATGACAGACGGTTACAGAATATTTTGAAGAATTTTCAACACATATTCGACGTTTCGACCATCCATTGTGATCTTTGTCAATAAACGAAACCAAATCAGGATTTAAACACAATGAACAGAGAATAGCTAAAAGAAAAAATTAAAAAAGATAATTTAATAAACCATCATATAATTTGTTTAATTACGAAGAAATCATGTCTTATATTAACAGTAAATTTATTGCATCTAATATGCATATTAATAACAATCCAGCGGGCGATGAAGCTATATCATGGCTGTTCAGGATAGTTTGATAAATGTATGAAATAGGAAGAATATCAGTAGATTTTAGTAAAAACATCATTATACCCATACCGATAAAGACTGGGGCTGATAGATGCGAATAGCACAGAATCTCATGCCTGCAAATGTTAACGAAAATAGTGTGTAGGACGATGGAACGACGAATATAATGCAGGTTAGGAGAAATTCAGTTTGGTTTTAGGAAGAAATATTTCATTTGCGTCTAATTTTAGAAGACAGAATAATAAAAAACAGGTCTACGTTCACAACATTTGTAGAACACACTATTAAGGATTTTGAAGAGGGCAGGAATAAAATATCGAGAAAGAAGGCTCATACATAACCTTGACAAAAGGCAGTCAGCAGTAATTAGAATTGAAGGGCAATAAAATAAAGCAAAAATCAAAAATGTAGTAAGACAATGATGCAGTCTGTCACCCATGCCGTTTAACTTTTATTTAGAAGAGGCAATGAAAACATTAAAACAGAATATGTAAAAAATCATACTACAATGAGAAAAAATGAAATCCCTACGCTTTGCCGATGATATTGTAGTCCTAGGAGACTCATAAGAAGACTTGTAAAACATAATAAATGGCATGAACGTGGTCCTGGATAAAGAGTTCAATATAAGGATTAACAAAGGGAATTTAAAATTCTTCGTAGTTTTGTTTTAAGCTCTGCTATACAGGTCGTTAATTCTCCATTTTATTGTGTTATTCACACACATTAATTGTTTTGTATAACTACCATTGATATACCCTTAAATTTAAAATTATAATAACTTTTTAAAACTTTTAGCTTCTCTTAATACAGAACCGAGGAACTGTGTACAAATATCTTGTGCCAAAGCATTTAGAAATATCGAGAATAAAATTTTACTGTTTCCAGATGATCTCATATTCTTTTTTTCATCTGTTGTATTTTGTTTCTTCTACTCAATTTACTGGAACTGCTTCCAAGATTAACGTTTCGTTTGCTGACTTCGACATTAGTAGATTTACAGTTTTACCTCTTTCCAAATTTTCATGGCTCTCCCTTTTAATCCTACATACTCGATCTTTTATCCTTAGATTGTATTTGTCCTAAACAAATGACTTGTATTTATTATTAATACAGGTGGGCATTTGCCCGATGGCAGTTTGTTGATGAAATTAAAGTAAAAAATAAATTGATAAATTTAAAGGACAAAGATAATTATAGAAACATATTAAATCAAAAAATATTTCACGTCCTTCTTTTTACAAAGAAGCACCTACTGTCGTCGTCAAATTAGTACATCCCTGAGTTTGAAGCCTCGCTGTGTCCATTCGGAATGACCTACGTTTTTGAGAATGGTCACTTTTTACTCATAATTTAATGCCATTTTATGATATGCAAAATATTAATCATTATATACATGAGTTTTAGCAAAACAAATTCAGGTTTTTTGTCTTTATTTCACATAGATCAACTTTGATAACTCATAGATTAAAAAAAGTCTCCCGCTCAGTGATTCTAAATTCTTCTTGACAACGTTTGTATTCTTAGGGAGAGTCTCTAGTACCCTTTCAGGCAAAGCATTCCTGTCCCTTACCACCCTACGAAGGAATATTTGCCCACATCCGTTCTTTGGTCCCTTTCCTTTGTTTTGTAATTGTGGTCGTTTTTAAAGAAAATTTTATTTACACTTAGTCTCTCCCTTATTTCTGACCAGATTGTTTTTTTTCTCTTCTGCATTTTACTGAACAGGAAATTTTCATTTTTAATCAAATTACTCAAATACTTCTGTTTTCAGTAAGTTGTATTATTTGAAAACCATAGACTTTATGTCCATTAAGAAACTTATATTTAACAAATTTGCATACAGTTTGTTGATTTTAGTTTATGTTTACACGAAGGTTGAAACAGTAACGAGTTGCTAGTTTTTTCAGACGAAGCTAGTGAACCTCTTGGTAATTATTGGGCCTAACGACTGTTCGTCATATGTCCGCCCGAGGCATTTGAGCGCAAGTGAGGAATGGCATAGTTGGACTTCATTCGCTATTTGTTGTGCAAACGTCGGGGAAAGCTGGAGATGGGGCAGGACACTGCGAGCCCTGCCTGCCTTCCGGCTTCATTAATCACTCGACCGCAGCCACTAATGTGTCAATACCACAGGCTAGATGTGATTAGTGCCCAGTCGCATGCCAATCGCAATGTCATCCGATTACAACAAACGTGCGGACGCAGAGACAAAAAATTAAACATGCAAACAACCGGCGCGTTAAGTATTCTCGCTCCAGCAAAATATTACCCTAGCGGAATCGAAACAGCTTCCCCAGGCCGGATTGTCGACGCTACTGGAACCATACACCCATATAATTATTTTCATTTGAAATTATAGTTATACATCGCAAGGAAGGACATTTAAAGAGGCAATTGATAGAATTTCTGATGGGCTTCTAAATTGGCTTTCTTACTTTCGTCACAAATGCTCAATTTAAGCTATAAATAATATAATTATTGAATGATATGAGTTCTCGTTTGCTGCTCTCATTAAACATATTTCAGTTTTTTTAGTTCAAATATTTTAAGAAATAAAACACTGAATTTGAAATTCGTACGTGGTCTAATTCATTGCAATGTCACGCATTTTTGAATTATCATATTAATAACATTCATTCATGTCCAATAATAAAATCATTTACTTGGCTTGAAACAAATTTTTGGGGTTATAATTGTTAAAGATTAAGAATATTATATATATATATATATGGAAATACATCAAATTTACATTAATTAAATGATATGTTACAATTTATTAGCCAAATTCTTTTTATGATTACGGCCTCAGTTTAGGATTAACAATATCCTAACGTTTAGAAAAATGGAATCTATTCTAGGGTCGTTTTAATGCCTTTACATAGAAGCGGATTTAAAAACAAACTACCTACTCGGAATTGGTGGTACAAGGAACTCGGAGGAAAAGTTGCAAAACAGAGTAATTACCCGCCTTTAGTTTTGTCTGTAACTCGCCGCTGACCCTCGGACCTCGTGCCGGTCCCCAAAAAGATTCCTTCATACTTCCGCGGATCACAATCCTCAACCACTCAACAGATTTAAATAGCCTCTTAGTTACCAAACACACACACACACTACCTCTCTATAAATGACCCTCCACGACTCTCTTCATCTATCATCATAAGCCCATTGTCAATTCATAATCTCTAATTTCAATCCCTTAATGTCTGAAAATCAATTTTCATCACTTTTAATAACATTACTTACACCACTATTTAATTTACTTCGGTGACGGCGTTAAAAACGTATCGAATTTTAAGTATGTACCTTTAGTCTTTGTGAGGAGCCATTCACCACGCTTACCATCTATGTTTGGGGAAAATATCAGACCTAGTCACAGCCAGTTGTCACTGTGTCTCAACGTTGTAGAAATCCCGGGCCGGGTTGAACTTTCTTAGTTTTATTTCCCTGTTTTCAGCATTCCTCAATTTCTCTAAAGGTGACAAATTGCGTATTGAATTTTCTTTTACAAGTACAATCGCATATATCGCAGCAACTTGGCATGAAACCACATCTCAGGTTTTTTTGAGTCGGTGCAATAATATATTATTTTTTAAATACATCAGACCGAACACAATACTTTGACAAATTATTTATTTATATTATTACATTAACTCCCAACAAAAAAGTCACCAAACGTAAAGTTCCTACAGCAAACGCCAAAGGCTATCGTAAGGTCACCAATGATACCCTATCACCGCGTCCCTCTTCTTCCACCTTTCACACAAATGTAATAAGATTGTTACAGTACCTTGTGTAATTGATACATTGTCACACATGTTCTAATTGCACATGTATTGTTTATGTAGAGCAGGGAGGGGTAATGTGACAATTCTAATGGAAATCGAATTTCCAATAATTCATGGCTATTAATGGAAGGATATCACATATTAGTTTTGAATCTTGTATTGTCAGACAGCACTATATATATTTCCGACCAAAGAAAACTACAATTTATAGAATTGTTCTATTGATGGCGTTAGTTTTGACACTTCCCTACCGAATGCGGTAAATTGCCACTTTCTGTCAGGTACTATTGACTATTAGTGTAAAATATGTGCAATTGCAGTACATATTTCAAATTGATTACTATTAATTTTATAATAAATAAAATGAAAAACACAAGTAAAAATGTTATTTAAATACATTTTAATCAAATTTATTAAATAAATGAGAAGTATTAATTAGTTTTGAAGGATTTTAATTAAAAGAGAGAAGGGCTTCTTGAAATGAATCCCTAGCCAAAGCCGTCACTAGAGATTACCAGCAGGACCATCCGGCGGCAGACCAACGCCTTCTCTTTTTTATTACCATTAACGAAATTCATATGTTATATGTTAAAGTAGCAATGCCCGCGACTACGTTCGGGCGGAAACAGCTCTTTTTATTTTTTCAAACATCTAAACCACTGTTACATAATTTTGATAAAGTTGAATTCATTGAATGTATAAAAATCACGGTATCATTTATGTATGATCGCTTCAGGGCAAACATTATAACTCGCAGTTGATTTGAACTGCCCCAACTTTTACATACAAACCTCCAGACTGCTCTACCTTCCGCATCTCTCCTTTTCAATTCTCTTCCTATGCTACTAAAGGGGAGTTGTCTGTTTCAGGATCACCCTCATGTAGCCTGTTAACCCCCTCCCCTCTCCCAAAAAAACAGAAACACAGACAGCAACTCCAATTATATATTTATTTTATTTGCTTTTAAAAATGAGCAATTACTAAATATCTAAATTTACCTGACGCGACAAATAAAATCAATTTAAGTATACATCTTATCGACGATCAAAAAAAGCTTATTATTTCTCAGAGAGTTGGCTCTCTGCAAACGATAGTTAATTACGGCGTGAATCCTGCTGAAACAATAGATGGAGTAAGAATACTCGCCCCTTGTATCTCTCCTGCCGCCAAAATTACCTTCATAATAACATAGCTAAGTTAAAACTTAAAACTCGCAGTTATTTTTCAGGCCGGCTTTCGCGCGGCAATTCAATGGATTTGTAAATATTGCAATATATCTAAATCAAACATGCACGAAACTAACAGTTAAAATTCCTGTTTCAATCCCTGAAATTTTCATTGAAATCCGTTTAGCCGTTTCGGAGCATATACAGATCAAGTTTATAGGCAAGTCACATGCATTTTGGGATATTTGATTGCGAGTATGCCAATAAACCTTTCCCGTGGAATGTTTCATATCAATAGCTTATGATATATATCGAAATGAAACATATGTATTTAAGTTAAATCTTCTGTTTTTTAAACCCTCAAATTTTAATTGAAATCCGTTGTGCCGTTTTGGAACCGATTCGAGATAAACTTCCAGACAGACATTTCAATTTTATTTATTGGTATGGGCAATAATTACACATCTGAACTGTGACGTTATTTTTAAAACATTTTATAGATTATTTATTATAGTATACAAATTGTAATTTTTCCTTGCTAAGGTAATTGACAATTAATTTTACAATGTTCTCGTCTTTTCCAAATCAATCAAAGAACATTGACTGTTCAAACTCTTTAAAAATGTTTTATGGGCTATAAATTTCACACTAAAGTGAT
Organism: Eucriotettix oculatus; assembly: GCA_034510155.1. Lineage (NCBI taxonomy): Eukaryota > Metazoa > Arthropoda > Insecta > Orthoptera > Tetrigidae > Eucriotettix > Eucriotettix oculatus. Next base: position 47,660,115 of record CM067376.1, on the reverse strand, counting down.
AGTAACGAATTCATTATTTGTATTTTAATAGACTTCATTTCCCAAGTCGTTTGTCTTAGAGCAGTTCGCATTCTAGATGTGCATAAATGACCGTAGAAGGATCACTTCGAGCAGATGGGATCCTGGGATGGATCTATTACGAACCATCGAACGATCTCCTTGTTTAGCAATTTGGCATTTATGCCTGAGGCTATGGAGCGGCCTATCTTAAGGGAAGAGGCCCTTTCCCTGAAGGATATCAGCAGTGTAATTGCGCTGTCTCTTGGCCTGAGCTGATGTCAAATGGAGTCACTTTATCTCCTCACAGCATTAGGTTAGCTCACGTCCATCTGGAGGAGGAAGTCGTGTCGTCTCCCCTGCCAACGATGGCTGCTTAATGTTCTCGCCGTTTTATGCGTCGTGCGACGCAAAGATTAACTTTAATGGAAACAGAACTCTTGGCGTCGCCTGCGCTATAGACGAGGATTGCCCGTGACTTATTATGCCAGACTGTAATGAGCTAGGATACAATTTCTTTCGTGAGCTATTCATTTTATTCTGTGATCTACACACTTTGCTTGTCGTTTTACCCGGTACTTTTCTTCCACAAATGACTTAGATGAACTAATACTGAAGTAATATATAACTTCAAAAACTGAAAACTACACAATAAAGTTCTCAAAATAGTTGACTAACCTAATTAATTTAAAATACATAAAATAGATGTCTTAATCAAATTTAGATTTTTGCAAAACTTAGTTATAACGACGCCAGCTCCTTTTCTTATGGTAGTTTGTAATGACACTAAAGGATTTATAAAAATGGAATTTTTAAATTTATTTCAAACGTAAAGAAAAAATATTTGTAAATATTAAATCAATCTGTAACCGTAAATATTTAAAAAACATTCGGAAGGCCCTAAATTGCCATCGCTAAAATCTAAATTATTTTTCTTGGAACTAGATATAGATACAGCACTGAAATATGCAGAGTTTATATTTAGCCTCATGTTGTATGTGTAAAATTATAAAAAATTATTCAGCATACTTAAAATTTTAATTACTTTATGCATAAAATCTGTTTGAATGGAATAATTTTACACACATTCCATAAAGTAATAAATAAGCTAAAAATTTCAGTACTTCTCTATGTAACTGTTTTCGAGAAAAAGGTACTTATTTTATCATTTAAAAGATAACAGACATGACGTTTATCCATCACCATGCCTCTTCAGACTCTCCAAGAACTCAGTCCTTCATTCATTTTAAGAAAGGAAAGCCTGATTATCCCAAAAATATAGCATAGTGCCTATCCTTTAGTCCCACCTCGGAGAATGTCATCTTGTCAGTAGACACATTGCTGCTTTAAATTCAAAACGCAAAGAATCTTATTCCAAAATAGAATGAAGAGATAAAAAAATAACTTGAAAGAAAAAACGATTAAATCAATGGAAAGTAATTGGATGAAAGTACATAAAGCAAAAACTTGGGAATTTTCCTCAATGACTATGATTATAAAAAAGTTATTCACCCTAATGACTTTCCTAGAAGTCGTCGGGTGGTGCTATCAAGATGAGAAATTCCATTCAAGCTTAACTCACTCGTTCTTATTTTCCAAGTATCCGCTCCAAGCTGCCATTGATGTAACATACATGTAATTTTTGAATGCGCCAATCTTAAAGCTGCATTAAAGAAGTGGATAGAAGGTTAATCGGAGGACGATTTAAGCTGCTCCAGCCAAATCTACAGAACATATATTATTCATATATTGGTCCTGAGAAACTTTTGATGCGACATCAATTGATGAGAGGAGTAGAAAGAAATGTTTTATGCCAGCTGTGAACACCTTACTATCCGCTGGATGGACAACATCAAATACCGCAACTTTTAAAAACGAACAGCACGCAGTTTCGTCGAAGAAAAGTAAACGATAGAATTTAAAGCAGTTGCAAAGTGCGCACCATCGTAAATCCTCCAGACGTTTCAAAAAAATCGTTTGCTTTAGTAGCAAGAGCTCTGCTGACCTGGCGAAGGTAAGTAATGATTTGAAGATTTCCTAGCTACAAGAAACAAACTTACCGTTCAGATCAAGTCTGTAACTGGTCTTAACATTTAAGGTTGGAGAGCGTCATATAAAAGCGAGATAAAAAGCTTTCTGGCACTACATTTCTTAAAAATTGGAATTCAATGTATTTTTTTTAATTTAGTTCAGATTGTAAGGTAATACTTTGCATTTTATAACTGTAGTGCACACATTACAAATAAAATAATGTTTCAACAAAATAGATGTAATATGAGATTGTAACTTATAAAAATTTCTAAATAATAATAAAAAATACATTATTATTTACTACAATTAGCTAGAGGATTGGATGTTAATTTAAATCAAAATAAACTATCGGGTTAGATAAAAAAATTACATTTATTCACAGAAAACAAAAGAAAACAACAATAATTAAGGACTTACGGTCCAATTAATAATTTTACCACGACTAGCTCAATTACGTTTACTTCTACTTAAGGGTAATTTTTTGTGGGTTTATCTTGCAGAAACAAAATTGTCAACACGCACTTTTAGATATTGGCACTAACACACCTGAGATTTATTGTGGGTCGTAAACAGGTATGTCTTTTGTCTACGCCGGTATCTTGAGGTCCGTCTTCCACGAATTCTGGTCGCTTTTGGAGCTCGTTCCTGGGCTCTGGAAAATTACTTGGACAGGACTCCACCAACTTGAAGTTCGCCTCGTTGTACGGACATCCTTCCTTCTTTACGCCAGAAAGATCCCTAGTTTATTCTCCTCCTGATTATTTCAAAGCTCGTTGCTGATTGATTAGTTTATCTATTAACGTGGCCCAACTATCACGCACTCTCCTGAAATCCGGCTTGTTCAATTCTCCCTGCCCAACTTCTATCCATCCTTGCAGATCATCTCCTTCGTTCACCCCACCATGGGATGCATGGCGGATCACCTGACTCTCAGCTTCCAATTAAAATTCATCTTGATCCGTGGTTTCTCTCCCTAATTTCTGAAAAGCGACACGTCTTCCAAAATTCTCGGGGTCAAGAAACTGGACTCAGATACCAGATTTTTAAGTCGCCAAACAGTCGATCTGTCACTTCGAAAACCCGATGACTCGTCTCTCTGGCGCCTTGGTGTTTACTTGTACTGTGTGTCTCTAATATGGAGAATGCAACACCCTGTGACGAAATAAAATGGCGATAGCCACATAAACTCCTTTCATTATGTCGAATTGAAAGTGAGTTACGGAAAGGTCCGTATTCTTTTAGGAAGAATGTAGGGACAAGCGAAGCAATATTGATTCAGCGCATAATTATAAAAGACAGGATAAGTAAAAACCGGGCTACGTTAATGGCATTTTTTAAATTTATAAAGAACCTATGATAACGTAAACTGTAACGCATTAACAAAGATTTTGAAGAGGGCAGGAATAAAATATCCAGAAAGATGTTATCCACAACCTTTTACAGACGGCAATTAGCTATATTTAGAATGAAAGGACAAGAAAAGAAAGGAGTAAGGCAAGGATGCAGTCTGTAATCATGCTCTTTAATCCAAATATAGAACAAGCGATGAAGAAAGTTGAAAAGGAATATGGAAAAAAGATTCATAACTGCAAGGAGAAGAAATTAAAAACCCTAAAATTTGCAGATGATGTAGTATTGGAGGAGTCAGAATAATACTGGGAAAACATAATAAATGACATGAACCTGGTCCTGGAGAAAGAGTACAACATGAGGATTAATAGAGGAAAAACTAAGATTATAAAGTGTATTATGGGAAACAGTTGAATAAAATAGGGTGTTATATTCGGAAGGAAATTTTGAAGGAGTTACAGAGAGGAAAAGAATAGAATTTTTTTAAATGTAGTGCCATATAAGAATGTTGAAAATTAGATTGGTGGTTAAAGTAATTAACCAACTCTAAGCAGAACAAGAGAAGAGAGAACAATATGGAGGACTTTAAGCGATAGATTAATTGGCCACGTTTTGGAACACGAGGATCTTGTTAAATTAGCACATTATAGGGAACTGTGTCATGTAAGTCAAGAGGAAATGGCCTCGGATAGAATTCGTTAAGGAGATTAGGGAGTATATCTAATGTGGTAGTTATATAGAAAGGAAAATTAATGCCCAGAATAGGTACGTATAGAATGGAGGGTTGCTTCAGACAAGTCTAAGAATTGGTTACTATAACAACAAAAATTCCTCCTTATTTGAAAAAAAAATTACTATCATAAAACATTACGACAACACAAAAGCGATTGAACCGAATTTTCGACTACATATTAAAAGGTTGCTATATGATGAATATTTTTGTTGATCTTATGTTTAGCAGTTATATAAAGCATTCTAATATTATTGAAAAAACGTTTGATTAATGTATGTTAATGACAATATTATTGTTCTTCAACCCTCATTGTCTTCGGTAGGGAAAGAGAAGGCTCATTAGTACCGAATTTATAGATTTATTTGCCTTTTAGAACAATAGCAATGCTTCTGTGCCTGTAAGTTACGTCTTATTATAAGGTTAAATAAAAATGTTTGGATTTTCAATATGGGCGCGTTGATGTTGAAATTCTACTTTAATTTGAAAAAAACATACATGAACCTTTGAAAGAAAAGAGAATTACGTTAATGCTTCACACGCAGCTTGTATTTCAACTTCCGCCCTTATTAAAAAAACATTTTTGCTATACCCAAACGTCACCGGGCATTCAGATAGATATGTATTTTACTTAAAAATATTGCTAATACGGTTTTGATTATGTATTTAAAGAGAAACTAAATGCATAGTACTCCAACAGCTTATGATCATTGGCAGTAAGTATGACTGTAATTTCAAATATTCATATTCCATATTTAATGCACAAATGTTTCTGGTTAACCGTTGAAATAAGTGTGTATAATTAAATTTCTATGAAGTAATCATTTGTTTCTATTAGATGGATTTTGTCTTGTTGAGACGTGAAAAAAAAAGATTTTTGCAACTTTTATTTCAGCTTAAATAATTCAAAAAGACAAGGTCATTAATAAATTAAGAGAAAGATATTTTTTTTAAAAAAAATGAAGCTCGGAACTCATGGAGCCAAACAAAGCTTTCACTTAAATTAAATGCCAATGTGGCCAAAGTGGTGGGAGAGTTGTAGTAAATCACTACTATCATGACGGAGATTTATAAGGTACACTTGGATCAGAGCAAGTAAAACACATTCGTCTCTTAAAAACAAACTTCTAATATTATTTTAAGCTATGCAACTTGATATACAGTCACAAATCGACCGCACTGTAGGAAAATATATACTACACTTGCTTTGGAGTATTTATGAGTCCTTCATGATGGCATTCTGAAGTAAATCAGTGTGTGTTATCATTTTTTTTACAATTACGGCTTTACAAAAGCGTTTGGCGTATTGAGTAACATATTTATTTAGTTCGGAGTAGCTGGAATTCATTTGTTATCAACTCTAAATATACGGTTGAAAAAAAAATTGACAGAAAAGCTTTTGAAAAATTTTATGGCCATAATAATTTATCAGTACTTTCCATTCTCTCATTTCTCTTATTTTAAAAAATGAAATATGAGGAGAAATTAATATTTAAATAGATTTATTGTGTATTATGGCACGAGAAGGAAAATTACGTTCCTGATATTTCCACGAATTGATGTCAGCGCGAATAAATAGGACTACGTAATCTGCTGTAATACATTTGCAGTAGAAACCGAATTCAAGGTACGTTTACCTGCAGATGCGATGCCTATTAGCACATCGATTTGATTCAGACAACAGAATCCTGATGACTATGCACATTCTGCAATTGATGGTATTTGCCAGTGTTCCCAACTGTCATCACCGTTTAGATACAATAGATCAAGTTATTCCACGAGTTTTTGCTTAATAAGAGAAATTGTGTAATTGTGAGTATTCGCACATGTAAGAAATAAATATTTATTAAATCTACTGAGACTTGATGCAGGTTTTCTAGGGTTTTCCCTGCATGTCCTTAGGTGAAACACCGGGTAGGTTCCTAACCCACAGCCCAGGGGCCCTAGTCAACCCTTGGCTACCTTGCTCTACCTTCCGCATCTCCCCTTTTCAATTTCCTTCCTATACTATTAAATAGGAGTTGCCTGTTTCTGGATCATCCTCATGTAGGCTGTTAACCCCCCAAAAAAACTATGTTCATCGGCTGGGAGGGAGGGGGAGAAATAAAGTATCATAACAAGAAAAGATCAAAAAGGAGTAAGACAAGGGTGTAGTCTATCGCCCATGAAGTTTAACTTATATATGGAACAGGCGATGAAGACAGTTAAAACGGAATATAGAAAATCAATGATACTGCAAGGAGAATAAATAAAAACCCTGCGATTTGCAAATGATATTGTAGTATTAGGGGAGTCAGAAGAAGACTTGGAAACCATAATAAATGTCATGAACGTGGTCCTGGAGAAAGAGTTCAATATAAGGATTAATAGAGGGAAAACAAAGGTAATGGAGTGAAGTATGAGAAACAGTGGAATAACAAAGGGTGTCGCATTGGGAAGGCATATTTTGATGGAAGTTAAGGAATTCTGCTACTAGGGAAGCGCAAAAAATTGGGAAAATAAATGTAGTGGAGAGTGTAGTTTAGGAAACATTGGAATAACAAAGGGTGTTAGATTGGGAAGGGATATTTTGGAGGAAGCTAAGGAATCCTGCTACCTGGGAAGCATAGTAACTAGGGATGGTAGAAGTATAGTAGACATAAAGAGTAGGATAGCACAGGTAAGGAAGGCTTTCGCGAAAAAAAAGGAATTTACTTACGGGTAATATAAATATGAATATTAGTAAATCGTTGCTAAAAATGTTCGTATGGAGTGTTGCATTATGAGGTGCGAATCGTGGATGATAGGAATTGCAGGTAGGAAAAGCATAGAGGTCTTTTAAATGTAATGTTATAGGAGAATGCTGAAAATGAGTTGGATAGATAGAATCGCTAACAGAATAGAGCGAACAATCTGGAGGACAATGACCAAGAGAAAGACACGAGGGTCTTGTAAAATTAGCATTAGAGGGAAGTGGGTGGGGAAATAACAGAATAGGGAGGTCAATGATGGAATTCGCTTAGTAGATTAGGGAGGATGTGGGATGTGGTAAGTATGCGGAATTGAAAAGGCTTGCGCAAGATAGGTTAACTTGAAGGGTTTGCATCAGATCAGTCTTAGGACTGAATACCACAACAACAACATGTTTTTACACTTAAGTTACGAAAAAGCAAATTACTGTTGCGTAATGAATAATGGATGATTGGATTTTACATTTGAACGGCATAGATTTATGATGAAGTTAATAGATACATCTGATTTTTGTAATCAGAAATGTTGGCTTGGAACTTCAACAATTATTATTTAAATAAGTTATTATTACTGTATAATTAACTTATAACTTAGACGGATTCCATTTCACAAAACATCGGGAATAAACTTAAGAAATTATGAGTTCATTACTTGGATGGGTGACTGCTTTACAATTACTATTCTGTAATCATTGAATAAATTAATTACATGAGAAAATGTAACGCTTTTTCTGTGAAGAGGCTATATGAGGGTGATTGTCTTTACTTATTAATTCTATAGCTTTTAAGTAAGGGACATGCTGTTTGGCAGGAGGTTGGAGATGATAAGGCAGCAGCAAAGAAAGCGAAATCTGCGTAGAAAGTTTATTTTTGACTCGGATCCTCAACATGCTGCCTAGGCCACGGTCAAAGTTAGGGCAAGTATGAGTGGATGTGATTAGCTAAAAGGGTTGCTCAACTTGGAATGGAGGCCCAATACGATCAAAGGAAGGAAAGAAGGATTCCCAATCATGTTACATCTTGGTATAAAAATAGTGTCCGAGATAACGATTTTTGTGGATACATTTCATTGATCTATTACTTTATAAAACAATAGTTCACGTGTTGCTCTCAAATTCAGTAAATTATAGATCTTTTGGTATTATGTAATGGTTAATAGAATTCATTTATATTAAATATTTTAAAATGAAATGTCAAAAACAATAAACAGAAGCATGATTGAAACAAGTTTATTAATGAATGCGTTGCTGTCTACCTGCTCAAAGACTAGGCGCTGTTACTTGCTATCTTTTCCGCTAGTGGTGCTGCCCTTAAATGGGAAGACATCATTTTGTAGAAGGTGAGTTGATTTGTCGTTATCAAATTGAAGGTAATGGTAATCCAATGGCAATGTAGAAATACTTCTTCATTTTCCCGTAAAATAATTGACTTCGAAACTAAATTTGAAAATAAATAAACGTAATAATACATTTCTTCCTATTACATATTTCTAACAACTCATATTCTTGGTTTACAATTTATTATAAATTTGTAGAATACAAGAATATAACAGTATGATTTATTGGTGAATAATTACGGACAAAATTGAACAACATTTACTAAATAAATATGACACGACGTTTCGTTTCTATCATTGTAACATCTTTTGTGAAACAATCTGTTAAATAAGTATAGTGGAACTGATAATTAAAATAATATATAATATACATATGAAACGTTGAGTTGACAAACTTACTCAAATGTAAGCAGAAATGGTTTCACCAACACAAATAGCATAAAGATTTTTGTCAAATTTGTAACTGTATCCGATGCTTTTTGAGGAAATATTTTTCAATTCTAAACAATCTTGGCGGTAATTACTAACCTGTATTCTTCAAGATATAGTCACAAAAATGATCAAATTAGGATTGATAAGAGTAAATTATATTTTTGTAATATATTTCCTAATATTCAACTACTTTCCTACAGGAGTAGTAGCTACAGAAATTATATTTGGTTCCAATTGCTTTTATAAAGATTTTCTACTTCAATTTCGTAATTTCAGCGTCGCTTGAAAGATAGTATTATTTACCGAAAGGTTTTATATTTGCAAAGTAAGAATGGTTTTAAGTGAGGTAGCATAATTAAATTAAAATTATGTTTACAATAGAAATTAATATACAAATATGGAGGAAACTTAAATTTTACTGAACTGCATTTCTCTGTCTTGAATTCAACCAATCATGACTTTGTCATGTCCACTAAAAAATAGTTGAAGGGTCATTTAAAAGTCTTTTTGAGTGATTCATCGAAATATAAAGTTAAAATTATTATTATTATTACTTAGCTGTTATTGGGCATTTGCCCGGTGGCAGCTTTATACAAAGAAAATACAAATACAATTACAAAATGTTTACACAAAGGAAGAATTTTGAAGTGTAGTTTTTATCTGAAAAAGAAAACAACGGAGCCACACAAAAATCACTTCACTGTACTTCACTATTATCACTTCACTGATTCTAAAAAAAATAAAACTACTCACTTAAGTTTTCTTAGCCTATTTATAAACTGATTTACGCTACCCGCAAAAGTCGTCAGTATTTCTGCAGACAAGGAATTCCAATAAGCGAACCGTTTTGTGGAATCTACAAAATTTTAAAACAATTTTAGAATTATTACATCTTTGGGTTCACCTGAATCATAATATTGAAATGTATATAATCGATTTTACTGTTTAAAATATAGAATAATTCTCATAGAAACCGAGATAAAGACATAAACCCTACGCGGAATTGGCAGTAGGATGAAACCGGCAAAAAGTTTACAAAAAGAGTATATACCGTGTGCAACTTTGTCTGAATCACGCCGTTAGGATGTCGTACTGGTGTCAACCAAATCCTTTAAACTTCCTTGTTTGACAATGAATACCTCGCTCGTTTTGACATAATGCCGCCACGGACAAGAGCAAGCTTTCCGTCCTGAATCAACCAATTCATGGATCGAAACAGTCTGTTCGTTTACCTCTCTCTCTCTCTCTCTCTCTCTCTCTCTCTCTCTCTCTCTCTCTTTTCTATCACAATTATCTAAATGCTCACAGCCAATTGTGATCTCCAATCTCCTAATTTCCAACTTCATGCTTAATCCCGAAAAACAATTTTACTCCGTTTTCTAACAAATTTTCCCCACTCCATTATTCAATTTCCCTCGGTTGCGGTGACGAAGTTGTCTATAATAAAAATAATTTACCCTTACCCTTTGTGAGGAGCCATTCACTTAACTTCAACAATGTTTTTGGGAAAAGACCATGCCTCGCCACAGCCAGTTTTCCCCGAATCTCAAACAGTTTAGACAACGCAGGCCGGTCTCAAATTGTCTAGGTTTTATTGCTCGAAATGTAACCTCCTTCAATTTCCCTAAAGCCGGTTGCCTTTGATATTGTACCGCCAATTTCCGCTTTCGGTAGCTTTTTACCATTAAAAAATATAAAATAAACTACTGTATTTCGATATGATCTATTTTGGCATGCACGTTTCACAGCCTTTATATGTTTGTTATAAAATTTCTATACTATCTCTCTCTCTCTTACACATGCATACACACAAGCACATACTATCTACATTTATCCTAAATTAACAGGCGTATTCACACCCCTTCACACATCACCTAATTTAACATTATCTGGGTGTAGCTTTCCTATGTCACAATATTATTATATTAAATATTTTTTGAACAAAGTCAATGGTATTTTTATTTAAAACGAATAATATTTACAGAATATATAACATTTATACATAATTCAATAGATAACCTTTAAATATTTAATAAAGATACAATCATTTTGTAATTTTCGGAATATTAATGTTCTTGTTTCGCAAGCTTCTGTATAAATTCATTACTCAACTTGCTTCAAACCCTCTGCGAATATTAATATAGTTAAATCAAAACAGTAGATTGCAGAAGTCAGTCCTAAGAAATATTTTAAATACTTCGAGGCATCTAAATTTTGCAACGATCTGTGATACTCTGTCAATAAATTTAAGTAAAAACAAATTTTTCTCTGCAAGTAATTGGTTAATATCGGAGCCTTATTCCAATTACGCATTCCCCACAATGGCTGACTTCCTGCTGCCTTGTATTGACTGTGCTGACTTATAATAGCCGCCCTGTCAATGTTTCTCATTATTTCGTCGCCGCCGGTGAAGGAAATGCTGAATGAGAGGAAAGAGGCTACAGGAGGGGGAGGGCTTTCTTTTATTCAATTAATTTAGTTTCAATAACGTAGTAGCAATGAAGACTCCTTTCTTCAAGCCCACTCTCAAGTTACAGATATTGTGGGGGCGTATTTCTAATAGAATGGGCCTCTTTTCATTTACTGATAATAAAGACTTGGAAATTCTCATATTTCTATATATTAGATTTGTCTTTGCCTTATCCGTTACGTTCTTTACGGATATTTGAGTTTTAATACGTGCCGGAAGGCCCTATCTTGCTTATGGCAAAATAGAGAACTTCAGTTGTGGAAGCAGAATAAATTAATTGAATTATTAGCTATAGATAAAACTTCTCAAATTTTCCTTAAGAATGCTTTGATAAATAAGTAATTAATTCTGATAAAAGATTTATTTTGCTTCTACGCACATTCTCTAAAGATACAAAAGTAAATTTCAGTGCTGTGTCTGTCTATAACGGATTTTGGGATAAAGTATCTAACGATTACTATTTTAACATTGGTAAGATACGGCCATCTGAATCCCCTTAATTGTTGAAGGTTACAGCTTGATTTAATTATTAAAATAATCTTTAAGTTAAAAATAAATTTAAAAATCTCTTATTTAATATATTGGAGTATTTTTCAAACAACTGTTTTAAATATATGGTAGTAAGACTAAGTAGCCTTAAAGCCCCAATGTTTAACGAAAACTATTTACATTGCTGCATGCAGGTAATAAGATATGTTTCAAAGCCAATTAAAAATAATGTAACAGAACTTCATAAATACGGAAACAATCAACTGCTTGTTAATTAATGCATTTAACGAGATGAAGGTAATAATTCGATTCTGACGTATAGAACATGCTAATGGGTAAAGCACAGAATTATTCCTGGGAAATATTAGAGTATATGTCTTAATTGGAAATAAAAGGAAGTTAAATGATGATGGAGAAGGTAATGAATTTACAAAAAGTTGATTCACAGAACATATTGAATATTTACACCGTGTTGGATTCAATAGATGCCGTCGTGTACTTAAATCATGTAATGGTGCTATTTCCTTTCATAGAGACCTTGATCGTTATGTATATAAGTCTCAATGAAATTGATTACCATAAATACTCCAGTCTTTCGATCATATAAAAAATAATCGCCTATTATTCACACATTTCTACTTTAATTATATTACTTCTTCCAGATTCTAATTACAGTCCCAACCTCCATGGTAAATTTACGATTTAATTGGAACGACCATTGTTTCATTTCAGCAAGTAATTAAATGTTTCGTGGTTTCATCGAATAATTGAATTATTACACATCCGTACGAGTCTAAAGCTTTAGTGGAATTTTCACTTTAACTGTCCATTTAATTACTTAACGAATGATTTATAATTTATATGGATTTAGATTTTAAATTTCGCATTGGCGTCATTTGTTCGGCGTCACATGGCACAGAAAGGGTACTTTAACTTTCAGGTCAGGATTTAAATTTCATGTTTTTCTCTCAGAAAGTAATAATTTGTTTCCTAATAAATACATGTAATCTATACCAATAAATAAAATTGAAGTGTCTGTCAGTGTGCCTGTCCGTTTGTTTGCCACGAATAGATTCCCAGATGGGTCAACGGATTTCAATAAAAATGTGAGAGTTTAGAAAAGGCAATGTAAGTTAAATATTCGTGCATATTTCATTTCTATAATGATATTAGTATTATATATATTAATTCTACGTAACGCTTCTTTCATACATGCGTTAAAATCTCCAAAGTTTATGCTGATTGCTTATACTCTTGATCTGTTTATGTTTCGAAACGGCTTAGCGGATTTCAGTGAAATTTTCAGGGATTGAAAACGAAAATTTCCGTGTATTTTTCATTTCGGGTCTTGAAAATTCAGAATATATTCATACAAATAATTATAAACCAATTTGAATTGCCGCGCGAAAGGCGGCGTGAAAATCAACTGCGAGTTGAAAGTCCTATTCGGCGATCCTATACTACTTATCAGACTTACTGTATTATTATAAGCGTAATTTTGGCAGCATGTTTGTTACAGAGGGAGGGTGGGCATTCTCACTCCATCTATTGTGGTAAACCTGTGAAAGCGGGACTTGTTCAAAACCAACTGCGAGTTATGCGGTTTGTGGTGAAGCGATCATAAATAAATGATATCGTGCTTTCGTTAAATAAAAAGAGCTGTTTTATCCGCGTGAACGAAGTCGCGCGCATACCTAGTGAGGAATAAAAGCTCTTTCGTTACTATAAAAAGAACACTACATTAAATTAGAATTTATTATATTTAAGATTATAGAAAATCATTTTTGTTGGCTTGGCTCAACTAATATGAGATGCAATTCAACAATAAATAATACCAAAAATAGAAACAGATATATCTTTGAAAACACCTCTATATAAATCCACATTAATAATTTAGGGGAAGTTGGGGGAGAACGGGACACTTGTTATTTATCAATTTTTGTAAAATCACGGTAGGAAATTGATAACCAATTTTTTTGTAACGAATCGGCCATTTAATGTCTGAGAGCGTTATCGTCATTAGCAGTTATTGCTCAATTTGTGTCATCAGCGTTAATAACTAATTTTATATTTTTAATGTAATTTGGGAAGCCATTTAACCACAAAAGAAAATGAGGTCATATAACTGATCTTGTGAGAACGCACAAGTTATTGATTTCTAATCAAAGACATAACAAATGCGGGTAGTTCCTTTAAGAAAAATCTGTTCAATAGTTAATTTGTGGATGAACAGGTTGTGTTTCCAGATTTTTAGGTCCTTTTTTACTCCAAAAACTAATTAATAACTGCCGACTTGAATTGCTCTTGAAGTTCGCTATTAAAAAAAGTTTACAATTGAGGACGAATGTAGCATCCAGAAATATAGTAACATGAATTGAACGATTTTATAGGGATGAACGAATCTGAAAAATGAATTTTGGCAGTAGATCTGCACGTGCTCTGTATGTGTAAATAAATACATTTATTCAAAGTGTATCCTCCTCCTCAATTCCCTTCCTATGCTATTAACGGAGAGTTGCCTATTTCAGGATCTCCCTCGTGTGGCCTGTCACCCCCTGCCTCCCTCCCCCACCCCTCAAAAAAGTAATTTCTTCGAAATAAGTGTGGAGTGAAGGCAATGCCTTTAAGCGCTTTCTCTCGCAGGTATTTCTCCACAGAGGAAGGAAGCTACGATCAGTCACATGCCGAGGCACATTTGTCTCTTATAGGAGGTGTATGTACTGGAGTCGACGACCTCGGGCATACGGTAAGAGTTGTCCACTGCTTCCATTGGATCAGTCGGCCAGCTGCCTCCTAAAACAGGCGGAGACACGGAGAAGTAAATGCCGTGACATATAAAACTCCTCTTCTTGTCGTTCCCAAGGGGGATAAAATAGTCCCACTTGCCCGACCTACCTGACTAAAGTTTTCCCTGCATCTTCTTTAGGCGAAACTCCGGGTAGGAACCATAAGCTATAGCTCGGAGTCCTAGTCAACCATTGGCTACCTTGCTTTACCTTCCAAATCCCCCCGTTTCAATTCCCTTCCTGTTGTAGTTGTTGTGGCCTGATGCAACCCTCCATGCTAACCTCTCTTGCGCAAGACCTCTCATTTCCCTAAACTTCTTAGCGTATTTATCCTTAATCTCCCCTTCTTTTTCTACCCCACACACTTCCGTCTAATGCTAATTTTATAAGACCCTCCTGTTTTAAAACGTGACCTATTAATCGATCCATTCTCTTAGTCAACGTCCTTCAAATTGTTCGTTCTTCCCCTATTCCGTTAAGAACTTCCTGGTTAGTGATTCTATCCACCCATCTGACTTTCATCATTCTCCGATAGCACCACATTTCAGAGGCTTCCATTCTTTTCCTTTCTGCAACTCGTATCGTCCAAGTTTCGCACCCATAAATACGCCACTCTGCATACAAACATTTTTAGCAACGTTTTTCTAATATTCACACTTACATTACCCTTAAGTTAATTCCCCCTTTTAAGGAAAGTTTTTATTTCCTGTGCTATCCTACTCTTTATGTCTACAATTTTTTTACCATACCAATTTTTTGCGCTTCCCAAGTAGCAGAATTCCTTAACTTCCTTCAAAATACTCCTTCCCACTCTAACAACTTTTGTTATCCCACTGTTTCCCATACTACACTCCATTACCTTGGTATTTCCCTCACATTGAACTCTTTCTACATAACCCGTTCATACCATTTATTATGGTTTGCAAGTATTCCTCTGACTCCCCTAATACTACACTATCATTGGCAAAACGTAGGGGTTTTATTTCTTTTCCTTGCAGTATGATTCCTTTTCCGTATACAGTTTTAACTTGCTTCATCGCCTGTTCAATATATGACTTAAACATCATGGATGACAGACTGCCTTCCTAGTCATATTTCTCTCTTGGTTTCTGCTATCTTTTCTTGATCTTATATTCTATTTACAGCTGACAGCGTTCAGTAGAGGTTATGTATAAGCTCCCTTTCTCGATATTTTATTCCAGTTCTCTTCAAAATCATTAATAATGTGTTCCATGACACGTCCAAACACGTTTCTAAATCTAATAATGCCATGAACGTTGGCTGTTTATTTCTTATTCTGTCTTCTAAAATTGGGCGCAAAGTCAATATTGCTTCTCTTGCCCCTACATTCGTCCTAAAAACAAATTGATCTTGTCCTAACTCGCATTCTATTTGTCGTTTCCTTACTATGGTATTAGAGGGGAGTTTCCTGCTTCAGGATCACCCTCATGCAGCCTGTTACCTCACCCCCCTCTTCCAAATATTCTTTGTAACATGGTAGAAATATATTTAAGTACATGCATAATTACGAATAAAGGAAGAAGCATATTGAAAATTTGCTGCAATAATGTAGTCACAGCGGCAAATCGAGAGCTATCACGTCCAGTGTAAATAACACGGTAATAACGATTGGCTAATGAAACACACGAATGGTAGAGAGCCCTCGTGTCCTGGTCGCCGTGGTTAATTGCTACACTAATGCCCACCAGAGGGAATTACGCCCGTCAAACTTGTTGCGTTGTTTTGCCCCATTGTGATAATTCCTTTAGTAACACTTGACTTGCGTATATCGTTCAATAACTACAAACAAGCCAGTCATATTTTTAAATCGTATCTTCATCATTAATTGTTTTGAAATAAATATATAACGACTGACTTCGATTTTGTACTCCGTAAAAGTGTATCGTTGCTTAACTCCAGGCAATATTCAATTAATTCACAATTAAAATTTTGCTAATGGTCGTAAAGATAATTCTCGAGAATACCTTTCCTGAGTTTACTTCAAATAGTCGTAATGTAATACTTGAGACATGAAAATCATTCTTTTTACACAATATTAATTTATATCATTCGCTTTCAGAATTACCTATATGTATAACAGTTGAATGGTAAGTTAAAAATGAATAATGAATTTAATTGAAGAAACATTGTCTTTTTAAGATATTTGTTCAAGTGTTATTATTTATAGAATACTAGATGGGTGCCCGGTAATTCATTCATATTAACCAACTGTAGTATTAAATACCACAGTAATTTCTTTGTCAATATATGATTAAACCATCAGATAGCCCGTCACATATTTGAAAATTTACTTTTCCATGTCCCCTTTTATCGAAACCGTACAAGTTAACTCTGAAAATAAAATATTTATTTAGGAGGTTCGATGGAATGCCGCAGAATAAACATATGTATAGATCGTAATTCA
Organism: Eucriotettix oculatus; assembly: GCA_034510155.1. Classification (NCBI taxonomy): domain Eukaryota; kingdom Metazoa; phylum Arthropoda; class Insecta; order Orthoptera; family Tetrigidae; genus Eucriotettix; species Eucriotettix oculatus. Next base: position 47,643,340 of record CM067376.1, on the reverse strand, counting down.
AACTATGAACCTTTCTCATTTTCATAAATCATTATTTAAAATTAATTTTATTTCTTCAATGTCATAATCAGTGTGCACACAGTTGCAGAACACGGAATATATCATAATTCAGAAATCCGTAATCGAAATATCAAAACAATGCCAAGCTACGACGCAATGAACTTGCGCATGTTTGAGACAAATACCACAGTTTCTTCTAACAGCCAGACATATAAATAAATTTGGGATTATATGTTTTAATATTAAGTGATATCCAAAATAAATTACGCGGAGAAATTAAAAGAAAGTTTTCTAGATCTTGACAACAATGCACAATACCGGGTTTACCTATAGCTAAGAACCATCGAGGTGATCCCATAAATACAACTCAGAAAAAATCTTCAAAATCAGTCAACCCGTTTAGGAGGAGATGAATTACGAACAAACGCACACCTGAATTTTATTTATAAAGATATGTTTAACGCTGAACATTTTGTATCAGTGATTTTTGATGCCTGACGTTTTGAATAAGTAGCATGAAATGATAGAATAGCAATAAACGGCTGTAACAGGCGGTATATCTTATTTGCGGTGCTTTTATAATTCGGAATATGGAAGATTACTATTTAGACAAGAAATAGTCAGAGCAATGATTGATAATAAATTATTTAAAAAATAAATATGTGTACTTACTTTAAAAAGAACCTCACAGATACACACAGATACTCTTTGACTTGCTGAAGTACAAACTAATTCATTTCTTTGTCATCAAATAAAGAGTTTACGAATAAAGGGCTCCGGTCAAATTTAACTCTTTTACTTGGAATATCCTACGGGAATCGTTCCAAATAAAGAACAATAGATTCATTAAAATTTATTGCTGTGGTTGAGACTTATATTTTAAACGTATCTGGTAGAATTTCCGGAGAAAGTCTCAACAATACTACATAAGTGTAGCCGCCCAGAAGCAAGAATGTCTCATATTGAATATGAATCCTAGCGAACAAGGCCCGGGAGCGGAATTCATCCAATAACGATGGCACCACGTGAGCGGTCGGCGAAATTCAGACGTGTCTGCCATTCAACTCGTACAAAAAAAAATATATAGCATTATTCGTTCCACGACTTGAACACGTTGTCGATGTCAATACAACTAATGCATAGACGAATGATGGCCATTTTATTTTCAGCCCAGGAAAAGTGGTTTTTATATACTACTATTGTAGTTATACATGAAATACTGGGAAAAAAATTTGCGGACTTAATAAATTAATGCCTACATAGAAACAGTAATATTTGTCCTTTGATGTAAATTGCGTCAGCGCATTCATGTCTACTTAAGCGTTGATAAAAAAGATTATATGCATCTAAAAATGGCCAGTAGAATGTTGATGTCACTTTCAGAACGTTTATATAAGTTAAAAAATTAAAATGAAATACCCAAAATGGAGACAATATATTAATGATCAAATAAATATTAGACTATGTTTCTGCTAGTCTTGTAACGTGAGAGCCGCAGTATCGTCACAGCACAAATCAGATTTATAATTTAAGTTTATTTAAATCGGCTGGACGTACTAGATTGTTTTCAATTTATAATATTGATTTGAGAGATATCTATGCTAATAAATGATCACTCGTATATAATTAAAGGTTTTATACGGGTTGTACATTTGATAAAAATATATTACAATAAGTAACTTGTTAAATAACAGTGGATTATCCATTTTTTGTGTTATTATCCATACAGTTGTGAAGAAATGATAAGACTTACGCATGATAGGTTAGTATGGAGGGTTGTATCAGACTAGTCTAAGGACTGAGTACTACAACATCCTTTCATTTGTGGTACGCGATTGTCGTAAGGTTCGGTAAATATTATTGGATGATATGTCCTGCGGAAGACATGGGCAACAGATGTTATTTGCCAGCAATCCATCTGTTGGCCGTGGGAAAAGAAAAATTGACCTGACGCCTGGACCTGCTTCCTACCTGCTCTGTACCCCGATTCCCCGAAAGCCGGAACAATAGAGGCAAGTGACTTCATAACAACAATTTGTTATGCCCAAGATTATGAAGGACACTTGCCGAAATGACAATCTCCAGAATCCTACCCTCCATATGGAGGAAGTAGAAAGTGCACCCCCACCAGGAGAGATTTTGGGCGGGGCGAGAAGAACAAAACCAGGGTGCATTAGGAGACGAGACAGCAGTTTAGAGAGCAGTTTATCGAAATTTTAATTTAACACAGCAGTTTACAGAAACATTTTTTGGATGCAATTTAGAAGACAACATCGAAAAATTTAAATAGTTACGTCAGTTTCACTGGACGTAAAATCTGATCTAATCATCCGTCCATCTTTGAAGCCAGCATACCTCCGACGCTTGGGAGACGACGCCAAGCAGCCATCAGCTGAGTAACCTGCCAGCAAGGACGTCGGGGATCGTCACAACACCGTGGTGATGTACCCACCTTACTGTTTCCTGCCTCTGGTCGTTTGTATATAGTGTTCGCTTTTTCCCCCCATATTCGATTTATACCCACTGAGCGTTTAGCTTTCCCTTAGTTAAAGATTCAATCATGCTCCCGATTTAGCGAGCGAGGATCCCCTTAAATATCTAATTTAATAAATCTGCATTTGTAAAAATTTAAAACTTATAATTTTTTTTATCCCGTATTAATTAAACAACTTAAATTCATTTTCCCCCACTTACCTATTATAGAACCCGCACCACAGATTGGAGCAGCAAAATATAATACATGTTTTTTTATTAGGATGGGTATAATGTGGCAGCCTGTGATTGGCGCGTTTTTTGGTGGCGTCTGTCTAATCTGTTGATTATTATTGAATCATTAATTCCAAATCACCTTGGCAAGTTACACGAACGAGTAGAACGTCCAAATAATAAAACTTTATCATCAAAACGAGTGTTCGTTAGTGCAGACGTTGCGTCCATTTTACGGCAGACCGCGGTGATCATTAAAAGACGACACTCCCAAGTTTTGGTGGCCAAATTCAAGACGAACGGTTCGGCAAAGAAGCAGCCAACAGCCTCACGTCAAAGAAACGCCAGATCCACGGTCCGTGAAAGTGTGCAGGAATCACCGGACTCCGTGCACAAGTTTTCGGCTCTTGACTGACTTCAACTTGGTTAATATTACCATGAGACTTTGTCCTAACCCGTACAAGATCCAACTGACCAAGGAGCTCAAAGTTAATGACCATAGACAACGTCGTTTGTTCGCTAAACGAGCTTCGGAGCGTATGGAAGAGGTCCCTAATTTTGGGCCGAAAAATCATCTTTATGGGCGAGGCGTATTTTTGGATGAATGGCTATGTTAACAAGCACAATTCTCTATATAGGACTACGCCAAACCACACGAGGTTCACCACGTGGCAAAGCATCCACCAAATTACATATCACCTAACCTGAATTCTCCTTTTTTCAGTCGCTGAAGAAGAGATAAGTCCACCTCCTATTCAGTCTGATAAACTCCTGTTCTTGGCTAGGAACTTACATTCGAACATCCTCCTTATTTTGATTTTCACATGTTTTAGGCAGGAAAACGCATTTCAAATTATTTCCTAATATTCACACATATATTACCCGTACGTAAATTCCTCGTTTGTGCAATAGCCTTTCTTGCCTGTGCTATCCTACCTTTTATGTCTACAATACTTCTAACATCCCTGATTATTATGCTTCCCAAGTAGTAGAATTCCTTAACTTCCTCCAAAATATCCCTTCTCAATCTAACACCGTTTGTAATTCCACTGTTTCCCATACTACACTCCATTACCTTGGTTTTTCCTCTATATTGAAGTCTTTCTCCAGGACCACGTCCATGTCATTTATTATAGTTTATAAGTCTTCTTCTGACTCCCCTAATACTGCAATATCTTCGACAAAGCGTGGAAGTTTTATTTCTTCTTCTTACAGTACGATTCCTTTTCCATATTCCGTATTAACGCTCTACATCGCCTGTTCTGTATATAAGCTAAACAATATTGGCGACAGACGGCATTCTTGTCTTACTCGTTTCTTGATTTCTGTTATACTATCTTGATCTTAAAATCTTTGCCTTCTATAGAGTCACTAAACTTCAAGTACTGTGTAAATATAGTTCAACTACTTAACCAGTATTACGCTACAAAGGAATGTTCCTCATTTCGGACAACTGACGTATTTTTTCTCATAATAATTTTTAATAGCGTTTAAAAGTATTTTTTAGTCACCGATAATTTTTAAAAGGAGTTACAACGATGAAAAGATTAAATATCCAGTAGAAGGATGTTCAAGCATATTACTAATATTTTACTCTTTAATTGGTCAGACATCTTGAATCAGTTAATGGGCTTGGTTGAAGATTTCCCTTTCTTTGACAAAAAAATTCTTAATTATAAGTTCTCTTCATGCAAACGAAATAAACAAAATTTCAATCGTTAAAAATTTTAACTGTCGATTTATTCTGTGACGCAGTTTTGTCTAGCGTCCTGTTGGTTGGCCTGCGTTTCCCTCACTCTCTCTGTCTCCCCCGCGTTGACAGATGTAGCGTCGGAAACAGACAAGACGGCAGGTGGACGCTGTCAACTTCAGCTGCCCGCTGTTATAAATTGCGGCCTCTTTATCAGCACGGACCCACAATCACGGCTTTCCCCTCCCTTCAACTTGGATTTTCGCTAACTGATAGTATAACGTACTGTATACTGCGTTCTGTTATAGTTTCAACATGCACTGAATTTTGCTCTGTGACGTCAGGCAGTTAAATCAATCTCATTATAATAAATTAACACGAATAATGGATAAAAAAGAGACGTCACTACCGACCTGCAGGCAAGGAAAGTCCGTGGAAATTATATAATAATTAAAATTAAAGGAACTGATGGAGTTTACGTACACACGTAGTTACGTTGTAACTATGAAGCCCCGCCCCGAACACGTAATTGCTGCATAGCTAGAGACGTCATAGTCTATTACTAGATTTATATATATTCAATTCTAATTGCTCACGTTCACCAAGAGAAGTAAAATGACAAAATTTTTGGAGAAGTTGTGCAGGTGCACTTGCCGTCGCTAAATAACTCATTTTCGCATTTACGTATCACTATTTAAAGTCTTTTAAAAAATTTTGAGGAGCAGAAAAGGAATAAATCTGTCACTAGTATTTATTTATGACATTACACATCTATTACCTTCACCCGTGTTCCCCATAATTAACATCGTGTTGCGACAATTCTTCAAATAAGCGAACGAAATTATAAAATTTGAAACTGAAATACAACCAATTGAATAAAATTAATATTATAATGAAGTAAAATATTTTATTAAATTTGAATCATTTGAATGAAAAAGTCTTTAATTTAATTTCAAAGCTTTATGGAATGAAGTAAAATATTTTACAAAATCTGAAATAATTCATAGAAATAGTCTTTCAATTAATTTAAAAAGAATGAAGGAAAATCTTTTACTAATTTTCAATGATTTCAATAATAAATTCTTTAAATAAACGTATAACCTGTATATGGAATTGAAGGAAAATCTTCTTATAAACTTCGAATTTTTTAAATATTAAGTCTTTAAATTTATTTAAATTACGAAAATTACAAATATTTCAGTGATAAAATCTTTAAATTACTAAATTACAAATATTTTAATAATAAAGATTACTATAATATATTCGTGGCAAATGACGCTTTGCGACTTCACCGTTAGTCAATGAGCGTGGCTTATTCGACGCAGAGAAGGGCCAGATCGTGAAGTATACGTTTGAGTTCTAGTATTCACCTTTAGCCAAAATCAAATTAACGTTTTAAAGCTTCAGCTATAAACTTTTAACTTATTAAATAATTATATTAGAAATTGTATTTGGAAAATGGAACTTTTAAGATAAATAAAATCGCATCACGGAGGCATTTAAGTGACATTTATATTTTCTTCTAATATTTTACAACCTATGCCTGGATTACCGTTAAAGCTGCTCTACTACAAATAATTTTTATAATAATGTGAAGTCACTAAATTATATTTTTTACTTCACTGCCAAATAAAAAAAAGTTTTTACCAACAAGCCCTCTAACAAATTTTATGAGTTCTGGCCATGTAGTGAATTCCTATGTTGGTTTATATTCCTAATTGTAAATACTGTACATGTGTAAATATTACATAACATTCAATTAACTTTTATTATTAATAATATATATTCATAGGTTGTAGGTAATTAAGGAGTGTTAAGAAACTATAAAAAGAAAATACACTAACATAATTTAGTATTTTATGATAAGTAATTCAAAAAAATTAGTTTCTGTACGAATAAAGGATATAACGAAAGCTAGAAAATACTAGTGTGTGAATATAATATTAATAATTTATTAAAATAAACATTTAATATCAAATACGCCAGCACGTTATGAAAACAAAATATGTGAACTTTATTCAGTCGTATCACTTTTTGTGCGACCTTATAATATTTATTTGAGCTGCTTCCTTTAACTTACGTAAACCTAATTGATCAATACAGCAACATCAGCAGTAAAAAACGATTATTTCAATATATTTACAATTAAAATAATATTGAACCAATACTTCTCATTAAAGTATTAGCAGTGACTATTACCATAATCTAAATAGACGGTCTCACCATTTCACATTTACTTTTAAACTGTCAGACTAAACGAATTGCATTACGTGGGCAATAAATTTAAAATAATTTACGTCTCTTCCCAAAGGAGAATTTATTTCTTACATTTTCCATAACTTTCAAACAAACAAAATCGTCGGCTTTATCAGCACAATTTATTCATTTTTATTATTATTTGCCCTCAAACAATTAAATTAAACGTGCTGTGAAGAATAATCTTGGAGATACTTTTCCTTTGTGTTTTATGAATTTATTTATTCTTCTTTTCCACGTTTCGTGCAGATGTTTGGTCATTTTCAGGGAAATACAGGAAGCAGTGGATAAAAATAAATAAGATGATCATTTTTTTCTGAACTGCTGGAGATGGTTACGGCTGAACTGCATATCATGTGCGCTTGTTGAGAGGTATTCGTGAAGTTTTCCAAATAATTTAGTAGAGTGATACTATCACAGACGTAAAAAATTAAAATTTCTATGTGAAACGCCGTAGAAAATACTAAGAAATAAGATCAAAATAGGTCGATCGAAATAATGGCTGATTTGCTTATTATAAAATATTATGAGTGTCACATAACTGAGTTGTTAAATCTTAAATTATTATCTAGGTCAGATAGCGGTTGATTCCGTGAAGTGTTTATTTTGTCTTGGACTATCACATTAATTTTTTATAAAACCAAACTGGAACGTAGAAGTTTAGTCAAAGCATTTTGTGTGTCCTCGATAAAAATGTTAAGGAGAAAATGGTATTATTTTATTAACTTCAATTCACTAATATAAATGCGTTTCGCAGGAAAACAGCCTTTTTATAAGTTTTGTGTCGAAAATAAGTGAATTAAAATTCCGGAAAGAACAACAAAATAATTTTTTTAAAAATAAGATTTTAATTTCAACTTGTATATTTAGTTTATCTGAAGAAATTGAGAACTCAAATGCTTACAATGACATGTAGGAAAACTGAATCGTTTATGCTCTGAATTGATTTCTTTATTCCTGGGAATAATTATCGAAAATTACTATGTGGATTTGTTGCTTAACCGCGTATTGTTTTACTGTATTTGGGGTACGGAAGAATGATCATGACGTTAAGTGATATTTTGAGATTGTGGTCTGTGGATGTATTGAATATACTAATACAATAAAAACGGCATCAAATATCTTTATTATTACATTAAAAATATTACCCGTTACACTGTGTACAATATTGTCTCTCAATATAGAGTTCCTAAGTATGTTAACGTTTATAAACAGATACAGAACATATTTAAATATTTAAAATAAAATTTACAATGTGTCAAATTAGTGTTGGTTTAGCTCAAAATGTTTCCTTTTTGTTTCACTTTAACCGGTAGTGTTTAATTATTTCAATACGAAATTATTCCATTCCGTCTAGGGATCTACTAAATCAAAAATTCATCGCAAAGGTTTCCCTGTTAGGCTTCCTCAGTTTTATGCCATTGTCGTTTAGTTGAATGTATTAATAGTTACAAATGTTTTTTTTCGGGAGATTATAATAGAGTAATTAATTAAAGTTGCCGATACTTAAGGAATTTTATTCTGGATTAACCATGTATAATGTTTATACCTTTGCAATATTTACTGTAGTTTTATTGTTAAAAAGTATCTTTTTTTGTAAAGACCTTTCCAATAATTATAAAAAATTTATTTAAAATGTATAACAACGTTACATCAATGTACAATACAATTTTACTTCAAAATATTTACTTTAATGTTTGTAGATTTGAATTTAGCAAACGTTTATTGGATACTACTACAGCGTTTTGAAATTCAAAAAACAGAAACGTAAAACATTTCAAGTGAGAATTATCAAAATACAGCCGCTACCAACATGATTTCTTTCCTTTAATTAAGAAGCACATGACTACTCGGGGGGTTCATATCAACGACGAATGTCGATTACTATCTTAACACCAACAATTTAACAATGTTATTGATTTGTATTTTAATTATTTCTGTGATACATCGGGATCAGTTACATATGCTTACTTCTAAATAGGGCAAACATTCACAAAATTTGTTATATAAATATTAATTTATTACACAATGATACGCAAAAGTGGCCATACATTATTGTCTTCCGTTTTCTGTACAAATAACATATATTTCTTTTTAAATATAAGGAGCTGACAAATGTTAAAACTAGTAACAATACTTGTCATAAACGATGATAGTTTTCTTGATCACAAAATAAATTACTTGTATTTTTCGTAACTTTTATTTCTTTGTAACGCATTCTTTTCTTTTTATGAATTCATAACAACAAATATGCGCACTTATGTCTCAACTTTCAGCAAAAGAATTAACAAAATACTGAATTACTGAGAATTATTTCGTGCTACGTTTCTGAGTAGATGTAAGTTTGCATTTTTTAATTGTTAGATATTATTTCTTCTCTATTATTGGACCATGAAATGGATTGCACATCAGACCTCTTAAATACGATATTTACAAAATTATTTTTATTCATTAATTATTTACAATATTACCTTTGCCGTCAGCTATTAACTAATTCTAGATCTGATAGACATTTTGGTCATCTAATAGTTAAATTATTTTGATGGTATAACTGAATAATTTACTTTTAAGTAGACGTAAATATTAGGAAAGTAATAGTATTCAGATTTTCGAGAAAGAAAGGAGAACTGTGAACCATATTTTAAGGTTTAAAAAAGTTACATAATATCTACAAGCCGCATAACGAAAAATTTTCTTACTTAAATTATTACAATAATTAGACTGGAACTAAATAATTGAACTCATACATAATTATAGTAACACACGAAATCTAGGATTTGAATACTAAACAAATTGCTCGTGTCTTTAATTATTATAATGTTTATAGAACGTACGTAGTAGTTATCAGCTTTGTTATTATTTTTACTGTAATATTTACGGGTAAGCCAAATAATAAAGTCATGAGTATTTGAATAATGATTAGTACATATATTGCGTTTTATTAACTTCTGTGAATATCTCGTAAAATAATACCTTAAAGAGAGAATAACAAAAGTGCCATAAGATGTATAACCAATATATTTGCACATATGGATGCAAACCCGAATATAAGAAAAGTAGTAGGAGTAAGGAATCATAGGGGACAGTAAATATTTATCATATACAATTTTTATTGCATTGTTTAATTCGTGTCGTGGATATGAGTACTTCATATACGTTTGAAGTAGTCTTATATAGTCCCTCAATTAAGTCCTCATTTGAGATTAATTTTTAAATATAAATGATACTTTGAAATAATGTTTTAATCAGACATTTATTCATGAGATGACAGAGTAATAAAACAGCGGCGAGAGAAGCTTAGATGTTTAAGATTGGTTGTCGGAAAAAGCTATTTTCAAATTGTTGCAGGAAAATCATCGTACATTTTCTTTTATATTATTATCAAAAAACTGAATACGTTTCCAGCGTATTTATTGGTCAAAATACACTGTTTTAAAATATAATTTCGAAGTAGTGTAATGGAGAAAAATGCGGCACTGGTTATTAAAAAATAATTTATTTATTATTTCAATGCGTTGATAATAGCAACCAAATTATTTACAAGACTTACCAGTTTGAAGGAATTAGTAGTCAGCCTTGAAAGCATTCGCAATATAATGCAAATTTAAATTATTTATAAGCTCCTATTTCGTTTTTTCCCTCTTTTTACGCTTGTCAAGAGCACTCTTCTTGTGTGCTTCATAGATTGTCCTTAGTAGAGTACGCGGCTTCACTTACATTCTAATACAATTTATTTAATTATTTCTTACTTAGTAGACACGGTATTTTAAAGGTTTTCGATTGAGAACAGAAAATCTGTAAAACAATTAATACTTCCCACAAACTTAATCATTATTTATCAAGGATGGATAGGAACACGTGCTCATTTTTACAACAGACAGTAGTATTAGTTTTAAACTCTTTCAACTTGCATATCAACTAGTATTTGTTTCATTTGAATAGCATTAAATCGCTTCTTTCACATTCCTATTTTATAATAGTGTATTATAGAGATTAATCATAACGTAGACCGCGACATAAATTGTATGTGTTTTGAGTTACGGCCATTCTGATAAATGTACTGTGCAAATTTGATTTTATAAATATTTTTTGTTTCGGCCTGATTCAACTAAAACTTGTTAATTGTTCTGCCGGTTATTTTGAAATCAGTGGCGGCTAATGCACATATGATCATGACATACAGCACAAAAATTTAATTTAGAAAGAATTTGTTGTTTCGTACCTATAAAAACATTTTTTTAAAGAAAAGTTTTTTATAAGTGGGAATTCATGTTTCGACTTCCAAGACTTTTAACTGAGTGGCGCACTCACCAATAAACAAGCTCTATGCTACCTACCGCTGTAGCACACGTTTGCTGCCTAAATAATAAAACAAAACGTTTCACTCCCCTGCACCATCCGTAAATCTCCATAATGTTAGTTTTCATGCGTTAAACGTAAAAACCCGGATCGTACCTTGCTGTGACACTGAAGCAGCCACATAAATCTACATTTTGAATTTTAAGATGTATTCGTAAAATGATTCTTGTTTGTGTTTCCTCGAATTAATCAAAAGTTATTTTAAAGAAAAAATATTTATTGTGTTTCATTTCGTAGACTTTAAACGCACAGATAAATCTTCCGCAATATTGTACATAAAATACAGACAAATTTATTGATTGTTCATAAAATTAACTTACTTTATTTTAGAAATATACGAAGGGAAAATATTTTCGTTCCAGAAGTTTGGGCCAAATCAGCTTCAAAATGTCTCTTTTTTTATAAAAAAAATGTTACTTTTTATGTTAACGTAGTTAGAGGTGTAACATACCACGAACCAGAGTGTAAGTAACTATCCCTGACATTGTAATTAATACGCGTAATTATTCCTGGGGTGATGTAGCACATAGCTTTAAAAATTTCACAGCCACCTCTGACCCCAATTCTATTAAATAAGCTTCTATAAGTGAATATTAAAGTGAAACGTATCGCAACGTTTCAAATGTATTCTTCAAAAAGAACTCTCTTAAATCAAGTATGATTACGTTTGTTTGACAGTACCACAAATTTCCTACATTTCAAAAGAAAATTTACCTCAACCATTGGGTGTAAAAATGAGTACGTATTGCAGTATTAATCCCGGTTAAATATAACTATGCAAATTTGACCCGGGAAAATATTTAAGCTAGCGAGTAACACTATGTTATCTAAATTCAGGCAATCAACTTGACGATGGCAGACTTGGTCGTAGAAACAGTTTGTTTTTCAAACAATGGCCCTTGCTGCAATTTGAGAATTATATTTATGGTTACATCATCGTTTAATAGCATATTTTCTTCAACAAATACGCAATACCAGTAGATGAAATAAAACGAATTTTAAGATACCCTTGTAACTACTTTACCGATTTTTTGTTTCCATTCTTCTCAGCTTCACCATTACTAGCGACCAATGAGATACCTGGAAAATACCGTGCCTAGTTTAAACACAACATTATCATTAAATGTCTAATCTCTTATAATTTCATCCACAGCCCTTTATCCTGTTTGCACACATTTCCCACTTAGAGAGTTTAAATGCAGGCCCAGGCCGAGTAGACGAGGACGAGTACTGGAAGACGAGTTGGGGCGACGGCACTGGAGGGCGTGTTTCGGGGGTTGGACCTCGGCGGCGTGTGCGGCGCCAGTGTCCCCTCCGCGAACAGCACCAGAATCCTCCCGGGCGTCGTGGGGGCGGCACCCATGGGCAGCAGGTTATTGTCTTCGTCCTCGGCGAAGCTGTCGTCGTAGTCTGGCGGCCTCTTCTCGTTTTTGGGTCTCGGTTTCTTGCGCTTGTGCGACGTTCCCGGATCCTTGACGTGAGGACCCTGCTTCTTACGTGACGGCGTCGGAGGCGGCAGCAGTTTCCCGAACGGGTGCGTGGCAGCCGTCGTGGTCTTCGGAGGGAGCTGCAGCTCTGTAGGCATGGAAGGACTCAAATACTTTAATTACAATTCTCTGTATACTAACTGATTTATAAACACTAAAAGTTTTCCGATTCGTGAAAACGAAAATTTTCTTCCGATAAATGACTATATAGTTAAGTCAATTAAGAAAATCTATGAGCAGATGAGAGAAGCGAGCAGCACAAACGAAGTACATTTGTCTCCAAACTTTAAATTAAAGGCTAAATTTAGAGACAAGTTTATTGATCACTCTAACAGATTTGAGGTTATTGAGGATCGTAAGTTTTCCCGGTGGATTTGTTGAATAAAGAGTTTTTGAGTTACAACAAGGGTAATATCAGAATTTAAAACCAACGTTTCGATGAATAACTCATTCATCTTTATCAATGAAAAACCTGAACTAATGTTATTCAGATTGTTTATTTTGACTCCTCGTGTTCTTGCGTGTCATACACTGTTTTAGCTCGTTTTAAATTCTAATGTGACCCATGTTATAACCCAAGATCTCTTTATTCAGCTTTGAGGTCGTCTGTAATTCAATTAACGATTAATTTATACATAATTGATCTAATATTACGAAACCAATAAAACAAAATACAACATGCAGTGCCCTACAATCTATAGGCAACCGCCATAGCAGAGTGCTCCCATTTTCTATTGACGATTTTAACTCTCTCCCTTTATTTTCTCAGCTGTCTCAAGTGCTGGGGGTGAAAGGGGAATGGTGAGTGTACAGCCACTCATCCTCAAGTTGGAGGCCGAATCTACCCGCGGTGCCCCTGTGTAATCTAATCGGCCACGGCGTAAACGGGGAGCAGCGTTCATCTCTCACGTGCCTTGGTGTCGGGTCCCGCCTGTCATTCCTGGGTACGTGAAACCTAATTGTAGGGGGCGGAATAGGGTGGTTCGCTGGGAACTACTGTCCTTTATGAGCACGGGGGATGGACTGAGACGGGTCGGAGTCATCGCGCGGAGGCTCTAGTTACTGAGACAGTCATCGAGACCTCGGGCTAAGGTGTCGAGTATGGAAATTGCTAGCCATACTTAGTATCCGTTGATGAAACTGTCTGAGTGTAATTCCCCGATTATTAGGTGGTTGCGCAGATCATCCATAGGAGATAGCTGCTAGCTTCCACTTCAGATGGGGATGCGCCTGGCCTCGGAAAGCAGGTGCTGAAATCCGGAAGAAGCGGGAAGCTTCAAATGCTAGCGTGGTTCTCTGCTTTATCAAGGTGCAGCCACTCGCCTTTATAGGGGTAAAAGGCTACACTTGACTAGAAGAGCCAGCGCTGCAGTTAAGGTTGAGCCCGGCCAGCCGTAGGGGAGTACTCGCTCCCATCGGGGTTATGCGTCAGGCTCCAGAGGCTCCCTGCGCTGGCTCAAAGCGCGGCACGAGGTTGACCTGAGCCCTCAGAGAAAAATACAGGTAGAAGGGGTTGAGCTTTACCCCAGCTGTCGCTCTAGCGGGCGGTAGCCCTGATCACAATTGGGTTAGACTCTGTCGCGCAGTGACATGCACTCAAAAACCAACGGTGGCTGTGCTAGCAAGTTGGTGTCCTGGGTATGTGTAACCCAAGAGTGGGGGTGGACCAGGCCCGGCAATTGAAGCGACCAGCCCTTGGGTAAGGCAGCGGCCCCGAGTGCACTTTCGCCGTTAGGGGCGGAGTGCATTCCAACATGTCAAAAACACGGGTGTGGGAGCCGTACGCAACCTGAGCAACATAATCCGCAACTCGCAAGCCCGTCGGGTGGAGAAGTGCCTCGGTGCAATCCGTGGTTAACTCTACTCTGCCGGATTTCAACAGCTGCGCGATCACCTTCGGCGAGGAGCCCTTCTGGGCTCTGTACGCCAATTTACGCGCATTCGCCTCGTAAAGCTTAACAGCATACACGGGGTCAGGTGCTGGTCCTTTCCAGTCTATCCTGAATCTAACTACCAACTGTCTCAAGTGCTTGGATAGATCAACGTATAAATAATTTACGTATATGTATTTTCAGTTTGTATGTTTATAGCCTTTCCCAGTTGCATTAATCCTCACTAACCTTAAGAAAAACGTCTAGACAAAGTCGTGCATGATCGTCGCACTATCCTGCTGCCTCGGAAAACAATAACTTTATCAAGAAATATAGCAACTCTTCTTTATGAATCAGCCATCAAAAGTAAGTTTTCTGCGAAGTTTGAAGATAACGTTAAAAATACATAATATCCAGTGAAGTTGTGCAGTGAAGATCCGACAAGAGGAAAAAGCCCTAATCCAGTCTTCGATTTGGAGAGTGGACGAAACATTATGCCACTGGCATACCAGCATAAAGATAACTTAGTGTAAAGTGGAATGCTACATATTTTAGATTATTTAAGAAGTTAAAATTTTGAAAAAACTCGGATTTCTTTTTGCATTTGCCATCAACAAATATTTTTCAAATGTATTCTTTGTATTACAACGTACTTAATTTTATGGTGCCTTAAAATGGCATGTGAAAACAGTTCTTGCACATAATCTTCCCCACCATACAATGAACTTAAATTATCTTGTTTGGAGAAAATTATTTTTTAAGGGAAGCATGATATTGGGAATTAAATGTATAGTTGAGTCATAAAAGCCGATATATCTCAACAAAATTGAGCATTTTTGAAATGACATTCCACGAACTAGCTGGCATTAGGATCCGCATTTTGAATATTTTATAATAATGAACTATAGCTGACTTATCCGGCATTATGTCAGACTCGTTCTAATGTTGTAGAATCCATATAAATAAGAAACCTCTCATTATTAATAGCAAAATATAGTCCGTCAAAACATTGAACAGCCAGAGAGAGTATGGCCACATATACGCTTACTCGCCACATAATTGTTTATCAACTTAAAATTTAAAATATGTCTCTAAAGTACGTGCAATAAACTGTTTATAATAAATTTTACCTTTGAAGATTTTACAAAAAATATTCAGTAAGTTTATATATATATATATATATATATGCGTGTGTGTGTGTGTGTGTTTGTGTGTAAGTACGTGTCACCAAATAATCCAGAGGTATCTTTTCATGGAACATTGAGAAATATTTCCAGTATATTAATGAAAATTAATTAAGATGCTGCTTAAATTCCTCACATTTTGTATATAAGTTTCAATTTATGGTCAAAATGTAATAAAGTTGAACCTTTATAAGCCATTACAATATGAATGATGAAATCAATTACGAAAGTGAACAAGAAGTTCTCGGGATTTCACCCGGGTTATGTCCCGAGAACTTCTTGTTCAGTCTATCCACCGGGAAAGCCTACATTCTCTAATTACGAAAGTGTTTAAATAATTCTATCGTTTAGCTCATTTTTATTTTAGTTATGTTATTACGAATTTCTTCATATTGTGCATTTAAATATATAGCATTCGTCATATTGTATTCAGAATCTTGTCAGCCATGAACTTATCCTTATTAAATGGCCACTTTGATAGGTCTGACTATTGTCCCATAATTGTCTCCGATAAGAATGCGCCGTGGCTTAGTTCACGGCCGTTAAACTTCCTCAGCTTTAATCTGGGGATGCAGCACTTAACGGCGACTCGGCATTTACGCACGCCACCAGATACGAATTATTGTGCAATCTCAGAAACACTTCTAATTTCTTTCTAGCACTTGGGACAAACATCTTCACTGGCTCCAGTTCACTTTCGGCGCCGTCTGGCTAAAGAGACAATTCAATTTTCTATACCTTTCCGCCAAACGACCGCTTCATCAATTTAGTTTACTCTCGCAATCCATAATCCTACTTAAGAAAGAGGGATAAGAAAGAAGAAAGGAAATCTGTTCAACGCTTTCTTACTTTATCGCCAAATGAAAACCACCACGTAAGTTACAGAAGTGTAGGTTTCACAAATTGGCCTTGGAACTATTTAAGCTGCATACGAATTAAATAGCTCCTTAATCTGAGCCCAATGCCATGTATTTAATTTTTATGTGAGATACTTTAACTTTAATTTTCATTATTATTTATTATAGACTATGATACGCCGTCTTCAGTTCAGAAGCATATTAAGGTCATGCCAACTTAATTATTGTGGCATTGTTCAATAAATTCAGAGTGACATTTTGAGGACTGTAAATCATTGAATGACTTCGTGCCTGCGTACCAAAATAACTATGCCAATTTAGATATAAACTATGCCAACAAATCCAAACATTTATGGGGGGAGGTTAACAGGCTACATGAAGGTGATCCTGAAACGGTCAACTTCCATTAATAGCATAGATAGAGAATTGAAAAGGGGGATATGGAAGGTAGAACCTAAGATTAGAGCAAGGTATCCAAGGGTCGGCTAGGAACCCCGGGCTATAGTTTATGGATCCTACCGGTTTTTCACCTAAAAGAGATATAGGAAAAACCGTAGAAAATTTGTATCATGCACGTCGGGTTTATGGGTACTATTCTCACGCGAGAGAAGAGTTTTCTATGGGATCGCAGCATTTCCTTTTCCACGTCACCACCAGTTTTAGGAGGCAGTTGGCCTCCTGTTACAATGGGATCAGTGGACAGCTCTTACCGAATGTCCAAGCTATTCGACCCCAGTTCATACACCTTTTAAAATATATGATGGTACCTAGGCATGTGAGAACCTTGGAAAATACCAGAGAGAGGGAGAGTACAGGCATTCCCAAAGTAGCCCCGCAGTCAAACTGGGGAGAAATAGCTGTGATAGAAAACTCCCACAGGTATTTCTGAGTTTGTTGACAACTTTAGTTTTTGTTCAATAGTACACATCAGGGTGATCGTGAAACAGGTTACGCCCAATTAATACCGTAGGAAGAGAATTGAAAATGGAGGATGTTTTTTTGGGAGGGGGGGTAACAGGCTACATGAGGGTGATCCTGAAACAGGCAACTCCCCTTCAATAGGATAGGAAGGGAATTGATAAAGGGGGGATGTGGAAGGTAGAGCAAGGTACGCAAGGGTTGATTAGGACCACTAAGATATAGTTTAAGGATCCTACTCAGTATGGCACCTAAAGAGTGCAGGGAATCCCTAGAAAACCTGCATCAGGTGGGTCAGGTAGTATTCTCATTCCTTTCTAAATGACGGGAGACGAGTTTGCTGTGGAGTCGTAGCAACCCTTCTCCGTGTCTCCGCTCATTTAGGAGGCAGTTGACCGACTGAGCCAATAAGATCAGCAGGCAACCCTTACGTTATGCCCAAGGTGTTCAACCCCAGTACATGTACCTCCTAAGATAGATGAAGTTGTCTCTGCATGTGAGATCTTAGAAGAAAACTAGAGAGACTAGGAGGAATTCACGACTTAGTAAGGCGAGCCCCGCAGTCACTCTGCGGAGAAATGCCTGCGAGAGAAAACACAGGCTTCCAGCATCTCAAATAAAATTAAAGCCTGCAACAGTTTTTTTTTGGTTAACAGGACACACGAGGGTGATCCTGAAACAGGCAACTCCCCTTTAATAGCTTAGGAAGGGCATTGAAAAGGGCGTATTTGGAAGGTAGAGTAAGGTATCCAAGGTTTATCTTTCTCGGTGATTCACCTGCAAGAAATATAGGGACAAGCCTAAAAAACACTTATTCACGTTTGTCACTCTTCCGAATGATGAGAGAGGAGGTTTGTGCCGTACGATTTTATTTCTGATTCATACTCAACACTTCAAAGTTGAGAATAATTGAAAACAGAAGTGCAGTGGCTTCTAAATACAATCCCACTAACATAAATATGTGAATTGTCTGTAATCTGAATACGCCCCCGCATCGTAGGCGTTATTAAATGTATTTAACTGATTCTATTTTTGTAATCCATTTTACTAAAGAGATGAGAAGTAAAATTTAATATTTTTACAAAACTATTGACATACATGATTTATAAAAATACATTTTCCGTGTTTGATATTGTTATATATCATGTCTCTTCTGCCTCCAACGTCTTTTTCTCCTCGCTAATTTCGTCTACAAAGTTACCTTAAAATTAAATACCACACAGTAAATAATTACTGCAGGTATCCGGATAGTAAGTATTATAAATATTTATAATCTGTAAGATTTTTAGGCCTTCAGCATCTGAAATATTGATGTTATTTATAATCGTCCGGTTTTGTTTTGAATTTCTTAAATAACATGGAAAATTTGATCACTGATCATTCTTTTACGCCAGTAATATATACCAATAAATAAATTGAAGTGTCTGTCTGCCTATCTGTCTGACTGTCTGTCCGTATGTTACGGACTACGGATTTCTATGAAAATTTGAGGGTTAAAAAAAGAGATAAAATTTAAATATTCGTGCATATTTAATTTCCTTATATTTCAGAATATATTAATACAATATGAATATTAATCAAATATTAATTCTACGAGAAGAATTACTGCGGCGTGTAAACCAACTGCGAGTTATAAGTCCTATTACGCGTTCCTATATCATTCATTCCACTTACTATCTATTGTTGCAGGCTGAGAAAAAATTAACTTCTTTGGATGGTCAATACGACGTATACTTTTATTGTTAAATTGGTTTCATTTTTCACGACTGGTAAATTTTAAAATTTAGTAATTGCTAATATGAAAATAAAAAGAAAACCATCGACTTCGGTGTCGAAACCGAGTCGTAGTGCAACATTATGACCTTTAATATGTGATATATGTACACATTTAACCATTAAGTGGGGGAAAATATTTATCCTGCTTTTGTACCGGGGGTATTTTGTACTTCCTCGAGATGGGAGTATATTTGAGGTTCATATTGTGACGTTTTCGATGTCGGTTTAGTTATGTGTTGACCAAAAATTAAATAATAAACCGGTAAAAATATATAAATACCCGCGCAACGCAGGTTTCCGAGCTAGTCATTAATAATTTCCAGGTATTTGATTGTCATCAACCAGTTTTCAAGCGGTCTATTTACACGCGCAAATTGTTAATTAATTGAATTACGTGCTTCTCACTTTGCAAGCTGCCTGTGACCTTTCCTTGTGTTATGAGAATTAATACTACGTTCTTTTTTTTATTCACTTCAAATCTTTAATAATAATTTAACTATTTTATTCAGTGTTAATGGAAATTCCTACCATATTTCGGTTGAGGAATTTTATTTGGTTCTTGGGGGAAATATTTTTAGTTGAACTCACCCTGAAGTCTCACTCCTCCATCGCCTTTGCCAATTGCGTTCACTGCAGTGCACGTGTAAGTACCAAAGTCCCTCAGTTCCAGATGTGATATGGTCAGGTGCATCAGCAAAGAGTAACTGGACAAAGGTGTCTCCGACGTTGTGTATTTTATCCCGTCCATAAGCTTCCCTCCTATAGAATGAATAGATGTCATGTGTTATTAATTGTAAATTTCTGAAATATAAATAAATTATCAAAGTATTTATTAACCACAACAATTATCTCTCTCTATCCAGGTTTTGACTTCGTAATCTTATCCTTACTTTCAAAGACAAATCCTCTGTATAACAAGTAAAATGAACAAATTACGTTTTATTTACTTTCCTTAAAGTTTATCACCTGAATATACCAAAAATATGGAAAATATTTCAAATAATCTGTTGAACACGAAAGTTGAAAAAATAAACGCTGAATGCAACACGCGAAACATATTTTGTTGTAATTTTCACTTGTCTATAATTGGTTATGAAAGAAATCGGTTCCTCTCATAATATTATATCCAATAACAATATCGTTTTCACACAATGTCGCACTTCAAATATTCAATTGTCTCACTTGTCTGTGACGCAATTTTAATGATGAGCCAAAAGAATCAAAAAAAAGTTTTTGCTGAGTTTATTTGGTAAGTTACATATGAATAAAACAAATTGGATGGGCCAAAGTCATAAATGGAATAGTTTCAGTTGAAAACGTTTCGTCCCTCCTCAGTTTTTGGTCTCAGAAGTTCCTGCAGCAACATGAAAATTTTGTTATATTTTAATTACAGTACTGAGGAGATCCCAAACGTTTGAGGACGAAACGTTTTCAAATTAAATTATTGTATTTCGTGACTTTTGGCCATTATTTGTGTTTTATTTATAACAATAAGTCAGATTAATTTAATAACATTTGTTTAAAAATAATTACTTATGCTGTAAATTCGGAACAATACTCTCGATTATTTGAATTACTTTGTAAAGTAACGGGCCCACAAAAAAAGCATCTTCTTCATGCTGAGGTGAGTTGCGTTACGATGATTAGATTTTAATGCGTGACAACTTTCAGACTTTTCTACTTTTCCAAGTAAAATAGATGCATTTCAGAACCAGATATTGTTACGGAAAACAACACTTTTAATTAATGAAGACTTGCAAATATTTCTAAATCTTGATATATACATTAAAGAAATAGGCGTCAACCAACATATTATATTCACAGCATTTTAAAATTAGTATCCCAAAGACGAGGTTTCTAGAAATGTGTATTTATAATCAATTTGCTAAAAATATCGACGGAAAAAATTCTAATCTGAAACAAACAAAAGGTTTTATACGAATGATCTTCGGATGAAAGTCTCAAACCTCCAATTCACGTCATTGCTCATGGTCATTGATTTCCTGTAAAAGTAAAATATCCGGTATTGAGTGAAGACGTACTTAACAAACTTTGTCTGCATTTACAACGACTTTTTTGTTTGAGAAAACATACTCAAGTGTAACAGCCATTAAAAACAGATATTGCTCTTGGATTGAAATTAAAGCTCCTTTTCATATTGCGATGGCATCACTGGAACTAACAATTAGTTTAAGAATTTCATCCAATGAGCAGATAATGTGAGAATACTAATTAATTTTTAATTAGAATAATTTATTACTCTTTTAAGTATCATGAAATATATGCAACTGTTGTAATTAGTATATAGATTAAGATTCATGTATTTTATGCTTGCATTAATTCGTACGTTTAAGAATTATGTTAAAGATCCACGAAATTTAACACAGCGAATTTAGCGATCCGAAACATCTGGCAAGGCAAGGAGACAGCCAATATTCACAAATACCAAAAGTGAATAATAACGCAAAAAATCATTTTAATATACGGTTATGGAAGATGCAATAATCAGTTAAATAAATCCTGGAGTATATATAATAATATATCAAATTAGAGAAGGACTTTATCCATTTTGTATATTTGTCACTTGTCTTAATGATATATTATTTTGGATTCCTTGATACTTTTCCTTTCGGTAGCTGAATAAGTACTGAATAAAATGTAGGTTCTGTAAAAAATAAATTGTTATTTAAATATGTAAAACCTGTTACACAGGTATTATAATATCGATATCTTCCAACTGAGACGAGTTGCTACTGAAAATTGTACGAACATTGAATGAAAGAGAATTTCAAATCTAGCGTCCTCCGATACTGGACCCGTATAGACGATCTTCGTTGAAAAAATAAATAAGGACCAATAAAGCGAATCAATTATGTACGGAAATATATATATTTGTGGAACATATAAAAGTCCAAATATCTAGGGAACAACTGGGCGGAACGGAATAGCGTATTTTTTTCTGTACTGGATATTGCTGGAGATTAGTAAATAAGAGTGGAAAATTGTAACTGGACAAGAAAGATCTTTTTTACCAAGTTCTGACTGCATGTTGTAAATGAAACTTTATTGTAGCATCTTATATCTAGCATTTCGACAGAAGGTAATTCATAAAATTCCTCACTTTTAACTCTTTAATGGTATATATTCCTAAACTAACTGTTAGTAGCTGCATATAAGTTTCGTATAAGATTTATATCCAGTTGTATTAAGGCTCGGTAGCGTGTGGGGTGGAACGAGACACTATTGTATAAAGAAAAATGTTGTGTACCTCAAGAAAATATTAAAAACGGGCAGACTCAACTTCTAATAATGAGTTACAAGATGCTGTCCCCAAAATTAGTATATTAAGAAAAAAAGGTAACGGAGATAAACGATAACAAAGAGTGTAAAATTACAAAAAAATCTCTTTGCGAAAGGAAAGCGATCATCCATACGCAAAATACGTTAATTTTTCTTAAATTAAATTTTGTTGTATTAATTGAACATGTAACAGATTCTGTAAGTTTATTTTTAAAACTTCAAAACAAAATCTAAATTCGTTGCTTTAAGTTATATTGATATTAGGTAAAGTAGGTAATAGAATAAACTAAAGTTTCATATTTTTTATTTTGTATTTTTTTCTCCATAATATTACAAAAACGTGTTAAACAATGAGTGTCCTGTTCCGCCCCGACTTCCCTATATATATTGTCGTGTTCCAAATAGTTTTCAGAACTAGAATGAAAATAGTTGAGATCCCAGATCCACATAGTCGACAACGGTCGAAAGACAAACTTGGACAAAAAGAAAATTACAAGAAAATAAATACAGGACCAGTATTGAAGTAATCTCGCGCGGAGAAGACAAGAAACTCTATTCAAATGTACGTAGAGTTACTGACGAAAATGGACTTACTGACAGCAGGAAAACTAAAGTTATATAATCATTTATGAACTTGATTCAGTTTTTTATTTAATAAC
This sequence comes from Eucriotettix oculatus, assembly GCA_034510155.1. NCBI lineage: Eukaryota > Metazoa > Arthropoda > Insecta > Orthoptera > Tetrigidae > Eucriotettix > Eucriotettix oculatus. The sequence goes on along the minus strand of CM067376.1, from coordinate 47,620,277 downwards.
TTTATTAAACCACAATTTTATATTAAATGTGAAGACAAGAAACGACCTGTGGAGATTAATTCCACAGACTGCATTTAGTCAATCGTAACCAGAGAAGAGTAAGAATAAGAAAACCTAATTGAAATTGTAAATGTTATTTATTGTGATTACTATTATTTAATGTATTTTTCAGTTTTCATTATCTTTTTAATTATATATTTACGATAGTTCAGCTTTAGGGAACTAATTTCAAATAATTAAAAAACACTGTCAATATTTATCACTGTTTATTCAAAAGCGGCGTTTCGTTTCATTTTTTAGACTTCCTCAGGCGTACTACAAGCTTAATATTACAAGAAATTAAATATGGGATCTATGTTACTTTTTTTCATTTATACATAAAAATATGGTTCAAAACTTAAAATTTAGCAACACATCATATTTACTAATATATTATTGAATGTACATGTAAAGAATTTAGTGTCGCGCATGGACCATCTGCAGCGACGGTAGCGACCGAAATGATGTAGTAAATTACTACTGCAAAAGTGTATCGTTAATTTTGTTCAAATTGTTCGTTTAAGTTTTGAACCATTATTTAAACTAAAAAATTGTAACATTGAAACCATATTTAAATATTATCTTTGTAGTAGGCCTAAGGAAGTCTAAAAAGGAGACGAAACGTCACTTTTGAATAAACAGTGATAAATGTGTATGCTGACTCATTGGTCGTCTTTTCATTTATTGTAAATTTTAAAGTCAAAAAATTATTTTGTAACTATTTTAAAAATTGGAAATATTTAAGGTTTTTTGAAATTTTATTTTATTACATGGATATTTAATTACAATTTTATAAATGAAATAGAAATAATAAAATAAATATTACAAGCTTTTGAAACATTGTTATTTAATATTTTATGCTTATTTAAAATCAAAATAAATAAAATGGTAGTTCGGTTTTGAACATTTTACTATATTACTTAGTACTTGATGGAATGTGAACACATTCTATTCAATTTTAACATCTAACGCTTTACATTAGATTAGAGTGACATGTATTTTCATCCACACTTGTCTTTCAGGCTATTGAAATTAAATTTGTATGAATGGGTGTCACACAATACACTGAAATGACAATTGGAAAAAAATATAAAAGTGTTACTGGATTACCTGAGTCTTTGTGCCAGCTTGTCATCGCCTTGGGAGAAGCTTCCACGTAACACTGGATAGTTACGTTGCTTCCAATTGGAGCGGCGACAAGTTGGTTGGAAACCTTTACCATAGGCTGGACTGGAACAAAGATTATTGATAAATAGAAGTTTTCCATTTTCATCATAAAAAATGCAGCTTATTGAATTCTCATTCATTCGTATTAAGTAACTCTATTTATAAAAGACAAAGGGATGGCTGTAGGAAATGCATTTTATTATTTCGAGTTCTGTAAAATTTAAATTAAATTAATATGGAATACGTAGTGGTCTATCGATTCGATTCTTAATGAATATATGTTTAAATAGTTTATTGACTCTAGGAACCTGAAATTTACAGTATACATCTGTCTCAAAATTATGTTCAGTTGTACAGACGATGATCTTACAGTTGACGTTGACGGTGAACCTTTTGCTGACAGACGGTGGAACTCCGTTGGATGCGATGCAGAAATAGATTCCCATGTCCGTCCTCTGCACGCCAGACAGCACCAGAGTTTCTCCTTCAAACGTGCGTACAGCTGGAACGCAACAGAGATCATTTTCCACAAGTTTCATCAGAAGACTACAAATTTAATGTTAAAGTATCAAATCCCGATATAAATTCACATTTAAAAGAAACATTGTTATACAAACAGAATCTGAAGTTAATAAATTTCACTCCAGTATATTTATGTGACTGACGAAAAGATGATTAGACCTCACAACCAAAGAACGTAGGTTATTCACCGGAGTAGATCCATAAAATTATAACCATTAAAATATACGGAGATGACTTCCACAACAATTAACACAACCAAAGAACGTAGCTTATTCTCAGGAGTACATCCATAAAATTAGTAACCATTAAATAATACGAAGACCACAACAATTAATATGATTTAATTTCAAGTTATGATGTTTCAGTACTAAGTGGTAACCTTTTTGCAATACGGTTATCTCTAATTCACAGTCTCTGCCAAATTAATTAACAAAAATAACTGATTCATCACCAATGTTTACAAAAAGCAAGTTTACAACTGATAGTGTAATTTACGTCAAACAAAATAGAAATTGGTAAAATCTCTACCACCCTTTTCCACAGCGAACTTGAACTACAAGGCTAGAATAATTATTTTTGAAATACTTCTACAGTTAGTTTAGTCAAAGAAATAAGAATTTATCAGGTAAATACGCTACTATTTCAAACCTTTATTGCATTATTCATTGTAATTGACAATTTATTAATTTCTAATTTTTTGTGTTTGGGACTACTTCTAACGGTATATCCAGGTAATCGTTTTTGTTATTTACGTTTTTCAATTATTAAAAAATCACTAAACACTGTTAGGTTGGTAAGGGATAATATGAAGGAAGATAAGGGATAATTTCGAGAGAGAAAAGGAATTCTGCTACTTGGGCAGAATAATAACTAGGGATCACAGAAGTATAGTAGAGAAGAAGAGTAGGATAGCTCATGCAAGAAAGGCTTACGCAAAAAAGAGGAATTTACTTATGGCTAATATAAGTATTGTGATACGCGATTGCCTGTACCACATTATATTAATTAAATTGTAATTTTTATTTCTTATTTTAATGTACCTAAGTATTTAGATCTAAGCAGAACGAAGTCGGGAACATGAATGAACGCGATAGGTTAATTAAATGACGAATTACAGTCATCTTCTCGGCCAGAAAACGGAATCATCAAGGTTCGGTAAATATTATTGGACGAGGTTGCGTCAAGGCTGGCCTGCGGAAAACATGGGCGACAGATGTTATTTACCAGCAATCCATCTGGTCAGCCGTGAGAAAAGGAAAAATTGAACTGACGCCTGGACCTGCTTGCTACCGGCTAAACAGGTCAAGTATTTATCCCGAGTCCCCGAAAGCCGGAACAATAGAGGCAAGTGACTTCATAACAACAATTTGTTATGCAGTGCCCATGATTATGAAGGACATTTGCCGAAATAACAATTTTCAGAATCCTACCCTCCATATGGAGGAAGTAGAAAGTGCACGCTCACCAGGAGAGATTCGGGCGGGGCGAGAAGATAAAAACCAGGGTGCACTAGGAGACGAAGATGTTGGATAGGGTAAGCGGGAGGCTATCCTGCTGGGAAATGAGTGAGAGCCAGGTGGAGGTTGACTTCCTCCTTCCTGGTTTTCCTCTTCCCCTCCCCCCAATGGTCAATGGCCAAGGTAGCTAATTTAAGACTCCTGCAGGCTGAGACGACCTTGGGCAGTTTGAGAGGTGTATGTATGGGGGTCGAAGACCTTCGGCATACGGTAAGAGTTGTTCGCTGATCCCATTGAACCAGTCGGCCAACTGCCTCTCAATACTGAACAAGGCACGGAGGCGGGTTTGTTGCGTTCCCACAGCAATCCAGTCACCCGTCTTCAGAAGGGCGCAGGAGCAGTACCCACTAGCCCGACCTACCTGATGCAAGTTTTCTAGGGTTTTTCCCTTCATCACCTTTAGGTGAAACACCGGGTAGGATCCTTACACTATAGCCTGGGGGCCCTAGTCAACCCTGGGCTACCTTGCTCTACCTTCCACATCCCCCCTTTTCAAGTCCCTTCCTATGCTATTAAAGGGGAGTTGCCTGCTTCAGGATCACCCTCATATAGCCTGTTACCCAAAAAAGAGACGAATAGCAGTCCACAGAAACACTTTTGGACGCATTTTAGAAAACAACATTGCAAAATTTAAATAGTTACGTCAGTTTCACTGGACGTAAATCCGACAACCATCCGCCAATCTTTGAGAAACCTTAAATATTGAGTCGACGAGCATCCCTGAGTGAAGAAAGCGACGCCCAGCATACCTCTGACGCTTGTGAGACGATACCCAGCAGCCATCAGCCAGAAAGGACGTCGGGGATCGTCACAACGCCGTGGTTATTGTTTCTCGCCTCTGGTCGTTTGTCTATAAAGTGTTCGCTTTTCCCCCCATATTTGACTTATATACCCACTGAACATTTAGCTTTCCCTGAGATAAAGATTCAATCATGCTTACGATGTAGTGAGCGAGGATCCCCTTAAATATGTAATTTAATTAATCAGTATTTATTAAAATTAAAATTTATATTTTTTATCCCATTTTAATCAAACAACTTAAATTCATTCTCCCCCACCTACCAATTTATAGAACATGCACCACAGTATGAATATTAGGAAATCATTACTAAAAATGTTCGTATGGAGTGTGACGTTATATGGGTGCGAAACGTGGACGGTAGGAGTTGCAGAAATGAAAAGAATAGAATTTTTTTAAATGTGGTGCTATAGAAGAATGCTGAAAATCAGATGGATGGATAGAGTAGCTAACTATGACGTTATAAGCAGAATAGGGGAAGGGAGAACAATGTAAATAACTTTGAAAGAGAAGGGATAGGTTAATATGCCACGTTAGAGGGAAGTGTGTGCGGTTAGAGACTAAGGATTGGGGAGGATGTGGGATCGGGTAGTAATGTAGAAATAAAAAGGATGGTTGCGACAGTCCAGTATTAGGATTGATTACTGCACCAACACAAAACAACATTTCATTATTTAAGAATTAATTGATTCTGGTTTTTGAATTCGCCAATGCAGGTCTAAGAATAGATTCTATTTAATTATCTATATTTTCTGAGCCTACCTGAATTGTTTTATGAAATCGGTTTCATTATCCAATATAAATTGCCCATATAAATTTACTGGAGACTAAAACTTGATCGTACTGAATTATATGAATGAGCAAAATAATTAAACAATATAAATAGATGAAAAGTATTTAATAAACTGAAAAGCAGGTGAATTTATGTTAGAATAGGTTATGCCAATTTATATTATTCCGTCAAATCTAACAATCCAGTATTTAACCATTATTTTTTCTCGATTTAATCAACCGTTGCAGCTCGTTACAGTGGAGAGTGATTTATGAGCGGCTGAAAATATGAGTGTTTAGTCAGTGAAATTCTGTTGCTACGTCCTTTAGGCGTTTGGGAAAGACTGACATTAATCCCACAGAACGCGTCAGAATCTGTCACTCTGAGTACGACAGGGATTTTGACTACTTCCGCGAGTCGTCGGGCCCCGACAGACATTTCATCACCAAAGTCTTCCGCTTCTGGGGAATTGTTAAAAATATCGTTGGAAACGCGAAACTTTTATTTACGAAATTAGTATTAGCAATACTTACCACTGTATTTTTGGAACGAATTTTTCAGTAGATATAGATTGTTAATTTTACTTGTATAGGCAATAATGTAAATAACAAATATATTTCTGAAATCGTATCGGGTTGGCTGCCGCACTAATTATTTTTTAGCTTATATTCATTGAAGATTGGCATGTTATCATGTTTCAAGACTTAAAGTCTTCATTAGTTAAAGCCAATTTAATAAAACTTAGCACCTTTTACTTAAATATAACAGACTGATGTACATATATTCTTCCCTCTATTTGTTTTGCTAATGTATGCAAAACGAGTTAATAATTTTCATGTTCTATTCAGCCTTTAGACTGGTCAGATGCAACCCTCTATTCAAGCCCGTACTAAATAAGATTTTCATTTATACATTACTATTATATCTCCCCTTATCTACTGAGCGTATTCCATACCTGTCCTACATCATCTGTTCCTATCTTACACACGTCCTTCTAATGCTAATTTTACAAGACCCTCATGTCTAAAATCGTGACTTATTACACTATCCCTTCATTTTTGTTTTCTAATTTATTACTACAGATGGAGCATAATTTCTTATATATTAAAGTAATAGTAGAGCTGCAGAAACAATGTGTAGGTTTAAATTATTTTTATTTGAGACATGGAGTTGCTCTGATTGAGATCAGAAAATAATGTCCTTGCCTCTATATAGAATGGATGAGTAATTAGGAAAATCTAGGACAAGTCTTCATCACTTAGTTCGGATAGAATTGTGTTTGGAAATTATGCATTACCAGGCGATATGAAATTAATACTTGGGTTAGACCGCGTTGGCTCAACATGGTGGAGAATATAATTTCAATTTCCTCAGTTTAGCTATCATAATTAATCCAACACAATTTAGTGTTGTCGATGGAACTAACCTTGCCTCTGGGAGGCGGCGTCGGGGCGTATGATGATGTCTTTGCCGTCTTCCCTGCGCCAGACCACGCTAGGGTCAGGGACGCCCGTCGCCTCGCAACGCAGACGCACGGATCCTCCCTCGGGAGCCGTCCCGGCGTCGGTCGCAGCGTCACTCAGGATGTCGGGAGGAACCACCACGTCCAGGTAGCCCATCTGCAAACAGCGACACGACGCTATTCTATGTCACCAACTTCTACTTCTTCTTAGTCCAATTATCGCCGACATATTTTGCGTAAATACCAACATTTCCGGCATTCGAACTTCCCGAAAGTTAGCCAAATATGCTTTGTTGATAATTTTATATCTGACAGTTCTTTTTTGAACACGTGCATCGATATAAACTCCGCGAGAGGAATAAAGTCTATTGAGAAGGAGTGTGTAACACTTATACAAATATATTAAAATTAGGTTGACTAACATTAAATATGAAAGTAACAAATTTATATACATACAAGCACATCTCCCCTGTACAAAATCATTGAATTACGTTCAAATCTTGCAATAATTTAAAATTTGTAATGTAGACAAAATTAATAGTTTCGTTAAACATAATATTTTTTACCAAAATAACGGTTTAGGTTCTCATAATGGTCAAACTAAACGCTAAATAATTAAGCGTAGCAACGAGCAAAAATAATTAAAAATATAATTTACAAAATTATCCCGTCTTGTCAAAGCATATATATTTAAATAACTATTAGGTGATTAGCAAAATGTAAAAAGAAAATTAGATACGGACTGCAAACTGATGAGTGTGATGCTTCACATCAGATCAAACAATTTGGCTATTAACGTTAAAAATAATTATAGTGCTCTGACGATAAAATTTTTGTTTCCATTTTCCTGGAAGCCCAAAACGGCTACCACCCTTAGTTTGGGGGAAGTGGGTGTGAATTACATTAAATTTTATATGGAATAAAGGCTCATATATTAGTCTAAAAATTTCTAAAGTTCAATAGCTTTAATAGTTTTTCCCCAAAAATATTTGTGTATAATTTCAGCATATGAGGGGTGGGGGTGAAAACGAGTAATATGAAAATAACTAGGATTCTATCGAGTTTTGTGTCGAAACCGATTTAATGCGAGTCGCTGTGATCTTTATGTTCGATTTAACTAAAAATCCATCCCTTAAGTGGATGGGGGGGAGATTTTTCCTGTTAAGAGTACTGAAAATATTTTTAGCCATTCCATTGTACCGGGAGTATTTTTGACTCTCTCTAGTTACTGGAAATATATTTGAAGTTCATATTGTGAAATTTTCGATGCCGGTTTAATCATGTGTTGACCAAGAATTAAGTAATGTACCGAGATAATATAAATAAATGCCTGGTCAACGCCGGGTCTCCAGATTGTCGTTAATAAAATCTGTCAAAGGCGGAATTTGTTGCTTCAGATTCGCCTTCTTCAACTCGCAATATATAAATATTAAGTTACTTCAAATTATGCATGTTCAATCAACATTCATAAATGTAACTAACGTTTTTCCCTGGCAATAGTAAATACTTTTAACACAACTTCATGAAGTACTGAAGTTACTTGAAGGGAAAACAACGTTACTGATCAAACATTTACGCGAGGAGAGGGGCGCAGGGTGCAGAGTTGTGCCGGAAGTTATAGATTGTTTGGCAATCCTATAAATTGGCAGTCTAAAACAGGAAAGAAAGTTGCGTTCAAAAACAAAAAGGATGCACAGAAAGGTGACTAGATGTATTTCACTGCCGCTCAACTGTGAATACAAAATGTTCAATAGGAATATCCGTGTGGTCCAAAATCGCAGGATTAAACGAATTAAAGTTTCCTGTTTTCATAAAGGATCTGTAACCTCGAGTTTTTCTTTGTAAATATTTTATACTAAAAATATGAACTATCATTTGAGGGAATTATATAATTATATTTTTATTTCCAACACCATATCAGCATAAGACTATCAGCGACCAGCAATAAACACGAAGTAGTTAAAATTGTCGTAAAACGAGAGACAGCGCGTAAAACTACTCTGAATAAATTAAAATGAGAATATTAAACGCAACGCAATTAAAAGCTCAGGTTAACTGTACGAAATTAATGCTTAAACACGAAGAATGAAAATGGTTGGCTTCTTCATAGTTTCAGTATGTAAAATGTTTCCACTAAATCTCATTACTATTAAAAGGATTTTTCTTCACAGTTTGACAAAGTCAATAAAAATTTATCGCTGTAGCTTATTTTCATTAAACGTTTAAGAAATCTAATTCGGTGGCAGTTTTGAGAAGCTTCATTAATCTACGGCAGCAGGAAAACATAAATGCTAATAACGGGAGCTTTCTTATTCCGGCAACGAAAAACCCGTACTTTATGAAATATACCAAAGCAAGCATCATTTCACTTATTTATAAGGTTAAAACTAACAAATGCTGGTTGAGATTTTTTGTAGGTTCCGCGAAACAAATTAAGTGTCGGTACTTAACGTGAAATATCTCCATGGCACATTAACGTAAAGCCAGCATTATTTTTAATAAAAAAAATCTGTGATAAATATCCAAGAATTACGTTATTTATTTTGAGGTTGAAACAAGACCATTCCTCAAAAACCTCTAAAATTCAAAATAAAGTACGATCGTAGTAAAACATATCCTACATGAACTTATATTTATGAAACTCCCCGTCACCAAACTTTAAAATATGCCAATTATTTAATTTTAGAATACATAAACAGTATTTAATAGCTAAAAATTTGTTTGGAATCATTATAATGAGATAAGAAAAGTCAACTCAGTTTGAATACTGATGATGCCAGACTGTTGTCAATTTTTTTATTATTATAGGATACGATATACTTTATAGTAGACATTGAAAGTTTCAAAGATTTAATGTATTTCATGATTTTTACTGACTTTATATTTTTTTACATAAAGTAAACAATAGTTTCACTTCGATATTTGAGTTTTCTTCGGGCTTCTGTTATTATTTTCGATGATAGTGTTAAAGAATATAAATTTAAAAATATCCTCAAGTCTTTTGTGTGACTTTCTTGTTGTTAAATCTTGCGAATTGAAATATTTAAAGAACTGAGCTTGGAACAGTCGGCCAGCTCTCTCTAAACTGGCCGAAGCATAGTAAAGATGGACGATATGATTGAGATATGTACAGTGAGTGATCATTGATTTGAAACGAAAGAGCAGTAGCTCTTTATAATCAATCCGATCCTCTGATGAGAGGAAAATCTCCTGTTTGAATCTCTCTCTCAAGAATCATATCGCGCGGACGGTGATCCCAGATCTACTGTTCTCTGAATCACTCACTCATGAACCTGAATCTCTTTCTTTCTGGATAAGATATAGTGAGGCGATTGTATTTGCGAAATTAAAATTAGTTGAGTATGCACAAAATATAGTTACACAATGTTAATATGATTCTCTTTTAACTGACTGTATAAAATGTAATAGTACAAATCCCTTCGTAATCTATTAATTCAAGTATTCTATATTTTTCACTTAAACCTCTTAAACGTTCATTGTACACTATCCTTTTACTAATTCTCTTCATTTTATTGTATCAGAATAGAATTTGGATCACGTCCTTAATTCATCATAATACAAAGGAATTCTGTACACAAGATCGGTACAATCGGTATAGAGATAAACAAATAATACTGTATATAGCCTAAATAAAATTTTAAATTGCGAATTTTTAAGACAGATTAGGTAGTCCACGACTTTTCTGTACGGTTACTGATTAAACTACATTTAACTGAGTGATAAGCTACATGAGGGTGATCGACGAACCCGCAGCTTCCCTTTAATAACATAGAAAGGGATTTGAAACGGTGGGAGGGAGAGAATTTAATGAACAATATAAACATATATGTGAATATTTTCAGTATTTTTGTTCATCTTTAAAAGAAAATCCGAATCCGTTCGAAAACTCCGAATACGTCAATTATAAAAATAAAGTAACTAGATACGTTTATTTTAATTATGTAATTATTTATTTATTAACATATACGAAAACGTGGGGAATCATAAAATGAAAGAATGATCCCGCTCCGATCATGAATAAGAATGTTTTTTCCCATCTATAATGCATGAAGATGAAATGTTTTGTCCCTGCAGCAAAATCCTCTTACGTCATCGGAAGGGTGTGAGACAAGGACCAAGAACCCTACCTACCCGATGCAGGATTTCTGTTGTTACCCTGCATCACCTTTATGCGAATGTCGAGTGGAATCTTTAAATTATAGCTCGAAGGCCCTAGTTAAGCCTACACCGCCTTGCTCTCCCTTCCCATCCCTCCTTTGAAATCCCTTTCTATGCTATTGAAGGGGAGTTACTACCAGGTTCATACCCACATATAGTATTTCATCTTAAGGTAAATAGGTAGCCTTAAGAACTTATCATTAGGTCACAAAAAAATTAGCGTACAGCAAGTCATACAGTAATTGACTTTCGATTTCTTTGATTCTTGAATTTCTTACAAAGGATTTATTATTTAATGTTTTACTTAATTAATTAAAATTCTTTCATCCGTTGTTTATCAGTCTAGTATTAAACACTTGTCAAAAATTTTAGCAAGTATTTATTTCAATAAATAATTTCGCTAGTGATCAAAATTAATTTTCATTTATTTTTTAACGCAAATCTGGACAAAATATGTTTCATACGAGATTTAATATCGTATAACTATGCTTACCGTGTTTCAATTTCAGGTAACCGTCTTAAAAGGAAAACAGAATTTCAAAGTGAAATTACCGACTGGAATATGTTCAGCATCGTAGAATTTGGGGTAAAACAGATTTTACGGATATGCCATTTTGAGTGGAACTATTTACATAATATGTAACTCAGAACTTCACATAAACTAATAGGCAATTAGCATATTAACGGTTTATTGAAAAATGGAATATAGTTAAGTGGAAGATGACGAAATAAACACTTGTGTTATAATTAAAAACAGTGCTGTCTTACCTGGCTGGTCATGGGGTCGGTATTGACCTGACACATGTAACTGCCAGAGTCGTTCCTCTGCACGTTGCTGACGTGTAATTTCCACGTGTTGTGTCCATTGTGCGTTACGGAGAGGCGAGGATTGTGAGCCACAAGGTGCGTGTGGATCGCCAGGATCGCCTTCGAGTCAGACTTGATCCACGCCACCTGAAACACGCACACGAATTGCGAACTCATCTCGCGACTCTTCAAACTAAATACAAGTAATTCAGTGAATATTTGAGACATTTTCACCAATAACATTTGATTTCATCCTGCAACTTGTTGAAATGTTCTCATGCGCCTAGAGGTAATTTACTTAAGATGTAAACAGATTCATTATATTGTTGAGGAATGTAAACATACTAAATATTTTTGTCAGTGAATACGTTGGTGAGAATATATTTTTAATATTTTGTTTTCAGAAGTATTTGATAACAGGCGTACTTCCGGTCATACATAAGAAAATATTTGAGGATTGTATTCAGACATTTTCATTCTTTGTTACATTATCCATAAATATTTAAAGTTAACTATGTAAAACCAGGAACTGTTATCACTAAATTGTTGATGAAATATATATATGATATTGTGTACTGAAAATTGTTTACTTATTTATTCTTTTTGGTTGTTTTTTTAATTTCTTATTTTGACAGTTAATTTATTGATTAATTTTCCATCTTCATATAATTGTAAAGTTAATAATTCGTCATTCTTCCTGTCCAATGTTAAATTAGGTTATAGTGTCACATAATTATATTCCGTTACCTCTTAAACTAAATAAAATTTACAGAGTAATTTTAAAATTACTTACTATACGTAAAGATTTTCTCGACTCTCCGTCTCAATCCTAACATGACTAAAATTCTTAAGCATTTTAATTATCAGCATTCCTTATAAATCCTTCAATTTCCTAATTTTTAATTTTGCATACATTATTTTGACGCTATGAGGATAACTTGTGTCTTGTAGTTACTTCAAAAATAAAAGTATTGAGTTGGGCAACCGTACTGGTCAGCAGCATGTTTACTACTGAAATGGTGAGACCCAGAGTGACAAAATTTATGATACCACACTCCCTGGGATTCGAACCGGAGACCTCTGTGTTGCAAAGCTCTTAATAGTACACCACGGGAGGCAGGCCCCTATATTTTTCTATATTAGGAATTTCAAATAACCCTTCGTGGTTTAAGAACGTTGATGTGCTACTGTGATGCTAGTTACATGGATCAAACAAAACGGACAAGTTACTCGAATTAAAGGCAATCATGCTAACATCAAACTTTCTGTTGATAGGCATTCAGTAATCACAAAACGTTATCCTACTAAGGTTAACAGAGCTTATTGGGATGGTACAAATATTCTAAACTTTGAACAGAGGCATCATGCTATGCTAATTTCCAACGTTCAGAGTGATTCAAACGTGAGCAGTTTCCATGTTCACCATTTCTGATTCTTTGATAATGTTTAAATTTATTCTATTAGTGTTAGTTTACAAGGTTTTAGTACACCCGACGTGATCTACAACGTTAGAGTTCATGCTGTGGTTTTCATTTTTTACTTTATTTTATCTGTATGTGTCGAAAATTTCGATTAACGTATGAGTCACACAGACAGACAGGCACGAAAACTACGAGGAAGTATCATCACGAGACACACTCAGCGTATCAATTTAGTTTGTAAACATACAAGAAGGTACTCTAGCTCCAATATTCTTTAAATCGAGACGACTTTTAATGCTACAAAAATATTTTGACGAATTATTGCAGATGGTCTTGTTTTAACATATAACAAAATACGAGAAGACGCTACGAACATAAGCTAATGTTTCAGTTCGATTTCTTTGACTTTTTAATGGTACAATAACGCTATATCGTCACCTAGAATTGCATATGTATTGACGTAAGGTCGTAGTTGTGATATTCGTTGCTTTTCAGGGATTCACATTTGTTTTGACAGAAATGGAGCATTGTTACGCGCAGTCTGAGATATGTGCTTTTGGAGAAAGATAAAGGCACGTAAATTCAGATTTTCAGACATGTCAGCAACAGTCGTTCCGATCCGTCTAGCAGCTATGCCGATTGCAGACACCACACATCAGTCGTCGAATATCTGGCAAGCCTCCAGGGCTGGTCTTGTCTTTAGTCAGCAAAACTTACAGTTGTGTTAACAAGCTACAAAGACGTTTCCACTCAATTCACTCGGTCAAGGAGGCCAAAGGGGGCCGAGGTTAGAATCCTTATGTCGATACACGAGCGCTAATTGGCTCTCGTTAAAACTGCGCTATCCTCTAGTGGTGTCTGAGTACATTCATTCAGAAAATAAATCAATAAGTATAGCATTGATTATTTATTCTTTCATAGAATTAACTTACTTAACATATGACAAGGAAACTGTCAACGCTCCAAACAGAAAATCCTATCTGTTAATTATTCTAGTTTTGCTTTATTGGTTTTAATGGTCGGAAAAAATATTTGAAATTAAAATGAATGTTGAGGTAAAAGGTTTGAATTTATAAAATCCAAAAGAAAATAACGCATTGTTAACTTCAGAACTTGGGAAGATGATAATTGGTTTATATTGAGAAAATAAACGAAGCGCGGGTATTGCAGAGATTCAAACGTTTTCGCTGCTCCGTGTAAGTCCCTCTTAAAACTTCATTGTTGTGAGATTATTATTATCAGTATTGCTTTAGTTGAAGCATATTCAATTAATGTTTAATATGTGTATAATTTACGAATAGGTTTAATCCTATTAAATTCAGGGTCTCAGGAGCATTGAAATAATTATTTTCTTTAAATGACAAATTTTAAGTCTAATTAAATTTCACCCGTATTTACAAATAAATACCAACCCAATATAATGCGATCTCTAAATACGTTTAAACTGACAATTATCTGATATTGAATTACAACAAAACTATTCATGGCCATATGATTAAAAAATAGAATTTAATGAAATATTACCATTTTTTCAGAAAGCAAAATGTTCTATAAACGACGTTTGTACTAGAAAAAGAAACTCTTAACGTCATCACCAAAATTAATAATGACAACTTAAACGTTAAATTTTAAATTATCTATATCTTTAGAGCATCAAATGTAATATAACATTAATGAAAATTAAGTGTTTAAAGCAAATGAAACGCCAAGAGATGAGATGAATACATCTTATTTTTCAGTATTATTTCAATTCAATTAAAACACAACGACAACATTAACAATTTTCTACATAAAATTGAATAGTATATTTTATGTTGAATGTTTAAGACTAGATACCAACAATAACTTTTTCGAAACGATATAAACAACGAAGTAAAGTTATATTGTTGAATTAAATTGTGAAGGGACAATCATTAATATGAAAATAACAAGATTAATTCGTAAATTAAACTAAATTCTATTAACTTAGAATCGTAAATACTGTCTCATTTTGAGTGTCATTCTTTTAAAATAATTTTCTGGCTTCTTAGATTTCATCTATAGCATATAACAAAATTATTCTGGAAAGTAATTACGCCCCTTACACAAAATTTCGACTTCAGCCCTATGAATACTATGAACATTATCTAAACACACTTGATTAATTTTATTTATTTAATGTGTTTCATAAATGATTCCCGGTATATCAAAAGGATCAATTGTTTATTAAAACAAAACGTTTCTGCGAAATTAATCTCCACCATATCAACAAATTGTGTGTCCGCTGATAATAATCATTAAATGAATCGTAACAGTCTCTTTGTCAGTTTTAATATTATTTAAATAATGAACTATACTTCGTTTCGTCTCTTATTTGAGACTTCATTGCGTATTAAACTTTAGCTGTTCATGGAGTGAGTTCCATTAATAGCCAAAGTTTTATACCCAAAGAAGTCTCAAATGAGAGTACAGTTCGTTATTTAAATAAAACTAAAACTAACAAAGAGGCTGTTACAACCTATTTAATGGTTATTTAATTATCTAATAAATTGTTTATTTAATAATAATATTCACTATTATTATCATTTTCAGCAGTCTCCTGATGATGGTGAGATGAATTTTGCAGAAACATTGTTTTGTAACAAAAAATTGTATCATTGTTAAACTGTTATTAACCTATTGATTTTAGACTGAACTTCGTATAAATAAGAATAAAAAATAAAGAGTTTTTTTTCCACTTATGCGTTCTTATTTGATTATAGATGACAATTGTATTTTAAACTGCTTTAAATTCATTTAAAACTATGTATGTAATAAGTACACAGAATTCTAAGAATAAACGTTCTACTTCCAAAAATAATATTTGTTATTGTGTACGTGATTCATTATCTCACGAAACACAAGGCCATAATTGCTCGTTAATTCAGGAAGGCGAGAGAAGGGCCAGGTGCGGCCGCTTGTTTATATCAACAGAAGGCCAAACCTAAGCACACAAGGTCCTCGGCAAACAGAAACGTCACAATATTGAATACGGTTAGCCACGACATTTGGAAACTGTAACTTAACAGATTGCCTTTAGAAGCATTACATTAAGGTTACATTCGATAAATATATATAACTGTACAAATGCTGCTCTGAGTATTATCGTATTCATGGCTTCTAACATATTTGGAATATTCCCAAGAACACGATTTATTTGTAATATTAATTTGGCTTTCAGGGGTAAAACTCTATAAATTATTTCTTTAAACGTCTTAAACGAGATGTGCAACTCTTACACATTTGATATAATTATCCGATTAATTATTTCAAACGTTTCCGAAGACGCACATATTTTTTACCCAGATATGATTATATTTAACATTATAATCTATATTTTAAATTCACTGATTCATTTTTTAATTCACCAATGATTTCATGTTTTGCTTCATTGTTATTAAATTGAACTATATTTTTACCGTTATACTTCTTCTTAGTAGGCTGTAACGAACAAATACATCTGCTCGGGTTTTGGCGGCGCAGAAACAAAACAAAGGGGACGGCAGTTGACACTTGGGCCATAAAACCTAGACTCAGCGTCTCGGCTCGGGAGTTCTCCAAAATTGTGTGAGAATCGGCACCGGGTGGCATGTTTTCCCCATGTGTAACCATGGATATTATTGGAGGAGATACATCGCTGCCACCTTGGTGATAGGTGTCGCAGAAGTGGGGACGAGGTTTTAAAGAGGCAGGCGGACACATTTCTAATCATCAGATTGGTGGAGAGACAGATTGGTAGAAGGTGAATTAAAGAGATTGGTGGTCGAGAGCGGTGAGATGAGAATTGGTCAGATGGTGCGAGAGCGGTAAGATGTAATTTTGAGACAGATTTTGGAGGAGATTGTTGGAGAGCGGTGACGATCTGGAGAAATTACGAGGAAGGAGCTGGAACCTGCACTAAGACGATTAGGTAAACTACTGCATCTGTAACTCTTTGTAATTTTCTGTTTGCTGCCAGATCCGAGCATTTTAGTGTAATAAAATATCTGTCCTATGAGAAGGCCCATAAAGTGTGATCCTGAGATGAGTCTTAAAATTGTTAGTGTTTAAATAATTAATATAAATCATTTTGTAAATATACGTGTAGTTATTATTGAAAATAAGTACCGGTATAAATATTGAAACTATTAAAATTTTGTAATTATTATTTTAAATATCTTCTGTTTTATTAAATAAAAATTGTTCATTGATATTATCATAAAATCTTAACAATTTTTAATTAATAATTTATATGATCCCCTATTTTCATTACAAGGTTCTGTAGCACCTTTGTTTATATTCTGACCTACTCCGCCATAGGTTTCCGCCTCTTACTATCTTGCATAAAGACGGGTCAATTCTTAATTTTAAGTTATTTGATGTCTTTCAATACATCATCCCGCCATTTGGTCTTCGGCCTTCCTCTTCTCTTTATTGTTGCAGGGTTTAAATTATATATATTTTTTACAAGGTAATCATATGCGCTGTCTGGAAATGTCCAAACCAGAATAGTCTGGGGATAAACCTTATAATATTCTTTGAATTGAGAAGGTCATCGATTTCGTGGTGTATCTCATTCTCCAGGCACCGTCTTCCTCTTCCGCCGGACCATACATTTTATTTATGATCTTCCTGTCAAGATTTTAATATGTTATACTAATTCCCTTAATTTGTTGTTACATTTCACATTATTGTACGTTTCAGTTATGAATCTCATCTCAGGACTGAGTATAATCTAAGTTTCTGTATTATCAAATATGGTGGAAATAATATTTATTGTGCCTGTGATGATAATAACAGTACCTGCTATATAATAAAATCAGTCTATTGGTAATAAAATAATAATAATAAACTTTCAATACAAAGCAGTAACAATACGTTGCAACCTACAAATTTGGAACAGCGACAGATGGGATCTTTAAAAAAACTGTCAAATATTGTAATTAACAAAACCTATTGTGTAACCCTGTTATATTTATGGAGTAATTACTCTATTTTTTCATTTTTTTAGTAGGCATCCTAAAATTTTAATTTTTAAACGCATTTGACAATTTGGAATTTCAAAGATTCTTCAGATAAAACAACGTGCATGGCTCCAAACGCAAGTACGTAAAACTTGTATTATAATAAAATTTTTACCTTTGAGTAAAAAATATATATTAATATTTTATTAAATCATAAATATTACAGTTATAAAGAAATGAAAAGGCTTGCGTAAGATAGGTTAGCATGGAGGGTTTTATCAAACCAGTCTTAGGACTGAATACCACAACAACAAATATTCCAGGGATAGAAAAGTTTAGAGACACAGGAACTGTGGATTTAATGGCATTACACACTCCATATTTTTTCTCGTAAAGATTTATTATGAATATATATTTTGATTAATCTGTCGTCAAGGAGAAGACTACCAATATTCATCCTAATCTTTATCTCTCGTTCAGAACCCGTAGGTTAAATTATATTTCTGGTAGTGAGAGACACTGTTCTCATTGGAACATCCGGTCAGCTACCTTCAAATCAGATCTGATCCAGAAATATGCTTCCAGTCGGCAAAAATCCGGCTCCTAGTAATGGGAAACGTGTTGGCAAGTATGGAGAGTACTGTTCCGGAAATTTACCTGCATCATCTTTAGACAGATTAGTAATCCGATTCCCTAAATACGTGTTTTTAAATTGTATTTTCATTATTTTTAAACCTCAAGAAACCTTTAATAGAGAGTTAATTGAGGAAAATTTGAAAATCAGAAATTGTTGTAATATTTTACTTATGTTGAGTTCCTAACGGCTGTTACCATAGACACTTCATTGTCAAAGATATACATTTTTAAATCAAAAAGAAGATGATCGTTTGCTTTGACGACGTAAATTTAACTGGTATGATAGGCTACGTGAGGGTATCCCCATTTATAGCTAAGGAAGGTATTTTAAATATAGCATTTGGAAGGGAGAATAAGCAGCTTGGTGTTAACAAGGCCCACGGGTTATAGTTTAAGGATCCTTCCCAGCATTACTCTAAAAATTATTCAGGATGAACCCCAAGGAAAAATATTTCAGGGTATTAGTGTTCGTACTCTGCCTTTCTGATAAGGAATTATGCAAGAAAGATATAATGAACAGCGAGAAGCATATGTAGGATCTGGTAAATACTTCTTGTGTTGTCCTTACACGACATCGTTTCGACAATCTAATATGCCAAGAAGTTTTATATGAAAAAAATAAATAAATAATAAAAAAGATCCATCACGGTAGTTGTATATAAGGATAAAAATATTATCAGTTTACACACGTTTCATTAAATTTCAAGTGAAAAATGTGATTAAAGAATTGTGTCGTCAAATATAAGAAAGTTTAAAGTAAAGAAATTTCACAAATTACGTCTGACCATGGGATCCTTCATTATAACTACTTATTGTATCTTGTTTTAATGTATTACAATTAACATCTATAACTACCGATATTGTGCCTTGTTACTTCTTAACACATAATAAATCCGTTATATTCATAATAGTTTGGGGAGGATTGCTTCTATTTGGTTTTTGACTTTTATATATTTGTTTGTTGACGTAGTATTATTTGACAGTTCCGAAAAATTACGTGGAAAAATATAAACTATTTTAAGCGCACTATCTTACTCTGTCACCGGATAATAAATTGGTTTAACCACCGGTTCAGTAGACTTTTATCTTAGTTACCTATTTTTAATATATTTTTAGAAATTGTATTTCATTCCTTTCTTTTAGAAAATACGTTAAGGAGATATAGAGTAATTAAGTAGAGCACGTTATAATGTTAGTCGTAAATATAGGTTACATATATGATGTGACGGAACACGATTCTAATCACTCGTCCGAGATTAGAAGCAATCTTGTTTTTATTTTGCTTCTATTATTTTTTAAAGGTTTCCTGTATTTTTCGTTACTAAAAGTTTGTTAATTTTTGTGTGACGTATTGGTCGTTTCCGTTCATCCCAGCTGCTACGTGGCACACCCGGCAGGTCAAGAAGACAAACTGAAGTAGGACAAAGAACGATAGGTTACGCGTTGATATAAAATTTTAGAAATTTTATACTGCGCCAGGTATTTTTTAACCAGAAGAACACCAAAAGATTAATTTCAGATTTTAATTCATATTTAGAGCAGGGCGTGGTCGCTGACTTATTCTTAACTTAAATATTCCTCCACCGACGAAACTGTATGAAACGGGATTAGCCTCCCTAGCTTTTATACGCCTCGTGGCTGCTAAATTTTGCAACCACGAAGCACGTCTATTACCTCCAATACCCCACAAACGACTGTCTCAACCTGTCAGCTCTTGGCTTGTTTCGACCTGCAGAAGCACGGTCACATGACCTCATCCGCCAATCGCAGGTCTACGAATTTCCGCGTAGTGACAGCCATTCGCAAAGCCAAATCAAGTGTTAGCTGAATGCAAACCCGCGTTTGCTCACGTCACTCAGACAACAATCCGTCCGAGTCTGTCTTAGTTTAACAACTATATTCCCTGATTGTATTGATTTTGATTGGGGTTTAACTTTACATGTTTTGCGACTAGTACACACATTTTGTTTCTTTTAATTTTATTGTAATGCTTCTCGCAGCAGCTAATTATTTCAATTGTCATCTGTCATGATTGTTGGTGATGAGCTGTGTTATCAGTTTATTGTTCGCGGAAAAAATTCCAGTTAAAATAAATAAAATAATAATACTTATTTCATTAATATTTGTTCCTTATCACAAAATATTTTTTTATGATATCTAAAAGGTATTCACTCCATGAAATTAGTTTAAAGAATATTATTATTTTTTGTTTTTTATATCAAAGCATATTAACCATATGAGTTTTCTTTTATACTTTGAGAAAAATTGAAGAACGGGTTGAGGATACATAAGATATTTCATAATTGGACTTAGAGAGACAGTAGAAGGGACACCTATTTGAGTACGGTGTACCACAAACGACCATATAATTTGAGTTAAAAAGACTATAGGTCGTTGTGTCCAAAACGTTCAAGATAGAATATTAATTCGTACTTGAGTGTTTTTCGTTCCATGTATCCTGAACGATATTGGCGTCGCATCACTGCTGGCTCCGGGTGACGACTACAAACTTTCGTCGGAGACGGCTTGAACGAAGGAGAGGAGAGAGGAGAGGAGAGGAGAGAGGAGACGATCATCGTGCAGTGGTTCCAGGATCATCCAGCAGACAACCATTGTAAGATAAAAAAATCTTATCTTCATTTGTGATCGTAGCGGCTGTTATTGGAACGAAATATTGATAAATGAAATCTTTCTGTTTGTTGACATATTAGTTGTGGCCAAAGACCTTATCCAAAGATTTAATTATATTTGTGTTTATTTGTTTTACGTTTGTGTTATTTCTTTTATTTGTATTCCTTCCCGTTAATTTTTATTATTTTATTTTTATTTGTGTGAATTTAATTCCAGTCAACGAAGTGGTGGCCCCCTACGTGCAACGTCAATTATCATCAATATCAGAAATTGCCAGAGTATATATATTTATTTATTTATATTTTTGTTGATTTTTTCATCACTTTGAATTTTACAGTCAATCTACACGCTTGAACCGGCGAATTAGTATGGGCAGTGTCCCTATTTATTTCTCTACACCAATCGAAGCTGGTAACGGAAAAGAAGGATAGTCACTTCCCCATATATTGTAACGAAACTTTCGTTACTCACAGCAGTGTTCTACTGCTGATTTTTGGCACCAATAATACTTTTATTAAATAACGAATTTATTTCGAGTAATGAGAGAAAAATAAGCGCAGGGCGTGGTCATTAACAAAATGTACCCTCCGTTCTCCACCGCTCTTCGCCGTCAACTCGATTATATAATCAGACACATATCAGTGTGTCGTATTCCGGTAGCGTGTTTAAGACCCAACACCTCAATCAACGTTCTCCACTAATCGCGAACCCACGCTTTCACCCTTCATCTTTCATGGATCATAAACGACTACCCAATATTGCCATGCACTCACACTTTTCCGCGCTCTGGTGCATTTTCAACAATTCTTTCCTCCGTCATCTTCTTCCGTCGACGCTTCTCAAATGAAGCCGTCAACAGTCCAGTCTCGCGGTTTGAATGTCATTAGGGACGAAGCCATAACTTTGCGTTAAAATATATACGTATATAAACCAAAAAATAAATATTATAAGCTAAAAACTAATTTATTTTTCTACTTTACTTTAGTTTGTCCAAACAGTTCGACAAAACTACTTAGAGATGCAGATATATGCTAACAGTTCCATTCTGTGACCGATGTTATTCTGGCTTTAATGTATATCAAAATAGTAACCTGTATCATGTGTTCGTAATCTAGAAAACCGAATTTTTATGATTCAGTTTTCCATCTGATTTTTCGAGGAAACTTGTTTCTGGTACTTAAGTTAGTAATATTTTTCTTCATAAATTAGATGCTTAAAAATATATCTTTTTAGAATAAAAGAAATTTGCAGGTACCTTGTAAAGGCCTAAGTGGTTCACCACACAAGTGAACGTTACTTCGCGACCCTGAACTGCTGTCATATTTTCAAGAGGAGCCAGGAACTCGGGTTTAGGTTCATCAGAAGATATTTGCCCTGGAACAGAAGAATAAAAATGAAATTTAGATTGATCTATTTTATCTGACAGCTAATGCTATCAACGCTTATACAAACATAATTAGTTAACAGAACATTGACCGATTTATACTACCTAAGTTTATGCTGTAAACACAAGCATAACTGTAATTAATATCAATGATTTTCAATTACTTTTCCAATTCTAATATCATAACTTAAAATAAATTTATTTATTTATTTTTTCTTCAGTACTTAACATATTTTCTACTGTTCATAATTTGTGATAATTAAATGTTATATATATATAATTGTAAAGTCGTAAACCAATATTAATTTTTATTCTTGTATTTAGAAATATATCCGCAATATTCCTGCTCTTGTTTAAACAATTAGTTCTTAATTCTACGTCAGTTTAAAAGTATTGTATTTAATCTAAAAATATAGAAGGGCGAATTTACATTTTCGTTCTAAGTAAAACTAGGGTACTATCTCCTCTAATTCATTTACAATTGAACCAAAATTTAAATTAAAGGTTTCCTTATATTTTCAGGGTAATTCGAATCGTTTCTTAAGATTAAGTAATTTCATTTTCATACAATACGTTTCCCCAAATTTTCAATTTCTATTTTACAATGATTCCGAGTAGAAATATTTGTGTTTACAACGAATCATCAATTAAATACGACGTCCTCACTATTATTATTATAATATTGTGTGTTTACTGTTGAAAACGGGCGGCATTTCAAGACTGTGCACTATTCCTGAACCCAGACGCGATCAATAGCCACTCACTTACGTGAAGATACCTTACATACACTTGAACAGATATCGGAAAACATTCTACGTCAGACAAAAGTGATCTTCCAGACACAATATTCTACAGCAAATATTTCTAACGTGTAATGAGTTTAATTTTTGCCTAGAAATATCAATGTTGAACCGAAAAATTTTAAATAAAAACAAATTTTACAAACATATGTTGCTATGAACTATCTAGAATAGAATGATCATATTATTACAGAAGTGTGTCATTCAATATGACTATCCGCAGTCGATCCAGTAGGCCGAGCCCCTCATTCGGATGTAGAGCTAAAGAAGAAGAAGATTATTATACAAGATCAATGTGTATTGCTTCGTCAACTAACGCTTTTACACAGAAAAAAATAACTACAACTATTTTTAAATAAAAATATTCTTTAAAAAAGTGATGATCTCTTGTGTAATCGGAGGCTTGTTTTATTATGGCATCACTGAATACAATGGGATAATTCGTAATTATTCTGCATACAATACATTAATTTATTTCTGTTACATATTATAATAGGTAAAGTAGACTAAGAAAGACGAAACTGTTTGTCTTAGGTGGTTTGAACCATGCAGGCTGGTAAATAAAATGTGTACAATGCGGACTGATGGTCCGCAGTCCATGAAGGTTGTATCTCTCTTTACTATTTCTCATAGTTACATATTTATTCACGCAGTCTGTCATACCTTCGTCACACACCAATATCACTTGGTTTGAACTCCATGTCATGCATCTATAATTAACTAAATTTACACCAAATGGGACAAACAGTGGAGAAGCAAACACTATTATCTTTTAATTAAAGCCACAATTCCATTGTCACTGTATTTCAAATACTAAATTGTAAATCTAAAATGACCACAGAGGAAATATGATCTTTTTAATTATATTTAAACGACTGATTATTTAGAAACTGATAAATATTATAAATGATGAGCTCAATGCTACATGCAAAACCATTATTTTTGTATCCAAGAATCAAGAACAACGGGATTTTTTTCAATGATATTCTATCCAACTTTAAATCATTGATTCCTAAAAATTTATATTCTTATAATATTTGTTCTATGTGCTTACAAGTAATAAATTATAGAAAACGCAGATTTTCCCGACGAAGATGCTGAATGAAGAGTTCTCTGGATTCCAATTGGGCGATGAAGTTTGTAATCCACACTTCACCTGAAGACGATGACGGTGTCAGCCATGGAAACGTTGTTGACGGTAAACTGCATCACCCAACTGTAATCTAGAGAACTCTTCATTAAGGAATAAATTATCTTCTTCAACGTCTGTCCTGTAACGGTCAAACACATCTGCTACGGCTTTCGGCGGAGCGGAGTCAAAATAAAGGAGACAGCGCCTTGGGTGTTCCCCAATTTTTTACTGGATTGTGCTGGACGTTAGTAAATAGAGGTGAAACATTGGAACTGGTCAAGGAATAGGTCCTGCAAGCCCAATTGATTAAGTTTTAACACTACCTTGCGAATAAACTCTTGTTTTGGCGTCTTACATCTGTGACTGTGCATTTTGACAGAAGGTAATCTACAAAACTCCTCGTTTTTAACTCTTTAATGGCAGGTGTATTTAGCTGCAGATAACGTACGTGTTAGGTTTAAATCTACTAGTAAAAAACCTCAGTGAAAAACCTTAAACTGAGACTAGCGTCTGAGTAGGAATATAATACTACAGTATAAGGCAAAAGGTTGTATGTTCTTCAAGAAAAAAAGGGAAAAACGGCAGACTCATGTAATGAGTTACGGGATCATGTACCCAAGAAGAATATATTAAAAAGAAAAGGAACGAAAGAAAGCGAAAAGTGTTATCAAAGACTGTGCACTTAGGGAAAAAACGTGTTGCGAAAGGGCAAATTGATTAAGTTATCAACCGTACGCCAAATAAGTATGAGAAGTAAAACATCCAACGTGTTAATATTTTTCTTAAAATAAATTAAATTTTTATTGCACTAATTTTTTATGCAATCAAAAATCTTAATTCGTTTATTTGTGTTATATTGATGTTACATTAAGTAAATAATATAATAAACTGATATTTTAATCCTTTCTTAAGGGATTTTGCATTTTACAAAAATTGTTAAAAAATAAGTGTTTTGTCCCCCTCCCCCCCCCCGACCTTTCCAATTTATGTTCAACCATTTCATCGTAACTATCAGGAGATGATTAGTATATTTTCTTTCATTAAAGAACTTCCACGATACTTTCTTGGGATTCGTGTACCAACAACCACGTGGACAGTTTTTTTTTTGTTTATTGTCACATCAACCGTCGATGTTATCAGTGATCACGTTGACTTTACAATTACTCTTGTATTTATAATAATAATATATACAATATAATAATTTATAATGATGAAGAGGGGTAAGAAACAAACTATTAGAGATACATTACATATTATTGAATAAGTTCAAGTCTTTTAAATAATTTAATATGGGGTTTATAAATCTTGGGTCATTGAGGCATTCCTTGTATAAAGATTTACATTTATCGCAGGTTATTGGGTTGCATTTGGTAATTAAATGTCCATGAGAGAGTCTAGAATAGCCAATTCTTAGACGGGTGAAAACGATTTGAACTCGTCTGTTTAAATTGTATTGATTTGGTTGTATTTCGTAGATACTGTTCCTTATTTCGTGGAGTTTAGTCTGTTTATTTAACCATTCATTATTTATTACAACACGACGTTGAGTCCGTAACAGATAAAAGAGCTATCGTCGTGCTGCTCACTTAACTTAATGTACGCCCAACGTAAAATCCTAAATATATGCAGTTTTTATGGTATGCATCCCAAGTCTGGTCTTATGCAACCCTCCATGCTATCCGATCTTGCGCTAAACTTTTTATTTCCTCATAACTGCTACATCCCTCATCCTTCCTAACTGCTTAGCTTACTCCATCCTCGGCCTCCCTCTTCTGCTCTTATCCTACACACTTCCCTTTAATGCTAATTCTACTAGACCTTCGTATCCATAAAACGTGTCATAGAAATCTATCCCTTCGCTTAGTCAACGTCCTCCATATTGTCCGCTATTTCACTATTCTGTTTAGAATTTCCTCGTTAGTGATTCTATCCACCCATCTGATTTTCAGTGTTCTCCTATAGCACCACATTTCAAAGGCTTCTATTCTTTTCCTTTCTGCAACTCCTACTGTACCCGTTTCGCACCCATATAACGACAGACTCCATATGAACATTTTTATCGACGATTTCTTAATATTCAGACTTATATTACACGTAAGTAGATTCCTCTTTTTGCGAAAGTCTTCCTTGCCTGTGCTATACTATTTTTTATGTCTACTATACTTCTACCATCAATATTTATTACGCTTCTCAAGTAGCAGAATTCATTAACTTCCGTCAAAATATCCCTTTCCAATCTAACAGTTTTTTATTCCACTGTTTCCCGTATTACACGCTATTACCTTTGTTTCCCCTCTATTAATCCTCACATTCAACTCTTTCTCCAGGACCTCGTGCATTTCATTTATTATGGTTTCCAAGTTATATAAGTATGTTTTCTCGTTTTTATTAACACAATATGTGAACAGAACTGCGCAGCTACTTCGCTACCGTTGTCAACCCCCAGCGCTCAGAATGTAACAACGAATAATTTACGTATCGGGAGTAGTTGCAACATTGTTCAATACCAACTTCTGAGGAAACGTTTTTAGCACGGCCAAACTATGTAATTAGTTAACATTCCGTTTGGATAGAACATTTACATACAGTAGTTTACAGGAATACAAGGAACTCAACAGAGACAGTGTAGCGCAACCACAGAAATGCAAATAGTTGGCGATTCCGTCTGCGCCATCAAGCGAAACTATCAGCACATTCTCAACTCTATAAATTACGTCACTTCACACAAACGTTTTGCAACTACTTGCTTCGATTTACGGAAGTGTAAATTACCTGAACTGTATTAGATCAAAGGGTAGCTCAAAATGAACCCGGACAGAAACCAAATGTTGATTGGAGATTCATCTATTATGAACAGAGGTCATTTCAATAATCGATTAAATTTGTTATAAATGGAAAGGGATTGGTCAGTGTTTGCTTTTTTAGATGGTTTTAAAAAAATTATTTACACTGAGTTATAAATGGAAAGGGATTGGTCAGTGTTTGCTTTTTTAGATGGTTTTAAAAAAATTATTTACACTGAGTAAAAGTTTTAAATTTGTACATTAATTTTAATAAAAGTTGAAACAAGGCCTCTATAAAATATCTCAGAGTATGTTTTAAATTATATAAGTAATTATTGTGGCATCAAAAATTATATAACACATGTATTTAGCGTTTTAATTTTTTGATGTGACTTTGGCACTCTCCTGCTGCAGGTTGTAGTTAGGCAATTACGAAGGATTTCAATACCCTTATTTTTTAGGAAAAATAAATAAATTTAACGCTCCTCCTTTCTCAGAAACTTCAACTGCCCATCAATGTTCCACCATCATATTATGACTCATTTTGACGGTTTGCAATAAATTATATTATGAATTCCTTTTGATAGCCACCCACTTCATTTCAAACAAATCTTAGTACCGTTTGAGAACAGATTAAAATCTTATTTTTTACCTCTGAAGTATTGATGGAAAAGCGAAAATCGGGAGTTCCCGGGTTCGAGTCCCGGGCCCGGTCGAACTTTTCCGTTATCATCTTATAAAGGTGGTAATACAAGGTATTTAGCATATAGTAAATTAAGTTGTTACAGTCTTATATATATATATATATATATATATATATATGAACTATTGATTGTAATATTTTAATCTGACTCGTTCCGTTCATGAATGTTACGGAGAAAAATACAGGTAAAATACCCATATTATATAAATAATTATTTCACTGTGATTCGTTAGTTAATTCTCTGGAATACCAGGCATATATTATGTATATTTATACAGATTATTTTCGTTAGATATATGGTAAAAGCTCCTGAACTTTTGACGGACAATTTCTGAAAAACGTCGTCAAGAATTGAAGACTGTTATCGAGTGTTATTTACAAAAACTTTAATTATTCTAACAGATAACATTTTCCTTTATATTTTTGTGCGTAAAATTAACCTTCACACTTTCGATGATTTCAAATATCTATTCCTACATAAAGGACGCTGTTTGCAGCTCTCTGTCATATATAATGAACTATTTTGGTTCCCGACAATGCCCGGGATTCATTTTATTAGCCCGCAACACTATTTAATTAAACTGCAGTGATTAAACCATCAGCAAGACCGGCACATCATTTACTTTCTAGAGCTAAATTTCACCACAGTCACCGCAATGATCTCATTCGAGTCAAGACACCTGATTATACCTTAAATAAACTCACTCATACTGAAAAGTACACAAAAACAGTCAATTATATTTGTAAGTAGATACTTAGATCACTTATTTGGCGTAATAAACGTGAAATAATGTTTGTAGGTACAAAAATAAAATTGCGTGTCTGTTGCTTTGGTCTGCATATGACGTACCTCAACATTCTGTCATATGGCAAATCATTTAGCATATTTATTAACTTATTAAAAGTACTAGTAAATAATAAAACAATTGTATCAAGATTGAAAGATATAATTTCATAGGTCTGATTACCTTGAAATTATGTGTTTACCCTGACGTAGCCTGTCAAACGTTAGATTGCGCATAAATATAACTAACACTTTATTTAAGTTACTATAATTTTAATTGTTTTTGCGAACAACGTCGTCTGTATCGCCCGCATGCTCGCTGAGAGTTGATAAACATCTCTTTTGGCAGATTACATGAGACCCTGAAATAGGGGGAGGGGGAGGAAGAAGATCAAAATTTATGAATAGATACATATACATATCAACGAAAAATAAAGTTGTGCGGCCTGGGTCTTGTGACTTAGTAACAGAAAAATCCTTCCTGAGCGCCCGAGTCGTAATACAATAAAATATATTTCATTATTATAAACTAATTAAAAATTATCATTACTAAAAACCGAACATTAGTATTATTTTACGCTGAACAGAAATTTAATTGTCTCGTTTGACAGGCTACGTGAGATAATAATTTTTGCATGTCTGTATATCTTTAGGGTTGGATCTTTTATGGCCTCAAAGGTGGGAGGAGCGAACCTACATCTTCAAAATATTAACAGAATACTATTTGGTATGAACAGCGCGAAACACATAAAATTCCGTGGGAATCCGATGAATGGTTTAGGATCACCTAAGGACAAACCATACCTTAAACCTTTTAAGTTGCAGTAAGTTTGCGCAGTTACGAGTATATACTCAGAAGCCGGCTGCTTAACATTGCCAACTCCAGCAGGGTCAGAGAACCCGGAGGACTTCTGCAAAGTCCGTCAGGGATGACTTCCTTTTTCCCGGCTTAAGTCTTCCACAATCTTAGACGACCTTGAGCAGTTTGAGAGGTGTATTAATGGGAGTCGAAAACCTTCAATACACTGTAAAAGTGGGTCGCCTATCCCATTGGGCCAGTCGGCCAACTGCCCCCCAAATTTGATCGAGGCATGGATAATGCAGTCTCCCTTCATCAGAAGAGGGTGGGAATAGTACCAAATGCCCGACAGATCTGATTAGGATTTTATAGGGTTTTCCCTGCAACACCTTTACGTGAAATACCGGATAGGATCCCTAGACTTTTGCCCTAGTCAACCCTTGGCTACCTTGCTCTACTTTCCACATTCTCTCCCCTTATCAATTTTCTTCCTATTCTATTCACGGGGAGTTGCCTGTTTCAGGATCACCCTCATGTAGCCTGTTACAGGAAAAAGACTAATATTGCCTTTATTTACGTAAATATAGACAATCGATTGTTTTCATTTCATACTAATTTTCATAAAATTAAAAAAAAATTAAGTCACTATATATGGCATTTTATTCAAGTAGATGGGTAAAAATGATATTCAGGAGAATATGGGACGTGTTTTTCAGAAAGGATGTAATTTCATGCTATTGACAAGGAGGCGAACAGTAACTGTTTGTTTTGAATCATCTAAATTTCAGAGTTTGTAACTGAAGTAGAAGGCCGTTTTCCGATAATGACATGAAACTGTGGTTAAAATGGAGATTTAGGCGGGAGATATGGGGAACCGCTAACGACAACGGTGTCATGACTCTGCTTTGAGGACAATTATCGGGCTTTGGCCAGTCGCAATGGGAGAGTATTGATAGCTACTCATCAATATTCAATTACTGCGCTATCAGCTCCGATTGTCGCGGTAACAAGCGACGCCACTGCCTCTCACTTCCCGATGAAGTCAGCTGCAATTAGTGATATCTGTGCGGCGAAGTGCCGTTAGTAAGCATCATCTGGATGCGCCATCAGTCGTTTTATCACGGTAAACCACCTCTAACAGCCCCCAAGACCCATTCAAATTTGTTAACTTTATAGCTGTGGCACTGCGAGGTCGTCGGAATTCCGAAGCTCTCACACAAAGAGAAGTGTCCAGCAGAGAATGAGCAAGAACGGGGTCGTTTTTGCAGTAACCGTCTCTAGCATGAGCTAAATTTACCACTTCATATCTCAACATTCTCTTTCGACATCTTCGCGTAAATTGTTTCCAGATTATAAATTAGATAAAAAATACAGATGATTATAAGTTTTTTAACGCGGATTTAAAACTTAATACGAAATAGACGTTTCGGCCAACACTTGTCCTTGTTACAGTATATAACGGGCTGAAGTAATATGTACAAATATAACACTAACAACGAAAATGGTATAAACCATCTAATATATTTTTATTTAAGAAGCATCATGTTTTATATTAACAGAACAGTTTTCCGATTCAATATGAAACATTTGAGGAATTTTTAATGGATTATTCATTATAATATTAAAGAAATGATTTTGTTCCAGACAATGTTTACAAGAAAATTTTGATTAGCTTCATTATTCTTAATTATAATTGAAATATCTGAAATATTACATATTAATTCCAATAAGATTTCTTCTCAACTAAATAAATTATATGGTGCTTTGTTAAATATTGTTTGTTACTTTCATCTTGTTGCTCTTCATTGATTTTTACTATCTTTGTTCTTATTACATAATATGTTATAAATATTGCCATGGACCACAACTAACAATTTAGAGAGGCGTTAATTGTTTTTATTTGTTTCCACATTACTAATACATCCTAGTTTAATACAGTTAAGCCTAAATTGTTGGCACTTGATGATGAAGGATTGTATAAATTATCAAATTATGGACCTGTCAAGTTATTTTCAAAAGATTTAAACTAAACAAAGTACCAAGAATGATTTCGTAAAACATGTATACACTGGAGCATAAAATGCTTCAAAAAATATTGAAAAGCTAATAATATTCTGGCGCTTTGAATCCAAGAGACAAAGCAGATTTCTATAAAACAGTTTATTTCCCGACTACTAACTCTTTCACATCCCAAAAAAAATCGCAGCATTGCCTGTTTGCATTATAAAAGATTTAACTGCCATGATAAGATGTGGAATAATATTATGCCGCTAATTGGGGAATATAAAGGTTTTCACAGTTCACCTGTTTAAATTATTATGCGTGCTCCCATTTTCTAACTAATAATTACAGAAACAATGTTTCGCGCAAGATAGGTTAGATAGTTTAGCATGGAGGGAATGAATACCACAACAACAACTTTCACATTCAATAAAAGGCATTTAACAACATTTTTAAAACTGTAGACTCGAAAACGAAATATACTAATGTTTTGAGGTTGTTTTTGTTCTATTTTTCACCATCCCATCCGTTTCGCAGCATTGCATTAGTTCTCACAGTTTTATTTTTATATTGAACATTCTTCAAGAACAGAAGATATGATTACAATTGAGGCTAAACATTAAAAGCTAGGAAGGTGAAGTAACGGAATGGGATAGAACTATTGATCGGACTAGAAATTGAACCCAGAACCTCCGTAGGCCCTGGGTTTGATTCTTGGTTCAGTGAAGATTTATACGTGTCTTGCATAAATATTTCCTATTCACAGTCTAGAGATATCCCTATAAGATTTGATTATGATTATATAGCATTTAGATAATTTTATATGATAATACGAAGGAAGATTCCCGTCGATTACCTTTTTTTGGGGGGGTTCATTGAGCACCTGGTAAATTTTAGATGAATATTTCAAAATATTATATAATAAATAAATAATAATATAATATAATAATATAAATATAATATAAATATAATATAAATAATAATATAATAACGCCTCAGGGCGTTATCATTAACACCCGCTATCCGCTGTGCCGCGTCCTGGACTGTTACATATAATTCTCAAATCAATTTGGTCTTACTACCATTAATTTTAGGAGCGCGTTTCAGACCGGACAATTCCTCTTGTAATCGCGACTTCTCGCTCGTTAACTACCAACATTTTTGCGCGCTGCCCTCTCTTGCGTTCCACGGTACGCCTTCTGTCGGCGTGTCTCAAGTAGGCCGCCAACTATTCTGTCTGTAGGCGACATTTGCATTACGAGGAGAGCCGTAATTGCATGCTAAATATATACATATATATAATATATTTTTATAGTGAATTATATTTTATTTTATAATTTCATTGTAGTAAGACATAGGCCAACACAAAGCCAAGAGCTTTTGGGACAAAGGGAAAAAGATGACTCTGTAAAATACCGAAAGGGTACGAATACATATATTTTTTCCCGCCTCATTTCTAGCTTAGGAGGGGGTGATGGGTCCAGACATATGGTGACCAATAAGAGCTTTTAAAAAGTAGAGAGGAAGGGATCGAAAATTATCGTCGTCTCAGAGACAGACTGGAAGAATTCAAAAAGGACGGCGAGAGAGATGGTTCTATCAGCGCCCCAGAAAGAGCCAGCTTCCCGAGTTCCTGAATATTCCGGCTTTTGGTGAGTTTTGGCCATACATGATCACGGGACCACGTGCTTATAACCGAAATAACTACGGTTAATCCAGAGAAAAAGATTCTCATTGGTTTAGCCCGCGCAACTAGTAGATTTGGGTACATCCAGAACAATAGAATTTTCAACTGTAATTACTTTTCGTTTTTTATGTTATAAACCCACTTTTAGTTTACGTTATTTATTTAATTCATTCCTGCAGGTGGCGCCCCAAATTCCTGATTACGTAGTATATCCAGAAGTATACCACAATATATTGTAATATCCTTTTCATGGAATAGGACATTAATTTATTAATTGAACAAATTTCAATAAATTTGAAAATTTTTAATTTATCATTTTACAGTGATTACATGAAACAATATCTCAGGGGATTTTGTGTCTCTCGAGAAGTGAAGTATGCAGTTACTGAAAATAGAAAAGAAATCATTTAAATTTATTCAATCAGCACAATGAGCAATTTTCACAGCTTTTAAGAACTTACCCACAATTACTGGGCCTACAAACATTCAACTTCACAAATGTTTCCGCGTGTCTCTGGCGTCTTGCAGGTTTTTTACACCGCTGAAGGTAGTATGAACCAGGTCCAACTCATCATTTGCTCTCTCCTCGTCTAATGATGCATCGGACTGACTTCGTTGTCTCTTCTCCCGACTGACTGCTTCTCCTGTCTCTCCACAACTGCTCGCTTCACTGACTGATCCGTCTCCTCTCTCTCTCCCTCTACTCATCTGATCAATCCGTCGTCCGTACTCTCTGCAACTCATCTGAGCCTCCCAACGGCTCCCTTTTAAGTTCTCGCCCCGGGAGTTCCCCGCCATCGGTTTTCTCACACAATTCCGGGGTTCGCCGCCATCGGTTTTTTCACAAAATTCCGGGGTTCCCCGCCAGCGGTTCATTTCACAAAACTTCGGGGTTCCCCGCCATCGGTCTTTTTCACACACCACCATTTTTTACCCACGCCCCGAGGGAGTTTCCCACGGGGGATCCTCAACTGGGGTTCACCCGCTTTCAGTCAATTCGACATTGTTGTTGGCCTCGCTTGTCGCGCACAAAACTTCTTTCGTTGTAGGCCGAACTGCGCCTCACAATGCCACTATATAACCAAAATCAGCAGGCAGTATAAACTGTTGCGTCATATTTATAACTTTTAAAATAATCTCTTCTGTAATTTTTATAATTGGCTATTCACTTGTGATTAAATGTATTACCTAAGAACAGTATCTGCTTCCAAGAGCATTTCGTAACAAACTTTAGGAATATGTTTTTCGTACGCAACTATTTTCTCTCTGAATTTCAATATACTTCCACATCTTGCATCGTTTCAGAACAAATTATAGTAATTAATACAACGGAGTTTGTACATTCCGTTCAATACCGTTTCCGTGAAGGTAATGTAACTGTCTTTAAAATGTAATGTCTCATTGACGTATTTACTCCCGATCAATTTTAATTCCTGCTGAGAAATTTAATTGAACGTTTCTTCAAAGTAGAAGATAGTTAATCGTTGTGATAATCACCACCCTTGTCTAGCAGCTGCATTGTGTCAATATCCATGTCTATTAAAGCCATACATACCAAAAATTATTTCACTGTGCCTATGTATTATCTGAATAAACGTTTTTCCATTTGTAGCCAATCTCAAACTGTTTTTTTTCTGCAGTACGTTGGTTAACAACTGCAATATCCAAGAGTTTGCAGATATTTCAATGTTTATTGATTCAAAAATAAATAGAGACATTGTCCCAACAATTCATCTCCAAAAATTTTATTTTTTCTGATAAACTAAGTCAATATTTTATAGTTTAAAGAATCGAAAACTAAACTTTATCAAATAAATATGTGTTTATAAATTAAAAGTGACTTTCAAGCACGTTAGTTTAAGAGGTGGTAGTACAGCGAAGCATAAATGATGATTTGGAAAGATTGTTGGAGAGAGAGGGAAGTCCATGCAGAGAGAGATAGAGAGAGAGTCGTGTCTGCGTCTGTCTATTTTGGCGAATTGCCATTGCCGTGTCAGAATCCAATAGGGATTCTCTCTGCTTAACGGACGGCGGAAGATCACAAACGATTATCGAAAGGTCAGTACAATTTATTCTCAGGATAGAACTGTCTCGAAGTTAACATACTCTTTTTGTCAAGCATTTAGAAAGTGACGAAGTAACATGGAAATAAATAAATTCTTACTCTGTCTTACACACAAATTTTATTTAAATACCAGAGGTAAAATAAATGGTTCACTGGTAAATATAAAAAGTTCAAATTAAATTAATTGAAATAGATTAATTTCTAAAGTAAATATTTTTAAAATTAAAAAGCTTTTATTCTTTGTATGGTTTGGGAATATTGAGTTTAAAATAATTGGAAACCATTTAAATCTAAATAATAAAAAAAGACTAGTAAACTCAGAGACCTGTAAAATTTAATGAAATAATTGTATATATTAAAGAACCCGGCACAAACGTAAATTAACAAAATGAAAAACGCTATAATGAACAAAATTCGAACTTAAATATTTTTCTTGGATAAGAGTGATCATGAAACAGGCAATTCCCCTTTAAAAGCATAGGAAGGAAATTGGAAAGGGGGGATGTGAAAGGCAGAGAAATGTAGCCAAGCGTTGACTACATCCCCTATAGTTTAAGGATCCTACCCGGTGATTCAAATAAAAGAGTGCAGGGAGAACCCTACATTATTACGTACTATTATTTCACCTTTCCAAATGATGGGAGAGGAGTTTGCTGTGGGGTAGCAGCATTCCCTTATCCATGCTATCACCACTCTTACAAGGCAGCTGGCCGACTGATCCAATTGGATCAGTGGACAACTCTTACCACATATCCAAGGTCTGCGACATCAGTACATGCTCCCCTAAAAAGCGATCAAGGTGCCTCGGAAAATGAGAAACTTCCAAAAATAACAGAGAGCGAAGGAGGCATCTCCAAACGTAATAAATCCGTTATAAATCTGCGGACAAACAACTTCGCCCCAAAACTCACACAGCCAAACCTGACAGTGCGAAAACAACAAAAAACATATCAAACTGCTTCTGATGTCAGAGTAAATTTCCATGCATTTTTGTGAGAACGGGTATCTACTCATCATTTACAGTATTAAAATGCGGATATGGTTCACCATTTTAAACTAAAGAATATTGGATGGTACTAGAGACGAAATTAAGTATGAAATAATTTCGTAGAGTGATTTATCAGAAACCTGAACACCATATACTTACAAAAGATGGTTTTAAACAGTTTTGAAGTGGGGCTCACTCGATTATTCTCAGCAATGGTACAAGTCATGGATTATTAAACGGATAACAGTAGCTCGAGTCGCAAAAGCGTAGGTCAAGGAGTCCACACTGTAAAATTTGAGTTATAATTAGAGAGAGAGAGACATGTGGAGTGAATGTGACTCCGCTGAGAATATAAGAGAAGCTAATTTTCACCAAGTGCTTTTTCATGTAATATATTTTGGGAAAGGAAGTCAGGTGGACGGAGCCGTCAGCGAATGTAAATGGTGTGAATGAAAGAAATGAATATTATAACTTTTAAAAGGTAGCTATTTCAGTGAAAGGGGAAAATTCAACTGTAGATAAGAGGAGACACAACTATAATTATCACCTCCGTCCAGTTTCAGTGTGCGGACGGTCGTCAGGCCACCAGGACATAGTGCCACTCGAATAAAATAACTTGAAGTTCCCACCTCTGACTGTTCCTGCTTTTTTTTATTTTCTATGCTGTTCCACGGTACAAAGAGGGTGGAGTGAATTATTTGTGGTTTCGTTTCGCATAATTTAACGACTATATGTTGTGGGGGAATAAGGTACTTTAAAATATGTATAATGTTTTAAGTATCATGTAGATATATTATAAATATTTTAATATTATTGTCATTGAGAGATTAAGTGCGTTAACAACCACTGTAGTTTGAACCTGTGCGTTGAACTGTCTACGGCTGAGACAGCAATAACGAAGGGGTCTCTTTTACTGTTTGTATTTTATCAGCGTTATGCAGTCAGTGGTACTCAGCTGAGGGGCGCCGTACTGAAAACTGTTGCTGGACATCCTTGTTTGTAATTGTGTGGTGATGGAAAAATCACAACAGTAACCGTACTGTTGGCGTATATATAATGTGTTAAACGAAACCAAAGTATATAATGAATCCATCCGTCAGAAGAAAATAAAATCCCTCACTTGAAGAGAATTGTAATAATTATAATACTTTGACAAATTTGTGGCAATATATTTTGAAGCGTCTTTGTATTATCGTTAGTGTTATTTACTTATTATAATATGTTTAAGGCTAATTTAAAGATCATGATTTATACTTCAAATACGATTTACAATGTTTTTAATCTTTGTAGACGGTTAAAAGTTGTTTCTATCCCTTAAGTCATATTTGTGCTAATTTCTTTTTTACTTATGTACTTCCCAAAGAATTTGTTTTATCTACTCAAGACTGGTAGTTATTAATTATTAATTTAGAAGTTACAGTGGAAATTAATTTGTAAATTTTTAATAATGAATAGGGTATTATAATGATAAAACCATGTTAATTTATTTGATAGTTCCTTGATAATAGATCCTTCAGGTTTAATTTTGCAAATTTATATTTATAATGAATTAATTTTTGTTAGAGGGATTACGAATTATAGACACAATTATTCGTTAAATAATAATGTTTCAATTCTTTTACTTAGCACACATTAACCTTACGTCATATTATAGTGCTGATTTCTCTTTTAGTTATATACTTCCCAAAGAATTTGTTTTATCTACTCGAGACCAGTGTTTATTAATTATAGAATCCTGAAAATAATATTCTCTACCTTTCCTACACTTAAATTGATTTTAAAATCACATTAAAATAATTATTCTTCCAATATCTAATTCTTTAACATATATATTGATGTAAATAATGTATGTACTTCATATTGATGTGGTAAGGTATAGTTAGAGAGCGTCACAGAACAGTTAGTCGTATTAATTACGGAAAGTTCAGTGGTATCTTGAACGCAAAGCGTTTGTTCTTGCAGCAAAGTCCCCATGCGATGGATGAGCTTAACACACAGTGTGGCGATTAGGCACGTATGTCCGGCGTGTTTATGCACAGCCAGTGTTTGTGCAAGGTAAGCTGATGGGGGAGGGACGGAACCACCGAACTGACCAAACAAGACGCTGCTGCATTGCCAAACTGTTGCAAGCGGTCGCTGTCAATAACCGGATGACTCAAGCGACGTTAGTTGGTTACATTCGTTCCACCCTGCAAGCTTGCAGTAGGCGAGCACGTAAATGGCTAAGACATCTTATTAAATTTAAATTAACGTTCAGGTATGCTTACTTCAGTCTTTTATGATTTGAAAAGAACAGGACAGTAAACGAAAGGAATTACATAAATAACCCCTCATGTCGATTTGACTTATTAAGTGGCCTAATAAATTTCACCTAAATGCAATTGCTCTAAAATAAATCATTAGTAACCAGATTATTACTAAAAGTATTCGGTAACGCAGGACTGTTGCGTGAGAATATTACTGTAATAACAGTGTATTTCTTAACTGCCATTTATTTATTCATCACACATTGATAGATGCAATATTATCTTCTGAATAGACGTTGTGGTCATCAATACTGTATAGTGAATACAGAGGATCTATTAGAATTTGAATGGGATATTTATATATTAACAATGAACTTTATGATAAAAACAAGAAAACAATTTAATTTAACAAAAAACATATTTACATTAAGAATTACAATTTTTAATGTTTCGATATTTATGCCGGCACTTCTATTGGCAACAAAAATACATATATATTTACATTACATTCTCAAAACTAACAATTTTAACTCTAACCTCAGGGTTGCATTTATGGGCCTTCTCATAGAGCATAAAGTTAAATACAAAATCTACTCCGACCTGGCAGAAAATAGAAATTTGGCAGAGTCAGAGGGGTAATTACCCTGTCGGCTTAATGCAGGTTCCAGCTCCTTCCTCCTAATCTCTTTCTTTCTCCAGATCACAGCTGCCGAACTTCTATTTTTCCTGTTTCAGGAAGAATTTCAAAATTTCTCTTTCCCATAATTTGAACCAGTCATGAGTGAGAAAATTAGCGTAGGCTAGCTCCAAAGCGGAATTACTCACCAACTCCAAAACTGTCCAAAACCTCCTCTAGCCGCTCTCGCACAATCTCCGAAAATCTCCAAAAATCTGTCACTAAACTCGTTCTCCGCAAGCCGTTTTGAATCTTCCTCCCCACTTCTCTAGTTTATCACCAAGGTGGCAAGGATGGATACTCTGGTGATAATTGGGGAAATACACCACTCGACGCAAATTCTCACAAAGATTGGGAAATTCCCAAACCGCGACGCGATGTCTCGGTTTTATTGCCCCTGGCTCAACTGCTATCTACCGTTCTTTTGATTCCGCACCGCTAAAGCCCGAGAAGATGTGTTTGTCCGTTACAACTGTCTTCATCCTGTTAATTATGTTTATAATAAGTTATGAAATTTAGAATGGAAATTGATTTGTAAATTTTTAATAATTAATCACTTATTATTATGATTAAAACCATGTTTATTTATTTATAGTTCCATGATTATAGATCCTTTATGTTGAATTTTGCAATTTTATATTTATAACGAATTAATTTTGGTCAGAGGGATTACGAATTATAGATACAAACATTCGTTAAAAGGTTAATATTTCAATTCCCTTAATTAGCACATATTCACTGTAGCATAACTCGTAAAAACAGAAATCAATGAAAATTTATTTCAATTTGAGACATTGTTAGGAGCGATCTAATTACGATGTAGTATTGACATGCACTGTGACTCCAAATGTCACGCCACAAATATTATCCTTTCTGTTATATTTCCCGTGTCTATCTAATGTAAAATATGTTGTGGTGGGGTTCTGTAGTAATTAATATCAATAAAAAATGGAATTTTAATAAAAAATAAAAGTAATTTTATTCAATTTAAATTTAAACAATTCGCAGTTAAAAAATATCAAAAAATGAGACATTAAGTTACAAAAATAATGTATTTAAATTTTGGGCCGGCAACTTTCTAAGCTCCACGGACAGGAAATTTTCTTAGAGAATATATTGGGCATTGAAGTTTTTATTGCACTCAAATAACCAGGGATGAGAAGCGTGAATTTGTACATCACCGCTCAGCTTGCGAATTATGATGTTCGGGATGATGGTCCACCTCGTCCTTGGTCACCAGCTATTGTTGGAAGTAGCTACTCCTCTCGACGTCACCAATAAGCCACCTGGCTGAAGAGAATTCGCCAGAAAACTTGCCGAATACTCGGCAATACTGCATATTCGATACTCATAACGTAACAAATATCTCATAACTCTCCAAATAATTAATGAATGAATAATGGCCAATAAAGAATAATATCCTAAAATCAACTCAGCTCCGTCTTTTACTAACTTTTCTCTAACTTCATCTGTCTGGCAGGGGTTGAATAGGTGGGTCCTTCCAGCATTTCTCTTGGTGACGTTTTCTTGTCAGGGATTTGCACAGGTGCAGGTCAAATGTTCAGGCTGTGAAAGTGTCCCAGGATCTTGGGGCATGGAAAGGGTCGCTATTATTTTAATTTTCTCTTGCGATTTCACGGTCATCTTAGACGTCCTGTCTCTTTTTGTTTATTTTTGCAGGGAATAATTTTTTTATATACGTGGAGTCCGCACGTGATGTTTACAAGTGTCAAACTCAGGCCTCTGTGACATTTTGTAGGCCACTAAGGACTGTCCTGTCAATCGTTCTTACAAATATATTTAGCCAATGGCAGTAATGATCTTGGATTCCTTTCTCTCGTCTGTATATTTGAATCATCACAATTGGATATAAAAATTAACCAGTCACGTTCATAATTGCTCTTCCGTTGGCTTGGTAAGCAGCCTAGCCCACTTCTTAAATTTAGTAATATATATATATATATATCATATTATTCAATTTAAATTTAAACAATTGGTGGTTAACAAAATTAAACAAAAAATAAGGCATCAAGCTACAAAAATATATAATTTATATAAATATATATATATATATATATATATACCAATAAAAATTTTTATACAACTCAATAAACAGTTATAGAGGGGATAATTGTATTTTACATATATGTAGGCGCAAACGCACAAGACAGTGTATACACTACAGTTTGATCGTTCGTAATGTCAAATATTCCAAACTTTCTATTATGAAAATGAAAAACTCCGTACACAAATTACATACATATAAAAACATCTTTCTTCATTTGTAACAAGTGTTTAAATTTTGCTTAAAGTTACAATTAAATACATCTATACTACATAAAACTTATGAATGTATATTATACATAAGAATTAAAAATTAAGATAATTCCTTCAGAAATTGTTGGCCCTAATAATAAATAATTAATTTTCTGCTTTATTTTAGATTAACTATGAATACAATATTATGATAATTACTAGAATTTATTTTATGGTTTCAGGTTAAACATTGCTTCAGTCCGGATTTTCTCTACCCCAAGCAAAACACACAATATATTAAAGTATTTTATAAAACTAAGCGTCATTTTTATCAGTTTATTAAGAAAAATGTCATTTTTTTTCTGAGCCAAGGGTTTTCGACGATGGGGATTTTTTAATAACTTATAACTAGCTCACAAGATGAGCGAATTTTATTTATAAATAATACTATTTTGATTTATCAATGATTATCAGTGTACATTTGAGTGCCTAAAATGAATACATCTTTTAATTAACGCTGTAATAAGGAAATATATACATGACAACTGACGTCATATTTTCCAAAGACCAAATCAATTTACCTTCCCCATAAGTTCAGTATAACACTTGTCTGTTAACTCTCAACGAACGTTTCAAATTGTAAGGTCATTCAGTTCTTTTCGGTTAAGTGGTTGAAGTCGTTGCGGACTGGGAAGGACGGTTATTTCAGCATAACGATGATATAGCAGCCATTGAACAGCGTTAGCTTTTAGTTTGTACTGCCAAACAATGCGGTGTGTTTAGTACAGAGCTCTCCCAAAGCCCTCATACCATGACCAACAAAGGCCATAAGCCTATAACTCAAGCTCCGTAAACTACCAGTTATTGGTATAAGTGGCACATTCATAATGAACATTAAGGAGGTAATTACATAATAAATCAACGTCGTACTAGTTATCGAAAAGAAATACTTACGAACCAATTGGTATAAAAAATCTACATATCCAGAAAGAGTTCTTAATTATATGTCCAATCACCCCATTGCTCAAAAGAAAGCCATGGTTTATAATCTGTCAAGTTGTCACATCGCAAATACCGCAGGGAAAATCCAAATAAAGTTACAAATATTCTGTTACTAAATTCTTACCCAATCAATTTCATTAACCAGCATGTCAAAATTAGATTGAATAAAATCAGGTATTCCGAAAAATTAACTTAATAATTTTACCAAATATAGCTAACTTACATCATAAACCAATTGGCTTGTTTCGTAATTACGGTGTAGATGTTGTTTGTAATTCAATAAATAATTTAAATTTCATTAAAAATATTAAAGACAATATTAACTTTCTGGAAAGACAATGTTATCTACAAAATTAATCGTTTGGATTGTAACGCATTGTTTATCGGACAAACTAAAAGAGCTTTAAAAATACGCATTAAGGAACAAAAAACACCATCAAATTAAACATTCAAAAGTACACAGTTGTGTCCAAACACATACATTTTAATAATCACAATTTCTATTGACAAAATGTGGAAATTTTAGACGAAGAAAATAATTACTTCTCGAGAGTTATGAGTAAAATGTTATATATCAAGTGCAACCCTCGCGCAATTAATGTTAAAAATGACACTAATAATTTGAACAAAATTTACGATACTCTTTTGTTGCAGTAGTAAACGCTTTAATATTCTTCTCCATTGTTAAAATTCTTACTACATCATTTCGGTCGTAACCGTCGCTGAAGATACTTTTGATATCAGGCATCATATTTGTGAATTGAATTCTAATGTTTGGTATGTCGTCGGGTGTGTTTATGCACTTTGACTCCATTGCAGCAAATACGAAAATCCATCTTCGCATAAATAAGCTGTAGGAAACGGAAGTAAAACAATAACAGCTTGTTTTGAAATATTGGGGTACTCTTTTGAACTTGGCCAGTGATCATGTAAAACTGATCAATGTATTGATCTTTCGCTGATTAAATCAATTATATTTTCATAGCCACTTGCACCTAAACCTACAGATTTTACCTGTCACAGAAAATGGATTCTGAACCCAGGAATCGTCCTCACCAGTTTTTGGAAAATATTGCAATGGATTTGATTTCAAGTTATATAGATGTTCTAATAACATTTTGGAAACTTCTTCATCTACTTTAAAATTTAATTCATTCAGACATTCATGAATAGTAGGAAACCAATTAAGATCGTTAGGTTCAACTCATGAAATTAAATATTGTATTATTTTATCAAAAGATCCAATTTTGCTTATTTTATTAAAATTTCTAATACTTTCTCCTTATAATGAATGAGTTCATTGCACTTTATAAAATATCTGCCAGATATGCGAGTTTAATCAACCATGAAGGATTTTGTAAAACTTCAACAGAATGCTGTCTTGAATTATTTTGTGCCTTCTAGAAGACCATTTAGAAGTTCAAAAAGTCTTAATAGTGCTTTTCCTCTGGTTAGCCATCTTACTTCAGTATGTAATAAAAAATTTTTTGTTCATTAGCCTTGTTATAGCATAAAATTTAAAATAATTTGGTCACTAAAATTTACAAGCGGACCTCCGGTTGACAACTGCTGCACTAGAT
The DNA here is from genome assembly GCA_034510155.1 of Eucriotettix oculatus. NCBI lineage: Eukaryota > Metazoa > Arthropoda > Insecta > Orthoptera > Tetrigidae > Eucriotettix > Eucriotettix oculatus. The sequence goes on along the minus strand of CM067376.1, from coordinate 47,576,478 downwards.
GATCCTGACAGACTGCAATTATGTGCTATTGAATTAAATTCCACAAACGAAGGTGTATAAGATTGGCTTATTTTTTGGTCAAAGCTGCTCATTGTCAAGTTAAATAAAATATTAACTGTATAATTGTGGGTAATGGCAATATATGTCACTCCTACAGGATTCTGGTTGACTGAACACGGCCACACTTATTCATTGTTACTCATTTTTCCTATTGTAGCGGGAGACAGGGAATAGGGTTTCTTTGTTTCGCAACGTTGTGATGAGATTTTTTCCCGTTCGATGCAAACGGAGTTTTCGCTATAATAATTGATTAAAAGGTATTATAACATCATATTATAATCCATATTATAGAGAAAATCATTTCAAATGTTTGCGGAACACCTATTAAGGCCCCGCGGAACACAATTTGGGAAACCCGGGAGTGGAGACTTAATAAACTATTGAGACAAGCGTCCTTCGAAATTTCAAGTTTCTTGAAACACGTGGGATAGACACATATAAGGCCACGTGCTGAATACAATAAAAAAGACATTAGCAATAGACATCGAGGCGCCAAAATATTGATCAAACATGTTAAAACACCGCGCCTGTCACAAAAGTTCCAGTGGCACATCACTGACAGTAGAAGTAAAAGTGATCTGAATTGATGAAAGTCCATATTCAAAAAAAAAGGACAGAAAACAGGTGGTTTGCGTCCAGTTCCGGGGTGCAGAGAGGCATCCGACGACAGTTGACGACATTACTCTGAAGGGAGTGACTGAAAAGACAGCAAAGTAGATAACTGTAAACAAGACTCAATAAAATTTTACATAGCATTTTCAAATCAGAGAGTTCATTGTCGCTTGGGAAAAAGATATTCATATGTTCCAATTCTGAACATAAAAGTTCTTTATTACATGTTAAGAATTGGTCTGCATATGGCAAATGATTTACTTATGCAGACTGTCTTAGCTGAAGTAAATGTTTGGTGATTGTTTGGTAGATTGTAGTACAAGAATTGAAATTTTATGGTAATTTGAAATTTACTATTCAGTGCAGTGGCAATATTTCAGGAATATAAACATTAATTTCAGTCATTGAAGTTCAAATTACATTAAATTGTAAAGAAAATATTACCAAAAAGACATAAATTGCAACGAATTATTATATTAATATATTATGAATAACTGCAAGTTTGTTTACTTTATACATTTTAATGTGTTCGTGTCGGTAATTTAATTCATGAACGGGACTCTGTGACCGGTCACTGCAAGGTTTCTTAGCCAGTTCTGACCAGCAAGTTTTCATGGAAGGCCAGATGAGCTTCAGGGAAAGAACTCTTGACATCCGGCTATAGAGTGAACTCGCCAACGAAATCAATCCTTCAAAACCGGCTTTCAGTATATATTTTATTTATGATTAACATATCTCCGCTATAATAGACCCACAGGCACCTGAAAGTAGACTGATTTAATGATTATAAAAAATTAACTGAGGTCTGTGGGCCACGTTATTGTTTTTAAAAATTAAATTCATGTCATGTCGGTAATTTTATGTAGTATATATGACCCCGCCCCCTTCCCTGAAAAAATCATTACACGTATTTTACTACATTTCACTAACGTATTTTGTTTAAGGTATTTACTTTAGGATTTCACTTTTTGACAAAGACAAACCATTTCAGTCTTGTAGCATGTCAAAAATTTAGAAAATCAGAATAAATGAACCTCGACCGTACTGCGACTCGAACCTAGAACATCCCGCTTTTCGGGTGGCTGAACTAATCCAAGTAGACCACCGAATTCTTCCGAAGTCCGTGCAATACATTGTATTTTTAAAGTTCATGCTCACATACAATTTACTTAATAAAACTCTTGACAAATGACAGTGAAGAGATTCGTTGTTCGAATCCCGGACTGATGGAGATTTTTCCAGTCTTATTCTCTCAATCAGTTTCAAGGTCAGATAGGCTGAGCTTCAATTGGAAGAAATTCTTCGTGAATTAAAATTTTTTTCTGTATTTACAAACGTAAAATCGTAACACCATGAATATACATCTCAAATTTACTTCATCGGAACAGTTTTCAGTCCACTAATACACTAAATAGCAAATATATGACCAGTATTCAGTCGCTGAAGTTATCATAACGCGTCAGTCATGTAAATATGATTTTCCATGTTTAATTCAGCAACATTTTATTTTTAAATTTTGATTCCGGGATCATATCCAGTTTCTCCGGTCAAGCAATTACGTATACCCACAGCCTACATCACCTGAACATACACCTCTAAAAACTGGCCAATGTGTCCAGATTGAGGGGACATCAATTCAGCCTCTCTAGTAGTGTCTAAATAAGTTGTAGCTCTCTTGCCGAGACGTATGCGTAGCCCGCAGTTTCATGCTTCAAGTTCAAATTTCATATGATATTTTCTTTAGTCCAGCCAACAACTATTTGGAAATTGGAAGTCACACTTTGTCAGTGCCATTCTTTTGGGAAGAACGAGAAAATTGGTAGATTCCTCAATCATTTCAGCAACTATGATGACCTGGACCATTCTTCTGACTTCATTAGACAACAGCAAATGATCCTAAGCAGAATTAGATCCCTACACACAAACCTTACCCAATCTCTTTTATTTTTCAGATCTTCTCAACAAGCATGTACGGCCTGCAATATTTCTCTAAAGATGCCACACATCATCTTCAAGTGCAATAACCTCAACAAGATCAAAGCTGATACCATTGCTCCATTCTCAATACTGGACCTCTGCAACAATACGAATGTAATAGCCAACCTCTTAACGAAAGCTTAACTGCACAATAATATAACTATGTAACACCTAACCTATGTAATGTCGGTCTCTAATAACACTCCACTTGTTGATGCGACCTAAAATATTCAAATATAAAACATTCCTGCTTCAAATTTATCTTTGTGCCCGGTCAGTGTTACATAACTGAAGTCATAAACATAATGGGTCAAATTTCAAAGTCTTCATTACAAATTAATTCCTCAAAATATTAATGAAGGCCTTGTTCTGAAATTCAGATCCATCATGGGTACAAAAATTTGGTCACCAAGAGCAGAAGAAAATTAGTGTCATCCAACGAAAAATGTGCATTAAAAATGAAAAATATGGTTGCCACTTATAGTCACTACATAATGATTAACAATGAATCCACTTAATGGTGATAGTTAATGTTATGTAATGAATGAAAAGGATGACAAAAACTTTTAATACCTGTACAGTGGAGAATCTAAATCGGAGTAGTTGATTTACGTTCCTTTGATGGGATATAAGCACTACACCTTCCGTTGAAAATGGCGTTATGAGTAGTACACACGCAACGCAGCACTGCAAAAGGAAATGGGAAGCTAATACACCGTTATTAAGACCCATTCAGGCAACGTAAATGGCTTAGAAACCAAATGGGAACTATACGCAGCGACGAAGAGAACAACACACACAACAGACACACAAAGATGGCGGAGGATTGCTGGCGGAATCGACGCAGCAGTAAACTAATCCTTTTAGAGACGGGCATTGTTCGCTTCCCAGCACTGGCTAAGCAAAACGTCTTGATGCCCCCTAGTGTTGGACTTGGAAAAGAGGAGGAGCCGAGGGTAATGGCGGGAGGTTGTGCTTCTTAGAACGGATCCTGTTCAGCCAAGTGACGGCACTGCAAAAACTTTCTCCACGAAGGCAGGCTTAATTTGAGCTGCACACTCAACACAAAACCCGACGGACATCTGCGCTGACAAGGCCAATTTTCCACATTCAGCTTCGCAGCATCTCTCGCAAGGAATTCTAATTAACCCACAAATTGCAGCAATTGTAATACAATGTCACGCATAAATTACAAAGGGAGGAACACAAGCACCTCACACAAGATTACGCCATTTGTCTAAACACGCAGGATGTTTAACGCATTACACGGTTGCAATTGTAAAAGTAGACGTACCTTCCAAATATCAGGTAGACAAGTGCCGTGGTCACCAAACTGAATTAATAATTTTATAGAAACAAACCAATGCATAATTCACGTCTCTCATTGCTCCAAAGCGAGCCAGATTGAGTTATATATACAATCCTATTAATAAAAATTGCCAAATACGAAATGTGGGGGAAGTCGGGACACTTATTCTCAAACAATTTTTATCAAATTACGGAAAAAGAAACATCACTTCTTAAAAGTAAAAAATATTAGTTCATCATATTACTTACTTAATCTAAAACAAATATAACTTAAAACAACAATTTATATTTCTTGAAGAATATTTAAAAAGAAACTTACAAATTTCCCGTTCTATCACAACCCTCAGGGGAGTTAGGATTTTTTTATTACAATTAATACATTGAAATTTAATTTAATGTAAAAAAATCTTAATACCTTTAGTGATTTTTTTTGTTAGCAAATGGATGATCGCTCTATCAATTCTTCCTTTCTCAAAGATGTTTTCTTGCAGCTGCTCAGTCTTTGCTAATATTTTCCCTCTTTCTGTTTCTTTTCTTTCTTTATCTATTACTTTTTGGTACAGAATTCTGTAACGGAATTTTATACGGTGAGTTTGCCAGGTTTTCCGTTTTCTTAAATTGAGAAACACATAATATTTTGCCTTATAAAGTAGATTCCCGTACCGCGCCGCACGCTAGTTTCACTTTACGTTTATTCACCGAACCTTAATACAAGTAAATTTGAACCTCATACGGTAATTTATATGCTACTAAAGGCACACATTTTACGAATATATACTATTAAGAAGTTAAGAGCGAGGTGTTTAGTAGATTCCTTCTCTCGAAATAATGCAGAAATTATAAATTCACATATGTAAGATTCCAAAAGAAGAGTTCCTCCACAAGACTCAGTCATATCTTGGTCAAGAAGGCTGCCAGGACTTCTTCCTAGACAATTGACAATGTTCCACCCCTATTTATTAACCTTCAGTACTGTCCAGTAAAAAAATAGGGTATTCTGTTCTATCCCGTTCCGTTCCGCTCCGACTTCCTCCATATACTAAAAAGCCGAAAACTGTAAGAATAATAGATGCTTATAAATGGTACTTATTTATATTCTCGAAACTGGTTTCTTCTGTATTTTTATATTACTCAGATTGTTTATCGTAATTTTAATGATGACCTCAATTTTCAGGAATGTTGTAATCTTACATCTCTCATTAATTTCCACAAGAATGGAAAAACATCTTTCTTCCATATTAGCTATACTCTCCTACTTTAGCTTCAATTGAAGCATTTCTACTTCCTTTGACTTGAATTACATGTACCTTTGATCAATTTACACAGTGTCCATTCTTCACAAAAAAAATCCTAGAAATTAGGTTGTGATGAATGTGATTAGTAATTTGTAGGTGAGCCTGGCTTAGGTTTACGGGAATGGAGGGATGTTGAATGGGTTTAGCTCAGCGGTAGGGCGCCCGCCCGGAAAACGGGACATCTACGATTCGAGTCCCTGGTCCGGTGGACGTTTTTCCATTATTGTCTTTCTTCCGAATGTAATACATAATTTATTCTGCTTAGACATACATACCCTTAAGTTAAGAATAAGCTGTGAAAATGCAGAGCTGTTACTTTAACAGTCTCACTTTAACTGTTCCCACAACAGAAACATTAAATTTTAGTGCAGAAACTACGGCGTCGCCGTTCCTCATGTAACATAATTAACAATAATAAATCGTTGTTGATTAGTGTTTGACGTTGATCTCCGCACTTGCATACCCCGTGTGTTATAAAACTTTGGCTAGCCACAGAACGATTAATAATTTTTTTCATTCAGAAGCTAGTATATTCTATAAGGCAATTTCCACTTTTATCATAAATACAGTCGTGCGTGAGTTAGAAATTTACCACATATTATCAACTGAAACTACTTTAAGGTCACATTATTTTTAGTTCCAAAACATTTCAAATAAACTAGCGTCTAAGCACATAATCTAGTATAGTAATGTTAAATAATAATTTAACTCTAATACTAGTGACAGAAACTATTATATTTTTTATTTGTATTTACAAAAATATGACTCAATCTTTTTTAAGTAGGGTCCCCGGAATATAGCTTAATAGTCCTACCTGATATTGAGGAAAAAGGACATCAGATAGGTTGGGCTATTGGTACTGGTCCCACGTCATTCCAATTATTGTAGTGTTTGTTTTGGAGACATAGAACTCCTGTTTCCAAGCCGCGACCAATTTAGAAGACAGTTCTTATTAGCACAGGAAGGGAATAGAAGCAGTTCCATTGTTGATGTGGTGAAAAATAAATAAGTGGAGGGGAATTATAATATAGTTCCAGAATTACCATATAGTATTCCTTACACTCCATGGAAATATAGCGATAAAACTATGAGATACATTTTATATTACCTTTTTATCAAATTTAAGGTATATGAGTTGGTGTAATTATCATTATATAATTATTGTTAACAAACCATATAAAATGGTTAACAATAGTTTCGACCTGATTGAGGTCTTACATTAATGTATAAATTCGGTACACTTCAAAATAAAGTAAACTGCTTTTCTGATTTATTTTTTAAAAGAGAAGCTACGTAGGGGTTATCCGCTTTGGTGTTTCTTCCCTATACTAGAATAAGAAGAGAAAGATAAGTGGGTATGTCAAATTTTGAGCGAGGTAGTTTAAGGATCCTACCGGGTAATTGATCTAAAACTGATGCTGTGAGAACTCTAGGGAAACCTGCATCAGATAGGTAATGCTCCCACACCATTCCGATTACGCCTTTCTGTGTTCATAAAGAATAGCTTCAACCATGTACATATCCTCATGTAGCCAGAAATTCTATGAATAAAAGAAAGTCGGCAAACTGCGTCCTAAATTGATCACTGCTTGAATATAGGAGCTCTACCTCTAAGAAAAATACCACTAAAATCATCGGAAGGACGTGGGCCAAGTATCAAGAGTCCGTTCTATCTGATTCCCGTTTTTAGGGTTTTAAACTACATCCGATTTTCCTGGCGGTCAGGTAGGATCTTTAAGCCATATGCTGGGGAACCTATTAAAAATTATTTGGAATCTTCTTTTTTGGGGGGTTAACAGGCTACATGAGGGTGATCCTGAAACAGGTAACTCCCCTTTAATAGCATAGGAAGGGAATGAAAAAGGGGGATGTGGAAGGTAGAGCATTTAGTACAAATAAAGTTATATAATAGTACATTATTATCATCATACTGCAAGAAGAAAAAATAAAAACCTTACGCTTCGCCGACGATATTGTAGTATTAAGGGAGTCAGAAGAAGACTTGGAAACTATAATAAATGGCATGAACGTAGTCCTAGAGAAAGAGTCCAAAATGAGGATTAATAGAGGAAAAACCAAGGTAATTGAGTGTCGTATGGGAAAAAGTGGAATAACAAAGGATGTTAGATTAGGAAGGTATATTTTGACGGAAGTTAAGGAATTCTGATACTCGCGAAGCATAATAACTAGTGAAGGTAGAAGTATAGTAGACATAAAGAGTAGGATAGCACAGGCAAGGAAGGCATTCACGAAAAAGAGGGATTTACTTACGGATAATATAAGTTAGAATATCAAGAAATCGTTGAAAAATGTTCGTACGGAGCGTGGCGTTATATGGGTGCGAAACGTGGATGATAGGAGTTGGGGAAAGGAACAGAATATAAGCCTTTGAAATGTGGTGCTATAGGCGAATGCTGTTAATCAGTTGGGTGGACAGAATCTCAAACGACGAAGTTCTAAACAGAATAGGGGAAAAGCGAACAATATGGAGGACGTCGACAAAGAGAAGGGATAGATTACTAGGCCACGTTATAAGAAACGAGGATCTTGTAAAATTAGAATTAGAGGGAAGTGTGTGGGGTAAGAACAGAATAAGGAGGACAAGGGTGGAATGCGCTAAGCAGATTAGGGAGGATGTGCGTTTTGCTAGTTATAAGGAAATGAAAAGGCTTGTGAAAGGTAGTGTGGCATGGAGGGTTGCATCAGACCAATTTTAGGACTGAATACCACAACAACACAGTAGTATATTGATCATAATGTATTATAAATGGAGACCACTTTATAGAAAACAAACTTATTACGTTCGTCACTAGTATTAGAGTAAAAATTAAGCTGTGGGGACTAAACAAACCCGTTGACCAGATTTGTGATAGCAGCCAGATTGGTTCAATGGGCATATACCAAAGTTCCCGGAACATACACCCCTATAAACTGATATGGCTTAATTTAAAATTCGTGGCCTAGGGTCATGGAGTAAGGAGGAAATCCAGTGGGAGGAATTCAGTCCTTACGGATTTACTTGTACTCCTTTGAGTTCCTTTGACGGCGCTCCCGTTCAATCTTCCTTAATGCCACAAGGTGTACATATTTAATGCGGATGACATATCCGATTGATAGAAAGTAGTTCCACCTATTATAACAAGTCCACCGTTGAAGCATTTGCGCATGCGTTTTCAATTTTGTTTTTCCCCATAACTCCACTGTTGTCCGGTGCCTAAATAGCATTATCCCTTCTATTACTAAATAAGTGAAAAAATACGTGAGAAAAATAATTATTTGTAATTGTCACTGGACACATATTTTCCAGCTGTAACAGTTTGTGACTTTGTTTTTAACTGAACAGTGGGGAACAACAATCGAAGTGGAACATACCTTAGGAGTATAAACATGTATAAGACGGTGAGGCTGAATTGAATTGAGATAAAAGGCACAATGTATCAAATACGGAAAATAATATGGAAAATATTTTGTTTTCTGTTGCTCACAGTAAATATGTTATTACATGGAAAAAATTTTGTATTCTGTTGCTCATAGTAATTTTTCCATAACGTTTGAGGCATTAATAGTTAAAAATATTCTTTCTTGGAAATGATTATTCTCTCCCCTTCAGAGATTTGGTGTCATCCGGAGCCTCGCGCTCGATATATCTGCTTCCCCCAATCCATCATATTCCAGAGATAACGCATGCCAACAAAATAAAATGAGGAGGGACCATATTATGCATAACGTATGTAGCTTTACGGATCAAAAATTAAATCTGGGGGTGGAGCCTGGAGATAGGATTGTAAATTATGAGCCGGAACGAACACAGTTTAAAGATAAAGGTTCTTCTTATCATTAAATCTATTAATTTTAAGCTTGAAAAAAATCGGCATGGAACAGTAATTGCACAGTATTAGTTATAACCATTTAACATCAATCAGAATAATTTATGAAAAAGCCTAAAAGGGTAGGGAAGAAATATTAAACAGGACAAAAGGTATTGACAATGGAAAAGTATTTTTAGCTTTGCGATTAATAATTATCTCAAATGTTGAGTAACCACAATAATCTCAAGACATTGGTAGATGTTACGGGACATATATATATATATATATATATATATATATATATACTGCGCCTTTCAGGCGGTTTATTGCAGCTGTATGATATAATTCCTTTTTATAATCTCTCAAAGGCTGAATTAACGGGAAGAAATAGACATGAAATTTTGTTAGACATGATTAGAGAAAACATTACTTATGTGATGATTATAGCTTTAGATTAAGTAATAAAAAATACATGGCTAAGAACTAAATATATGAAAATATTTTTTTAAATTATGAATATTAGACAACGTAAAAGAGGATTTGATCTCTGTGATATTATATTTAAAGAGTTACTTCAGTAAAGGTTCTGTGAAATAAATATCAACCTAAAACACTGATCTTATTTTAAAAACAAGCCGCTGCATTAGGACTAGTTATTAATTACAAGATGTTAATAATAATAATAATAATCAACTTGGTTTAGGTCCTCATAAAAAATGATTTATTTACGAGCTTTCAAACCATATCGATCCGGTCTATTTAATTGTTAAAAACATCTTAATTGTAACAACTTAACACCAACAACATGTTGTTTTAGTTGACTTTATGGTCTGCATGCGTGATTGATACCCAATTAATTTCTATTTATTTGATTTTCAAGTGTAATAAAATAAATAATAAATAAACAACACAGCCAATTTGACAAAAAACAATTTACTCAATACTTTTACTTAGAACATTTTTTCTATATATTTACTTAATAAGTGTGTTATCTAATTGCAAACACATGCCACTAATAAAAAATATACCTGACGAAGTCAGAAAAAGTGGATGAAACGAGGAAGATATATTAAATAAATATAAATTTGTTTTCTGATAAATTCGCTGTCAGATGTGTATTGAATAAAATATATGTATTAGCCCTAGTCAACACTTGACTACCTTGCTCTACCATCCACATCCCCCTTTTCAATTCCCTTCCTATTCTATTAAAGAGAAGTTGCCTGTTTTAGAATCACCCTCACGTAGCCTGTCAACCCCAAAACAATTTAAGACATTATTTTGAAAACAGGAGCTTTTGTAAAATACTGCTATATTCATCGGTACAGAATAAATACATAAAAGTTTTAAAAACCAAAATTGACTTTCCGTCGTCTATGGTCTAGTTGCCAGCGTCACTACTTCTTACCACAGAGGTCCGGGATTCGATTCCTGGCAAGGGCTTTGGTGTTTGTGTGCATCTTTTAAAGCTGTTGGCAAATCCCTAGCATACTTGACCTCAAACTGATTAAAATAATGGCGATATCTCTGCTAAAAACCACGACACCAGAAGGATTAAGAGGACAAAATTATGAAAGGAAGAAAATAGACTTGCAATGTCTATTTCTTTATTTAGGATTTAATCAGGTAATACGTATATGCTAATAAGAATACAGGAGCCCAAATTATTAATTTTTCAGAATATAAAATTTATTTTTAACGGCATTGACCTTACAGAATGATTCTCAAAATTATAAGAATCATATTTAATGTCAATGATGAAAATTTAAATTTGACACAGTAAATTATTTGTTAAAATAAGCGTAAGAGCTTCATTTAACAAGTTCCAAATGAAAATTAGATTTTGGTAAACAGATATTTAAAAATATTTCTAAATTGCATCTGTTATCTTCCTTGTACGTAAATTTGTTATAGAAATGAATTTTGTGCAAAGCAGTATTTGTATATTGTTTACGTATACACGCTACAGAGAAATAACTATATAAATAAGTTAAATAAAAGCAATACAACCCAAAGTAAGGTAATATAAAGAGGCTATTTCGAATATGACAATTAGGGCACTATATTATCAGTAATTTAATGTTAAAAGGTGGTTTTAAAATGAAAATATTACATAACTTTATTAAGTAATTTTATTTTAGAAAATCATTATAACTAAATCTAATTTGTTACCTCAAAATGAGATTTTATGCAGATCAGCATAGATTACGTGTGATAAATCTTTAAACGAGTCTAGAATATAGATCAAGGGCATCATTCGTTAAAATATCGTATTGAATCATAGTAAATTCGTATTAAAATAACTACTCTCATGAATTCCTTTTTTCAATTCCGCGATCCTAGTTAGGCTACTGACAAAGACTAAAAATACATCAAACAATATCATCATTGAATGTTTATGTGGCACGAATCAATTCAAATACATACGTTAATAAGTATAAGAAAAAACATTTTTGTGGTCGGTTCCGTGCGTGAGTGCAGTTTATTTCTATTTTATGTAAATAAGTGCAACCTTCTTCCCGCCTTCGCCCTACAATCCTGATAAACATTCTCCAGGTATAGCAATTTCCTTCCAAGATCGTCGAGTTAGATATTTGCTTTAGCTCGAAGCAAGCACTGGAGATATAAGTTGGAGGGCTTTAGCTGCAGAAGCAAAGTTTCCAGTCCATAAACTACATCATCGCTTTCACATATCTTGTACTGGCCGAGTTACCGCTCTCGTTCCGAGGAAAAGCGCTCGCTACTCCAGGGAAAACTGCTCACGGCTCTCACCGCTCAAATCGTAAAAATATTTGAGCCACTGTGCTAAATTAATCGGCATACAATCCAGAATGAAATAGGGCCCAGTGCTGAGACGACGGAAAATGAGCGTTGTTAAAGTAATCCATAGCATATTAACGGAAGATTTGTTAACGTTATGCCATGGCCATTTTTCAATTTTCTTTATTTTCATACTGATTCAAAAAATTATTATTCAGACGAGAAATTATATTGCCAGAAGATTTGGCGTAATAAGAAACTCATGCTTACGTACACGCTAAAGGTAATGATAATTAATATTTATAAGAAGAACAATGCAGTTTCTATAAGCTAAACGTTGAAAAATATATTCAGTCCAGCGATAGAAGCAATGTCCGTCTTGTAATATCTATGCTTTGTATTTAAATTTGTATGCAAACTCCGTCGATTGAAGTCAAAATGTTATATTTTGATGGATTTTTATATCTGCCATTTAAATTATTATGGGGCCAATATATATTAAAGGAAGTTAAACAAAAAAATCTTAACCATAATTAACATTTACCGAGCAACGAGGATATTGTGGGGCAGAAACGGAACATTTAAATTACAATTTATGTGAATAGCTTAAACCTTGACTATGCAAGGAAACTAAATTTTATAATTTACTGGTCTTCGTCCATACCTTTGACTGCTGGTTTCTGAAGCAGCTGGCTTGGAGAGGACTTGACTGGTAGACACCGAGTGATATCCATAATAAAGCCCTTATACTTAGTCGGAATATTTTCCACTTGTGAAACTAATATCACTTACTAGCACTCTTTCCTGAGATTGCAAATATTTGTAGCACAGTCGGACCCCTCACAAATTTTAACTTATGTTATTTAAACGAACCAAATTTAGTAAGAATATATAGAGACAGGCAGGCAAAATGCGGAAATCCCTAAATTAAGAAGGCACCAGTGTGTCGCATAGAAATCGTGCCTCCTGCAGTTAAGATGGATTAAATTTGTTGTTCGCACCATGGACACCCCTTCTCTTCGTAAGAACAAAATCCCGCACTTGGCGAAGAATGAATATTGATTGGTGAAGACGAGTACGCGTTTGCTCTTAGAAAATGGGGAGAGACGAGTTTCGCTGAGAGGTGAGAAGGCGAAAAATCAGTGTTGACCTAGAGATAAAAGGACAAGAAGGCAGGGTAGGTGAACAGAGTTACTCTTGTGTCGAAAAAAAGAACGAGCAAGGAAGGCGAGAAGTGCGGACATTCTTGGAAGTGGAAAAGAAGAGGAAGTAGCATATGAAAGAGTAACATGAATAGTTCAATAGTCAGTTGAAAGGAAGTGGAAGTAACTGTGTGTTGGAGTTTGGTGTGAAGAAGGAGAGGAAAATTGGTTTTCCTCAATCGCCCTGCAGTACTAGGTCTAGAGACTTTTTCCGTCAACAGAAGGAAAATCCATAGCCCTACCTCGAAGAGGAAGAAAGTCAAGATTGGAGGAAGGTAAATATACTACGTTTGATGCGTCTAGAAGATCAGGAAAGATCATAAAATCTGTGAGACAGATTGTTACTCAATAATTAACCATGACACATAAAAAAGAACTCCCTTAAATAAATATATAATTGTAAATAGTGCGCAGAACTCAGTAAATAATTTATTAAATCATTTCACAATTAATCCCCCATTAACACATTAATAATCAAAACCTGAACAACTATGCTCATCTGGTATTCTATTTCCTCCAATGCGTCTTTATTCTTTTGTCCTAGTATTTATATATTTCCTGATTATTCATATCTCACAGCTGATTGTGGTTCGGTGCGCCCCAAGATACACAAATAATATACTTTTGTCCGTGCGAACACTTGCTCATTCCATTCTTGGAATACGTGACAGACAACCAGCAACCCGCACAAATATAGTTTCAAAAAAGAAGCAGCAGAAATTTAATTCTGATCCACTTGGAATTAATTTTTTCAATAACGACAATCACTTATATTGGCACAGTAGTATACCGAATCATTTAATGAAAACAGATTTTAAGTATGTTTCATTGTCTTGAAGAAATAGATTCAACACAACCGAATACAGAACGGTAAAAACAATAATTCTACGACGAGGGAGGGTTGAAATTCATTCACTAAATAATAGAGGGATGTGAAATAAGACAGAATGGAAGTCTGAATAAATTGAAGTGATAGAACTAAATTCTATTAGTCAGTAGATGTCTCAAAATTCGTTGGAGACCAGCGGTCAAAATAGGTCACAGGTTTATTTTCCTTCCAGTCAAAATTACTTCATTTAAACAATAAATAAGGACAAGAATATACAATTAAATAATAACAACTAATTGATTTAATTTAACGCCATAAGTATGTCCAGTGTAGTAAAAGAGTCCCAATCATAGTCAACCAGATCCACATCCAGACAGAAAGAAATCGTCAAGTTAAATTATAAGCAATATTATTTTATATTGTTTACATTTGGTGTTATTTGTAACTCTAATTTAAATATTTTAATTAATGATATAACGTGTGGATATTGATAATAATGTCGGGATCTGGTATTGACTATTCAAACATTAAAATTCGGCAACACTCCACACTTCTAACGTTTTACGTCTAATGAATTGATACCTAATAAATCTCCTTTGTTTAACAGTTGTCTTGAACAGTAGAAAATATACAAATAAGTACGTATTTTTAATGGGACGATTTAACTCTTCTCAGGGATTTAGTAGAGACAATTGAACTTATAAAAGATAGGTTTTAAAGGAAATTTGCCTATAAAACCGTCTCCTAGGTGAGGATAATTCTTCATAATAGAATATGTACTTGTGTATTATTCTATAGGTGAACAGCTCCAATTGTTTACAAATTAATTAATTTACCAAAATTTGCCAGCAAAACATTTTAGTTCATTTCATTTAATATATATACAAGTTGACACTCGTTTATCAAATAAAGATGAACTAAAAGCAGATAGTACAAACATATACAGTAACTAAAGTGTACAAATTATAACGAATTGAACTACAAAGCCAGTTTAAGAAACCAACATATAATTCATTTACCTAAGAAGTGTCATTTTTTTATACTAACGTAAAATTTATTGAATTTATTATGAAAAATTTCCTTAATTTTTATCTGAGTCATGTACTTTTTAGATGTTATTTTTTCTTACATTTCATATTTGTGGTCTTAATCACGGAATTTTAAATGAATAATAAAGCGGATAATTTGGGGACGTGGACAGATTATTAATTTATTGTATGTGACATGTGATGGAAAAAAATTAAGAAGGGTTATGCATTAAAATAGTATAGTTGATTGTGATTGAGGAATGCCTTGATTTTATATGTACATACAACTGGGTTTGTTCTAGAAATATTTATTACAATTTTATAATGATCTTTCAATTTATCGTTATTCTGCTGGCAAACAGATGGCAAATCTAAGTCACACGATGAGGTAAAAGTGTGGGCATGAGTTACCCATTTGTAATAGCTGCAACAACGACACTTGGAAATTGGAACTTGGCCTCGAGCCGTTTCATGCATCAGTTTCCTCATTAACGCTGCACTCGTGCTGTTGTCCCATGCTAATAGTGTAAGTGATTAGTTAATTAAGCTACGACAATTAAGTTTATCAAGGTATCGACTGGCGACAGCAGCTAATTTTAACAGCGCAGGGCGTCGCAGGTGCAGCGGAAATTGATGTATTCCGTGCGTATTACCTGAGCGTCGGCAATACGCTAAATTAGAAACTCACAGCTAATATCCACCTCTAATATAGCAGCTGCCTATTCCGCAATTTCGTCAAGATTGATTAGTTCATATGCGCGGCGTCTGAGTTGGTTTTGTCAACCGGAGCAGCGAACGTGGTCTCGATCTTAGCTAGCCGTGCCTCAATCTGGTGAAAATCAGTGATCGTCAAACAACTTCAGTTATGGTTGTCCTAGAATAATTTGGAAATGCGAGTAATGAAAAATTAGTGGCGTGTAACACCACTGCAATTTATGTTTGTGAAATTGAATTTATAATGCTTTATATTGAATTATTATAGCATTTCCATCATAAAAGGACAAATAAGTACGGCATTTGGAATAAATACAAAGGCACTTCTCTTATCTGGGCCAGTTGCAAAATACTTTTCTTTAACGATCAATGTTGCGGTAGTTATAGATCATGAGGTCCTCATTGACAGAAAAAGGGATTCCATCATGAAGATCAAGGATTTTTTTTATCCTGATAAACTAATCTATACCAATAAATAAAATTGAAGTGTCTGTCTGACTGATTGTCAGTCCGTAAGTTTGTCTTCAATAGGATCCGAAACGGCTCCACAGATATCAACGGAAAATTTAAGGTGCATATTTCATTTCTATAAATATATTAAATATAAATATTTATAATGATAATGATATATAAATATTAAACCATCGGGAAGGTTTCTTCTTTAACTCGCGTCGTTGTATTAAAAAGTGAATGCGGGTTGTATAGACTCTTGATCTATGCTTCAAAGCGGCCTTACGGATTTCAATGAAAATTTCAGGAATTGAAACAGGAATTTTAACTTAAATTTTCGTGTATGTTTCATTTTGTTATCTTGCAGAGATCAGAAGATATTAATGTAAATAATTATAAATCCGTTGAATTGCCGCGCGAAAGGTGGCGTGAAAACGACTGCGATTTAAAATTTCCTATTATGCGTTCCTACATGATTCATCCCACTTACTCTGTTAATATAAGCGTAACTTTGGTAGCATGAGAAAGAAAGAGAGAGAGAGAAAGAGAGGAAGAGCGAGTATTCTCACTCCATCTATTGTTGCAAACGTGTAAAAGATGGACCTGTTCAAAACAAACTACTAGTTATAAGGTTTCCAGTAAAGCGATAATAAAGAAATTTTGTTTTTAGGGCGAAATAAAAGGACTATTTCCGCGCGAACGAAGTTAGGAAATATTTTGAAAGAGAACATAAATTTGTAATAACTAATATTAATTTTCGTATACATTTTGCGATATTTTTTTATTAATTATTTATTACACTAATAGCCTGTTTTCTTGAATTTCTATAACAGGCCTTATTTTCATATCTTACAAGATTTGTCTTGCAGATTTCTTCTATTTTTTATATACATTTTGCGATAATTGTTGTTCGTTCCTTGCTACGAGGATAAAAAAACCTTGCACCACGGAAGGAGAGGGGCATGAAAATATATAGTTTTGGACTGGCCCATGAAATTATAAATGCTATTATTTTATTTGAATGCTATATGTAATTTATAGATGAGATCAAAGCGACGTTAAAATGAATAAAATTATTGAAAATCCTCTTGAGTAGATTATTTCACGGTTTGACATATTTGAAATAATATTTCAGCATTCACACAAAGCGCACAGTTAACAAGATTATTGGCGGACACTGACATTGGAAACGACTCACATGCGAAATGCTAAGTTGATGATAGAGGTTTGTGGAAAACTCATATTATTATGAATGAGTAGATGAAGTAATAATAATTGTTTTAAAAAGAATGTTATATACACATGGAAAGAATTAAGTATGTATTTATTAATTGATATGGTGGAATAATTTATTGACCAAATTCTTTTTATGAAGCCGGCTTTTCTCAGGATTAACAATCTCTTTCTCCGAAGTTTCGGCTGATATTGTTGTGTTGTTGCGGTTATTAGTCTCCTGTGTTTTAGACGTCTCTTCCCTTAATTTGGTTACAACTTACATATTGCATTTAAAAATTTTACCACCTATTTATCACTTTCATTCATATAATAGGCGTATGATTAATTACAGGTACATTTAGCTGAACCTGTCGCTGGCTTGCCGTATTTAGAAGTAATTATGTCTGACGCCGAAGAAGCGACTAGAGTTAATGGAAAAGTCAATAATGTTCGTGTTTTCTAAGGAGAGTGTGAGGCACCTGTTGGAGAATTGCGTTCAGCTGTGTTACGTTCTCCTGTGGTTAAATTAATCAGTATATAAACTTTTTAAAATTATTAAAAAATATTCCTCTCTCACACCGAACCTAAAAACGACAGGTAAAAACCAGGCAGTTTAAATGTTATGATTAAATGTCTACCTCAAGAAAGGAAGAAAATCAGTAATTTTCACTAATATTGTAGAAGTAAATTTAATTAGCTGTAAAAAATTTAATCTTTTTATATGGACATCCTTTCTGGTACCGCAATTATTGGTGTAGGTTCTGTCACAATTTCCGTAATTTTCTCAAAATTTCTCTACATGGAGCTGCAACTAAATAAGAATTCATAGTGTTACCTATAATAAATCCACTTTCTTTCCCTGCAATCATTTCATAATTCTTTTTTACAACTATTATTTTCTACTCGCGACGTATATTTAAGTTTTCCTCTTTCTATTGCGTCTATTTCCCATATCTTTATAGTTACTTTCTACGAGACGGACTTTTCCATTCCTCTTCAGACAATTAATAGTGATACTCTTGTTATTATCGCTTATATTTTCGGTTTTCTGTTACGTGCATAATATATACTTCATTTCTAACAGCTTAAAAATTGTATTATCTGTAGACCATATTACTAGAAATCATTGTTTTTCGTTGTTTACACAATATATGTAATTATTGATTTACTCTTATCAAAATTCATACTTTATTATTGCACAAGAAGCAAGAATCTGCATTTAAGGATAATTTATTATTTAATTATATAATAATAAATGCGTGTGGGAACTACACCATACGGCGTCTCCCACTTCTAAGCCTCCACCTCATTTGATCTTGCCAATCGTCATCTTGTATACATCCATGCTCCATTAATTGCATCATTCCGTCATTCCATGTAAGTTTGGGTTTTCCTTTTTTTTTATTCGTTTTGGGGGTTTTTAGTGAAATATTCTCAATGGCCACCGTTCCTCTGGCATTCGTCGCAAATGTCCATACTTTCTATTGTATTATTTACTGAGGTAACCCCCATTTCTTCCCGAATGTATTCATTTATTTACATTTCATTTCTTGTCACACCACAGCTGCGTCACGAGAAGTCCATTTCCATCGCTCTTAGCTTTACTTCATTTTCCTTCGTTTTTCCCCAAACCTCAGAACCACATAGTGCAATACTTTCCACTATCGTTTCATAGATTCTTCTTTTCACCTTGTTTGTGATATGTTTATTCCTTATAATTGAGTGAAACTGTCTTGTTGCAGCTCTGCCCTTCGCTATTCTTTGCTCAATTTCCTCCTTTACTGAAAAATTTGTTCCTAAGTACTTATATGTGGTGCAGCATTTTAGTACTCTTCCGTCTTCCACTTCTAAATCTCTTCCTGTCCCTCCGACAACCATATACTCTGTTTTATCAAAATTTATTTGTAAGCCACATTTCACATATTCCTCATTCAGGTTTCTTAGTATGCAGTATGCATCATCGTCATATAACCTGACAATCAGCAAAATTCAAAGTATACAGGGTGTCACCATTTATGGGTATTCCCATGGAGTAGCATTTCTTTCTCCATTTTTTAAGCACATAATTCAAATATATTTTAAAAAGCGTAGGTGCTTTACAGCCCCCTTATCTCAATCCTTTATTTTCTTGTAATTCTGATGACCCTGTTTCCAACTTTGAACCTGTTTAAATTTCCTGTATACAAATTTTTGATGGCTTTAATATAAGTTCTTTTCATTTGCTGATTTTTCATCACCGACCATAATTTGATAGAGGTATATTTTTTCTTATTTAATGAGTAATGGGGGCAGGGTTAAAATTATAGTTTTCAAAAAAAAACATTTAATATCCTTCTGCATTAATTACAAAACGTGATACTTTTATAAAAATAAATATTTACTCTACTTTTTCACCTCATAATTATTTGTTTATAATTATTTTTAAATTTGAGCTACTGTGGAAATATGTAACCAAGTTTTAAGGGGCATGTCTTTTATACTTAACCAGTATTTACGAGATGTCAGGTAATCGATATTCTCAGATAGCTCAAATGTGAGACAGATTCACATCCTAAACGGTCCCGCATACCAGGAAACAGTTCGCAAAGCTTACCGTTTGAACATCTCTGATCTGGAATTGCGGTGCAGCTTCAATTATTAATACCTCTATCCGCTCTCTAATCGACTCAGCTTTAATGTGTATGACGTTTCGGCCACTAAATTCTCATCGAACACTGAACTACGTTGCTGCTTTCACACTGCACAACTATCATATCAGTGACATTTTGTCGGTTGTATACATCATCTCGACAACTCGGTGAGCCTATCAAACTTTTAACTCTGTACCACACTAGCTAATGAGAACCAAATACGTGTCCCCGCAAATCTTAATATTCTCGATAAGAAAAACCACCGGTTGAAACAGCTAATTCCATGAATGAGAATCCACGTCCTGTTTGGCGACGCCAGTTTTCCGTGGAAAATTTAGCGTACTTATTTAAACATTGGGAATTATTTTGGCGGAAGTAATATCACCTGAACGCCTTCTTAAACATCCTTTAAAAAAGATCACTGATGTCTGTTAGCCTGGGTTCCATACAATTAAAAAAAATGACGTACCGAACGCAAGAATACTTTTGAAATATTTTTCCAAAAAATAATTTAATAAATAGGAAATTACGCCAATTTACCAAATTTCCTGTAAACACTATAGCAGATATCTATGATAATACCGCATTATTTGAACACCCACAATATCCCGTTAAACTTCAACTATTATTCTTCCAAGAAGATAACATTTGGAATCTTAGACGACATAATTCTTTTCTGATTTTGTGGTAATCAGTCTTAAGACTGGACTGATGCAACCTGTCCTGAGCAGGCCTTTTCATTTTTACATAGCTAAGACATCCTACATTTTCCCTAACATATTAAGCAAATTCCATCCTTGGCCTCCCTCTTCTGTTCTTACCCCACACACTTCCCTCTAATGCTAATATTTCAAGACCCTTATGTCATAAAACGTGGCCTATTAATCGATCCCTTCTCTTGGTCAACGTCCTTCATATTCTTCTCTCTTCTCTTGTTCAGCTTAGAACTGGTTAGTTACTCTATCCTCCAATCTCATTTTCAGCATTCGAAAGCTTCTTTCTTTTTCTGTCTGCAACTTCTATCGTCCGCGGTTCGCACCCATTTAACCGCCACACATTCTATCCATTTTCAACCCTGACATCACGTTTCTCGAATAAACTATTGTTGTTCTCTGTAGGTTATGCCAACGTTTTGTCTATAGCAACTGTTTACAATGACTACACATACTATTACAAACATTAAAAGGCAAAATTATATTATGTAATATACCAGGCATATAGTAAAGAAAATACGAAGATCAAAGTCAAAAGCAGAAGAATTTAATTCGAATAAAAGGTTTCGTCCACAACTTTCAAGACGTCTTCAGTTCATTAATCGTATTGGAATTTCATGTTGCATTTCGCCCATTGATCATGTACTAGTAATATGAAATTCTAAAAAGCTTTTAATTGATGAACTGACGATGTCCTGAAGGTTCGAGACGAAACGTTTTACCACTCCTTGTATTTTATTTATAATATTAACTCAGATTAATTTTATTATTTTATTTATGATCTGTAGTAATTTCAATATTTTTTTCATCTCATCAAGTCTGGTTATCACGTTCACCTGAAAGGAAAATATTTTATTCCAAGCCTTCTTATTGCATCTTTGTGATAACTGTTCTCGGAAATAAAGAACATGTTCAAAATTAACTTGATTATTATTTATTGTATACATCAAACGCTTAATAAGTGTTATCCTTTAAAAATGGACACCCTTTTCAGCAAAAGCGTAATGTTTAAACAGAAGCAATGGACTTTCTATGGTCAACGATTTCCTCCGTCAGAGTCTACTGTTGTGAGTCGATATCAAAGCAGCGATGTTGATGTGTGGCTAAGCGTTATCATGAAATTACATGTCATCGTTGCACTTCTGTGTAAATTTGGATAAACTGCATACGCGCCTTGTGATCATACACGTTGTCCTGGCATAGACCAATTTCCTTGAAATTATGTTGGGGACCTATAATAATAATATAATATGTGGTAAATAAATCATTTCAATTGCAAATATATTTATTTCCTTAACCTAATAATAAAATCCTTCGCGCTGATTAAATAAAATCGCTGGTAATAATTAAATCAATTGAAATTTTTCGTAATTCACTATATTGAGTATTGAAATAAATGTATAAAAAGACGGATTACAAAACATAGTAAATTTATATAAAGGTTCCATTTTGGAACTTTAAATAAATATGTATATATATACATAATAAAAAGTTTGGTAGATAATAATAGGTTATAAAATAACCAACAATAAGTCGTATACGTAGAGTTTTTGTAATATATACGTATAACGTTAACTGGTATGTATATATGTAATGGTTTGCGTAAATGTATATTGTCATATGTATAAGCGTTCATAGCCTTGTTAAACCTTGAAAGTGACATCACGTCGAAAGCTTCCAACTACAAAATAAAAAGGTTTTATTACAAAGACTGCCTTTGTTAACCCGTCAGCTAAAAATTATACTAATTATATTCAGAAAAAAATTAAACTAAACGAAATATATGTTATTATAATATAAAAAAAATATTTTTTCCATTTCATGAATACACGTGGTTGTTAAAAATTATTTACATAATATAATTAGTAAGTTACATTATTCCATGGTATATACTGCATTATTAAATTAATTTTCGATGAAATATTCCTCGTCCCTCTGTTGGATTCATTACTCCTACGGATACCGGAACTTAAAATTAGTATTAAAATGTTACTTGATGATGATGTTTATTCTACATCAAGCAGAGTAGACAAAATCAAATCCTTCTGGCTTTATAAGGCGTCAAAAGACTGAAATATATATTTTTTGTTCGATAAAAAGTAATGAAATTACAACAGAAATAAAATTATTGTGGGTTTGTCATATCTGTATTTTAGCAAGTTGTGTATGTAGTTTAATGGTTACTGAGAGATAGTACTTAACGAGAAGATAATGATTATCCGGTTTATGAAACAGAGAGGCGAGATATTGAATTCAGCTTGACCAATAAATTCAGTTTGGCTACAACTTCTGAAACTCAAGATTAACTCAGTACGCATAAATTCCTAGAATTCAATTGCTGGTATTTCAATAGTTATCTTACTGTCACTCTCGTTTATTATAACACTGCTCTTAATAATTATTTGAAATTTTACATGCATCTCATGATCGCATAAGCATTTACCTTGTATTTATAATATATTTTTATTAGGATAAATATTTTGCAGAAAATTGTCGAAGATGATGAATGCTTATCCTTCTTTACGAAGTTAGTTCACATTTTATTCTTTTAATTTCTGATTCAAACTACGTTGCTTAGTATTTTGTAAAACGATGTCATACAAATAAAACCAATGTTTTAGTTCTACGTCTGATTTACGTAATAATTAAATATTATTTTACAAATTAATTAATTAAATTACACATACAATAATTCAATAAAAATTTTAGCTTACAGTTTACCGGGTTTTTAAAAATATTCAAGTGTTTTTTTGTGAAAAATGTCATAATCCATTTTTATATCATTTAAAAATAGATGCTAAAGTTGGTATAACACAAATTAAATTAAATTGGTTCAATAAAATCTCAAAACGTTTACATGAATAATGTGATAGACCATTGGATACCAAGTTTGGCCAAGCCTCAAAGAATTAAAAAAAACCTTCTACTAACCCTCAATTTAAAAATATTGTTTCTAAAAATACTGCGAAACATTGCATAAAAAAGTAAACTTTAAAATAGATAATAAATTTTGTTTCAATAAAATTAAATTTTAAGCTTCTTTCTCATATCGTATCATACGGATTTTATTATTAGATTTTATTATTTACGTGTCTATGTACAATTATATTACAAAGTCTCTTTTATAGATCTTTTTTATTTTCATGGACTTTGATGTTTAATTGAATCAAAAGTGAGTTATTAAATTCTTAGTTGTGTTTGCTTGTATGTATGTTCCGCATACAAATCTAAATGAGTGGACCAGTTTCTACCAAATTCGTACACGTTTTCTTGTCAACCTGGAAATCATCACTGTCGGGATAAAACACCACCCTTAAGGAGTAGGCGGTGAAGGGGGTAAATTTTTTTAAATATCTATAAACAGCAATAATTGTAATATATAGTTTTCTGGATCAACAACTTGATAATGATGTCACTGAATTATTTTGCGTGTAATTTCAACGAGCGTCAAAGGGGAGCGCTCGTAGGTGAAAATAAAAAGGAAACAGTGACATTCGGTATCTAAATCAGTGCTATGCGAGTCTTTGTGTTTGATTCTGACAATAAGCATTTAATTTAAATTGCCGTTTATCATCAAAAATTTTGGGATAGGTCGGGATAAAACAAAATTCTGCGTAATCTGCTTCAAGGATAGAACAATTTTGATAAAATTCTGTTTGCATGTTCTTCGCCACACACATTTTGGTAATAAAACACGGCTGTCAACCGTGGGTTGGAAAGGGGTGGAATTATTGGAAATTTTTTAATATCTATAAAGGCTGATATTTTATTCGAATAAATATTTATTGAGCTCAACTACTTTGATAAGGTTACTCGCTAAACTACTTGTGTATAGTTTCAATCCCTTTCAGGTTGAGAAAATAGTTAGAGTGGACGGTGCAGACATTTTTAAAATGAAAAAACTGCGCACGTTATTGCGTCGAATAAATATTTATCGGAGTCAATTAATTTTATAGTGCTTTTCCGACAATATTTCAACCCCTTTCAGCATGCCAGGGAATACACTTGAGGTGGGGGTGTAAATGAGGCATTTGAAAGTAACGAGGGGGGGGGGATCGTGGTTGATGTCGAAAACCGCGTTATGTAACTCACTGAGTTTAAGTATGATTTTCAACGTGCAACTTAAGTCAGATTTCAGCCCCATAGGGAGGGAACAAAGTTACGCGTACGTAGGTATAAGGTACGACTATAAACCGCATACCGTAGGAGCGGAGGTGAATGAGGCGGAATGGAGGGGTAAATTTTTTAATATGCTCAAGTTGTTGAAATTTGAGTCGAATGAATAATTTTCTTGGTAAAAGATTATTGACGAATCAGATACTTCAGTGAGCTAACATAAATGAGTTCCCGGATATCGACGGGCACCCAGCTCGTTAATTATAAATCTAAATCTAGTACATGAATAAGGAGTTTCAGAGCTAACAGGCTCATAGTCACTAATTCATAGAACATTTTATTAATTCCAAAGTGAAGGTGTACCTTTTTACTAAAAATGTATAAATTAAAACAAAGGTAGGAACTAAAGGCAAAATTATGAAGCCTGCTGGAATGTCAGGATCGAGGTTCTTGCTCTAACGTGAACTACACCTTTGAAAAATTACGTGTATTTACACAGCAAGATAAATGAATGGCAAAAAGAAATTGAGTATATGCAAGTTAGTGTTTAACGTGCTGTCAGCCACAGGAGCTGCTGCATAATCAGGTCGTAACCTTTTGCTTGACGCCATATACTTCTTCCATCAGACATCAGCCCCCTCTAATACGTAAGCAAAATATGATGCAATGTTATATAAACATTATATCATTAACGTAATATCTTAATTAAAGAATACAAGTAACATTTTTCGCTCCGCCATTATACAGAAATTTTAAATTGTGAGAGTCAAGAAAACATTTTAAAGTTTTAGTCACTGTAAATAGTATTGAGTACCACTGTAGTTGTTTCCTCATCAGTGATGTTCTTTCAAGCTTGCAAGGGTTATAAAATACATATAAATCTTCCCAATAGGTCGCCATAAAAAAACAAGCTTTTTATTTTTTCTCCTATTACCACATTTATAAATGCTAATGTCTTTCGTTTCCATCATTACAATGAATTACATTCTAATTTTAGTGAATGATAGATCGAAGAGGAACGTATTCGTTGAACAATATATTTGAGACATACAAGACACGACTACCACTCACAGACAGAAAAGGTGTTGAGATTTATCTTGAATTAAATTAAATTTAATAACACTAACTGTATATACAGATCAACCCAACCCGTTCTGCCTGTGAGGTTTGTTTTCAAAAATTCACCAAAAACATAAATTTGTTTTTTAAGGAACAAAAATCCAGAAAAGGTGAATTAAATTTTATTACACTAACAGTATATACGTAACAGCCCAACCGTTCTGCCTCTGGTGTTTCTTTTCAAAAATTCAGCAATAACATAAATTTGCTGCTTTAAGGTATATTGTTATTAGATGAAGTAAGTAATAGAATAAATTAATTTTTAGACTTTTATGAAATAATTTTCATATCACATATTTGCAAAAATTGTTAAATAGTAAGTGTCCCGCTCATCCCCGACTTCGGCTTCACACCGAAAAGAATGTTTTGCATACTTAATGGAATTCAATTAAGATTCAAGTAGTTCCTAAACTATTAATTTTATTAATCCATTTAATATTCATTCTTAATACACTTTTCCGTTCTTATTACTTTATTAGAGGGCCAATTTCACTTATCCGATTGGGAATTTATTACATGTGGAGTTCCTCAAGGATCACTTCTTGGGCCTTTACTTTTTATTCTGTACATAAACGATCTTCCAGGATACGTAAATCCTCGAAAATTTATTCTCTCCGCGGATGATACAAATATAATTATTGCAGATAAAAACTTAGATAATCTGATTAAGAAAGTAGAAAACGCTCTGAATTGTCTAAATATTTGGTTTAACGTGAATAAATTATCCCTCAACCTAGATAAGACTAAGTTAGTTCAGTTTAGTGCTGATGCTAGTAATAGACCAGTAGACAAGTTCTCAGCTAATGCACATTTCCTCGGCCTTCGGATTGACGATAAATTAAAGTGGAATGACCATATAGATCTGCTTGCCGGAAAACTAAATTCAGCTTGTTATTCTCTGAGAACACTAATGCAACACGTTGACGCAAAGTACGTCAAAATGGTTTATTTCGCGTATTTTCATTGAATTATGAGCTATGGCATCTCTAATTGGGGAAACTGCTCCAGGAATAATGAAGTATTTAAGTTTCAAAAGCGTGCAATCAGAATACTTTCTAGCACGAATTCTAGATCGAGTTGCAAACCTTTCTTCAAAAGTTTGCAAATACTTACTTTACCAAGCTATATATTTATGAAATATTAAAGTTTTTAAAGCGAAACACTAATTTGTTTCAAACAAATGGCGAGTTTCATGAATACGCGACTAGAAATCGTTCAGCTCTAAGGTCGGACAAGCATCGCCTTGCTCTATACCAGAAAAGTATTCACAATACCGGGATAATTTTATACAACAGCCTTCCGCCAGAGGTTAAAAATAGTACCTACAAAAGCTTCGTGAAGCAGAGTAAAACTATTCTTTTAAATGGCACGTTTTACTCGGTACAGAATTTTCTTAATCGCCCTTCTAGTATTTAAATCAAGGTTCCTGCAAAAAGTGTTGAATGAGCTGCCTTATATAATAGCACATCACATACCTTAAAATTTCTATTAATTTTTTCTGCTCTTTTGTTTGTTTATTTCATGTATTGCCTGGAGCTAAGACAGAGGGAAGGACAGTTTCCTGGTCGCAGAGCTCCAAGTAGTTAAAACTCCATTGCGTGTTCCTCAGTGTGTGCTTGTTTGTGTTTCCCAGTGTGTGTCCGCGTTGTGTTTATATTGACTTTTGTCTATATACACTTTCTTTTACTAATTTTTTTTAAGTTTATTTGTCTTTAATTATTTACTTTATTTTGTTCATTTTTAATTTTTAATGTATGACGTATCCTATTTCCTCAATCGAGGATTAATGGAAACAACTATAAATCTAAATCTAATCTTAGAATCGTCATTTTTCTAATGTAATTTGTGTGTACATTCTAGTTTCCTAAGACGTCCGTCCATTAATGAGTCTTCCCCGGAGCAGTCATAACACTTCACCAGGCGGGGAATTCTAATTAGGAATATCAATAAAACTTTACAAAACGAGGCAATCCGTGCCATCCTTCCCCTAGTTTGACGCGAAATACCTTCTCCCTTCCCCCTCCCATTTGTGCATAAACTTTGAATTCAATGTACAAACATACATTAAATGGAGGTCTTGAGTGAACAAGTTAAGTGCCTATTATGGCGGGGGAGTGAGGGTCGGGGTTGTGGCGAGGGAGGCAAGTTAATAATCGGAGGAGAGGCTTATCTCAACAGACAGGCGGGGCCCAGGGATGGACAAAGACACGCTCCACCTGATTGCCAGCACTACGGGGAAATTAGGCACGGGACCATTCGCGGAAAAAGAACAAATCCTAAAGATAACACTCGCGAATGAACTTGCCGGAATGAGATGTCTCCTTGGGCACGAAACTTATCGAGAAAACTTTCGAAGGAAAAAAAAGTTCCAGCTCTTGCAACACTTGGTGCGGTTCCCACACAGCTTATTTACATTTTACTTATATTTTTGCGTGCGTGCTTGTGAAATCCAACATATTTATCGTTTCTTTAATGAACTGATTTTTATTACTAATTAATACCTCGTCGCAGATTAAGATCAGTACAAAAATAAAAACTATCAAACAAACATTAACATTAACATTTCAAGGGGGAATAAATAAATGACCGCTTTGTGTTAGATCAAATATTATAGGACGTTATCCTCTTACAATACGCTGACCACGTATCACTCCAAACTCAGAATGTGTCATGCAAGATGACTGTCCGCCGTCGACTCGGTAGGCCGAGGCCCTCAATGGGCTGTAGAGCCATGGAGAAAAGAAACTGTTACAATAAAGACTGTATTCTCAGATGAAATTTCCCACCATGTTGATGAATCTAATTGCCTATGAATTACTTTACACGGCTCATTTTAAATTCACTTTGGATATACATGAAACAATTCCCCGCGGGTTGATCACCATTTTCTATCCAATTGTAGATAAAAAGAAGAGAAAATGGAGTGATATAATTTTTTAAAGATTAAACCAACACACAAAAATAATTAACAAATTACTGATTAATTTTTAATTTGTTATTTAACGATTAATCGCTGTACTTAACATTTTACAGAACTCAATTTAACCGCAAAACAAAATTGAGTTATAAAAAAAATTAAGAATTTAAATTTCCTTAAATTCGACGGTTTCGAATATTTCTTCTGTCAGCGGATTGTGGGATTAATATTTTGTGAACGTAATTTAAATAAATTATTATTTGTTGTTTTGCTTGGCGGAATTGAAGAGCTCAAAGGCGGAGTGGGCCAAATCCAATCATATTCAAATGGAGATAATTCTGTTTTAAATTGTCATGCATTTAATAATTTCAAGTAAGTGTGGCTTCTTATTAAGAAGTTGCGCTGTATTTCTTCAATCGCAGTGGAGTAAATCACAAGTTGGCAAAAAAAAATTTAATGTTTACACTTCGTCCACCACAGGTATTGAAATACATTATTACACTTTTGTGGTTATATATTTTTAAAATAGTTGAGTATTCAGGACCCACTTTTTGTCTTGATGCAATTTATTCAGGCTGTTAATAATTTTAGGTTATCAATTTTTTTTAAGTTAAAATGTACTAAATACATTATGTATAGTAACGTTAAAGACCTATTATTTAGCAATTGAAACAATTAAACCAAGTAATACAACCAATAAATCGTAATTATTAACAATGTCCGATGTAAAGTTTTGTTATGTTTTGACATTGTTGTAAGTTTTAGTTTCTATATATTTTTTTAAAAAAAACGGTCTCTATTTCACCGCCTTACGATTAATTTTCTGTACATTTTCATCTACAGGGAGGGAAAGTCCTGAAGATTGTATAAAAACAAGCCGAAACGTTGTTACGAGTAAATTTATATAATAAAGTCTGTACAAGGTAATCAATTTCTTTAATGCGTAATTATTATGTTTTTATTATTTATTATAACCTGTGAACACAAAATACACAACTATCCGATTATTTAATAATTAGTTACATTTTCGTCGCTAGAGCGAGCCATGCCTAAAAACTAGATTTGGTCCACTCTGGTCGCATATCAATTACTTAAATTGTAATGCCAAAATTTGTATAATGCTTTCATCTCTTGAATATTGATCTAACTACATAATCCAACAGACAAGTCGATGTGTGGGAAAAATTAGGTTTGACCACAGTCTGCTTTGAGGTCCTCGGTTGATCTTGGCGTTGTTTTTGTTTATCGGAAATACATGCAATTTTCGAAAAGTCAGTCTCTCTGTCTTCCTCTGTTTCTTCGCAGTTATTTGTCACGCCGCGTTGAACTTGTAAAGTTTGTCTTTCGAGTTTACTTATTTCAATATTAAACTGATATCCGCCAGGATTCTTTATCTGTTGAATCCTTACTTACCCACAAATCTATCTAGTTTTCCAATCTTAGTCTCTTCACTATATGCATCTGCTTACTAAATTCCTCTCCCATTTATTTATGTCAAATCCTGTAATTGATTTCTAATTTAGTAAATACTTTCCTCTATTACTTACGAGCTTTCTATTGATAATTCATTTGCTACGTTGCAATAAATCGTATAAGTCATTTCTAATTTCACAGTCTCCTCGCATCCATGATAAAAGTTGACAGGTTCTGAATCTGTTACTAAATTAATTTGTTAATTTTAAAGAGAAGATGGCGTTTTATAATTCTCACCATCTAGTACTTCTAATTAAACGCCAACAATAATATGTCAAAACATAGCATCGTTAATTCAGCTTCATCAAGAATATCACACGTAATAATTAAGTTTCATATACAATAATTTTACAAAAGCAACAACATAGTCATAGCAAAAACACTATAAATACTATTCGTTGTTAGTTAAGTACTTGAAACCTTCACATTACTTTTCTGTTTTAATAAGCATGTCACATAAATTCTCCATTACCTTCAAAACATTAATATAAATTAAAACTTGAATACAATCGTATATAATTTTACATTCCATATCATAAGTAGACGGTACAATTATAGGCTAAGGCAAATAGGAAAATTAAGAATCCATTTAAAAAAATAATGAAGAAAAACGTATTCAACAAATATTTTAGATTTTCCTCGAAAATGGCTGAACAAATATTGACAATAATTGATAATTGATTTAACGTTAAGTACACACATAGACGCTTGTCACAAAATTCCATTTGTCCACAGTTTTATGAATAATATTAGAGCTAGTTTATCAGTTCAATTCTTTTATATTGAAATACGCATTACTAAAACATATAAAATCACTTTTTTGAGCACTGCAAGTAATCATTTCACGTATATTTAATTTCCTCAAGTTATTGGGAAAAAACACGTTAGGTTTATGAGACAGAAACTTCCTTGAAGTTAACATTTCCTGGTAATTTTACATTGAAAAAAATAAAGTTTCACGCCAAACTTATTACTATGTTTAATTATTAAGTGGTACTTGAGTATCTGAGAAAGACCTTTATACATGCAACGCATCAGTTCAGTTCTATATACACTTCAGTAACTCGTTGAGGAATTACAATAGGTTCATCATGACCGTCCTTACATTATTTCTAATTTTTTGAGGAGGATATAAAGCAATACACGGAAAAATCTACATATAATTACGTATTAATAATAGGTTGATAACATTATTAGTGACAAACTTAAAAGTATGAAGATAGTAAGACTCACCGGCTACGGCAGCCCAGAGGAGACCCAGAGCCAGCAGCAGGGGGCCCATGACAGTTGTGGGCGACTGCCACCCCCACACCCATCACTCGGATAGGGGGCACGAACTGCCTCCCCGCATACTGTGGAAAAGGAGGGAACGTCAATCTAAATCTCAATAACTACAACTTACAAAATTACAACCGAGAAAGTCGTCAAATCTCATTCACGGCCAAATGTAAATATTTCCATTTTAAAAGATGCGTCATAATTATATTCCACTAACCTTCAACACATAAGTCTAAATTTTAATACTGGAATATATTGTTTTCTATTGCAAGAATATCATCAGTGAAAAATACAATTGTGAACAAGAACAAATAAAAAAGTTAAAAAATCCTTGAGGGGGAAATAATTAAAATTTAATTTCAAATAGTATATAAGGTAAAATGGAAGCAGGACGAGAAACAGGATTACCGGTTTATCCAGACCACATAATTCTAGAAAGGTTTGTTTCTGCCGATGCTCTAAATACGACTTATTTAAGGAACACGAGGACTGAAATTTCCGCCAAAATCTGAAAAAAAATATCAATTTTCTACTTATTCATATCAATATACCTATATATTCAGTAAACTGAAAAAAGAAGCCACCAAACAAAACAAGAAAGGTGAAACATATGCCGCAGGAAAATTTAAATTAATATGTTTGATTCTAAATTAATCAATTATAACTTTTTTCAGAAAAAAATGTGTTTTTCTCAGCTTCATGATTCCTGGTACCAAAAACCTTCTGTGCGTTACAAATATTAAGATGTTCTCTTCATTATTTTTCTACAAATTCTACATGCTAATACCTTAAAATACAAGTAATATTTTCCTAATTGTTCAAGTTATTTAGGTGGAAAAAAAATTCCAAGTGCTGAAAAGTGACAATTTTTAAGTAACCCTATGATGCTCTTAATAAAAAATTATTTCCTCCCCACAATTTAAATCAATTTCAAAAATAATACTGACAATTGATAAAAATTGACCGACTTAACATATTAATGTAAAGAAAGCTAAAATATATAAAAAATAATTTTCAAAATATTTCAACAAAAAACAGGTTTACAAAATTTTATACATTGTTACACAGGTGTGTTTTTATCACACAGTTAAAATTTCAGCCCAGTAGTAATTTATTTACAGGATTTTCAATTTTCAGTTCCCGTGTCCCTTAAGACGACCAGAGTTTCCTTATTTTAACGTCTTCACCTTCTCTGCCAATGCCCAGGCTACAGAGCTTTAAGTATTGGGGTTTCCCAATAGGAAGTACAATTAGAGTGCAAGCAGGAAACATTTACTAACAAATATCAAACATATATACAGAGATTATTTCATTTTTTTCCTTTTTACAAACTATTTACAATTCACGAAAGAAAAGATAAAGAAGAAATTAAATTCTATTCACTATTAGATTGTTTAGAAGTAAATTGAATTTGAATATTAGTTTACGAACACATTTATGACAAGTATTTATACAAAATAACTAATTGTCCGAATCTATCTTCAAGTTTTGTTGGTCTGCTTGTAGGCACAAAAAATTCAGGACAAAATTTTGTTGAAGTTTTACAAAATCCTTCATGGTTGATTAAACTGGCATATCTAGCAGGAATTTTTACAAAGTGCACTAAACATATCATTACAAGGCGAAAGTATTTTAAATTTTAATAAAAGAGATAAAATTGGATCTTTTGATTAAAAAATACACTATAAGATTTCATGAGTTAACGATCTTAATTGGTTTCCTGTCATTCATGAATGTTTGTATGAATTAAATTTTAAAGTAGATGAAGAAGTTTCCAAAACATTTTTATACATCTAAATAACTTTAAATAAACTATTTTGCTATCTTTCCAAAGAGCTTTATGATTGAACTATCCTCTATAATTATGTGAGGATCCTGACGTCACATCAATAAATCGTACATTTGTTATAAACATTTTCGGTGAGCATACTATTTCCAAAGTCATTAATAGTTAATATTTACTCCTCCTGAAATCATATATGTATTTAGTACATTTGTTTATAAAATTTCGGTGCACGTCAGTTCATAAACATTCTCCTCCTAAACAGATTTATATTGTTGAATTTTATTTTTGAATTTATGGAGGGGATCATCTGGATCGTTCATATCTATAGTTGGGCCCGTTAAGTGGCGCTGATGCAGAGTAATACGCAGCCTGATCCTGACTGGACCAGCAGTTACCAAAATACAGTTCGTAAGATACGTTGTGAATGAGTCCGATATTTCAAAAGTTCATTAGAACGGTTTAAGCTATTTTTCTGTAATACTTATTGTATTTATTATTTTTATATTAACTATCCTTCATTATTAATCCTATATTTACTTATAAAATTTCGGTGTACGTCAGTTCATAAACTTTCTCTTCCTTAAATCAATAGATTTTTTAGTATGTATATTTTTGATTCCTTTCATAAAAATAATACCAATTTTTCAGCCTGACAGTTCGAATAATCTGTGGCATTTGGCATACGCATCAATACATGCTGACGTTCATTGCGTCGTAGCTTGACATTGTTTAGACATTTCGAATCAGGATTGCTGAGTTCTGAAACGTTCCGTTTATTGTATTTACGTTCATACTGAGTGGATTATTTACCGATTTTGTCGACATTGAACAAATTAAGTGTATTAGAAACAATATTTTGCTGAAATGTGAAAGGTACATTGTACATTTGGCGGTTTTCTGCTAAACCACATAAATAAAACATTTTATTTTCAGCATTCGTTTGTGTGATTTCGATGATTGGAAGCATGGAAAGCTTAATTTAAAAAAAATGTGTAATCTAATGATGGTCTATTATCGTGTTGACAAAAATATTACTGTAGTTGGCTAATATTAATGAATTACTCGGCAACGCCAGGCAACAAGATAATTAACTATATTATGGAATTCATTGTTCTCATATTAATAAATTCTGAAAAGTAACGAGGGCATTAAGTTAAAATAATAACCATGACCAATCCCCATGATTAATGCCTTTTTGCTCATGAATTGAACACGTGACAAGTTATTCGAGTATATATAGTTTTTATTTTGTTAAATTTTCTATTTGAAAAGTGAATTCATATTAAAGCAGACATTGAGGTTTCTTTGCAATTGCCTAATATGTTGAAATCTGTAAATTTAAGGAGTTACGAACCATCACCTTTTCTTTATTAATTTATGTATATCTATTTATTAAAAAATTCTGAGACAATAATGGATCTATCTTAAATCAACATTAACAATTTATCCCTCCCACTTCTTTCTTTTTTAATGCTTTTTATTGTTTTTAGCAATTCCTGTTAACGTCTACTATTATTTAGTACACAATTGTTTTCAATTGACACAATAAACACAATTTGATTAAAATGTAATTCAACAGCACAAGACTTGTAGTTGTATTATAATCACCAGGGAAAAATAAACAATTTCAATGGAAATGCAAATGAAAAGGGAGCTTGAATATGTTTTCCAGTCGCGTGTAGCTAGCAATACAATGTAACGTGTTTGCTCCCAGAATAGTGTTTCTTTGGACCACACTGTCCGATTCGTCTTTATGCTCCCCTCAGCACACAAGAGCCACCCTCCAGCTTTTCATTAGCGTGGGAAGAAAGAGCTTAGTCATTCAGCAACCTTCCTGAAAGCTGGACGCTTCCGCACTAAAATCTTCTAAGCCTATTATTCGCAAACAGCCGACTCTCCTTCATCGTGTTATCCTGAAAAGAAATCGTTCCATCCATCACGAAATCTGTTAAATGATAAAAGTGGATCAAGAATACAATATCGCAGATAAATTTAACACGAAACATTCAACTGTGTCGAGCTAACAAAATCGATATTCAATAAAAACTCATTCAATGCTGCATACCAACTACGAGGTGTAATATTTTATTAATAACAAGTGTGAATTTAAGTATCGTACTGCTATTATACCAATCTACTGTTGTGATTTCGTAACTCTGCACAAATTATTGTCTAATTAAGTAATCATTAAAAAATTTACGCATGGATTGGTTTGTCTTCTTAACCCATTCACTCGATACATAATTAGAATACAAAAAAAAATTTAATCCATTTATAAGTCTTTATGTGACGGTGCATTAATTAATAATGATAAAAATTTCAATGATATAAAGAGAAAGAAACAATTTTTATTAAATTAAATTTGATCAATTTGATTTAAAATATAAAAGAACATTAATTTATAAACATCATTTAAAATCTTGGGCCGGCTGCTTACTAACTCACTACAGAACAAGAGTGTCTATAATGGGCTTAGGTGGGTATAAGCAAAGCTTGGCATCGGAAATTAACTCAAACAAGCCAGGGGCGAGAAACATAAATCGGGTACATCACCGCTTGTAGATCAGGAGCTGGTGATGATACTTAGCATTACTGATGTAATAGATGTTATACTGTTCGTCCACTACTCCTAATAATCCCAAAATCTTTTTTGGGGGGGTAACAGGCTACATGAGGGTGATCCTGAAGCAGGCAACTCCCCTTTAATAGCATAGGAAGGGACTTGAAAAAAGGGGTGCGGAAGGTAGAGCAATGTAGCCCAAGGTAGCCCCCAGGCTATAGTGTAAGGATCCTACCTGGTGTTTCACCTAAAGGTGATGCAGGGAAAAACCCTAGAAAACCTGCATCAGGTAGGTCGGGCTAGAGGGTACTACTCCTGCGCCCTTCTGATGACGGGAGACTGGATTGTTGTGGGAACGCAACAAACCCGCCTCCGTGCCTTGTTCAGTATTGAGAGGCAGTTGGACGACTGGTCCAATGGGATCAGCGGACAACTCTTACCGTATGCCGAAGGTCTTCGATTCCCATACATACGCCTCTCAAACTGCCCAAGGTTGTCTCAGCCTGCAGGAGTCTTAAATTAGCTACCTTGGCCGTGGACCAAGGGGGGAGGGAAAGAGGAAAACCAGGAAGGAGGAAGTCGACCCACACCTGGCTCTCACTCATTTCTCAGCAGTTATGGGGAAATTGTTTTTCATATAAATATATATGTGGGGTGCCGACCTCTTTTGGTCTGGTGGTTAGCGTTGCTACCTCACAACTCAGGGGTTCGGGTTCAAATCCTGGCATGGGCTTGGATATTTGTGCCGTCATGGTCGCGAAGGCCGGGATTAAGGCTGCTGGAGAATTGAAACACTGACCACGTATCGCTCCAAATTTGGAATGTGTCACGCCAGTTGACAATCCGCAGCCTCCCCGGTTGGCACAGGCTCTCAATGGGCTGTAGAGCCAGAAGAAGAATGTATGTGGGGTGCAAACGCACACTATATCTTGAAGCTAAAAAAAATGGGGAACAATATACAACCAACACCAATTTTTATATCCTGTGATGATCAATTAATATGAAATAAATTCATAATTGAGTCTGACATTAAGGAGCAATTAGATGTCGTTGAATAGTTTCATTAAGGACGGGTTGATGTTGAAATACAATAAAACCAGCTGTGTGAGTATCTAATGTCAGCGGTAGCCTCTCACGGTGGCACAGATCCTTGTGCTCCAATTTTAAATGACAGACCCGGCTGAATTTGAGCGATGGGATATGTTGACTTTAAGGGTATTGGTCCATCGCGTCTTCAGTAAAACCGACAAGAAAAGTCTAGCGGGATCAAATCCCACGATCTTGGTAGCCAATTCACGTCACCTTTGCGAGAGAAACCATACCCTCAAATCGTCCAGAATGTCTGCTGTGTGGCACGCTGGAGCAACATGCCATCTACTTCCATATCGTTCTTAGGTCAAAAGAAATCGGCTATCATGTTTCTGTAGCGCTGGCCGTTGACGGAGATAGCCTCACCAACGTCGTTGTCAAAGAATTACGAACTGATGACGCCTCCGGCCCAAGATCCGCAACGAACAGTAATTTATTGGATGCTGAACGTCATGTGAGTTGGCGTCGTCCCATCTACGACAATTTTACAAAGCCATTAATCCAAAAATGCGTCTCGTCGCTGAAGATGATTTTCCGGTTTAAATTGAGGTCCTCTTTCAAACGTTCCGAAGCCCAGTTAGAGGACAAACCGCGTTCCTTATGATAATTAAGGTTGAGCTCCTGGGTCAGTTAGATCTTGTGCGAGTCTAGGCCCAAGTCTCAACGCAAAGTTGAAATATACAAAAGGCCGTATTCTTGTGCATGGCAAGGAATTCACTGCCTTCGGTTCTCTTGCACAGTTTCATGGATGGGAGCGATGTTTTCGGCTGATCTGGCGTTCCGTACAGATGTTGAGTGATTGTTTACCGAACCAGTCATCTAGAATTTGGCCACCAAATGTTGGAGGGTCGACTTTGAAGGGCCTCCGTGGTGTGCTGTAAAATGGGCGCAACGCGCGCAACGTTTGCACTAACAAACACTCATTTTAATACTAAAGTTTTTTCATTAGAATTTTGGCTGTACCTTATGCAATGTTTGGATAATCTATGAAATTATTTATTTAGAATTCTGTCGTAACAGTACAGACTAACACGTAAATGCCTAAAGTATAAGTGGAAATTGTATGTGTCTTGCAAATTCACAATATTGAGAAATGAGTAACAGGTTTTAATAATAGTACTAACATAGATAAATTAAATTCTAATGCTAGAATTATTATATCTATTTAGTGTTTACAAGCAAAAGTTTCAACCCAAATTTTTAGACCTTTTTTTAAAATTCAGTTCGTTAATGTTATTTCATGCAATGGACAAACATAACGCTACTATACAGAAGGCTTTATACTGAAGTACGATTCAAATTGTCGTGTTCATTTCACTTATCATCTCGTACGGCATGAAATAGTTAACCTATTTGTCATCGAACCTGTGACTAAGCAAATTATTTTCACATCCCAAATCACAGTCAAAATTAGGGACGGATTGTAAAAATGTATTATTTAAAATACAATAACATTGAAAATATTTAAATGTCAAAACTTAATAACATTTTTTTCAAGGTTCAATGTGTGTAATGAAAACGGCAATTGTATTGATCTGAGTAAGATTCACGTCATTGTAATGAAATTAATATTCCTGTAATTTACAAAGGCACGTCTCACTCACGAATAGTTGGTAAAGTAATTAAATCAGTGGTTTACAGTCATATGAATCGCAGAAATTATCAAATATTTATAACAGCAATTTATTTTTACATTATTAATTTTAAGTGGAACAAGAAAAGAGAGAACAATATGGAGGACTTAGGTAGAGAGAAGGAATAGATTAATAGGTCACGTTTTGCAACATGAGGGTCTTGTAAAATTAGTATTAGAGGGAAGTGTGTGGGGAAAGAACATATAAGGGAGGTAGGATGCAATTCGCTGAGCTGATTAGGGAGGTTGTGGGATGCGGTAGTTGTGTAATTGAAAAAGCTTGCACAGAATATATATATACAAACATACAATATCAAAGTAGGTAGATTCGTTAGGTTCATTTTCCACGTATTCATCACTGTAAGCCGAGGTTGCTCAATACAGTTTCTTTCTTTTTATTGTTCATGACAAAAGTAATCCAATGAATTCCGTCCAAAACGTTAACTGTTTTTGCACGTTCTGTAGTTCACTTTAAAATTTTAGATTATGCCCTGGTCTAAATATTGGCACACAGTTGACTTATTTGGCGGTATAAAAATTATTTTAACGATAGAAAATTCTATTTTTGGGTGTGAGACTGCCTTTTCCGCGAATAAAATAACTTTTCTACCTTGCCACTACATTTTATTATTGAGCCAGTTATGATATCTCTCGTTATACATGCTCATTTATTTTCACGA
This sequence comes from Eucriotettix oculatus, assembly GCA_034510155.1. Classification (NCBI taxonomy): domain Eukaryota; kingdom Metazoa; phylum Arthropoda; class Insecta; order Orthoptera; family Tetrigidae; genus Eucriotettix; species Eucriotettix oculatus. Next base: position 47,537,225 of record CM067376.1, on the reverse strand, counting down.
CACTCTATACCAAAATTGTTCAAATTGATCCCCTTAAAACATTTGGGCTTAAGGGCCTATTAATAGCGGAGGTTAAACATTCCTTTCAATGATTGAACATAACATAATTGTCAACATCTCTTTCAATGTTATCCCTCCTTTGCATGTTTCGCATTTTAATATCATCGTTTTGTTTGGCAGAGTTCTAAAAAATAGTGCAGTCTCTTCGCAATTATAAATGTTAGTTTTAGAGTAGCCTTCACAAAGATGCGCCAATTTCATTGTTCACTCTACTACGAGGTTAGTATCCACAGCCGCCGCTTCACCATTTACCGCCTAAACACGTAATGCAGCGTTTCTATTGAAATTTTTCCAAACACACGACACTCGCCTTCAAGTCCGCATTTCCTGATTCTTTCGCAATTAACAAAGATCTTTTCCCTTATTAAAGGGCCGAAAACAGGTATACAAATACACTCGTATGTGGATTTGTCAATAGGTATGCCGGATGTTTTTAAAAATGATTTAATCGGTTCGTCGTTCCCGTTTTCTATCTACTTTTTAAAAATGTTTTGTTTATTTTTAAAGTTTTGGTGATTAGTATTTCCTGATTTTGAAACTTAAATCAGACCTCTAACACTGATTTTCTCTTTTTGATATACTTCAAAAACTCCACCTTTACTTTAATAGAAATAATTTTTTTTCGCACTCATCTCAATAAATCGTTTAAACCAGAAACGTACGTAACTCACTACGATCAAAATACGGATATCTGAGAACTGAGAAGATTTCATGAAAGTACTTCGGAATTGGGCAATTACGATATTATCTACATCAAAGAAAATGTGTTGGGGTTCAGCCACCTGGAATCCTGAATTGTTTTACATTTTCTGTCCTGTTATTAGAGACATTTTTACTGAAAATTCTATAAAAAAAGTGTTGAGTGTCCGGTTATTAGAAGTACTTTTCTTAGTAAAGTAAATAGAATAATGCCGGGGGAAATATAATTGTCCGGGTATGAGACATGTCCATTTATTAGAAATGTCCGTTTCGGAAAGCTACATTGTAGATTATTTATTATTTATAGACTTTTATATATATTCATGACTACTAGTTTGTAACAATTTACTATTAATTTTAATGCAGACATATTTTATAGAACGGTTTGTTTGGAAAATTATACCTCCAAAATGTTGACTATTTTTGGTTTTATACTTTTTTGTTTTTGTTTTGAGTGAAAGGTACATCTTAGAGGCAGATACTAAGGTATGTTATAAAAATCATGTTAAATGTATATTAATTAACGTTCTTTTCCTCAGCCCGAATTTTGTAAGTTGAATCGCGTATTTGCTGAAAAGTCTGTGACAGCGTAACTCTGTCGTTAGACGAGATTCTTCAGTGTTCAGTGGTTGAAGAATCACGGAGGAAGCTGTTTGTCCTTAGGGCAGGGGACAGGGAGACATTGATGTCCGGTAGGGCGACAGGAGAGTAACGTGGGAACACAGGCATGTGACGACGCCCGGACACAATCAATGACGTCACTCGACTCCTGTTACGGTGAAGACGTCCGAGAAAAGTGCACGACTTAATAAACAATAGACCTTCAACTCGGACATCCAGAGTACCGCCACGAAGATGTTCACATTAAATTTCTATGAAAAAAGTTACATTGGAAGAAAGAAGTCTGATGCAGTAAAAAACTATTATATTAGGAATTTTATCATGACTATTGAGTGCTTGAGATACAGAAAGTCACTTTACGTTTTAGGGTACACTATTTTGTGTAGTAAAATTTCAGATGGACTACAGGTAATAAAATAAGTTATTTCATAGCATTTTGCATTCAGAAAAGTACGATCAGCGTTTATGACGACGAGTGTATATTACATGAAATACTCTTTCACCTGTTCTGTACGGAATACGATTTTCCGTTAAACTTATTCTTGGATTTAAGGTTTATTTTTCTATGATTTTCAATCACCCACACTTTAAATTCTTTCAAAGATTTTCTATTATAAAGTAGTTCTAATGAAAAATACAGTCAATATTTTCACAGAAGTTACTAGTTTAAACGAAAGGGAACGAATTGTTTATAGCATTACTAGTAAGTTTTTGAATGTTGCTTTTTCATAACCCTCATAACCAGGGTTTCCCAAACTTTTTCTGCAATGAAACATCTCCGCAAAAATCGGACTTTTTAACGGAACACTTTGATTATTTTTTAGGTTTGGTCATTCCTACTTGTAAGTATTTAAAAAAGATTTGATTTATATTTAGTAATATTTTTAAATAAAGAACTGTAATATAATATAAATATAAAATATTTATAAATGAAGTACTTAATGACTGAAGTTTTGGGTCCTTGAATTCCATATCTTTGTTTATATCAGTTACAATATTTGTAAGATGAATTCTAATATCTGGTGTTACGTCGAATATAATATTTCATTGTCACTACCCAAGTGACCGATCCTCGAAGCTACCCATTTAACACCAATATTGGACCATTCGGACACTTTTTAATTATTACGTCCCCACTCCCGCCTCAGACGGAAATGGTGGGACGTGGAGAAAGTATTGAACTCAGTAAGCTTTAATCGGTACCAATATTGATCATAGAATTGGGATGAACTTCAGCTTAACCGGCATGACGAATAAGTTAAAAAAACGTATTGACTCAAGTATCCCAACGAGACCCGGATCGGATATATGTTGGATGAAACTTCTTCCAAACGTTAAAATTTGTTATGTTGATTAAACATGTACACATATTACGCTTGTGAATTGTTTCTTTAACTTGTTCTGAAACGTTCTGGACTTTGTACTGAAAAGTGGCTGATGTGTACATTAACCAGTGCAGTCTGAACAACGATACCCATCCAAATCTGGGGCCTGCCAGGTGTTAGGCAATGATGCTTACTACTACACCACAAACAGGTAATATAATCTATAATTTTTTTGGAATAAAATATTGAGAAATGAGACTTATACACAACCCCTACAGAAGACAGGCAGCATTAATTAGAATAGAAGATCAGGAAAAGAAAGCCGTAATCAAGAAAGGATGCGATCTGTCGCGCATGCTGTTTATCTTATATGTTGAACAGGCGAAATATGGAAAAGGAATCATACTCCAAGGAGAAAAAATATATACCCTTCGCATTTTCGATGATATTGTAGTAGTAGAGGAGTCAGAAGAAGACTTAGAAATCATAATAAATTGCATAAACGGGATCCTGGAGAAAGAGTTCATTATGAGGATTAAAAGAGGGAAAACCAAGGTAATGGAGTGAAGTTTGGGAAACAGTGAAACAACAAAGAGTGTAAGATTGAGAAGGGATATTTTGACGGAAGTTAAGTAATTTTGCTACTTGAGGAAGAGTAGTAAATAGGGATGGTAGAAATATAGTAGACATAAAGCGTATGATAGCACAGGCAAGGAAGACTTTCGCGAAAAAGAGAAATTATTTACGGGTCATATACGTGTAAATATTAGGAAATCGTTGCTAAAAATGTTCGTATGGAGTGTGGCGTTATATGGGTGCAAAACGTGAACGATAGGAGTTGCGGAAAGGAAAAGAATAGAAGTCTTTGAAATGCGGTGCTATAGGAGAATGCTGATAATCAGATGGGCAGAATCGCTGACGAGGAGACTCTAAACAGAATAGGGGAAGAACAAACAATATGGAGGACGTTGACCAGAGAAGGGATAGATTAATAGGCCACGTTTTAAGACACCAGGGTCTTGAAAAATTAGCATTAGAGGGAAACGTGTAGGATAAGAACAAAAGAGAGAGGACAAGGATGGAATACAATAACCAGATTAGGGAGGATGTTGAATGCAGAACTGAAAATATTTGTGTAAGATAGGTTAGCATGGAGGGTTGTATCCGGCCAGTCTTAGGACTGAATACCACAACAATAATCTGTAATAAATACTAGAAAGTCAAGTAGTGCGTTGTCCACTTTCAACATTAATCATCAGCAAAGAAAATTTTATTTACTTTTCTAGAGATGTAGAAATATAACATAATTTTAATTCAACTTAAGCTTAAATTTATGAAAAATAGCTTCATTTAGAGTAACTGTCGTTTTCGTTTTTATATATTTTTTATTGTAGGAAATTGTGCTGAAATTGAATCAACACAAGTCACTCAAAACAAAACGAAGCCTTAGTTGTGCTTTTTATTTTTACAATATCCAATCTCAAACTTGCTGGACTTTATACAACCCACAATCCTCTATTTCGCGATCCGTGTTCCTGCTTAAATAGAAATGCTTTTCCGCCCTTCCACGGGGCATCTGCCCTGTAGGGCTATATGAACTGGGATACGCTTCAAGAACACTTGGAATTCAACTAGAGAAGCTCAAGAACTTTATTCTCAGTCTGAAGAAAAGTAGAAGGAATACATTTGCTTCCAAGCATTCTCTCGCATTCTATGGAGATCAGGAAGGTGTTCCGAAGAAAAAAAATAAAGCTCTTTATTCTCGATACGATTTTCGCTCAACCCATGGCGAGAGGATTTATGTATTGCGGCAAGATGAGAAATAAAACTTCCCACAGGTTAAATGAATAAGATAAAAAGTGGTGGGTGACTAATTTGTCTTATTAATAACAAATAACGTTTATAGCTAGAGCTGAATGGAATATCATTCACGTGTAAATACATAATACAAGAGAAAATTAGCTCAACTTATAGTTTACATTGTCCCCAGTATACTCAGTAGTAGTTACTAACATCCGTAATATGAAATTTATGCTTATTATTGTCATTACAATGAGAAAAAATATATATTCATACTACAGAAAGATGTGCAGGTCCTGGGTTACCTTCACGGTCTGGTCGAAGTTTATAGATTATGATCTTTAAAGAAAAATGTTTTAGTTAACAGAAACGACGAGGATTTATATTTCCAAAATACACAACGCAAGAATTATAATGCTTCAGTAGCATATTCACTCCACAATTTTTTGCTATTCTACAATCGTCAAAATACATCGTAAAATATATTCTTGATTGACTGAATGTCAAAACTGCATCTGAGGTAATACGCTTACTGTCTTATATTGTTCGGAAAGAATAAAATTTCTCTTCGAAAATAAATATTTAATTTCGTACGAAAACTCGAAATTGAATCTGAGAAAATGTTAGGGCACATATACATATAAAAGCACTCGGCATCATAAAATATTTCTTTCGCGGGAATCCTACGGAGAAGCGATATAAAAAGATAACGATATTCTCCCGCTAGTTAAGGACGAAAATGAATTGATAAAGGGAATATACAAAAATCAGTGATAGTGGTTAGCCCGTGAGAGCTGATCTCAGTTCTCACCTATGAAACTAATTGGCTTTTAAAATTATAACATCCCGCTTCACCACGGTTAGCCATGAAGGTTATATGTTACGGCGTCGCAGATGTTGGGTATGTGGTAAGACTTGTCCACTGATCCTCTTGGAACAGCAGCATAGCTGCCTCCAAACCTAGTCAAACAACGAAGAAGGGAATGCTGCGTCTCCACAGCTAATTCCTCTGCTGACATTGGGAAGGGCGTGAGACAAATAATAGTAGATTACAATGTACTTGCCATGATCATATTGTAAGATCCATGATGCAATATTGATGTAAAAGAAGCAACAAAATTGTAAATTGTAATCGAAATATGTACTGCGGCTGCGTATGGTAAATAAGAATACTAAATGGCGAGCAACAATCCAAATAGGCCAGATACGGAGTGACTGGAGGCCCACTGTTTATTTGACGCCAACGCCAAAGAGTCAATAATAAAATTCAGACCTGTATATGAACTCCAATCAAAGTCTCAATAAGACCACATAAAGGGGCAGTGAAAGCATATCCCTACATATAATAGTCCAGAGTAACGCTCTTCAGGAAACCCACGGGACACATCGGGTGTGATCGGCTTCAGATTCGTCACAGGAATCCCGGTACAGAGAGTAATAGTCTAGAATAACGCTCTTCAGGAAACCCGCGGGACACATCGGGTGTGATCGGCATCAGATTCGTCACAGGAACCCCGGTACAGAGAGTACACTTAAGTTCAAAGTAGTTACTTCTACCTTTATAAATGACATACTTCTACAATTAACCTATTTTATAAGCTAAAACTTAGTATCATTATGTAAATAAATATCAAGTATAAACTTACGCTTCAATTAAACTTAGTAGTATTAATTAATAGATTTTTAAACTATTTCATGAACTGAAACTTGATATTTCAAGCCGAAATACGAACACATGGGAGGATGTTAAAAATATTTTCTTAAATACTTAAAATTTTCCCTCATTTCAGGAAACTACGGCCGGTTTTAAAGTGCTTTGTCCTACGACAAACTTATAAAACCAAAGCTACGATTTTTAATCATTATAATTTAATAGAATATTTGTCGATTGCGCAAATGAGTATTTTGGACAAACTTGGTCACGTGTATATTTAAAATTTTAGGTTTTTAATTGCAAGTTTTTGGCATCATAAAATTGCATAGTTGTTTAAAACACAATTTTGAAGTTAGAGGTTATCTTTTGGGTCGAGTTCGCATTATGTGAACTGCTAGACATTGTAGCGAGATGAGCGGCGACGTCACATTGAGATATCTCCGTAATTGCGAGTAGGAATTGAAAAGAAATTACGGGAATTGGAATCATGACTAGTATCTACAAATGGCAAATAAGAGGAGATTTACATAGTTCCAGTACATCCTCTGTTAATAAGGCTTACTGAAGTCGTTCTTGGAGCCAGGGATAAGGGATGCCTAACAACGCGCTCTATACCGCTTAAATTACATTAGTGTCGAATTAAATAGTGAACCGGGCTAATACAAATAAGTAGCTATTTTCTTTTAATATATTCATAATACAACATTCTGCCTGAAATATTTTACAGTGTATTTTACTTTGTTAGAGTCAGAGTGAAGATTAAAAAATTGTTTTGTAGAATTTTTTTATTAATAATGTGATATTACTTATATCGTACTCGTTACAGCTTTCTTCAATCGTTAATTTTCAACATTTCACTGAGATCCACGCTTATTTTCAATACTAAATTAGCGTTATTTAATATGTTAGTACCAAGAGAAGCGATTGATAGACATGAGGGTCTTGTAAAATTAGCATTAGAGGGAAGTGTGTGGAGTAAGAACAAAAGAGGGAGGCCAAGGATGGAATCCGTTAAGTAGATAGGTATGAAGTGGGGTGTGCTAGTTATGAGTAAATGAAAAGGCTTGCGCAAGATAGGTTACCATGGAGGGTTGCATCAGACCAATCTTAGGACTGAATACCACAACGAAATGTTAGAAAAATTATAAGAAATCAGACATTGAAAGGAGTTATCCCATAAGGTTGAACAGTAATATCCACGCATGTTCGTTACACCATTTTAAGAGCCGGAATACATAATATAGTTTAATTGATTTCAACACGAATGTAAGGAAGCTCGTCTTGAAAGAATGTTTTATTGCCTGTTTGAACTTGGCACGGAAGGAAGCCATTGGCAAACTGCCTCGGGCATCTGTTGCTTGTCCAGCGAGTGGGGAAAGGTTGAGAGGATTTACCTGTTACTCCAGTCCCGAAGACGACATTCCGTCTCAAAAACTCAAGGAAGCTCACACGATGCATTACAGAGTGTCCGACAGAGGTTCCTTAATGAAACACTATCGGTGCAAAAGTAATTTCTCTTGCTTGGAATGGAACGCAGACAAAAGACACAACTTAAATACACAAGAAAACAGAAAAAATACTCACTTTTTTAAAAAATTTATTTCAGTTGAACCATAACTCAGGAATTTTAGCTTCTAATTAAATATTATTTCTAATTTCAAATTAATTCGTCGTCAGTTGCTGCCAGTGACGAGAATGTTGTGTAATTTATAGCGTCCTGTAAATATGTAACATTTTATTTTATTGTTTTGTAGTAATACTGCAAAGGAAACATATCTTTGCCTAAGACGGAGGAAGGAAAAATATCATCACTGGCGTCTCTGCAGACCAAATGGCAGATATTGTAACGAAGCTTACCTGGATTTGAAAACCAAAATAATGGAGAGAGACGAACCTTAAACGCCAGTGATTGATGGAAATATTTTGTCAGGGCACCCTATAACGCTGAAATATAAATAACAATTACTTCACTGAAGCTAAAAACGTTTGATCTGTATAGTGTGTCGATTTGTGACGGTTCATTCAAACTTAATTGATATATTTGTGAAAATTAATGTAAACGTAATTCATTTGGTAGCACAGTACTTTATTTGGTTGAAAGTGAAACTATGTATTTTCATTTCGGATAAGTGATGTATTATGAAGTCATAGGCATTTTGTTGATAATCGCTTTTTTTTCTTGGTTAAGTGACTCCATGAGGCAAATCCCCTTTAATAGCGTAGGAAGGATATTGAAAAGGGTGATGTGGAAGGTAGAGTAAGGTAGCCAAGGGTTGACTAGGGCACCTGAGCTATAGTTTAAGGATGCTACCCAGTGTTTGCACGAAAACCACAGTAAACCTGCCTCTGGTAGGTGGCGCAGTTGGTTACTATTCTCACGCCCTTCCGAATGACGGGAGACGAGTTTTCTGTGGGGTCGCAGCATTCCCTTCTCCGTCTCTGAACCAGCTTTAGGTGATCTAGTGCGGTTAGCGGAGAACTCTTATTGCCCAAGGTCTTCGACACCTAAACATACACCTCCCAAAATAAATTAAGGTGCCTGGGAATTGAACTTTGAAAAAAATACAAATACAGAGAGAGTACGAGACATTCCCAAAGGTGAGCTCCACAATCAATCTGCCACAGGTATCTCAAATATTAAGAAATAGTTTATCTGACAATTAAATATACATTGAATGGGTTAAAACAGCTCCTTTGTCAGTTTTTATTTTATTAAATATTGAACTATACTACGTTTCGTCGCGTATTTGATTATAAACATTTAGCTGTTCATGAAACCTCACGCCATGGCTCAATGAACAGCTAAATTTTTATACCCGAAGACGTCTCAAGTGAGAGAAGAAACGTAGTATAGTTCAGTATTTAATAAAATAAAAACTGACAAGGTCTGTTTTAACTCATTTATTGTATCTCATATATTCTTTATAATCGCGTCTTGTTTTGGGTAAAGGGCTACATGAGAGTTATTCCGAAACAGGTAACTCCTCTTTGATAACATAGGAAGGGAATTGAAAGGGGGAATGTGGTAGACTAGTAATATAGCTGCGAGGTATAAAACTTATTACAGTGCGTTAATATTATAATCACCGATATAGTCTCACTTTGTGTTAATGAATACAATTACTGGATTTTAACATACATTACGGTTTAAGCATTTCCAAATTTGTAATGTATTTATTATTAGCATGTCAACGAGCAGTAAAATCCACCCGAACGCTTGCAGATAATAATCACGTAAATGTCTTCTATCTGGGACTGTTTTACGGCAAAATTATACTGTGAGAATGGAGCCGTTAAGGATGCTTATTTAACGTACATATCGCTTCGAAGGGATGAAACCGTTCGCACAATATATCTTAAAACAGCGGGACAATTTCTAATCCATAATGTTTCACCGCCCGATATGAATTGGCCGTTCATCTAAATGGTGTAACGATCGCATGAAACTTGTACAGCATTTACGCGATTGTCTTCGTATTGGGTCGAACCGCAATTGTAGATATGTTCATCCTGATTACATCGCTGCTATTTGGACGCGAAATTCTCTCAGACGTATATTTTGTCTTTTGATGAATGCTAACTGAAAATTTGTTTGCAGTATTTATGGACTTCAGTTTTATCCGCGTCTGGCTTGAATTATTAGCCTTTATTGGGCCCCAAAATATTGGGCATGAAGTTAGTCGATACGATCGTAATAATGATCAATGCTTACTCAACGCCCAAAAAATAATCTCACAACTAATAATATAACAGCAGTAGGCATAATTCTTCTTAATTTTTTTATATAATTTGATACATATTCTAATAGTATAACTACTCTCATATATAATTACTTTTCAAAGAAATGAGAAATGTTTTCCTGGTTCCTAAAACTTACCTTTTATTGAAATAAATTATAAAATATAATAGAAGTAAAATTAATTGAAATATATTTGTCGTCCAACTCGCTTTTAACTCAAAGTTAGAAACTTTAAAAGCTGCAAAAATGTTTTTTTTCATATATTGGGTTGAAACTCAATTTCATTTTACTGAATAATATTTACAAGAAATATAAAAATAAATTGTGTGAAATTAAAAATATAGCCAATTTTGCCAGCAAAAATTTAATACATTTTTTAATCACGGCGTTTCGTCCATCTTTATGGACTTTATCATGGTAATATACAAAAAAGTTGTAAAGTCAATATTAATTTTAAGTATTTCGTTAAAATACAAAGTATAATTATCAGTAAAATAAAACATTATAAATGGCAAATGAATCAATATAATGATGCCTATTGTAGCAAGACTGTCATATATTTTATGTAAAATATTTGTATCATTTTTTGCATTGAATGCATTCGGGCGGCACCTGATATGTAACATTTAGCTCATCATTCTTAAGAAATAATTAATTTCCTCTTCTAATGCTACCTCATTTTACCAACCAAAATTATGATTTTTATTTATAAATGTTAATTAGGGTTCGTAGATAGGAAGGGCTAAAACAGTTTGCTGGTGTCCTATCAAATTCTCCTATTATTTTACAACTATACTACGCTATAATTTAACTGCCAAATTATTTTCTTTTTCATGTTCGACGGGAATCTACGCACGATTTTTTGTTGCCTCCTCCGTCGACTGAAAATTGAAGATTGAATTTTATATTATAAAAATAATAAAAATAAATATTATAATATGTGATAATTTTCCTCTTTTTGTTGTTAAATTATTATTTGTAAAGTTTTGTATATTTCTTGTAATATTATATTTGACGTATCCTATTTCCTCAACCGAGGACTAAAGGATTGAATGATAAATCTAAATTAAAAATCAACAAAGAGTAAATAAATACGTATTAGAAATTTAAACTTAACTGGCATTTTCTACTGATACCGAATATGACTTAATGGAATGGATGACTACACCGCAGATATTCTTCGCCGCCTATTTTCGTGGACGCAACAATGGCTCTGACAATGAAAGAGCAAAAATTAATAATATATCTTTCAGCTGTGAACGAAGTTATTACCATTTCCTAGACACAAGTAAGACGACTTACTGTACTATTATAAAGAATAAATTTCATCAAATAATCTTATAAAAAATTTCTCCTATACTATCATTTCATGGGATAAATAATACAAATTCATTTTTAGTGATGTAATAATATAACATACTATCGGTTCTTAAAATTAAATGTGAATTTATGATCACTAAATTTGAAAAATATCAAATTAAATAGTAGTATCTAGAAAAATTATTCCTTCGCCACTTATATTTAAGGTACAAATTGGAAAGAAAATTAAGTAATGAATTCTGACGTAACATTTTTCCAAATGTCTGATATAAATGCATAAACAGGATGTTTTCATTGTCTTCTAATACGTATGTTAGAATCCCATCCAATGTTCAAATGTAAATACGGCTGAGCTGCATTTTTAAAATTATTTTATTTTGTCATACATATATTTGAATAAGTATTCTTTAATATTCTATGCATCTGACGACTCTGGACTTGCAGTCTTCGACTGGAGCACCTGTACGAAGTTTTCCAACTCCAGAGAGATCAGCAGAACATCTCAATGGCGATAATTTGAATGACTTCCTCTTCCACAGGTAATTATCTAGCAGCTGGTAAAAGGTAGGGGTAAACCTCTCCTTGGTCCAGCCATTGCAAGGCATGAAAACTTTTCCTCAAGGACTCCTAGTTGCTTGTCTTCCTTTCCTCTATATTCTTTTGTACTATTGTGTTGACTGCCTTAATTTGTGCATTTCTTTGAAACATCCACCAAGGCACCTATCCTTGGCTGTCATCAAGGTGACAGCGACCCTACGCTACCAACTTTACTATTTAACCATTCTCGTATCATCCTTTTTGTATTTATTGTTAGTCTACTATTGAGCGTAAGTTCAGTAGCAGATACAAAATGAAATTTCTTAAACATAATTACGCTTAATTAAAAAAATATATATTTAAAAAGTAATCATAATCCTTTAGAATTTATATAGACCTGAAAGAAAAAAGAGGAACACTACACTTCACTTCACTATGACTTAAACATTTAAATTCGAATATGCATTTATATTATTCAAAATATCCACTTCACACGTTTTTTGAGATTTGTCCTGAATTTATTTTCCTTATGAGGATTTCCTCCAAACACTCCCACAGGTAAACTATTCCAGTCGTTGATGCCCCTATTTAGGAATGAGAATTTGCCAACATCTGTTTTTTGATTTTTACATTTCACTTTGAATTGATGATCTCATCTACCCATATAACTAGGCTTTTGCATATTGGAGCTAATTGCAATCCATGGTTTTTGCCCTGTATAAGCTTTGAATAGCAAATGCAGCCTTGCTTTCTCCTTCCTTTGTGACAATATCTCCCAACGTAGTTGTTCTACTTTTTCATTCTTGTGGCCCGGCATACTCGCACAAAATTAGCACCACCTTTCTGATATTCCTTTAATGATTCTATTTGATTTTTTTGTATAGCGATTCCAACAAGCCGCCCCGTTTTGCAAAATTGGTCTAACTAAGGATAAGTATGCCACCTCCTTTGGTTTCGAACTTCTCTTTTTTTAAGTTCCTTATGATATCTAAGGAATTCCACGCTTTTCGGGCCGTGAAATTCACCTGTTCCTCCCACCCAAGCCTGTAGTTGAAACATCCCCAGATATTTGCACCTCGTTACCCTTGAAATTAGTTCCCCTTCTATTCTGTCTCATTTAAAAACGTGCGTTTTGTAAACAAAATTGAGCTGCTTTTCTTTCCATTAATTTTTATTTTATTTTCCTGAGCACAACTATTGACTTTATCTATAAATTCTTGTAATAATATAGCGTCTGGCTCGTTCGTTATCTTTCTGTAGATGATGCTGTCTTTTAATAATTTGGTAAGTCATTAATAAACATTAAAAACATGTAGTGGCCCGATTACAGAGCCTTGAAAAACTCCTGACTTTACAATTCCTGAATTCGAAAATTGTTCTCCGATTTTGACTTTTTGCATCAGATGACGGGATTGATCGCTTGGGGAAGCGATCGTCCCTCTCGAAATGTGATTGTTCATTCCTTCGACCCTCTTCGTCTATACCACAAATTTAGAAACATGCGACTAAAAATTGTATACGCTGTAAATAAGTATATCTTTGCTAATAAAGTATTAAAAGACGATGTAATTAATAGTCATGTAATATATCACGACAACTGTACAATCACTTCCACTTTTCCATTACAGGAATGTTATTTTTCGCAATTTATTTCAGTATAAAAATAGGGACTAATGGTTTTCTTTTCTCCAAATATCATGAAATGCTGACTGTAGGACGAGGAAGAGCTGCCGCGCCCCTTGACTGCTTAACAATTCCTGGAGTGGACACGATGGAATTTTATTACGCGTCGTCTTGTGCAAGTTTAGGAAACGAATTTCTTTAAAAGCCAGTGTGGCTGCTTAGAAGCACCGGAGTAGCGAAAAAAATCCTTTCATTTGCAATAATTACATGCTCAGAATTATGACTATTTTTGAACTAAAGAAACGTTTTGACTAAAATGATAGTGCATATTTTTCGTAAAATATTACGTCGAGTGAGAAATTCAGAAAAATTTAAATACAAAGAAGACTTAAACCTAAATTACAGGTAAAGAGTTGGCATTTATAAAGCTGGAAATTATGTGAACAATTTAAGTATGTTTGCATCTTGTTTTTCAACATATTTTTTTAAAAAAAATAACGTAATGAAACCACTTATTTACCAAGTGGAACTTAGGGTTTCAGCAGCATAGAAGATGCAATACGTTCTTCCAAAATTCTTTGTAAATTCCGATGACGTCCAAAAATATTGGCGGAAACGTAATAAAAGTCCTATTTTAAATTATGTACTATCTGTATTGGTTATTAATTTGAAACTTATAGAGAAATTCAAGCAAATTATAAGTGTAAAATATATAATACATACAATCACTAATAATACAACTGAGAGTCACTTGTTTAAAAAAATAAAACCTACTTTTGAATACGGAAAATTAAACGAAAATCTATTAATTCTATTTTCACGTTTATGTCTATGTATGTATAAATAGACAATTTAAGGAACTAAGTCTCTGACTGGGTACGGTCATTTTCACAAGTGAATTAATCTAATTGATAAATAATAATTATATCTAGGTAGGTCTTATAAAAGTTTATGTTTGTGAAGCAATAATTATGATCGTAATATAAAGTGTAGGGCGTTTAAAATTTGAATATTCCCTTTCAGTTGCACTCCAACAGATGCAAGTGGCCGGGCTTCCCTTGGTTCACAGGAAATTAAACCTTTATATTATTTACTTGGCGTAGAAGACAGCTTTTGGGCTATAGGTCAAAAGTTACGACTTTATTGGGTGGAAATTAAACGAATGTATAAAAATAATACAGAATTTCCATGCTCAAAAATGAAATTTAGCTTTTAAACAATGTAAGGTACTGGACTGTCTAGTGGAATAAGTTGAGGATTTCATTTCTCCTTGCTGTGACTGCATTAAAGCATTCACTTGACACAGCACAAAAATTAAAACTCAAAGGAAATTAATTAAATATTAAAACCCGTAACGTATAGTAAATTCATAATTTGCGTAAAACTAATAATTTATATTCATTCATCACGTTACGAAACATCAATCAAGATAAGATTAAATTCACAAATTGCAATCAATAAATGTATTAAGGCCTTTCGGTAATCATGGCGCGGCGTGTCAAACATTCAAATCATTGAGTTATATTACATTGGTGGGTAATTAATTGAAACGGAATAAGGTAATAGCTATTCAGGTACAACGATTTCCATAACTTCTGTTGTGTTTCACTATTACCTGTTTAATTAATAAGCTAACCTACATTTGTTGGTTATTATACTACGGCACATAGAAGAAAATTTAAAACAAGTAGGACGCGTTTAGTTGGAAACGAGTTTACGTCTGAATGATTCATATCAAAGGTGGCCAAACCGTTGCGTTTTGGACGATTAAAAGTGGCGCATTGCGTCCTTGATCCTGTTTGTATTTCAGACGAGAAATCCCTTTACATTGTTAGAAATCATTGTACAGTTAGACATGTATTATGTGTAATATTATAAATAAATACAATGAATGTCGAAAAGTCATCAATAGAAATATTTAGCAAACAGAGAGAACAGAAATTGGGTACTATTCTCACGCCCTTCCGAATGACGGGAGACGAGTCTGCTGTGGAGTCGCAGCATTACCTTCTCCATGTCTCCACCAGTTTCAGGAGGCAGTTGGCCGACTGATCCAATGGGATTAGCGGACAACTTTTGCCATATGCCCAAGGTCTTTGACCCCAGTAGATATACCTCCTAAAATAGGTGAAAGTGTCTCGGCATATGAGAACTTTGATAAAAAATACCCAGAGAGAGTGTGAGGCATTCCTGACATGATCAGGTGAGCCCCGCAGTCACTCTGGGCTGAAGCGTCTGCGAGAAAACTCCCGCAGCGCCCTCTATTCCTCGACATGATCAGTTTTTTTTTGTTTTTTGGGGGGGTAACAGGCTACATGTTTTTTTTTGGGTAACAGGCTAATGAGGGTGATCCTGAAACAGGCAACTCCCCTTTAATAGCTTTTTTTTGGGTAACAGGCTACATGAGGGTGATCCTGAAACAGGCAACTCCCCTTTAATAGCATAGGAAGGGAATTGAAAAGGGGGGATGCGGAAGGTAGAGCAAGGTAGCCAAGGGTTAACTAGGGCCCCGGGCTATGGTTTAAGGATCCTACCCGGTGTTTCACCTAAAGAGATGCAGGGAAAACCCTAGAAAACCTGCATCAGGTAGGTCGGGCATTGGCTACTATTCTCACGCCCTTCCGAATGACGGGAGACGAGTTTGCTGTGGGGACGCAGCATTCCCTTCTCCGTGTCTCCACAAATTTCAGGAGGCAATTGGCCGACTGATCCAATGGGATCAGCGGACAACTCTTGCCATATGCCCAAGGTCTTTGACCCCAGTACATATACCTCCTAAAATAGGTGAAGGTGTCTCGGCATATGAGAACTTTGATAAAAAATACCCAGAGAGAGTGCGAGGCATCCCCGACATGATCAGGTAAGCCCCGCAGTCACTCTAGGCTGAAGCGTCTACGAGAAACTCTCGCAGCGCCTTTCCTATCTGGCCCTCCACCAATTGGTGAGCCCAAGGCGGTTTGTTTATGAGTATTCCAGTTTCAACTGTGAGATGAAATATTAAATCATAAAAATGATTTTGGATTTTTTAAATGCAGCAGTGTCCAATAATCATATTTTATTTTGCATTGAGTAAGATTTAATGCATTTTTATTTATAGTTATTATTAATGGTGTTTCATTAATATACATAAAATATTAAATTTATTCTGATAAAATTGACGGTTACTTATTCGAGATGCAGGTTTTCATTAGGAAAAAATAGCTCCATTAGTGTAGCAATAAAATATTAAGTCAAGTACACCTACGATATCTGACAAACTTGGGAAAACAGTTACTTAATAAAGACTCAACGCCAAACCCTCATACCCAAAACCCCTGTCTCTCCGGATTCAAAACATCCTCTCAAAAACAATTCCCAATCCTTCTGAAGTCCTTCAATTTTGTTCGTTTGATTAACCTCCTGATATACAGACGAATTCAAACAGTATTCACCCAATTAAGAATTGGTCATTATAGACTCTCCCTTCGACATTTAATGACCAAATCCAACCCAATAACCTGCGAAAAATGTAACTCTTTACACACCACTCGACGCCTAATAAATGAATGTGCGTACATGCTGCAAAAAAGAAGAGAATATGGAATCCCGGACGACTACAAGGAATGCCTCAATGACCCCAGATTTATAAACCCCATATTAAATTATTTAAAAGACTTGACCCAATTGAATAATATGTAATGTATCTCTAACAGTTTGTTTTGTACCCATCTTTATCTCTATAAATTATCATATTGTATATATTATTATTATAAATACAGGAGTAATTGTAAAGTTAACGTGGTCACTAATAACCACGTAGGTCGATGTGACACTAAACAAAAAATATTCAATAATTTTACTTTAGCGCAGAATAAAACTAAACGTCATTAAAATCATGATTACAATCTTTAGAAGGTAAAGCTCACGTTACGAAAATGGAAGCGAATGGTCCTCGAAGTTTGATTAACATAATTTTATCACAAGTCGGAAACTCATTTGATGTTTTCCACGTGGTTCTGACTTTTCAGAAAATTTCCAGAGGTCAAGAAAATATATTCAAACAATTTTTCTCTTTCATAATGTACTTCATTCAGGTAAAATGAACTTTTAAGAGTAAAACTCACATTTTGTAATGTTTTTATTGTACATGTTATATCAAATGTACACAAGTGTACTTCATAGTATTTGGTGTCATGTAAATTTTATATAACATATGCAATAAAAACATTTAAAAATTGAGTTTTACGCTTAAAAGTTCATTTTATCTACAATTTATCAAGATTAAAAGTTTGACGAACGAGTTTCCACCCGGGTAAAGTCGTAGAACGGCGACGTTTCGAGGGTTATCTGTGTCATCGAAACGTCGCTTCTATACGACTTTACTCGGGTGGAAATCCAAAAAGCTTATCTTTATCCAAATCACAGGGAAAGCCTTCGAGCTTATCATTTTCTAGGAAACTATTAAAATTGTGTTTCTAAAACTATAATAAAACTATGTAATAGTTCAAAGGAAAATTCAATTTATAAATAATTCGTCAAAATATTCATGAATTAAAATTAATCGATTGTGAGGTATTATTAATTGAATTGTACAATATGAGAAATTTGAGAATTAATTTCAAATCAAAAAGTATATAGATTTTATAATTCTAGGTAAGTTACATGTTTAACGAATTAGTGGTTCCTGTTATGAAAAACTATTTTTCACGGGAAATGATGAGTCCAAGTCCGATCTCATAATGTTTATTCGTCAACTGTCAAAAAGATATATAGGGAGTGCGTAATTTTTTTTATTGGTAATCTTTGCATTATCTCGGACCTACATACTCTGCTTTGCTTGTAAATTTTGAGTCGATAATACTAAACTGCTTTGAATTTAGTCCTCCACTTACCCTAAAATAAATTCCCCAGGATCATTTACAAAGCGCCACCCTCTCGGTCGATTAAAAAAATTGTAGATTTAATAAGCCATGAATATGAATTATTCGTCGACATTAACGAAAATATGAATACAATATTTCAGGAACACTATGTTAATAAATCAGTCGGACAGGCTTGATGTATGGGAGCTTTAAGACTTGAATGTCAAGTCAATTAACGTGGCTGTTAAATATCGAGATTATTCTGTGAGACATTTTTATTCTATTATAATATAACGTAAGAGTTATTGAAAAAGTTGTTCTAAAATTCCTTTAATTACTGCTTAAAACCATATTTTCAACGCTTTAAAGAAACAAATCAACGAAATATTCAAGGAACTATCTAAATATGTATATTAATTATATTATTATAAATTCCGTAGATCATCCTTGATTTAAAATTAAAATAAGGCCAAAGGAATTTCTTTTTAAAATTCTTAAGAGCAGACGTTATTTTTAATTATTCATAGTTTACATCATAAAGGAAATTTAATAAACAGTATGTGACTTTTCGTTTATGCGATGCCTTCTGGGAGCTGTAATATCTAAATGTCAGGTCAATTAACGTGGCTGTTGAATATCGATCTGTATTAAATATCCTGGGCCAGGATGAGATAATTAACTCTCATCGCCAAATTCGCATTATAGAGGACCGAAACGCGCGGCTGGTAAGTCGAACAAAGAAAAACATTTTTGTAAAAAAAGATTAAAAACAAATGAAATCGGAAGCTTTAAAAGAACATGTGTGTTAGTTGAACATCAAGTTTTAGAAATACAGTAATTTTTGAGCCTCTATAACGTGGTTAGTATCTCTGTAACAATTACTCTCATATTACAAAACCGGTTTAAATATAAGAATACAAAACGACTATTAAGTAACAAATGTTAAATTCTGCGCACTAACCTGACCTAACCCGACTGGCAGCTCAAATATCATACATTCTAACGTTAATTAAACTATTAATTTAATATTAAAAAATTAAATAAGTTAAGTTTAATTAAAATACAAAGAGTGACCAAAAGTCAGCAATAGAAAAAATTAATTTGAATTTAAACGTTTCGTCCCAAGCTTTCGGGTACTCCTGTGTTCATTTTACAAGAGAATAGACAATTACATATACATTGTTGAATATAAATAAATTAAATTGGTACTTAAATTAAAATCTTATAAAATTTCCCAAAGTCCGCGGTCGAAATGTGTGTAAACAATCCCAAAGAAACTGATCTCATACCTTTCATGTGAGAATTTGTAATTTTCTCATCATTTCTACGGAAGATGAGCTACAAAACCACTCGCTTTCAACTCTTTGATGGTATATATGCATTTGTCTACATATAAGTTACGTATTATCTATAAATCTGCATGTATTAAGGCTCGGTGAAAAGCCTTAAACAAAAACTTGCGTGCGGGGCGGAACAGGGTTCTACTGTATAAGGCAAAATGTAATGTGTTCCCCAAGAAGAAAAGGAAAGACATGAAAGATTCACCTTATAAAAATGAGTTATAAAAGTCTGTGCCCAAAAATAAATGGATCGGGGAAAAGGGGAAAATGCTAACAAAGTCTGTGCTGTTGCAATAAAATCTCTTTGTGAAAGGAAAAGTTGATACGCTATCAACAATAGGCAAAATAAATATAAGGAAGAAAACCATAAAAGGTGTTAAAATGTTTCTTAAACTAACTTTTATTTTACTACTTGTAATTAAAACCATATTTTCTTTTATATTCAAAAATTCACCAAACATATAAATTCGTTGTTTTCAGTTATATTGATATTAGATTAGCTAAATAATAGAATAAGATAATGGTTTTCACTTTTTTGTGGTGATTTTTCGTTTTTATCAAAATTTTAAAGAACAGTTTTTTTAGCGTGAACAAATATCTGGTCATTTCTTACCAGGATACGACGATTCTCGTATTTCCACGGCCTGAACCTACCACAGAAAAAAATATATATATTCTCCGCCTTCACTTACACTCTGTGGTAGAAATAACGATAAAATTCACTCCGCTGCGGCATATGTTCAAAATATTACATATTTTAGTAGCTGTATTATTAATGATGTTTACAACATTAGATGGATCGAGCTTAAGATGTAGGAAACAATGAAAGATTCAAACTTACGAGCATAAAGCTTACATTACGTGGAGAGCTTAGGAAAGATAGGACGGAAGGAGAATCACATAAACCTACAAATATGTCCAATTTCACAAGTTAAATGTGCAAAAAAAGGAGCAATATTTCATATAAAAGAAAATAAAAAATTTTTAGAGTAGAATTTCATCTAATTGAAGCTCATAAATTGGCATGAAACGAAGTTTATATCAGAATTGGTCCGCTTCCCGGACCCGGTCGAGTTTTTTACATTCCGAACTTATAAATATAAACTATGGTTACAGTATTGTAATTCTAGCAATGACATAGCAGCGTAATTAATTTATGAAATACAATAGTGTCCGCGTTAAAAAGAATCACTGATTGTGACAGAATTACATCAAACCTGATACGAAAATATCGTTCAAATGTAACAAGCGTCTGAGAATTTATCGTCCTGTCACTGAACAACTTGTAGAATCTTCATTTCAGGTGGGTGTAATTAAGCCTTGTGGTGGCTCTTATTTTGAAGAAGGTCGAACCATGAATGTGGCACCCTAATGCGAGAACATATCGATCACGACCGTGAGTGACAGACCTCGTGAACGTGACAAACTTCTGAGCTAACATAAATCAAAACTTGAAGGCAGCTGAAATCTAGAGGAACTTACCTACTTGGCCTTCGCAGCGCCATCAATTAATGGCCCACAAGTCACTATGGTATGCTCTTGTAAGTGACATTGCATGTCAAAAGAATTACCGAGAAATTAAATACACTGTGATTTAAGAATGATTGAAGTAAACGGCAATTAAATTCTCATACACATATCTTAATAGGAAACAGTGTATTTTAAGATTTATACTTAATTTTTATTTAATCGTTGTAGTTCTTAGCTACTCAGTTCACAACTTTATTCTAAATAACCACATTCATGTAACCAATATTTTATCAGAATTTTTCTCTAGCATTGGATTTAACGTTTTCATCATTTAAGTCTTTCAATGGTAGCAGGGTTCATTAAAAATCCTGCGGTAAATTCATACAAATTTAATTATTATTCATTCTCAGATCTCATAAGGAAATATATACTAGGATGACATAGTTTTGATAGCAACAAGGCCAATATTGCATGTTTGTTTAAAATAAAATATACTAGAAATTTATTTCTTTTACACAATTTCAGGTGACGCAATTAACTCTAGTTTCTACAATAAGTCCAGAGGATCTCCTGGTGTTTAATTTTAATTCAATGGGTCTAAAGTAAACGGATACCATAAGGAAGTAGAAATGCTTTCATCCGAAGATCAAGCTTGGACTAGAATCAATTTACGCAATGTCCATTATTCACGCATTTCCTAGAATTAGGGTGTTAAGAATGTGATTGGTCGATTGGTATGTGAGCTTAGTTTAGGTTTACGGGAATGGAGGAATGTTGAATCGATTCTTGGACGTCGGCTTGGATTAGCTCAGTGGTTAGAAAACCAACCCGGAAACGGGATGTTCTTGGTTCGAGTTCCTGTTCTGGTCAACATTTTTTCATTCTTGTCTTTCTTCTACAGATACCATAATAAAAACTGAGTGAATATAAGGATTATATTTATTTGAAAATTATATATGATTGAAAATAGTCAAATTCATTAGAAATAGCTAACGCAAACTTTCATGCTCAGTCACATTATTTACAATTAATCAATAACGTTTACAATAGAATACAAAATTCAGTTCCATTTATCTTGGTATACGTTTTGCGTTATTAAATTAATATTTAAAAATTTGGTTACATCAGTCAAATATAATATTTATGATTATTCTGTCGGTTTATGAACAAAACATTCACAGAAAATTAATACGTGAAAATTTAAATTATATATCTTGCCTTTTTTAAAAAAAAGATGAAGCATTGACAGTGTAGAAATATGAAAGTGCTTAAAGATAAAAATTTCTTTGTTAATAATGCTTCACTATTACTAAGCAGTATATTATCATACGCAATTTACAGTACACTATCAAGTATTCTTAATCGAACCACATGGAATATTTTACAAACTCCCTTTGGTCATATTTGAACCAAATTTACAGAAGCAATCTAAAAATTTAAAAAAATAGTAGGCATTTTAGGGACAGTAGAATAAATAAATATATATTGGAAGCGATTGTTTATAATTATGCTTATAAAAAGCGAAAATAGTCCATTATAAAATAAATATGAATACCGATAAACTTTGTAAAACAACTGGTTTAGAATCTATTGACGAAACTGATCCACGCCAATGGAAAAGAAAGCAATGAGGCAGCACCAGCAGAATACGTCAAATAGGAATATTTTATGGAGAAATATAATTTCTTTATGTTGTTATAGGTGGATTACATTGATGGAAGTAAGTAATCTGTGAACAGAATAAAGGGAATTGTAACAGATTAAGAATACCATAATATGTTGGTAAAAATATTAAGGATGGAAAAGAGTATTCCACAAAACACCTGAAGGAGAAATTACTTTTGAATTTGGTGTGCGAGTGTTGTGTCCTTCTTAGCATCATCACGTTTGAATGTACCGTAAACAATCGATCAAACAAATTGAGGCCCGTGCCTGACTGCAACAAGCAATACACCCTTCGCATAGAAGACATATTCGGTTCTTATTGGCCACTTCAGAAAGAGGTACTTCCGCTACAAGGTGCCTAACCAATAATGCACATCTCGCTAAGTTTTCTAATTTCATTATTCCTATTGCCTTTGCTGAGGGTGGATTAGCTTTTTTGCCGCGTTACTTAAGCGCAAATACGTCAAGTGATTGGAATTGGAATCATTAACATTAAGTGCTGATTACTTAATTGCCAATTAAATACAAATATGTATTTGTTGTCTCATCCAAACGAGGCACCCACTTTTTATGATACGTACTGGAGAGCATGTTGTGAATGATGGGGGGAATATTAATTAATGAAATTAATAATTGGGTTTAAATATATACATTTATTAATTGTAAACAATAATTTTAATATGGGTCGCGCGTGTAAATATTATTTACAAAAATAATTAATTAAAATGGGATTGTATTAAAGATCTCAGGGTATTAATGGTTTGGGTGACCACGTGTGGCAGATTTTCTGTTCATTGACGAACCTGAGTTGTTAAGACCCTTCTTCCCTACTTCCTGGACTGATCAAAGCATGGTCCACCTCTCCGCTGCCACCTCATAAATCTGCTCTCGCCGTAACTTCTCTGCTGCCAATCTCCTCTCTCCACCTCCTTGTATCACCAGAAATCTGTCCACCGCTCTCCTTCAATATCCTCTCCCCATCACCTTGTATCACGTTCTACTCAAAAGTTACTTAATTCACAATTTGCTCTGCTCATAACACAGGGATGCACACCTTCCTTACTCGTCCAACCCGCTCTCTAAAAACACATCTTCACTCAACCATGTCCTTCGCCGCTCCCTAAGTACAACCTTCACGGTAGCTCATCCGCTCCATGTCCATCCTATCGCCCGTCTCACTCAACCGTCCAAGTACACAATGTCCTAAGAACTGACATTGTTTTTCAAAATTTCGGTATAAAGTAAACATTAAGTTACTCCTCTGTTGTCGGCTTCCTTTGAGACTTGCCGACAGGAAGGTATTGTTGATGGCGCGCCACAAGCGTGGATAATTTCCTTGTAAAACGTTTCCGTAAATAATAAAAAATAATTGGGCGCGGGTTCTACTGCCCTACAATATAATGCGCATATGAAGGACTTTCTACACGTTATCTTCAAGGTTAAGACATAAAATGCTAAATTTAAATTTAAACCACAGTCATTTGGATAATACGCAGTGATTAAACATCCGAATTAAATTAACGGGAAATATTGTTTCTAAAGTCTATCATAAACAAACTTCAATCCTGCACTGTCTCTCGTACTTAAGTTTGCGTTAAAATTCTCACAATAACTCTGTTCTGTGCTCCTATAGTGAAGATATTAATTTGTGTTATTATTGAACTTAACGTATTGAATTAATTCATAGAAAAAATATCGTGTACAGTATGAAATTATAATTAATTACCACGCTCAGAACATGAATATGCACTTATGCTAATTTAGTAGCCTACATCACCTCACTAGTAATTTCGAAATTATGTAAATAAACATAATGTTAATCAGGTTTGGCTCCATAATAACATAATCGTCTTATTTATGTAATATGGTCGTACTTCAGTTAATGACGGCGTCGTGTATTGATGTGCATGGTTAAGGGCGAGCGGACTGTAAGAAATAATACTTTGGTTTACGAGTAATGGTTTGATTAATGAATCCTTATTCATGGATTACTCAGCCATGCACGGGAAGGCATTGTCGCTGATAATAATGCAATAATGCGGCGAACCTTCGCTTATATGCAGGTCCTCCGCGGAAGTCTTTGTTGTGGTAGGAGCCGATCAGACAGTATAATAAATAATAAAATTAATTTACTGGTCCTGTAGGGTGGACCCGGAACAAAACAAATTATTTTCAGTTAACAGTTATATCTGTTTGACTTCAAATGAGTCATAAGTGAAACCAACCCACTTACCAAAAATAATTTTTTTAATCAAATTAACCCTACGAATAATTTTTTAGGAATTCCAATTTTACAAACGGGGAAACTTTATATGAATAATGTAAATATTATTTAAGATTAATTAATTAAGTGTAACATATAAGACCTGTGAATTTCGTCTATAAAAGTAGAAAATATTAGTAATAAATTGTACTGTGAGTTCTTTTGTACATTTTATATACATTTATTAGACGTAAATACGGAGTTTTAGTGTTTTGAGTGGAATATGGAAACTCCCTGCGGCCGCAAATATTCTCCTAAAGTTGGACCGTACAAGCATGGGCACGGGATATCAAGGTCCAATGGGAAAACTTAAAATTACTGAGAAAATGTTGATCATTTGTGGTTAGTGAATAATTTCTGAGGTCCGAGAGCGATGCATCTTGAAGCCTCTTTATGACACAGGACCTTCATCTGGATCCGAATGCTTCCACCACTGATGTCACGTAAAGTGTTCAGCAGCAGCTGGTAAGCCGTAAGTCTAAGTAACTGGATAACGATTTTGTTTACAAATTTAATTATACTCGCCTAATCCTGAGCAATAGGAAACTCAAATGTCTCTGAGGAGGCTTGAAAAATATCAGCTTCGTTTTTTTTATAACTAACTTGGTTCCGGCGATGCAAAAGAATTCGTTTACATTAGCCGTTATGAGAATTAAATTTTATAATAACCACTACAATGACACAGAATTCTAATTGAGTCAAAACATGAACTTTTCCATTAAATAAGCATACACTTAAATAAAATTATACAGAAACAATTATACTTAAACGGAGATATTTTAATCATCTCTTCGGTCTGATTAGCGTAAAATAGTAATGAATAATAAAATTAAAATTGAGTGGCCTTAATCAATTGCAATCAAAATTTTCTTCATATTTAATAACTAATTAAAAAGTATAATTTCTTAAATAAAATATTAGGCTCTATTTCTCCGGTGTCACCAATTTCATAATCTGGATTGCCAGGCAACGCGAGGACATAACATATCCTATTGCAAGTTCTATATTTCTTTAAGGTAAGACCTGTTTTGGCCTAAAAGAGGGAAGAAAGGAACCTAAAACTTTGGAAGATCAATACATAACTTCTCCGGGCTGAGCACTGCTAAAACCACATCATAAATTGTCTTTCATTAATATAGAAGGTAAATTCTATATTTAAAATATAACAAATTATTATTCATATATGTGGCATACCACAATTCGAATAATATTTTAGTTTTTGTCAATTAGTTTTGGACATTTAATTTAATTTTTCAACACCAACATTCATACAACATTTATTTGGGTGAAGTGTTGTAAACCAATTTCATTGCGAAATTTGAAACATTAATACATATTACAAGAAATAAAATGTAAGTACTTGTACATAAATATTCAGATAATTGAATTATGTAGACAGTATTTATAAAAAGATTCTCTTGAAATTTTCTTTTCGGACTTACCCATTTTTTAACTCATGCTACTTAAAGAGGTTTCTTTGAAATGATAAATAGTTCTAATTTTTATTTCATTAGAGCTATATATTGTAGTTTTCAGGTTCGTTCAATTAAGAGTTTTAATTAAATGTAATGGGAAATCGTGAATCAGATAGTGAACTTTTGTTAAAGACGACAATATTTGAACTCCTTTAACCTTAATATCTGTAACTACATGGTTGACTAAAATTCTTCTTAAAAGTTCGTCAGAAATTGATGATTTTTCAATAAATGAATAAAAATAAAAATATACAAGAAAAATAAAATTACTAGCCGTTTTTATCGTGTGGTATAACAGTATATTTTTTCTTTTACTATTACCGCTCAATATACAAAATGTTTGTAATACATAAACTTTTTGACCAATAGTCTCAAAGTAGTCAAAATTTTTATTTTTATTACATAAATCAGACGTAAAAATACAACCTTCAAACTGCTTTTAATTTTGACAAAATTTAAGCAGTTAAAATAATTAATTGCAATTTACTACCTCCAATATATTTTTATGCTGCTTTTCAGAAATGATTTACAAATATTTTAATATTTATTAAATGGTATTGGTATTAAATTATTTTAAACTTTAAGTTTCTCTGTTGCCCTGTACTTTGATTGGATGTGCAGAGAGAACATTAATTGCTATAATTACAATACCTCGTGGCATATTATGAACTATTTATAAGCAAAAATAAGTACTATCACCATTGATATTCTTGTAAAGTGTAAAAAGTCATATATTAATCGTAGTAATGTTTTATATGTATTCATGATGACGTCGTAGAGATTCAATTGCCGAAATCGACCGAAGTATACCAACTATGCCAAGTTTGGAACAACTTTAACATCTTTGTCGGAAGCGGAAGATAAAGGGAGAGGGAGAACTGCGCTCTTGTCCCCTTTCCCCCAACATCTTAATTCCATTGGCCAACTAAATTAACTGTCGTCCTCCTTAAATGCAATTATATGAAATGGAGCAGAAAGGAAGGGGAAAGATTTTGGAAGAAATAAACATCATAAACGGAGATATTATAGGCAAAGAAATTGTTGTAAATTACAGAGCGACGACGTTCATGTCCTTGACTGTGTTTGCAAAACCACGGAATAATAACTCACGCCACCGTTAAAAATTATTGCTGTATTTTCATCCTCAGTTTATAAATTTGTCGCAAATCACTCTGATATTATTCTTATATTTTAGTAATATATATATATATATATATATACATATATTGGATTAATAATATTGGTTGCCAGAAGACTAATTAATTTCAATTCGTACCGTAGTGTTACTTGTATTCTAATTTAGTGAAACAAATCAGTTAAAATTAAAGTTTTTCAATAATTCCATGTTCCTTTATAACGTGAAAATATTACATGAAATATTTTTTTAATTAATATCTATTTATACGAATTAAATATTTCGTGGGGCTGAGAATATACGATATTTTGCATTATGAAGATTGAAAAACCGTCACGAATCGGATTTTTATTTATTATCATTTCTATTTAATGAAGCTGTGATACTAATAATTTCTCAATCTGGACTTTTGTAAAAAAAATATCTAACGCAAGAAATATGGTGACAAAAATTCAGAGAAATAGACAGTGAAATACCCCTATAAAATGTCAGTATCACTTTCAAGAGAATCTGAGTATGGAAAATATGGAACATAATGGATGTAATATAACAGCACCTAATTCACAGAACGAGTTGAAGAAATTCGAATTGATAGTGGTTTTAATCTCTAAAAGGTCTTACATTCATCCTGTAATCCAATGAACACAATAAGTACCAAAAATGGAAATCTCTCCGTTAGAACTTCTTTATCGATATTAGTAGCCGAAATTCTCTAGTATTTGATGTAAAAAGAAAACATAGCGGATGCAAAAGCAAAGTGATTCAAATTTGTATAAGAAATTACTTCTATGGATGGCTGATTAAAATAAATTAAGTATCAGATTTGCCAAATGATTTGTTGGAACAAATCAGTAAGGTAAACATAATTTCGTAAACCTCGTAGTGATAATTTAAGCAAGTATTTATATGAGAAATCTAATGAAAATTTTCAGAATATTTATTTCAATAAATAGAAAACTTATTCACCCACATAGTAAACTTAAATATTATAGAGGAAAAGATAACGCAAATTATTTTGATGTAAAAATACATTAAATATTATGAAGAAAGGAAGGATCATTGGGTAAAAAATAAATAAGGAAAATTATTTTAATTAAGAAAAAAGTGATATTCAGTTGTCGCTTGTCGACGTTTGTTTGGGCATTGTTAAATTATTTAATTAAATCTAACGTAAAAATTCGATAGCGTAACAGATGAAAGATAACTGAACAAAGCTCTATTTACAATGAAATAGAACAAAAGAGTATTTACGTCGGTTGGTAGCTGACATTTGACATTATTTTATATTTAATTTATATCACCTTGGATGATCAAAATATTCACGTTGATATTTATATTTCTCATCATAAACTGCCATGAAAACAGTTCCTTCACTTTTATGACTTTCAATTTATTCATAAGACAATATAAATAGAGAATAAGTTAATTTTATGATTATTGAAACAAAATAAGTTTATTAATCAACTTTAATTTATTATTAAGTTGAATAATTAAATATCCACTGAAGGTTTGTATGAAAAGTTGACATTAAAGACGTTTCATCTCGGACTTGGGGGTACATTAGGTCATATAGGACGCATTAGTTTAATTTTAATAAGCTTAAATGTTCCAAAGGTACTAAAAACTGAAAAATTATTGTACTTATTAGGGTATTAAATTATATGCACTTGATACAAATTTCAGATAATCACTGAAAATATTAAAAGAAAACTTAGGAAAGCATTTGACAAAATAATTTGTGAATATATTCATTATTACAACACGATATTCATATTTCTAATTGAAATCACTCCAAAAAGTTTCTTCTCCTATTCACTTAAGATATCAAAACGAAAATTCAAAATAATTATTAAAACTTATAATAAATAAGACATTTCTTGTAATTGTGCTGCTGAATCGAGTGTAAGCCATTCTTCAAAAACTTAAAAAAACTTCCTTTACCTAGTGTATAAAGTAATGAAATATTGAAGTTTTTATAACGGAAAATGAATTTGTTTCAAAGGAATGCAGAAAATACGTGACTAAGGCGCACGAAAATCGTTTGTCTCTATATAGAAAAGTATTCACCATACCGGTATGATTTTATATAACAGCTTTGCTCCAGAGGTTAGCAACAATCTTCTCTACAAACGTTTCGTGAGTCAGTTTAAAAATATTCCATTAAATGCCTCTGTACAAGAGTTTCTTTATCGTTCCGCTCATAGTTGAAATTAATGTTCCTGTTAAAGTGTTGGATGCTGTACTATGACATACTCTTTGGCGGAGAGGTTTGTCGCCTCTGGACGTATGGTGGAGGTTATAAAAGCAAAGTTTTAGAATTTTGAATTGATAATAGAAGGAGAGACGCGATTGATAAATACAATATATTCATGTAAGTCGATTGCGAAGCATATAACAATGAATACTGGGTAAATATCACTTCACCGCTTGTTTTGATTCCTAAATTTAGTCAGCTCTTTGACAACTTTGGTTAGTATATCTTGTGAAAATTTATGTAAACTTTATTCATTTGGTAGTACACTAATTTATTTGTTTGCAAGTGAAACCACGTGTTAACCCTGAGAAAAGATAAGCAATTTTATTTCTGATACGTGACGTATTATGACGTTATCAGCGCTTTGTTCCCCAAACGACAAGTTTAATATCTAAAATAATTTTAAATTTTGATAGTATTATTACAATGGGCTGTTATATTACTTTAAAATTTTCTCTATAGTCTTTCTGCTGTTTTTCTTGTTTCGTGTATTGCCTGAAGATATTAAGGTCAGATTCTTTGTCGTGCAAATCCAAGAAGTGACATCCATTACATATGTATCTGCTTGTTCTTCTCTGTGTATGTTATTAATTTTTAGTGTACGTGTCGTGTTTTCAGTTATTTTATACTATATCTAGTTACGTAGTTAACGATATTTGGTAGTTAATTAAATTTTAATTTTTTTGGCCATATAATTGTTTGATACTTGATGTACGGTATGGCGTATCCTATTTCCTAAAGCGAGGGCTAACCAAAAAAAATAATATTAATCTAAATATACATTTAATAATTATGTATTAAATAATTAATCATATACTAGAAGTGTTTATGAATATAATAGTAGGGGGCGCTCTAATATTTCCCTGATTATATCAACGGTAAAATTTCTATTTACCAGTCTATCGCACATATTTCGGTAAAAATTAAACATAAAAAACATACCTCGGCATCGGAATACTAACTAATATTTATATTTTCTAAACTAATTACCTCAAGGGTAAGGAAGGTTATTAAGAATATTTCAGAAACAAGCACCCTTGTCAGTAATTTGTCGTAAATCAGCTGTAATCGTTACCAGAGGAACGAGCATCGGAAACAACTATACGCAACGCGGACTCCGCTGCTTAGATACGAATCTGTTTAAAGTCCAATATTTCATTTACAGATGTGTCAACCTTATCAAGAGAAAGGCGTGGCTCCTTGCAGGATTTTGATCCGGGCAATTTGTCACTAGAGATGTCTCTGGGAAGGTACCAACTCATTTCCGCGCTGCAGACAACAAATCAAAGTGGCCGTCGCGGAACGTGAGACGCCTTCCAAACTCATTATTGCATGACCAGGAACAGTTAAACGAATACGTCAGAAATTATCTATTGCTCGTTGTTTCGTGTACATAATTCATCGGAAATGGAATTCAGTAAACCAATTTCGGATCTAATTATTATTAACGTAGAAATTTATAGTGAGATAGGTTAAACATATTATATTTTGGTAAAACATATGATTTCAGAGACCAGTCATTAGTCCAGAAATAAAATATTCGGAAAAGTAATTCCTTTGCGTTTTCAGGAAAACGTGGACTCTTTTCTCACCTTCTGCTCAGGTGGTTATTAACCTCATGATGTCAAATCTGCCGGCAATAGACTCGACGTCACAAGTCAAGTATTGAAGCAAACTCCTAAAATAAGTACCTGTGGTAAGCATGTCACAACTGCCTTACCTTTCCATGACAGAAAACTAACTCATTTCATGACTCACCATGCTCCATGTCTAAACTAAGACGAATTTAAAGCATTTGATTGATATCTTTCAGTTGTTTAATTTATTCGTATGTCAATCTATGGTGGCAACGATTTAAAGCTTTTGTAATAGTTAAGTTTCGTTAATGAAACCATAAATAATTTATAATCCCTAACAGATTACACTGAAAACCAGAAGGGTGGATAAAGTAACTAACCCGGAAGTTATATCAGAATAAGAGAAGTGAACTTTGACTAAGAGAAGGGATAGATTAATAGACCACGATTTGAGAAATGAGGGTCTTTTAAAATTAGCTTTAGAGGGAAGTGTGTGGGGTAAGAACAGAAGAGGGAGGTCAAGGATGGAATACGCTAAGCAGTTTAGGTAGGATGTGGGATATGGTAGTTATGCGAAAATGAAATGACTTGCTCAAAATAGGTTAGCATGGAGGGTTGCATCAGACGTGTTAGGACTTAAAACAACAACAACAGATATTTTTAAGAATTTCAACTCGTGTATAAGGTTTTTTGTAAATATGAAAGTGTCAGTTACAAAGAAAAAATCAAACCAAGATAAATAGTAAATAGAAATTTAACGCTTGCCAAGAATATGTTAGCATGGAGAGTTGCAACAGAGCAGTCTCAAGACTTAAAACTACAACAGTTTACAACTTTCGTCTTGCAACAAATAACCTATACTCAAGAAAATGTTTTTTGAAGACTATTCCAGAATAAATGTAACTAATAATGATAGGTAATATCAAACATATGAAGACCCTCAGGGAGGGACTTAATTATAATACAGTATTTACTGTATTATAGAACAGTGTTATACGTACAACGTTTAAACAACCCTCCGACCCATTTCCATTTATGTATAGAACGTCTTTGTTTATGTACCCAAGATTAAGTAATCTTTCGTACAAATAATATTTACAATAGTTATTATTCATACCACTGCCGATGGGTTAATCTAACAAAGCCAGGAAGCTGTTACTTTAGTTCGCTATGATGAGTTTCATACTTCAGATGACGTTAAACGTTTTAGACACTCCAGGCGCCTGTACCAACTTACATGACGAACGGGAACCACTTTACAAAGAATCATTATTATTAGTAATAAAATATATTTCAAATATTATTGACTATACCTTCTTTCTCTGCTTTAGCTTAATTATTGTTATAATAAATTTTTATTCTATTAGCATCATCCAACTGCGAAAATTTATTCAGGCCAATTGAAGACATGGAAATTAGCTGCTTTAGCAAGGTTCTCTTTAATCTCGGCAACGTGTAACGTTTAACTCATTATGTTCCCATCTTTCTAATATTATTCAACCATTATTCACATACTCTAAATTCAATATGTCATTAATATTCATACGGTATCAGTTAATTTCTAAACATAACACCAGCTTACGTTTAAATGATCATTTATAATCCACGCTTGCATTTTTTCTTTAGTAATACGCTTCACATTTCAATATCAAATAAAATTTTCAACAATCACAAATATTTAATTTCGGCTTAACCGAGTAGATTGTTTAGTTACTTTGGAAATCACCTTCGTAACCTTCTCCAACTCTGCTTTCTCTTTCTCTCTCTTTCGCCTGTCTCTGACTTACAGTAATATACGTATACTTATTGTAATTTAAACGATACAAACGAACCCTCAATTAGCCGTTTTAGCGTCATCCTAGTGGAAGCTCTTTGCGATGATTTGCACAATATAGTGTATTGAAATGTAAGTGATTTTTGTACCTCGGGCGGAATCTAAAGATGCAGCTAAAAAAAAAGTACCCTTGCGCGTCGAACTGAGATGATGGCTGTTTTTTCGTCTTGGAAACGAAAAATTACTGCTTTGACATAATGAGTGAAGTAGCAATGGATACTTGTGCTTCGAACCCGAACTGATCACGAGCATTTCGGCTGTAAAGGCGACGAGATCATCAGGATCTCTGACCTGGAAATAGTTTCCGATACCTTTCCACGACTGTTTGTTTGCTCTGTGCGAACCACGTGTCTGTCAAAAAAGGAGGATTAAATAATTCAAAATTTTGCGGTGGAATATCATCATTTCTTTGTAAATTTTATGCATAGAAAGTCAACCACTTCTCTAAGCAATATTCCCATCGATTTAAATTTCATTATACTAGTACCGGTGTCAATCAGTTATATTTAAAATATACAGCTCTTGGCGCCAAAAACAGTTTTCAACTAATATTGCTTTACATGAATTGTTTCAGTTAAAGAGTTATAATTGAATACCACAATTTCTCAAACCTTAATTTAACTCCCTACACATTCACGACATTTTCAATAAATCAGCTGTTCGTTTTATGTCTGAATGAGTGTAAATCTGACATTTAACCGATCATATTTCAATATATTGTGCTTGTATTTTGCTACCATTTTGGGGCTTCATTCTGAGTTTATTCTCCCTTACGGTGTATTCACTTGCATTGCATTTCCTTAGAAAGTTTATATTTAATTTTTGGTTGAAAATGTTTCAATTTAATTTTGTTTTTTAATAAATATGATTTATTTCCCAAAGCTTCTGTGAAGAATAAATGTAAAGTTATTCATAACTCAGGTAATAACGATTTGAAAAATCTGAGAATGATTTATAAACTTCGAGAGCAATTTTAAATGCAATATTTTTGGGGACTACCGTCATCATTACTCTAGATTTAAAGCAGCAAATAGAGAAATATAAGCCACGATATAGAATAGTGTTTCAGTCTCACAACTTCCCATTGTAAAAAAAATTGTATCATTAGAAAAGGTAAATTTTAATTTCACGTGTCGAGGACGACGAGCAAATTGAAACAGTCTGAGCAACCAGAAAGTGGGAGACCTCAAGTTCTATTAAAACGACAAGCCATAAGCTTCTTTTCGTCAATGGATTGTGCAGATTCAAAATTTTTTCCCGGTAATGGATGTGACTGAAGTTCTTGAGGGGACTCAGAATAACAACAATTAATAAAAGGAGAACAAGGTTCATAAAAGTAATTAATGCGTACAGTGTGACTGGCTGCTTTTCCATCGCCTTGAAATGTAAAAGATTTCATTTTAGATATGACTATGATTATGTTGAATGTATAGTAATTACATTTATGTAATAAAATATTTTTCAAAACGTTCACGTATCTGTTCAGCAGAATTGCTATACCGGCATAATAGAATATTTAAGTAAGCGAAATATGTTCAGAAACAATTTCTAACTTATAGGTTGGTGTAAATAATTAATTCAATCGTAATATACCCTGCATTATTATTTGTGCCTCTAAATGGAACTTAACTCAATCCAAATGGCAAACAAATAAAAATTTGTAAAATTATTTTCCACTATACGTGATAATTATGCACGTTATAAAAATATATTCTTTTAAATACTCCAGTAATTATGACTTTTCAAATAGGTTTTCTTACATTCTACAAAATTAACTAAAATTTATAAAACTTATATTCCCATGTTTAAAAGTATGGTGAACATGCACGTGTTAACGCAATTAATATAAACATATTGGTAATGAAAAGATTTAAATAAATATATGCACTGTAAATTCTATGCTGAAATGTAAAAAAATACTGCATTTTCTTCGTTAGTTCTATGCTCCAAAGTTACCATTTTGCTACGCAGAAAAAACAATTTTAGAAAGAAAAAGTAATATTCTACTATGTTGCAAAATTAATGTATATTTTAATTATGAATTTGTTATGTATTTGTAACAAGTGTACTTCAGCTGCCTGAACTTAATTCATAACGTAAATCATTATCAGATAATTATATAACCTGGACGCAGTCCACGAAGCAAAATAAACTCATCCATCTAAAAATGTCTTAAAAAGTCTTTAAATATAACGAAAGGTCGTAATTATATTAACTAAATATTAATTAAATTACTTGCTTCCAATGTGGTTGTATATTTTAATTTATTCGTAATGTAATTAATATTGTTTCTAATCTATTGATGGATTTTAGTATTTAGGTATGTTCAGCGATTATCTTGAAATCTTTGGTCTTTCAGACAAATATTCTTAATAAGATTTAAACTTTATTCAGAATGGAGCTCATCTTTAACATTGTTTTCTGATAGTATTTCACATAGTAAATTTTATCTTTGTAGACTATTTGATCATATTTTATATTGGCTAAAATTTCATAGGTATTGTCCACATACACAGTGTTTTTATTGAAAAAAAATGCTCCCGTGCTTATTGACATCAGACAAAATTCAAATTACCCATGACTCTGTGGTTGCATCACCATGTAACAGAAACCAGGATTTCATATCGAATTAAAATTTTACATTGGATCAACTGGGCCGCTGAAGATGTTAAAAACATTAACTTGTTGTTGAGCTACCAGTGATTCAGCAGACCGTGTCTAATGAAATTACGACGGCTTGAAGAAATGGGCGCATAAATATTCAGTCAGCAACAAATTATCGGAAAAATTATCTTATCGAATAAAAACTTAATGAGTCGAAAAATGGATTATGTCTTAGCAGGCGTTATGACGGTTATTAGTTTCTGGTTAATCTCGCAGCGGATTGAAACGTGAATACAATCAATCGAAAAGAATTAATTTTATTACTTATTAAAAATGCAAATAATTTGTACCAAAGGTGATACTGAAATGGAATTTACGTACTTTTTCTAAAAGTAATTTAATTGGAATCTACCTATATTGACATAATTTGAAAAATTGTGAATAACTGCAATTTTGCTGGAGTTGATAAATTTCTTGTGTTCCAGAAATATATATCCTGATATTTTTAACAATAGGAAGGAAATTACAAATTCCAGTTGCATCCAAAGATAATCGTAATGCGGGCTTCCCGGTCTAGCGATATCAGCAACTTAGGAAAAGTATGCAGTTGTGTAATATCATTGAGCGTTATGAAATTACTTCCGGGTTAACATGGCAGAGAGGCAACATTTTCCAGCGAAATAATATCGTAGAAGCATTATAGGCCGAGGTTAAACGATAAGCAATAACAAAAATGGCACCATCTCGTGATAATAGCTCATAAAAAGTGCGCATCATTTTTTATGGTGAACGTTATATGTAAAACCTTGGTCTGATTCAGATGTTTCGGGTTTATCGACCAGTCCGCGGTTGTCTAAATACGCGTGTAATTATTGAGAGGATATCATGTAGTACGTGATACCGGTTCTCGAAGTCTTCCCCCTGGGTCGAAAGATTTGCCTAATACTGCAATGAAAATTATTGGATATAGTGTGATGAAACTAGTGCAGGCGTTTATTACGGATTCCAATGTCTGTGGTGAGGACAAGTACGAGTGCGTCGACGGCCGACTCCCTGGAATAATCCCAAATTTGCAAGATTATTTATTTTCTGAAAGGGAAGAATTGAGACTTTGGAACACTTTTACTAAAAATTTTAAATTATTCCTTACCTATCACGAAGCTGCACATTATTTTTATACTCCCCAATTATTACATAATGGCATACAAAAAAACGGTTTGTCTGTAGAATTCTAAAAACATTTCAGTCCAACGTTAAATAGGAAATCATTACAATAAATTCTTTGCTAACGGTGAACTGACAATAGAATTTATGAAGAATATGCTTTTAAAGGATAAAAAGAATTTAAACGGTTACCAATAGAACTTGCGGAATGTAAGACTATTAATTAATTTAAGAATAGTTCATTATACATCTAAGTTTATGAAATGTTAACAATGAAAAATTGAATACTGAAGTAGTAAGTAGCATTTCTTTGATAAATAAAATCATTATTATTACTATTACACGCAAAAAGGTTCAGAGATAAAAATTTGTTTATATGATGTGCCACTCTTTTAATAATGCAATTTTTCTCTGCAGCCCGTTAAGGACCTCTGCCTACCAGTACGACTAAGGACTAAGAATATTCCGAATTAGGAGTGATACGTGGTCAGCGTAAATAATGCCATTAGAGCCTTTTGTAACCTGTAGTTATCAGGTAATTCATCATAATTTTTAATTGTAGATTTTATTTTACTGCCAAAAGAATAGGTCTCTATCAGGAAGCGAAAGTTTTACCCTTTAACATGTAGACTACCATGAGACGCTCCTCAGGTTCTCCTACTCATAAGTTACAATCATGTACCACTTATGATCCAAATTTATTTTCTTCATTCAAAGAAAAAAATTAACACCACTGCTTACTCATATTGCCTCCTCTTCACAATTAAAAATTTATTGTCTCCATTTCTCACACAACACAATCGATGAAAAGGATTTGCAACAGAAATAAATAAAAATACGGCCAAATAAGTCAGTAAATATATTCTATTAGTATTTTATTAATATGAATATAACGTTTCATCCAACTTTCTGGATTTCTTCAGGTAAATTTTTAAATGGATATACTAAATATATTATGAAAAGTTTAAATTTAACGTCTGTTATAATAATAAAAGAATTAATCACCTTTCACAGGCTTTGTTCGTTAAATTTAGTAACAACGTTTCGGCATATGTTATGCCGTCTTCAGGTTTTTATACCTACACAGGAAACAATTACAGAAAATTAAACCAGGAAATGTGAAGTTAAGAAAAAGTTTTAAAATTTTTACGGAAACTAAATAAAACTTACCTCAACAGTATCAGTACTTTACAAAACGTGTTACGTGTTGCCTCGGATCTCGATCATTATTGTTCGACTTCTTATGTGATTCTATTGTTATGTTGTTATGACGAAGGCAAAAAATTATGCCGAAACATTCCTGCTAATTAAATTTAAAGAATAAATTTGTAAAAGGTCATTAATTCTATTATTAAATATATTATGAGTAATTTGGTGTCCCGCTACGGTTACGGCTGAAAAACATTTTCCTGAAGAAGTTTGATGAAACGGCGTAGTTATATCCATTAAATAGTAATAAAATTTATTTTATGACTTATTTGGTCGTATTTTTATTTATTTATTATTAAACTTATTGTCAGAAAAATTATGTCTATTTACAATATTTAAAGATCCACTGTAACAAAAGCAGATGTTAATGGTCGTTAAAATTTTGGAAGATTCAAATTTTCCATAAGCGGGTCCTATGACAATATAAATTCTGGTTTATAATAATTTACAGATACTGACTTAATAGCTATATTTATCTCACTTTAATTGAATAATAAATAAATTAACCGATGAACTCTTCAAAAATATTTTAATATAATGAAATAATCCCATTTTAATCCAATAAAAATGAGTACACTAGTTATTATGTTTTACAACTTCTTCAGGTGCTCGAATAAGTAGCTGAGAAGTTGATACAAGTCTGAATATAGTATATTTTTGTAATATTAAATAGCTAAATTTTGTGTAGATATAATTTCTAATTTGCCGGCAATGTGCATGTAAAACACACACCTTAAAAAAATTTCTTCCCTGGAGATTTTAATAATTTGTTTATATCTCAAGACATAAATTATATTATGATCTATTAAAATCAACTTACCGTTTTCTTTATTTTGTGCACCTGAAAATGTAGAAACGACTTTCAATTCTAATTTTTATTTTAAGAATGTGTTTTTGACAATCTGGCAAGTTTATTCGTACATGATTTATTTAGAAGAATTTTTCCAATAAATATTGGCATTAGCCTGTATTGTTAATAACCATCGAATTTAATAGAAACAATAGAAAATCGGAAGAATCGGTGCAAAAATGCTATGGTAAATTGTAGTGGGAAAGGTTATGCTTAAAAAATCTGTCTTATTCAAGTTTGGTTCAGGGGACCACAACTGGCAGAATTGTCAACATGGCTCTGATAATTTTCAGGAAATGGGAATTAGAGTGCAGGTTAACGAAACAAAGGTAAACGGAAAAAAAACGAAACTTCAATGACGT
The DNA here is from genome assembly GCA_034510155.1 of Eucriotettix oculatus. Lineage (NCBI taxonomy): Eukaryota > Metazoa > Arthropoda > Insecta > Orthoptera > Tetrigidae > Eucriotettix > Eucriotettix oculatus. Next base: position 47,497,804 of record CM067376.1, on the reverse strand, counting down.
CAGCTAACGTGTTTTGTACATTCAGTATTACAGACCGTAGATACTTTTCAATCTCCACGTAAAAAATTCTCAGAATCAACGTGGATTAGTATAAACACAACGTCCAAGTCATTTGGAAAGGCAAGTCGAGGTTTCAATGTGAATTGTTCTATGAAATATGTCCTGTTGAGCAAAATTTCAATCACTTTTGCTTATATAATATTTCATTAAGGGCACAGAAATCCCTTCAATTTACAAGCGTAGAATACTTAAGAGGGAATTCGGACACTAATCGCATAAATATTCACGCAACACACTGGCGTAGCTTGACAATAATAACTTACTGAAATCCATTTACAGTAAAGAATATGTTCACCCAAAATTTTAATATAACTACATACCCCAAAGATACGTAAATTTCATAAAAATATTCTTCATGAAAATAAATGTGTTGACTGGTACGTCCCAAAACTTATGAATAAACAAATTTTCATGCGTCGGTATATGTGAATTTATGCCATTAATAGTCAAGTCTTTCAATAAGAACTACTCATCTGACCATAACAACCGAGGTTTGTAAGTAAAAATATTTTTTAACAATATATGGGTTGATGAAAACACTTCAGTTTTCTTAAATAAATAGGAACAAAATTTATAAAGGTTATCAGTCGAAATGGGTTGAATTTGAGACACCAGAAACACAATTTTGACAGAAATATTTATTAAATTCTGATATAAAAGACATTATAGTTAGCGAATAATTATTTTGAAACGCTAGTATATCTCACAAATAAATATAATTATGCTCATCAATATTTAATACAATCTCTGATGATCTCACACATTTTCTTCTGCGTAATCTTCCTGAATTAGGCTCAATTATATTAAAATTCAGGTACACTACCTGGACAGAATCAGATATTGATATAAATGAGGTTTTCTTCGCAACGCTCTTAAGCCTTAAAACTTTAGGAATAGTTTCCCACCTTCTCCGCTCGCTATTCGTCTTGATTGAGATTGTTTCTCTCCTGTCTTTACTGCCTTCGTCGTAAACTACCACATCACACGAGATCTGCGGGTTAAGGTAACACCGGAGGAGCGTGTAATTCCCCCGAGTTGATTTGATCTGTATGATATCGGAAGAATCCCTGCGTAACTGCCATTTACATGATTGTTTGTGTTAGCGTTATATAGAACTTCAACCTTCTAACTCTGTGTCAAGAGGAAAATTTTAAATTTAATGTTTAAAGAACTTAAATATTGTACTCTGTAAAAGGTAGATGAGAAATATTTATTTCCCGATAGTGAATAAATTAAATTTAAAACCATTAGACTAACGGTATTTTCATTTTAAAATTTCTTTAATTTTTTTCTTTGATTTTGGTTATGATCAAGAGTAAACTTAAGCGCAGTAAGACGTGCTTTCACATAAAAATTAGGTTAAACTGTGAAGTGTAGATAAACATTTACTGTTAAAAAATTAATTTCTAAAAATAATGTGTATTTATGATTTCGCACGAACGGTATCTGACTCTTGCATCTGTTAATAGAAAACAAGTAATTTCTATGACAGATTATACCAAATAAAATCGTAAATTTGCCAAGTAAATTAATTTACTATCCATGCACAATCGCTTTGTCGGCCGTAAGTACAAAAGCCCGATTTTCGGAAGAGAAAAGAGAGGACACATAAAGATAAACTGTGAAGAAGAGTGTGACCGAAACCAGTAACACGATTGCATGCACTATGTGTGTGTGTACCTTGTAAGAGCGCCTGTCAGCGACGACGTTTCGAACCCTTCGCGAGCGCGAGCGCGCACTGTGTCACGGGCGACGGCGTGGGAGTCACTGCGGCTCCCGCGGGAACAGCGCCACGACGCGACGCGACGCCCTACGACGCCTCACACACGCGCACGCGCCGCTACCCTGTTGCTTCGAAGGCCTGCGTCCGACAAGACTATTAGCTCCTGGGATTTATAACACGGCTACGACTCTCATGGCAAATAACAAGGGGCCAACTTACCTCTCCTCCTCCCCCTCCCCCCTCCCCCTCTCACAACCTCGCCGCCAGTCGCAGAAATCATGACGGCTGCTGCTGCAACCCTGAAAAATTTGCTAAGGCGAGGAGAAGTTTCAGTTCTGCTGCAATTTTTGTTGACCAGTATTTCGTTTACTCGGACGATAACTCAGGCAGTTATATAAACTCGACTAAAAAAAAAGTGATCCTAATTTTCGGAGACAGAAGTAATTCCTATGTTAAATTACTGTATTTAATAACAAATAAATATATTCAGTTGCTATATTATTTTCGTTTGTTTTATAATATGCAAAAAATAATGCTGAGAAAAATAATATAACTATGAAAACAGAAAGAGGAAGGTTTTCAGACCATAAGTCGTTCGTGTGTAGTATATCAATTTTAAATATTTACAAAAAAATCATATTTATCCCTTATATTTTAACCTACAATCAATTTTTATAAATAAAATTAACAATTATCAATCATTGGCCCATATATTTAGGTGACGTCAGGACGGAAAGGAACGCTGATACTTTAACAACTTTTATAAAATTACAGAAAAGGAAAGAAAACACAAAAGAAGTTAAGATTTTTATTCATTTAAATTTAATTTAATTTATAAATTATAATTACACAACATCCTAACCCGTTTTGTCTTGTGGTGGGGCTGAACGAAAAATTTGTTTCTTTTCAAAAATTCACCAAAAATCTAAATTCGTTGTTTCCAGTTATATTGATAATAGATTAACTAAATGAAATAATGTTTTATACCCCTATGAAGTGAGTTTTATTTATCCAAAATTTTACAAAAATTGTTAAACAATAAGTGTACCGTCGTCCCTCCCCACCGACTTCCCGTATTAGATATGTGCTACAACATTCGATTGGCGAGAAAAAAAATTATTATAAAATTTTATACTGTTAAAATTTATATTTTCTTAGAGTTTTAATCACGTCAATTGAGTTTTCAAATTTATGGAACGAAACGTCTGTACAGTTGTTTGATAATAGTTTATATTAATTTTTTTCTGACTAATAGAGTGTTGTACTATTTATTTAATTCCAAACAGTCAGATATTTTTAAAAATTCTAAAGTATATTATCTATGTTGAACGTAAATTTAAAATATTATTGTATGACAAGAATGTAAGGAAAGGACTGGTTACACTGTAAGCTATTGTTGTAAAAAATCAGAAGAAATATTAATTGAATCGTAACGATTAGTTTTTATTAACGTTTGAAGTTATTAATTAAAATATCTACATATAGTGCGAGCTCTGCGTTTAAGACTTAATTACATTATGAAATATATAGAAGAATTAATTGCTTTTCAAATCACCCTCGGATTCTGCTCGTGAGGCTGTTATAATTTTCATACACTAGATATTCAAATTTAGTGTTGTTAATGTCCTTGTAAACTAAAATTATTTTTAGAATATAAAGTTAATGATAATATTACTATAAAAATTAGAATCGGTTAAATGTTTTTATCAATGGCCTTTATGTCAGAAAAATAGTTGCAATCAATTTATATGCTTTCTAAAGTGACGTACAAATGTAACATTTTGTGTTTGCAAATGGAGACTGTGACCCTTGAACATTTCAGCCATTTAACGCCACCTTAGGGGAGACGCTGCAATAAAACGAAGACACACGACTGTATCGACGTGCGTGCCAATCGCTTCCAGGGACAATCTCGATCCAACTTGTAATAATATACCGACGCTTCAGCTCTATATTTGAAAGGCAAGCGATTTCGCTTAGTGAAACTTATTACATTGAGTGAGCAGCGGGCGAACTTCTCCGGTTTGATCTGTTTCGCGACTGCTGCTGAAAATAGCTACTTTTTCGCATATTATTTACTCAGTGCGTCACCATAATGGCACTTGGGAATATTGCCACCGATTTGCTGTAACATAACACCGCGGAAGTATCCCTAATAAGTATTATTTGTTGCCACGTAAAATATTAATATACTCCACTTAGATAAAACTAAATAATTTAACGAGTATAAGAGAACGTGGGCTTTCCCGGCGTATATTATTCATGAACAATTCTCGGGTTTTCAACCGGGTAAATATAGAATCTAAACACAACGTTTCAATGGCTTGCTCTTCCATCTTCTTCAGGTTCACCTAAAGAAGATGGCAGAGCAAGCCATTGAAACGTTGTGTTTAGATTCTATATTTATCCGGTTGAAAACCCGAGAATTATTCATGAATTTAACGAGTGATTACGTCGTGCGTTAGTGCCGTACGGTTTTCATCAGGAAAAAAGGAAACCATTATTATAAATACTAATGATTTATTTATCTGAACTGCATACTAATTGCTTTCTAATTTGGTTGAGAAAAGCTATCATTATATTTAATTATTTTTTTCGAATTTACTATATGAGGATTCTACCTGTTACCGAATTTAATTGAGAACGTTTGAGCGACAAACGGAACATTCGTCGCTCAGAATCGTAATTATTAATTACGTTAAATAAAATGACAACGTATTATAATCATGCCATTGCTCGGAGCTTTTAATGTCGTTTCCAATTAAACTGGTCTATAGAGACAGACCATTAGTTCTTCTTTGTAATTTCTAGTTTATTATTAGATAAATTAATCCAATGACGCCCTTTTTATTCTCGTTCTACGACTTTATTTTACACTCATGCATACTTGTCGATATTTAATGTCAATTGTTCTATTTTCCTTTGTACAAGTTCTTTCCACGTTGACTTGGTATCAAGTATCACACCAAGATATTTGTATTTATTTTCGAATGGTACTGTGGTTCCGATTTATTTTCAGAGATCAGGCACAATATTATTTTTTATTCGTTTATTTATTATTGAATGGATTTAAATTCATTTAGTTTAAATTTCCATTGTACGGTCTATTAATATATAGTGTTAGTAGCGGTTCGTACTACTTGTGTGGATATTGTTGGATATTCCCCTATTGCTAATACGAGGAAAGTGAGTAATAAATAAATGGGGTTAGAGAAGTTATTGTTGTGTTGCAACTGAATATTTACATCCTCGCCCGTACGATTTATATACGAATAACCAATTTGAAAAATTCTAAAACGTTAACATGCCACTTGTATCAGTTCCATTTAATTTTAACTAAAACAATACTTGTTTATTTAGGATATTCCATTTTTGTCTGCTTTATTAAATTAAACTATACTGTTTCAATAATATATGCACGCTTTATCGTTAATTTCATTCTTATTATATTAGCGAAATTCAAAATAAACAAAACGTTTTATAAACGTTTCATAATCATGGTAATAAATATAAAAAGTTATTCAAATTTCATAAAATTAGCAATTTTGTGTTTTATTCACAATACGGCTTCCTGGCCGAAAAGATTCTTTACAAATGTGTCTTATGTTTGCAATACACACACTTAAGTAACTTTGTATTTTAATGATTAACGTATTTATCTTCTTAATTAATCCCTCTTACACTAATTTGTTTAGATATTATAGGTTGTATTTTTACGTTTGATCTATGTAATAGTTCAATAAAATTTTTGAGCAATTTCAGACTATTCTTAAAACATTTAAAAAGGAAAACGTTTCGTTAAGTATTTCTACCTCCTTCAGGTATATATATATATATATATATATATCTTTTACAGACTTTATTCTTTAAATTTAATTAATAACAACGTTTCGGCATATTTTAAATGCCTTCTTCATTCTGGCAGTAACTGCTTGCGAAATAAGTTTAAGTGTTACATGTTGCTTCGGAACTCGCCTGCTATTGTTTGACTTCATATTTTATTCGAATCTTGGGTTTTTATATTGTTGTGGAACAAAACCTGAAGAAGGCATGAAAAATGCCGAAACGTTGTTACAAATTAAATTTAAAATAAGGTCTGTAGGAGGTCTTAAATCATTTTATTATATATAACAGACGTTAAACTTACGTTTTGATTTTATGTTTTACTGTAATTTTTGTTTCCAGTTAACGTGCACATTTGGTAATGATCCTGATGTGACAATTCCATCAATACATTTATTTGACTTTTTTTAAAAAAAAAATTCCTCTGGTAATAAGAAAAATAATAAATTCTGATTATAATATATTCCTTTCTCCCTTCCTTCCTCCATGGCTCTACAGCCTATTGAGGGCCTGGGCCTATAGAGTCGACTGCGGACTGTCATCTTGCATGACACATTCCGAATTTGGAGTGACACGTGATCAGCGGATCGATCCTCCAACAGTATTAATCCCGTCTTCGATTATAATATATAAATATGCAAAAATATTTTATTCTTTTATAGAAATACCAGATTCAATTTGAATTATAATATCACTCATTAAATATTTCATACTGAAGTCTGTTAAATTAACTTGTAAAGTAATAAAGAAGTCATTGTGATTTATATATATATATATATATATATATATATATATATACATATATTTAAATCACAACGTTTCATAACGAAGTCAGAACATAACAAATAAATAGTAATTGAAAAAATAATATCTTACTAAGAAATTGTTGTCACAAAAATATTTTCAATTTGATGGAATATTTATAATATTTTATTGTATAAAATTGTATATTTTATTGTATAAAATTGTATATTTTATTGTATAAAATTGCATATTTTATTGTATAAAATTGTATATTTTATTGTATAAAATTGTATATTTCATTGTATACAATTAAAAACCCTAAAATATTTAATACGATAGTAAATAACTTTGAATCAAAATATAAATCAGGTCTCAACCACAGTTATTACTAGAGATATCAATTTTGTATATTGTTCATTGATAATAGAGCCATTTAAGTAAGAGTTTGATACTAATTATTTACTGACATTTTGGCCCATATGTGTATTTGTCTAAATGCATTCAGAAGCAATAACGTGTTTTCAGCATGAGTTTCTTTATTACATATAAGATATATATACTTATAATTTAACGCTATATTTGTTCCTGTTTAGTAGCAAATTGTGAAGTTTATTTAAAATTACACTAGTAATAAGAAAAACAAGAAATTCTGATTATAGTATATAGATATGCTATAATATTTTATTCTGTAATGAAAATGCCAGATTTAATTTGAATTATAATAGCATAATATTGGTTTTTAAAAATAATTTAGATGTTATTAACGCTCACTAAGTACTTCATACTGAACTATTTTAAATAAACTTGTAAAATAATAACGAATACATTATGATTTATAAAATAAACTACTTAACGCCAAGTTGCAATCTTGAAAGTTAGCTCTAAAAACATAAATGTTAGGTAATAACATATTAGTCAGTCGAGAACAGCGCTGTAATGGGTGCAAATAATTGAAACTTTACGCAAGTTCTAAAGCTAAACTACCATCAACAGTCCTAACGGAGCTCTTAAACTTTAAGGTGCTTAATAATTTATATGCAGAGGAAGATGTTTGAAATTAAATAGTTCCGTCTTGTCTGCAAATGTCTAAAGTTCATTTAGTTCGTGTTTCCCTCGGCAGCGGAAGCAGTGTTTAAATACATTTCCACGTGGAACAATATTCATTAGCCCCACATTTCACTTGATTACAATAAGACTTAGATTTATCGTAACTATTTTCCATGACATGAGTTTAGTAAGTTAAAAAAAATGTGCGAATGGGTCAATAAGTAAATAAGAAACATATGAACGGAATGAGTAAGAAAATGTCTCGCAAACAGAATGAATATAGAAAGACCTATAATTTTCTTGAAATCATCAGTCGGCCAGCTACCTCCCAAAACTGGTCGAGGCACTGAGTATGGATTGCTGCGACCCCACGGCAAACTCCTCTCCCGTCATTCAAGAGAGCATAACAACTGTACCCAATGCCCGACCTACCTGATGCAGGTTTTCTAGGGTTTTCTCTGCATCTGTTTAGGTGAAACACCAGGTAGGATCCTTAAACTATAGTCTGGGGCCCTAGTCAGCCCATGACTACGTTTCTCTACCTTCCGCACCCCCTCCTTTTCAATTCCCTTCCTATGCTATTAAATGGGAGTTGCCTGTTTCAGAATCGCCCTCATGTAGCCTGTTAACCAAAAAGGGAGAGCTAGTCAACCCTTGGCTACCTTTCACTAAACACACTCTTTTTTTTTCAATTCTCTTTCTATGCTATTAGAGAGGAGATGCCTGTTTCTGGAACTCCGTCATGTAGCCAGTTAGTCAAAAAAAATCCTATGCCATTGAGGAAAAGAAGTGCTTCTGGGAGTTTTCTCTCGCAGGCATTTCTCCCTATATTGATTGCAAGACTCGCCTATGGTGATGCCTCAAACTCTATGGATTTTTCATGGTTCTTACATCCCGAGGTACCTTCATCTATTTAAGGAGGTGTTTGTACTGGAATAATTGGATCCATTGGATCATTCGGCCAACTATTACCAAATCTGGTGCAGACATGGAGAATGAAATGTTGCGACCACTCAGCAAACTCCTCTCCCGTCAGTCGGATAGGTGTAAGACACGTGCCCAATAGTCGGACCTACCTGATGCAGGTTTTCTAGAGTTTTCTTCACTAATTTTTATATGAATCACCTGGTAGGATCCTAAACCTATAGACCGGGGCCCCTAGTCAACACTTGGGTAACTTGTTCTACCTTCAACTTCCACCTCTTTTTATTTCCTTTCCTATGCTATTAAAGAGGGGAATTGCCTGTTGCAGAATTACCCTCATGTTGTGTGTGACCCAAATATAAGAATCTTTAATCTATTTCAAGAGGGCCATAGCCAACACTTGACTACCTTTCACTTCTTTCCAAATCGCCCATTTCATTTCTTTTCCTATGCTATTAAAGGGGCATCTTTCCGAAAAAAATAAAAATAACTTTTTCATTAATGAAAGTTATTATCAGATCGTTATGAATTTAGTCTTTTAACGCAAACCTAGGACTCCAAAGATGTAAATTGTTCTTTAAAATTTCTGGAAACAAAATATCAGACCATGTAAAGACAATTTGCGCAAAATTCTTTCATTCTCGTAAAGTAATAGCATAAATAAAAACAATTCATATACTATTTAGTTAAATATAATAAGTATTAAATAGTAGTGCGAAAGAACTACATTGCGAATTCGTTCTGTTAAATTCTGTAATTTTCATTCTTCATTAAGCTACTTCCTGGAAATGGTATCATCAGTTTTCCATTTTATAATAAGGAAAAAGTTCGTCATTCTCAAAGAAATAAATACTTGTATTTATTTGAGTCTCCAGATTTTTTTAAATTAAATTACTTAATGATCATTATGTTACTCTACCTGAATTACTTTTCTTTATAATATCTTTTCTTCTGTTTAAAATTTCTGTTTACAGACAAACCCTGATATAACGTCCAAATCTTTAGGCGCGTTTATAAAGGGGCAAATAGCATCAATAACCTGCGGCTTGCTGAATCCATGTAAACATTTGGTCCTGCCCGGATATGAGCAGGAGACTACGTTTCGCTTTGTTCGAGCCACAGAAGGTGCGTCAAAGTCACTGCTTCATTTATGCTAAATTAAAGTTGAGGGTAAACTATATATTTAGTTACGTGCTTTCGACATCAGTTAAATTGATCGTCTATTGTAGATAAGCTAGTTAATGAAGCACGGACTGGAAAGTCGAGTTTACTATGTGGCTCATTTAACATTAACAAAGATATCGAAGAACGAACTGCACAAAGGATTTGGAAATAATCAAGAATGGGATATATTATCAGTAATTTTAATCATTCATTGCATTAAATATATGACACTGAATTAACATATTAGGATACCAACTCGACAGGGTAAGGAATATATCCTAGGATCACTGATAGCCGTCATTAACCACAGAGTAATCCCCGTAGATTGCCAGTCACAAACTAGTGTCCTCTATCCATTGGATAAACCTGTCAAAACTTTTATATCGTAGTTAGTAAATACACTTAGAGCTGAGCTTGATTGAAAGCATTTCTTTTGTTCTTACTTAAAATCAGTTTTCCTTTGATAAATTGTGAAGTGTGTGGCGTAAGAACCGAAGAGGGCCAAGGATGAAATTTGTTTAACATTTTAGGGAATATGTGTGATGTAGTCATGTAGAAATGAAATAGCTTGCACAAATAGGTTAGCATGGAGTCTAAGGACTGGAAACTAAAATAAAAATAAATTTTCACATAATATCCATTGAAGTGAATATTGTGGTTCAATAAATTTAAGGTTAGACCATATTGAGATCAAAATCGTATGTGACCTCGAGTCAACAAGGGTATTTCATTTGTAAGAGCGAGTGATTACAACGAAGGGGAAATCCCTTGTCCTACTGTGATTTTCTATCGTAATCTGAAAATAGTCATTACAGGAATAAAATTAATAAGAGTATTGAACACTTAATTTTGAAATGTATAAAATCTTTTTTCCAGAAATCAACATATTTAATTAAAAAATAAACAGAATAAACTATAGAAATATAATCCACTTACATTCATTGACCGGCTGTAATAATACGGAATTAAAATTTCATTTAATTTTAAAAAATATTTGGTATATTCTAAGAAATTGATATTTCTCCATTTGTGAAATAAGTTCAATTATAATTTCTCGTTGTTTGAGAGCATGCTTTATTTACTTTCATAGAACCATAAAAAATTTATATTTGTCATTGAAAATAATTTTTTCTACATTATAATAATAATTTATGTGACTAAATCTTTCTCTAATTTGATATTTATTTTATCAGTGGCATGCTTCTTTATTTAATATCTTCCATTACCTCTTTTCTCTATTTATAAGATTATCTAGCTGCACTAAAAATATTTTGTTTGCCTTCTATTGACATGATACATAAAAACGAAATAAAATTGGGCTGAGTGAATATTTAAGCCCAAATAAAGTAGGCAAAATTATTGATTTTATTACAACAACTGAATAAGTTAAATATTATGCGAAACAGCCTAAATTTAGAAAAGAAAACTAAATATTTTATTGGGCTTTCTTATTCAACACTATCTCGGTAAATAACACACCAATATCTTGGTCAACGCATGATTAAATTGGTATCGAGAGCATCTCATTTTTTAATTCTCACCTTTTTACGTCTCGCACTAAATCTAATCGTACTGAATGTAAATTTATTAACCGGCGTGCTGTCTGATATAAGTATAAAGTGATGTTATACTCGCGTCACTCGTACGCCTATCCATCATTGTTCGCCATTTTATCCCTTCCTATGAGTCTCGGAACATCTAGTCCGCCGTCATATTATTACACGGGGGTAGCGCTCTGGCGGCCGAAAGCCGAGATACCCTTTGTCGTAAGAGGAAAGGTGGAGAGTAACGATTTGAACAACCATAAGGACCCTTCCTTCTAGATTTGGACATCGGCATGGACGGCCGAGTGCAGCCCTGAAATACTAGTTTCTATGAACTTTACAAAAGATTCTTTGCTCTCTTACATTCACGTGAGTAAACCTTTGTTAACGTTTGTACTGTGGTTTTGATTTTCACTTTTCCCTGCCCTTTCATAGCAACCCGACAGTTCGATATACAAATCACAACTATAAAAATGAGAGTTACAATATCAACATAAATGCAGTCTATAAACTGTTATATTTAATAATCCCGTACGTTAAAAAAGTGAAAATATTTCTTTTGATTACCTTTTCAACATTTTCCTTCTTCAACCTTGGCCTGATGTACAACTTGCACGTTGAATGCCGGAATTGAAGTCAGCGCTTCATAAAACCCTGGCGGAAAAAACAATCTCGATTGTTCCCGAGTTATTTCTATGTAACTCCCTCGCAACCTCCCACTTTCAGACCTATGAGTGATCCCATACCTAATGGATTAGAAATTATACACAAATAACGTCAAAGAAATTGCCCCCGAAAATTATTTATTTGATAATATATTGGCAATTTTTTAACGTACCAGAACTTCAGCCCCTCCATCATTTTTATTAGTGGTTGTTTTCATTTCTCACGTTCAAAATGTTTGTTTTTCCGTTGCAAGGAATATAGACATAATGTTTGATCTAAATTCCTCCACCAGTTTACGATTGTCATTGGAACTTTGTTTTAAATCCTTCCATCTCCTTTTTAGGTGCTAAATGCTAGTTACCAGGCAGGTTGAATGTCAAAACTAAGCTCAATATCTACTTCCTTGCAATTATTTTTATGCCACAAACTCTCTAGAAAATTCCCCCCTACTCTCCATGGGGTAGAAAATACGTAGAAACAGCATCGGTAAAAAGACTATCAATCTCATTAACCCCCGATAAATATTTATTGGACACAAACATCAGTCGTTTTTACATGTTTTAAAATTTCAACCCCATCCACCACCGTCCCTAGATTTACATATACCTGTATTACCCGGAAAGTGATTGTTTCAGGAATGCAAGGAACTCATCTACATGATTTGGTTGAAATTTCTCTATACGCGTTTAGATTTGTATGCAAAAATTGTGCATTTATTTCCTCATGATGAGTGAATTTAATTTATATGAAGAAGATAGTTTATTCGAAATTAATTTGTAAACTTAATAAACTTTTTGTGTAAGAAACGTTACGTTATAAGTTGCTAATAAATGTGCAAAAAAAATTATAACCCACATCTTCCTTACAGGAGAGTTTATATAGGGGAAGTAGGGGCGGAACGGGTTAGCGGAGTGGAACGAGATACCCTATTTTTCTACTGGAAGGAGGAAGACGTTCCGGCAGTGTACTTGATTAAGTTCTGACTCCACCTTGTGAATGAATGTTTGTTATGGTGTCTTACATGTGTGAATTTATAATTTTTTCAGCATTTCGTCAGACAGTTACCTAAAAAACTCCGCTTTTTAACTCTTTAATAGTGTATATTCGTAAACTATGTGTCTTCAGCTGCTTACAAGTTACGTATAATGTTTAAAACTACTTCTATTAAGGGTCGGTGGAAAACCTTAAATTGTAACTTGAGTGCGCGATACTGTATAAGGCAAAATGTAATGTGTTCCTCGACAGAAAGGAAAAACTGGCAACTCACATTAAACAAATGAGTTACAGGATGCTCTATCCAAAGAATACATTAAGAAAATATAGAAACGGAAAAAAGGGGAAATGATAGAAAAGTCTATGAGCTTGCAAAAAAGAAAATCTGTTTGCGAAAGCAAAAGTTGATCAAGCGATGAGTCAACCATACGCAAAATAAACACAAGAGGTGTTAATATTTTCTTAAATTAAATTTTGTTTTATTAGTTGTACTTAGAAAACATTCTGTGTCGTTCTGGCCCTGGAAAGTGGGGCAGAACGGGAAAATTTGCTAAGTTTATTTTTTAAAATAAATAATAAATACTAAATTCGTCTGGTTATATTGATACTAGATTACGAAAATAATAGAATAAACTAAAGTTTTCAGGTTTTATGAAATGATTTTTCTGATAAGTATTTAGCGTACGGCTGATGGCTTTATGAATTCTTCCTTTCGCAAAGAGCTTTATTGCAACTGCTTGCACTTTTCCATTTTTCCTGTTCAATTTCTTTCTTCGTCTATTCCTTTTGGGCATAACAACTTGTATCTCATTCTTATAACGTGAGTCTGCCAGATTTTCCATTTGAGAAACACATTACATTATGCCAAATACACTAGTATCCCGCTCTGCCCCGTACGAAAGTTTTGGTTTAGGGTTTTTCATTGAGCCTTAGAGCAAGCATATTTATGCCTAATACGTAACTTATATGCAGTTAAATACATGTGATTTACTAATCTATACCATTAAAGAGTTAAAGGCGAGCGGTTCTGTAGTTCACCTTCAGTCGAAATGCTGCAAAATTATAAATCCACAGATGCAAGACGCCCAAGCAATAGTTCATTCACAGGGTGGAGTCAGAAAGCGGAATTTTTTCCTTGATCATATTAGACCCTTATTTAGTAAACGTCAGCACTATCCAGTCAAAAAACGTTATCTCGTTCTAATTTGGTATCCTGTTCCGTCTCGAGTTCGCGTATATATATATATATATATATATATATATATATATTGTAACATTATATATTGCTTAGCACTTATTTCAATCTGTCATCAACTACTACCGTATGTTCAAGATCTTTACCCCAGATATGAAGAGATGTAGTTATGTCAATATGTGACACCCTTTAAATTAGAGAAAAACTAGTCATTCCCATCCCCAAAGGTAAGCCCCATCGTCAATTTGTTTGAGGGAAAGATTTCACAGGTATTGCGACGTGGAATTTTGGGTAACAGGCTACATGAAGGTGGTTTTCAAACAGTCAACTACCATTTAAACATATGAATGGAGTTGAAAGGGGTAGTGATGTGAAAGGTCCTAGCTGTAGTTTAAGCAACCTACCCGGTGATTCACATAAAAGAGATACAAAGAAAAACCTAGAAATCCTGCATCAGGCCCGTCGGGCTATTTATTTTTATTTTTTGGGGTTAACATGCTACGTGAGGGTGATCCTGAAACAGGCAACTCCCTTTTAATAGCATAGGAAGAGAATTGAAAGGGGGGATGCGGAAGATAGTGATTTTTTTATTGATTTTTTGGTTAACAGGCTACTTGAGGGAGATCCTGAAACAGTCAACTCCCCTTTAATAGCATAGAAAGGGAATTGAAAAGGGGGATGCGGAAGGTAGAGCAAGGTAGCCAAGGGTTAACTAGGGCCCCCGGGCTATGGTTTAAGGATTCTACCCGGTGTTTCACCTAAAGAGATGCAGGGAAAACCCTAGAAAACCTGTATCAGGTAGGTCGGGAATGACGGGAGACGAGTCTGCTGTGGGGTCGCAGCACTCCCTTCTCCGTGTCTCCACCAGTTTCAGGAGGCAGTTGGCCGACTGATCCAATGGGATTAGCGGTCAACTCTTGCCATATGCCCAAGGTCTTTGACCCCAGTACATATACCTCCTAAAATAGGTGAAGGTGTTTCGGCATATGAGACCTTTGATAGAAAATACCCAGAGAGAGTGCGAGGCATTCCCGACATGATCAAGTGAGCCCCGCAGTCACTACGGGCTGAAGCGCCTGCGAGAAAACTCCCGCAGCGCCCATCCGCTTTTATAGTGATTTATCATTACCGAACGTAATAAGTGCACTAGGTAAAACAACACGACATAGAGAAAATTGGATAAATTGTATTTTTATATAAATTGATTATTTGACGGAGACTCTTCCTCAGCGGTATCTTAAAATATGAGTGAACTATCTAGAAATTTCCCCCAGCCTTCAGAAATTCTAAAAATAAGTATTTTTATGTCATTGGTAACTAATCTATTCTACTTCCTAGAATACCAGTCACTTATACTAATTATTCTAGTAACGAAGAACTTTACTGATGACGATACAATCATCGTATTGTTTCTTAATAGTTTATTCTTCCTGGTCATTGTCAAATCAGTAGTTAGTTGTCAGCTATACCATAGTCTACTCTAAAGATAAGCGTATTTTCGTTGTTACTATTAACATAATATTGTAAAACTAGCATATCTTTCTTGTGGTAGCTTTAAAATTTGAGACAGTAAAAATTTTAAGTCTAAGTCTGCTCTTCAATCACAGGGATTTGTTCATTCATATGAATTGTTTTTTAAAAAAACATGTTTTTACCGAATCTTCCAAATGATGCAAGTACTTTATATCTGAGAAATTGCGTACCTATAAAAAAGTCATTTGGAATATAGATGGTATTTAATTTGAATTAAAAAGTTTTGTGACCACATTCAGGAGCTTACAGTTCCGTTCTTTTTCAGCCCCGGTTGTTGCAGCAGCATTACGAAATTTTAAGGAAATTTTAATTAATGAACTGAAGAGGTCCCGAAAGTTGGTGACATTTCAATTCAAATAAACTTAAACTTAAATTTTTAATATTAAGTAAGATTGTTTTAATTACTTTATTTATAGAAATAGTATTGCAGACGAAGAAAAGATTTGTGTTTGATCACATATGAAAATCTGACTGCAGCGTGTTTATTAACTTGAATGTTCACCAATTACGTCTATTACACCTTAATTAAGGACTTACAGTTCATTTCCATGTCGACTGTGTTTTTACAAGGATGTAAAAGTAAGAATACATACGTAGTCCTAAATCAGGTGCCTTGTGTCATGACTGGTGATTCAAATTTTTTAATTCGCAGTGCGATGGAGCTCTCACAACGTAAATAATATAATTGCAATAAAGCATGAAGCTTTCATTTCATTAGCCATGTTATTCAATTCAGCCCCGACACTTAATTTGAAAACTTCACCCTTCGGAACCTTTGATGATATTTTGAAAGACTAATTACCCAGAGCGAAAGTACTCCCAGAGTTTGTATAATCTCCTTACGCTCTTTGCAAGCCAATCTGAGCAAGTTCATCCCGTTCTGGAATGATTGCAGGAAAAGATGTTGTCCATTAGCACGCGCCGGATCCGAGAGCCTTCCTACAGGTTCTCCTCCTGAATTCAAATGAGTCAACTTGAAGCTCAGCTTTATGGGATCTTTGTTGGGACGAGCGCCTTGTGTCCTTAATGAATCGCCAGGGATCGCTCTGAAAATCAAATACAAACGAGAGCACGCGGACTGAAATGTGCCGTGCATATTCATCTTGGCCAAAGTAATGCCTACTTTATTACTTACAGTCATTAGCAGTTCTTTTCATAAGTGAATGCAGCGTCACATGAAACATGGATGTCCAGGCTGTCTTATAAATACAGCTTTATAATCGAATCTTATTATATTTATGTACCTTTAACTAGTGTATATTGGCGCTATATGTTAACTCAAAAATATTTCCACTTTTCAAAGGAATATATAACACCGGAAACACCGTTCTATTTATTTGATTATTTAATTGCGACAGTGGAGCATTAATATAATTATTCTCAGAATAATTAGTCTACTAGTCGTAGCTGTCGGCCACTTTTCTCAGAGACATATTAGAGCCTTCCAGACATTCTAGTTTTGTTACACTTCTTCCTTTAATCACGTCCTAAATAAATTAACTCCTGTAGTTATGTTTTTACAGAAGCTTTAAGTAGAATATATATTTACTGCATGTGCACACAAGACTGTTTTGAAGAATCGGAAACATGACACAGTTGAAAATAAATAAAGATTATGTTTTCATCATATTACCCTCATAGCTGCAAGTATGTCATCCCTTGTTTTCGGAACTAGGTATTAACACTATTTCAGAAACAAAAACAATTATAAGTAATTTGCTTTAAATCTGTATCCAATTGCACATAATGTTTTTGTTGTAGTAATCAGTCCTTAGACTTGTCTGATGCAATCCTCCATGCTAACATATCTTGCGCAAGCCTTTTCATTTCTACATAATTACCACATCCTCATTAATCTGCTTCGCGAATTCCATCTTTGGCCTCCGTCTTTTGCTCTTGCCCCATACACTTATATCTAATGCTAATTTAACAAGACCCGTATGTCTCAAAACGTGGCCTATATTCCATCCCTTCCCTTGGTCAGTCCTCAATATTGTTGTCCCCTCTCTTAACCTGCTTACAAATGTCATTTATTATATTTTACAAATCTTCTTCTCACTCTACTTCTATTTCAATATAATCGGCAAACTTAAGCATTTTGATTTCTTCTCCGATCAGTATGATTCATTTCTCATATTCTTTTTTAAATTTCTTCATCGTCTGTTCTATGTATAAGTTAAAGTGCATAGGCGACGTACTGCATCCTTGTATTATTCTTTTTTGATTTCTGTTATTGCCCTTCAATTCTAATAGCCGTTGAGTGCCTTCTGTAGAGATTATGTATAACCCTTTCTTCTCGATATTTTATTTCTGCCCTCTTCAAAATCCTTTAGTAGTATGTTTCGATTAATAAACTTTCAATATTTGTGATTAAGCTTATCTTGTAGCCCTTGGTAGAGTTGACCAATTTTACAGATACTGGCAATATAGTAACTGTAGGGAACCACAAATTCGTCGTGGTGAAAGTCGGGGCGGAACAGGACACTTATTGTTTAACAACTTTTGTAAAATTATGAAAAAAGATGACTTCATAAAAGTATACAGCATTACTTTATTCCATTACTTACTTAACCTAATATCAATATAACTTAAAACAAAGAACTTAGATTTATGATGGATTTTTAAAATTTACGTTCTGCCCCATCTCCAAGGGCCCAGCTGTTTGTATAGACAACTAGTGAAAAAAAAATTTAATTCAAGGAATATCTCAACGTCTTTTGTGTTTTCTTTCTTATACTTATTTAGCATAAGGTAAATGCGTTATTAATTTTTCCTTTCGGAAAGGGATTTTTTTTACAACTGCACAATCTTTGTTAACATTTTCCCCTTTTTTCGTTCCTTTTCTTCATTAATCTATTCTTTTTGGGTACAGCATTCTTATAATGTGAGTCTGCCAGTTTTTGTATTTTTCTTGAGGAATACATGGCATTTTGCCTGATATAGAAGTATCCCGTTCCACCTCTCACGCAAGTTTTAGTTTAAGGGTTTCCACCGAGACTTAATACATGCAGATTTCAACCTAATACGTAACTTATATGCAGATAAATACATTTACTTTAAGAATATATACCATTAAAGATTTAAAAGCCAGGAGTTTTGTGAATTATTTTCTGTCGAAAAGTTGCAAAAATTATAAATTCACAGATGCAAGACGGCCTAAAAACGTGAGTTCATCCACAAGATGGAATCAGAACTTGGCCAAGTCAGCTGACAGAGCTTCTGTCTTGACAAGTTGCAATGTTCCACCCCTATTTTATAACCTCCAGTAAAAAAAGGGTATCTCGTTCTACCCTGCTATCCCGTTCCGCCTCGAGTTGGCCTATATATATATATATATATATATATATATATATTACTTAGCAGTTATTTTAATCTGCAAAAAAATTCTATTTTCAAGGTCTTCGAAGGTGCGAACAAACCAATATAAATACAAACATATCCAAATAGCTATAGAAATATATAAGATTCCATGAATAAGATTATAGATGAAAATACAGCCATTCCCATATATCAAAAGGAACGATGTAATATTTCAAGAGGAATAGAATTGAAAACACATGTCCAAATATTGAAGGAATAGATATAAATTCCAAGAAGAAGATTAGAGATTGTGTTACTGACACTGTGCCACTTTTAATATTAAGAGTATAATTGTTATTAGTTCTAATATAAGTCAGATCAGAGATTAATATGCCATAATTATTCGGATGAAAGTGAAAATCGTAAATCAGTCCCGTGAAACGCATGGTTGAAAGAATGCGAACAATTTTATTTTCTTTCTATGGGTAATCCGTAATTATTTTTGACACATTAATCATAATTTTACGTGTCCTTTAATTTTCACAATATATTTGTAATAACAATGGTTACAATGTACTTTATGTACTCCAAAATGGGCGTGTTCTCTATGTTTCACTGTGATTCCCAACGTAGGTCCAATATGGAAATAATTCGATAGTTTTGGAGGATGATTCGGAAACGAGCTGGTCTAATATTTAAATACCGACCACCTGCTGTATACAAATTAAAGATCATTTCCCCAAGTGTGTTACTTTCCACACTTGAAATTTTGAAGTAATATAAACTACAAATTACTAATCATGTAATAGTAGTTATTGCGTGTAACAATTTCTACTACATGGCCATCTTACCTTTACGAACAGGACAGATTTAAACTGACTAATACAATCTATCTGCAGCATGTACAAAGGCCTCACTAAATTTGTTACACTAATACAGAAGAGAACCGTAAAAAAATTGAAATTACTGAAAAATTACGTGATAATTACTAGAAAGTATTAAAGAATAATGTTTTATATAAATTATTTTGTACTTCAATATTAGTTTAGCTTAGAAAAAATATTTGCCGTTATTTTCTTGATAATCTCCTATTGGTTGCTTCGTAAAATGTATATTTCGTTTCTGAACAAGTTGTAATTAGCTTTCATTTAGGAAATAATTCAATTAACTACAAAAATTTATATGTTATTTAGGGGACATCATAAGACCAAGGTGAGGCAGAATAAAGGAGAGGTTAAGAAACACTCGTGTAAGTATTCCTTACCATTCATACTATAACGAGATTAAATCAATTGATGGAGTCATGTGGATAATTTATTCTGTAAACCTTTATGTATTATCTTTAATTTAGGGGAATAGTTGTAACGCGGATTAGCTTGAGTTGAATTGAATAGCTTCTTGAGTCAATTTTATATTGACTTGAAAAAAGGAATGTGGATAGAAACTGTAAAATGTGATATTTATGATGGTTAAGTTTGTGAAATGAAAACTGGGTTTAGGAATGGTAGAATTTTTCAATAAGGATGAGATGAAGTTGAATGGAATAAAACAATAAAACAAGCTGTGTGTGAGAAATTCTGTTTTATTTTAAATACCCATGTATGCCTTTTTAAATAAAAAATTGTTATTACCTCACACAATGATCGTTTTATTCCATTTCAACATCGACCCGCCCTTATTGAAAAACCCTATAGCATGTTCTGTCCAGAAAATGTTTTGTGTGTAGATAATTTGTCCCTTATAATTATTTGGTTTCTCTATTGTGACAACACGTCAGAGGACGACAAGCAGAAAGAAACAAGCGAGTTCAGTGTTGTGTTTAACGGCAACTGCAAGTGAGGCTAAATAACTAAAGGGTTGCTATTTCCCTGTGTTAGAGTGTGGCTATCCTACATATCAGTGCCCATTTTGTTGTATGGGATGATTTGAGAAATAATGCAGGACTAGTCCAGAAGAAATTGGTGGTGATCTAAATATTCACACTTCAATAGCTTTAATTTTATACTTCTAACACAAATTCTTACGACGCCATATCGTTTCGCTTAACAACAATACAAAACTCATACCAAAATCTGTCTCCGCAGGTAATGACTTTATGTCCAAGGAATAAATTTCTCTCCATTTTTAAATTTTCTTTTCCTGTAAGGGTAACATCTAAGAAATTAATTTGTGGACACGGATCTTATTATTTACTTCGGAAGAAGACATAAATCCTCATTCTGTCTCACAAAATACAAATTGTCGTTCCCATGCTGGTTGGTCAGAAGGAAATAACGTCGGAAAGTGACGCTAGATAACAGACTGAATCACATTCATAGAGCGACGAACAAACTGAAATGCAAACAACGCACTAAGCAGGATGATGGCCAATATTAAAGGCACAAAGACCAGCAAGAGACGCTTGTTAAGGTTCATAACACAAGCAGTTCTCCTACAAGGATTGGAGTGTGGGCACAAGCCCTGTAAACGGCAAAATACCAATGGCTTCAGTCCAGAGAGTAGGAGTACTCGTGATCGCCGGAGTCGCGCCAATCGACTTCCTCGCCCTAGAGCGTCAAGAAGCATGGCGCAACAGTCCAGATTTGGGAGCAAAACGAGCCAAAGAAGAGGCAAAAAAGAAAAAAATGGAAAAATTGCAGAGATGATGGGAGGACGGACATCAGAATTAATCCCCCAGCTGCTGCATTGGGTTGGCCGACGACACGGCGATACCAATTTTATTTTGACCCAATTACTGAGCGGCCTTGTATACTACAGGAAATACCTGCACACAATAGGGAAAGTGAACTCTCCAATATGCACTTATTGCAGCAGTGACGATGACGCCTAGCACACTTTCTTTGTGTGTGAAAGATGGGAGGCATAAAGAGAGACAATAGAAAGGGCAGTAGGGCAACTTACAAAACAAAAAAAGTTGCAAATATGTTTAAAAGTCAGGAATTCTGGGCCAAAATTGCAGAACATGTAGAAAATATTCTGAGGGCCAAGAAGGGCGAAGAAGACTCTCTACAATAGTACGAAAACAGAACCAAGCAGGCATAGAATCGACACCGCCCCAAAGTAATGCTTACGCGGTTCCGGGGAGGAATTTTAAGTCGACCGGAAAGGGTTTGGGTTTTAGTGAGTGCCTCTATCACTGTGAGTCAGGCATTCCCCAATTTCCCTCATTAAAAAAATATAATTACTTCGGAATCAGGAATGATACAGTAAATGTCGTCATAACACCTGAAATACGAAATAAGATACGATAAGAGACGATAGGGAAGTTTTTCTTTCATTTAATCACAAGCGTTACTCTGAAAACCGTTACTTGCAACCAAGAACCTCTAATAATAGCCCTTGCAAACTTATAATTATATTAGTTTGTTACGTATTATTGCTCATTTAAATGTTTAATTAATATAAAAAATATACTAGTTTGTTCAAGAACAATTATTTTAATTTTTTAAAAGAATGCCAAGTGTTGAGCAAATTCATACTGTAATTTACTTATTGTAAGATATTTTTAATATATTAAGTTTTTTATATAATAAGTTTTAAAAGTTAACAATTTCATGTGCAGCAGAATATTTCCAGAATGACACACAATAAATAAATAATATGCAACAAGGATTTATTTTTACTGAAGAAAGAGCTTAGCAGTTGCTGAAAAAAATCTGATGGTTGCCGTGTTAGAGACATGCTGAAGGCAATAAATATACCTTGGTTCGCTTGCTGAAATATGTTGGTAAATTTGTTGGGGATCGAACCCGTCGTAGAAATCAGTCTTCCTCTCTGGCAATATGTCAACAAAAAGCCTTTTCCGGATTCAATATGTGTGTTCCTGAGTCCAATTACTTCAGTTCTACTTCATAGAGAAATTACCATTGCGGCGCGGGGAGTGAAACGGCTGACAGGTTGGCAGCACTGAACTGGCCATAATCCCTCAACGTCGGCGAGCGCCCTCTGATATATAACAACGCACTTGCAAACGCGCCCTGGAAACTTATCGTGCGCTGTAAATAGAACCCTCAATCACTTCAGCTACATAAATCTCTATTTAAAGTCAATCTGCTTTTGCTGTGTACACGCTGCAGGTTGGAATTTTTCATTTCTTACGCAGGAGCCGAGTCCAAGCGCTGCAGATAAAACCGTTTCTTCCTTCTAGACTTTTCCGGTCATTACACTCCAAGCAGCAACAAATCTGCTTCACATTTCCTCAGTTGGTGTGAAATCACAATCGCTCCGACTATACGCAATAGAGAAGTTAGTTTATACCTAAAATAAAATCACAATGCTCCTAGATCATTTCACAAAATTGAAAACACCATTTTGAATAAGATTTAAATTATTTAAAATTCAGGCATTTCCTTTGCATAATGAGTTAACCAACAAATCACATATTTGGATATAATATGAACTGAATTTATTTAGCAAACGACACAAATGTCTAAACCTTTTATGTTGTCAAGCTACTCACTATGTTTTTATAGTGATTCACATGGCAATTAAATAATTTTAATTTCTGATGCGTAAAAATATATAAGCAACTTAAAGAAGAATATTGTAAGCATCCATAAATTATTCTTCAAACCTCATCTCTACAGGCAAGCATATATTCAAATAATTATGTAATGTAACGTTTTAGTACCTTTAAGTAATGGACATAAATAATACTACATATATTTACGTATCACATCAATTTTTTTGAAATTTTTATTTGTATCTATAGTCTTTAATAAAATCATTCAATAAGGATAACGGTTACGCATTTGAATAATTTCTTAATGCTAAAACCACCTTCTGTGTGCATATAACACTGCCAAAGGATCACCCAAATGGGAAACTTAATTAAGTAAATAAATACTTTGGCCTGCGAAAAGCGGAAAACAAAAGTGAGGCTCCAGAGTTTTAGGAACTTCCAGCAATTACGAACAGCAGTGAAATGTAGTAAGTTGTGGAACTAAACGACTCAATTCTGAAAACGAGGAGACGTTATATTTAACTGCATATTTTCATTTGTAACTGAGCGTATAACGAGAAACGAGAAATTAAAAAAAAATAGTGCAATAAACAAACGATACTTAAATCACCTTACAGAGTATAAAATACAAGTTTATAAAGGAAAATAAAGCTTTTAAAAATCGAGGTAATTAATCCAAGAATATTAAATTTCTTAATTTAACAAATGATATATATTTTAAATTATCTGTATTTGTTGAAAGATTGGCTTAGTTTCAAAATAAGGCGGGAACGACAACGTCGCGGAATAGTTTTCCATTGGTTACACTTAAAATGTACACGAGGACAAATTGCAAAAACATTTTTAAAAAATTAAATGAATTATTTAAAAAAAATAGAAATTATATATTCCACTTTTCTGCACGTATAAAAGATATTTCTATTACGTACCTCAAAGTCACGTGGTCTCCAGGTCCTACGTAGGGAAGCGTAGTTCTCCACATGGGTGGAGAACCAATGGGAAACGTAAGAACACGCGAACTGGCGGAACACAGCGCCAGCTCCGTTATCAGAACTGCTCGCGCATGCCCCACAACACACCCTCGCACCAATGCATACACGGCGAAATTAAATTGCAAATAAATAGTAGTCACACTTTATATGCATATATGCCATGTATTATTTTACTTATCACAATTACTGGGGTTTAGTATCTGAGCTACTGACCTGGCTCTGTCTTTCGGCCCTGTTGAACGGAAAAAAATTAAAAATACAGCTAAGATCAACCGAGTTTCATTTTTTATTTTCTAAATAACATGCAGAGTTGCATGACAAGAACAAATTTAAATGCATCCGATGTATCGACTGCTGATAACTCAATTTTCTTTGAATTATTAAAACTGGAATACGGAAGTTATTAAAAGTGTTTGTCGGGAAGTTCGTTTTTAACAAAAATAAAAACTATGGAATGAAAGGTTGTGAAATATTAACAAGGTAAATGACAGTGACATAGCAGAGAGGAAATCAGAAAGCAATGGGAATCAAGATGACGAAAGATATAACTGTAACAGACGCTTTACGGTTCGTTACATCAGTTTATATTTGTTTTATTAGGGGAAAAAAGAATCAGAACACGTAAGCGAAATCTCTGTAAGTCAAAGAGATGGGAGAGAGAGAGAAGAGAGTGGGAGTAGAGTCATTGTATAGGTTATGCCAGATTTAAATATTTGTAAATGTTTGAACTAATTTGTTTGATAATGAAATGTAAAGCATATTACTAATTTATAAATAAGGAGAGAAGTGGTTCTTATTCAGAAAGAATAAATGTATTCATGTAATAATAAACGATCATATAACCGTACGATGGAGTTGCGTATACTAATTACCTGAAATCAAATGAATATCCATAAGCTCTTACATTTCGAGTATAAGATGACTAATGGTTGAATAATGTTAGTATTGTGAGAATGTAATTATAAAACGTTACACATTGCTGACGTTAAATAGATCCTTGCTCTTTCAAAAGGTTTGCCAAGTGGCCGCAATAAATTTTCTCATTTTGATGAATTATTTACAATTTATCATAATAACGACCTAAGTTTCATGCGATATCCTACATTTTATGTCTACTTTACTTCTACCATCCCTAGTTATTTCTGCCCAAGTATAAAAATTCCTTACACCGACCATATCAACAACCACTTTTTCCCATACTATATTCCATTATCTTGGTTTTCCCCTATTAATCCTAATATCGAACTCTTTCTCCAGGACCACGTTAATGCCATAATATCTTGGTTATTATTATGTAGAGGTTATTTATGTAATAAACGTATAAAATGTAATTTCTCATTTCTCCAATACTTCTAATTAATTGTATTAATTATTTTTATTTGTCTTATTTTCTCTGAATATTTTATGTAGCGTATTGCATTATTGTATTCATTTCTGTTATGAAATAATCCAAAATTGAGAAATAGAAGGCTTCATTTACACTAAGAAGCAACAACCCCAACTTTCCGGACCTCTTCAGTTCATTAATTAAACTCTTTTTGGAAATTAATTTTTCAACTGTAACACGAAATTCATATAAGATTTTAATTAATGATCTGAAGAGGTCCCGAATATTTGGGACCAAAACGCCTTAATTTAAAGTAAACTTCTTTCAATTCTGTCTTTTGGCCGTACATTTTTATTATCACATGAAATGTTGTATTCTGATAACCATTAAATTCAAAAATAAAATTTGTAGAACATATTATACCAACTAATTAATAGTTAGAACACTGGATACGCTAAATCAAGTGAACAATGCAGATTTTATTAAGCAAAGAGCCGTACTGACATGAAAATTTAATCTTGAAGTGTGAGAATTGCTACATCTAGGTTGGTCTTTGAGTGAATTAGATATATGGACTTTATGAATGATGGAAGAAAAACATAGTTTGACAGTTTTGAAATGTGAAATCGGAGGAGAATTGAAAGAAATAAAGTAGGTAGAAGTTCTAAAATATGAAGAGGCACTAAAAAACTTTAATTAAAAATTTTAAGCTGCTGACGTAAGTCAGGCAGCGTTCTCCATTTTGATTCTATCAATGCTTATTATTCGTAACTTCCGTGCTATCTTAATTTCCTATTGGTCCTCCCTTTCCCTCTTTTACTCTTAGATGACACCCTTCTTCTCAAAATTATATGAAATAGGATGTCGCTATCAAATATTAAAATCATTTCTGGCTTATTTAAGTTATAGATGTATATTACATCGTCTACAATTATTTTGGGCGAGAGTATAGTTGGAGGTCCAGGTTATATTCGTTAAAAAGTGAAATGTTTTGTTTCCTGTTTCCTTAATTCTTACTTTTACGTATCCATGATCTATTTTTATATATCCATCCGTACTCTCCTGTTATCTGTAAGATCCTACAATTTTGTCTTGTAACTTTACTCATAATGGTTCAATTCCAAGACTATTAACTCTCATTAATACCACCTTACACTTATTCTTTTCGCTTGATGAGAGATTAACTGTGTTTGTCCTTCTGCTTTCATAATTAATATCAAAATCTTAGTTTCACGTAATATTAAATGTCTCGTCAGTAATTCTGTGACTGAAAAAATTATATATGCGTCAATTTCATTCAAGAAGGTTACATTTTCCATCCACAAATTTCAAATACGTTCCTTAAAATCAGTAACCATCTCATCAACAATTCGTAAATGTGTGTTGTGCTACAGAGTCCAGAAGTGAGTGCACTGCAAAGAAGTCTAACTTGAAGGCGATGACTGAAGATACGATTTCTCTGAGTAAATATTGTCTTTACTACCAACTTTTAGATTATTTTAACAGACGTAGTTAAATATAAATAAAACATTGTACAGATATATTTGTACATTTATGAACAGCTATTTTAGCTTAATATTTATATTAGATCTTTTAAAAAAGATTTTTATTTGTTCGGTTCCTAACGGGACTAACGCCCGTTAATGTGGGACGAATAAATCAATCAGGTTTTTGTGTTACTGTCTCGGGTATTTTTTGTTTAAAAATTCCCTTTAAATAAGAAACTTAGTCCATCTTCAGTAAATACGTCACTTCTAAGGAAGTATGCATTTATTCACAATATAAAAATAATAAATTACATCATACGCCAACAGGAGTACATTAAATTTTGTCCAACTGGCCGTGACTGTAACTGTGACTCTTTCACGATTTTTATTTATTTCAGCGCTTTAAGACTTACCGAAACCATATATATGTACGTATTCCGTATAAAAAGCAATGAGTCTACAGGAAGGGTGGTGGAAAATAAAATCGTCCCATTGAGGCAGTTTGCCCAACATAATTAAACTTATTAAAATTATTTTATGCGAACGACAGTATTATATACTCCGTCGAGGTATAAAGATGGGTTCATTGAATAGCATTGAGAAAACCCCAGTGGCGGTGTTTAAAGGATATGCAATGGAGAACTGTTTTGAAAGTAAGTGCCTCTTTTCTTAAAATAATTATTTTCTAAATATTTTATTAAAAATCATTGCATTGAATTCAGAAAAAATCTCATATTTGATTTCACAAATAAAATTAATTAAAATTAAATTGTTTTGAAACTTTCTAAAAGTTATATCAAAAGTGAAAGTAGCCACTGTAAGCCGCCAGACGCTTGGCATTCCAGCAATTTAGCAGTTCACCACGAGACATGAACGGGAACTGTTCTTAGAGAGTTCGCGAAAGGATGCGGCAGACGAAGTATTGGGATTCGAACAAATAACCAACATCATGCTAGTGAAACACCGAACCTCATGTCATATATGTCATGACACGACTGGGGGAATATGGTGGTGCGTTTATGTAACTGGTGACCATCGTTTTACAATAATCTGAAAAATGTTTCAATTAACTCTTTTGTTGATTTTATTTTGTAAAATTACTTGGCACCCATATATTAATGATTGGTGGATAGAAGTGTAAAAATGAGTACGAGAACACTGAGCAGTCGAAAAAATATAATATTTCGAACATTGGCACCGCCGCAGATTGGGTGTTACCTTACAATATATATTACTACTAATGATGTTTAACTATTATCATGACAATAGATAATTCCCTACACTTCTCACTGTTGCGTAATTCCTCAAATAATAAATTTAGAATCAATGTCCATATAATTATTAAGATATTACATTATTTTCCGTTTCCTTTCACTGAATTTTATTAATAGCAACACTATCATTTGTACAATAAATTCCTATCATAAACCGTTAATACATCATTGGAATTGTTTTATACACTTTCGGTGTGCCCTAGCGCATATGCAGACTGTTCCAACCCCGAATGATTCTACTTATAAAGAAAAATTTACCTGTACCAATTTTCTCAATCAAATCTGATTTTTGGATAAGCAAGTGAAAGGTAAATAAAACTATTTACATTTTTTTTCGTGTGTGCCTTGTTACCAGGAGCGTGCAAGGTAACTTCAGTTATTTATCTGAATTGTGTCCAGTGCCAGAATGTGCTTATTCTTATACGGATCCCATCATGCTGTCCCATACTCTATAATAAATCACACTAAAGTTCTATAATCAACGATCTTAGTGTCACTGTATCTTTTCTTTACAATCCTGGTTACATAGTATAATGCTTTATCTCCTTTATGGTCCTCTGAATTTATATGTCGCCTCTATAATAGAACTTTACTAATCGTTACTACAGTTAGATACTTCTATTAATTCTCTCCTAGCTTTTAATTTGCACCTCAGCTTTACAAAGTTAATAGTCTAGCTTTTGGATGCATTTAATTTCATTTTATTTAGCAGAAACTATATTTGGTCTAATTCTGTAAATATTATAACATTTCTCGATATAATAGAGCACAAATTCTGATCCTCCTCAAAAACTTGAATAAGAATATAAAAGGACACAGAAAGATTTCTTATAATGCCATACGCATTAGTATCATTCGAAAATTAATTTGTGTAATTTAAACGTCGACCTACAGCAAAGTGGCAAAATTGATCAACCATTTCATTTTCAACATTTTTTACTCAAATGCAACATTACTACAATAGTACCATAAATTATAATCATTCTACAATAATTTTACAGACAAATAATAATGATACATAATTTATTACTGGTTGGTGGTGTAACGGCCATTTTAAGGTTTCGGTGGAAAGATATATTGTATTATGTATTAAATAAGAATTTTTAATCTTTTATGAAAAAAGAATAGCGTGTCGTGGCATCTCTTAAACGTGAGAGGACTGCTAGGCATGATATATAAATTATGATTTTAAATGCTCAATTAATGTAATGCAGTTCATCGACAGTTAGTGAAATTTTTCTGTAAAGACATGTTGTGTTATTCAGTTATAAGACTGGTCTGATGCAACCTTCCATGCTAATATATCTTGCGCAAATCTTTACATTTACGCATAATAGCACATCAAACATCCTCCCTAATCTGCTTAGCGCATTCCATCCTTTCCTCTTCTGTTCTTACCCCACACACTTCCCTCTAATGCTAATTTTACAATACCCTCAAGTCTTAAAACGTGACCTATTAACCTATCTATCCCTTCTCTTGGTCCTAACATATTAAATAACGCTAATTTAGTATTGAAAATAAGCGTGGATTTCAGTGCTAGTTAACAATTAAAAAAATACTATTTAAAATAACCGTAACGAGTACGATTAAGCAATATCACCTTATTAATTAAAAATTCTACAAAATAATTTTTTAATTTTCACTTTTACGAAGGTCCCATTCACTAACAGTGTAAAATTTTTCAGGCAGAATGGATTCTTAAAACGTGGCCTATTAATCTATACCTTCTCTTGGCCAACGTCCTCCATATTGTTCGCTCTTCCCCTATTCAGTTAAGAACTTCCTCGTTAGAGCCTCTATCCACAGATCTGATTTTCTGCATTCTCCTATAGCACCACATTTCAAAAGCTTTTATTATTTTCCTTTCTGCAACACGTTTAGCACCCATATAAAGTCACACTCCATACAAACATTTTTATTAATAGTTTATTAATATTCACAATTATATTACCCGCAAGTAACCTCTTTTTGTGAAAGCCTTCATTGCCTGTGCTATCCTAATCTTTATGGCTATCATCCCTAGTAATTATGCTTCCCAAGTAGTAGAATATCTTAATTTCCTTCAAAATATCTCTTTCCAATCTAACACCCCTCGTTATTGCCCTTTTTTCCAGTACTACACTCCATTACATTGGTTTTCCCTCTATTAATCGTCATATTGAACTTTTTCTCCAAGAATACGTTCATTAATTTATTATGTTCTTTTTCAAAGTCTTCTTCTGACTACCCTAATACTAAAATATCTTCGGGTTTCGTTTCTTCTCCTTACAGCATGATTCCTTTTCCATATTGCGGTTTAACTTCCTTCATCGTCTATTCTATATAAGCATCCTTGTCTTAATCCTTTCTTGATTTCTGATTTATTTTCTTGATCTTCAATTCTAATTACTGCTGATTTCCTTCAGTAGACGTTATGTATAAGCCTCCTTTATCGATATTTTATTCGAGTGCTCTTCAAAATCCTTAATAATGTGTTCCAGTTTATATTATCAAACACTTTTTTTAAATCTACAAAAGTCATGAACGTAGGCCGGTTTTTCCTTATCCTGTCTTCTTAAATTAGACGCAAACTCAATATTGCTTCTCTTCCAAAAACGAAACTGATCTTCTCGTAACTCGCAATCTATTTGACGTTCCATCCTCCTATATACTATTTTCGTTAATATTTCCCGTGCATGAGATGTTAAAAGAATTGTCCTGTTCTGTTTGCATCAATCAGTCCTTGTTTTTTTCGGTATGAGTATAATTATGTTCTTACTAAAATCTTCTGGTATTATTTCTGTTTCGCAAAGTATCTGGAACAGCTATGATACTGTTACTTCGCCCAAGATTTAATAAATATAATTTTTTATTCATTTAGATCGTAATTAGTTATTTTACTAACTCGTAATAGTAGATGGTGGTATTAAACTCGTCATAGGGGGACGAGTTATCTATCACCTAAATGTCATGTTCTAGACGGACAACCTCAATAATATTTAATTCGATGCGTCGTTATATGTTCCAAAAGTACCTATGTTATGGAGGATGCGTGGATTTAGCTGAGTGCGAACACAACTCTGAGACGTTGATTGATGTTAGGGTTCTATTAAATATTGTTGGGAATACAAACTTAGACGTATATCACGGCTTGAGATTATTTCAGGGCGAGCATAATATTAAAGCTTCATAGCGCGTCTTTGATCGACAAGGAGTAACAATTAGATTCTTGTCGTCGAGTACACAGAAAAAGTGACGCATGAATACGGCTAATTTACGTGAGAGCAGAGGGTTTTTCTGATTGAATGGCGCTTGTGTGGGCCCAATCAGGCGACGGATCTCTCTTCCCTTCGGCTGCGTGTGTCGAGTTTATTGGCTGTCGGCGGTTATAATTCGGTTACACGCTAACTCGGTTTGCTGCCTGCTACCACGAACTTCTGCCGAAAGTAACAGGAAAAAATATAAAAGAATTACCGCTGAGAAGCGAGAAGTTTGCGGCGGAGACACAGAGCAAAGTTGGTTCCCCGAGAGCAGGTCGCCACTCAAAGGAATCGCTTTTACTTAATGAAGCGGGGGCTTTGTTGGATTTACAGACGCTTTCTTGAGGTAACTGATACGTTTAGCATATTTCGACCTCCTTTAAATTCCGCCACCTCATTTCCTGAAGCGGTGAAAGGGTTAATGGTATAGTCTGCACGGCCTTTAACTTTTCTTGTATGTCTCTACTGCCATTAATGACATTAAAATAATTTACGGTCATTACTCCAGTGGAAGATACAACACGTCTCTCATCACATGGATTGAAGTTACCTTGAAAATTATTTACATTTGAAGGCATGTCTTACTATTCTCCTTTATTTCCGTAGAATACATACACCGCTTACCGTTTTAACATTAAGTGGTTTGGTACGAACCTAAAGAATTAAAGAAATAATTTGATTGATTTGCGGTATAATATATAGCGTTTATAACCATTGTACTGCAAAAATACGATTATTTATTTAAACTTCGACACTGATAGATTTATTGTTGTTTCCGTTAATCCTCGATTGAGGAAATAGGATACGTCATATATTAAAAATTAAAAATGAACAAAATAAAGTTTATTAAATACAAATAAACTTAAAATAAATTAGTAAAAGAAAGTGTATATAGACAAAAGTCAATATAAACACAACACGGACACACACTGGGAAACACAAACAAGCACACACTGAGGAACACGGAATGGAGTTTTAACTACTTGGAGCTCTGCGACCAGGAAACTGTCCTTCCGTCGTAGCTCCAAACAAAAGAGCAGAAAAAACTGAATAGAAATTTTAAGATATGTGATGTGCTATTTTATAAGGCAGCTCATTCAACACTTTTTGCAGGAACCTTGATTTAAATACTAGAAGGACGATTAAGAAAATCCTGTACTGAGTAAAACGCGCCATTTAAAAGAATAGTTTTACTCTGCTTCACGAAGTTTTTGTAGGTACTATTTTTAACCTCTGGCGGAAGGCTGTTGTATAAAATTATCCCGGTATTGTGAATAATTTTCTGGTGTAGAGCAAGGCGATGCTTGTCCGACCTTAGAGCTGAACGATTTCTAGTCGCGTATTCATGAAACTCGCCATTTGTTTGAAACAAATTAGTGTTTCGCTTTACAAACTTTAATATTTCATAAATATATAGCTTGGCAAAGTAAGTATTTGCAAACTTTTGAAGAAAGGTTTGCAACTCGATCTAGAATTCGTGCTAGAAAGTATTCTAATTGCACGCTTTTGCAACTTAAATATGTGCACTAATTGTCATTATTATTATTTTTTTTCACGGTCAATTTTTTGCAGGATTTCACAAATCTGTATAGTGCTGCCGCACAGGTTTCGTTTCGGGCTAATTCAATTAAGTTTCCGGCGATGTCATCAGACTCGAGGCTGTCTCTTAAGTTCTCGTCGCTGCCTGTCGAACTTGGGGTGATGTATCTTATAGTCTTCACAATTTCTTCTTGTACTATTGTAACATGTAACCGTCCTCATTTATAACAACGTTCGATTAACGTGAACTACGATATAATTTGTTTATAATTTAATAATCCTCACGTGAAATTATTTAACTTAAGATATTATACCTTGGTTAATTACCGTTATGCTAACTGTATTTGCATTGGCCCGTTTAAAAATTTTTGCGTTTAAAGTATGAGTTACGTTACTCCTTTACACATCAGAGATGACGTCAAACGAACTTGTTACTAATGTCCAATCGTAACAACTGTATGTGAAATGTAACTATCTGCCTTCCAAAATCCTTTAATGAAATAAATTTGTCATTTGTCATAAATGACAGGTGTTATTTGATGTTACCTGAATATTAATATTTATGCTACAAACAGACCATCGTTCCTTATTTAATCAGGTAAACATGGCAAACATGATGATAATTATAATTCAACTATTTAGTAACCATAAACTTTACTATTCTCCAATTTCGCTACATTATTCTTTCATGTGAGATATTCCAGTGTTCACAAATTAGATTTACTCAAATATTTGAACTTTAAAACAGGCTTCGAAAGTTATTTATAAACTATAACCATATATACTTACGGTTGGTATCTTTCTGATTCTCATTTCATCAATCCAATGAAGTTAAATATTTCCACTTTCATATATTTCGTTCATGCTGCTATAGTCTTCTCAAAATTCAATGATGAAATCTAATTTGGCTGCGACTTACAACTGTTAGACTCCCATGTGAGGGATGAACCTTTGTATGTTCACAATATTTTTTGCAAACTGACGCCGACAATATTATAAATGTTACAATTAAACTTAATTAAATTAAAACTATTACCATTATATTCTCTATAAATTAAAATTGACAAATCTTATAGATTTGAAGATGTCCTAGTTTCGAAGGAGCAGTCCAGCAGTTTTATTTTTCGTTCCGTTTTCCAAACATGGGCAAGAGTAGCAGATATGAAAGAACTTCTGAGAAACATATTGCGCCACGGAAGGTTATCTGCAGTTCTTACGGTAAAATCTAAGCAAATAATTTCTTCAGTCTGAGGGGATATTTTCATTCGGAAACCGCAAAATCCTTAAAGGTTTATTTACAGTAAATCTAATAACAAGAGAACTTTCATGGAAAGCGCAAATCAATGCTTGATATTAAATGTAGCTTTTCGCAGTCTTACACAAAATAAATTTTAAACGTAAGTAAGTTATATATATCTACAAATCATTGGAATTTATAGGTTTCTGCGAAATCATCGTTTAGAATAAGAAAAAACATAGATATATAATTATATACAAAAAAATTATTATTTGAATCAGTTGCTCTTCCACATTAAAACAAACACGTATATGAACATACACATTTATGTGTATAAATTATTTTCAATAGATTCTTTCCCAAAACAGTATATATAGAATTATTATTAATGAATGATTATTATGCTAGACCTAATTTTATTTTCTATCGAATTTGTATATCACGTATGCGTAGAGGCACCAATACGTAGAAATTTAACACCTAGTATTAATGCAACAATTTATTATTAGCGCTGAGAGTATATAAACAACTATATATTTTAAAACAATGGTTCCCAAATTTGGTACACTACTTTTCACAGTTAGTATTTGCTATAAAAAATTACTTCATTTTATATTTTACTCCTTAATTTCCTTAATTCAAAACAATACATGCTCAATTTAACCAAATATATTACTCAGTAAATTATTTTAATTAAATTCAGAAAAAAAAACTGAATATTTTTAAAGACGTGAAAATACAATCATGAATCCGAATAACTGTACTGTATTGCTGTAGTAATATATTTTACTAATTATTTTTCTAACTATTTATAACACATTGCGGATAAATTAAAACTGACAAATTTTATAGATTTTAAGTTGTTCTTGTTTAGAAGGAACATTCCGGGAATTTTATTTTGATTATTTCAGTTATTTTACGGTTAAAATAAGTGAATCATTCAGTATCTTAAAAATTTAAACGTAAATCACAGCTTGTAAGTGAAAAGTTGTCTGTTTAAAAATATTGAGTTTTCATTACCCTGTGCTTTTTATGAAATATAACGTTATTCAGGCAACAAGTATTCGCGTGAGGTAGTGAGGTCGAAAATAATAGGATTCTTAATTAAGTTGGAGCCACTTCAGTTTGTGGAAAGCGTCGCATCTTATTTCCCTAAAAAAGAGTAATTAGTTACATGTAGGTCTCATGGCCGAGAAATTCTGGACCAGTGATGTTTGGAAAACAAGGTTAACAGTCATACGACAGGGAATGTTTACTCCCATTTGTTTTACTTTTCTCCTTTCGCAATTTCCTTTTACTTCAATCCACGATCAAATCTCTGTGAACGGATACGTGACACTGATCGCGTTAAAATGTATGTTTATTCCTTTAACGAAATCCGTGACAGTTTTCTTTTTTTACACTAAGTAAGTCTGTATTTTCCCGACACCAAGAACATAGCTTTTAGGAGATTAAGATTACATTACTTAAAGTACTTTTCCAGAACTATCTCGATTTTCAGTAAATATAAGCGTAACCGGATTTCATTTATTCCTTAATTTCTTTTTCTTTATTATATATTTATTTGTTTGTACAAACTACAGCGC
Organism: Eucriotettix oculatus; assembly: GCA_034510155.1. Classification (NCBI taxonomy): domain Eukaryota; kingdom Metazoa; phylum Arthropoda; class Insecta; order Orthoptera; family Tetrigidae; genus Eucriotettix; species Eucriotettix oculatus. The sequence continues at coordinate 47,461,922 of CM067376.1, read as the reverse complement.
CGTTAGACCAAATAGGTAGATACCATACATGCGTTACAATAGAAGAATTTAGAAGTATGAACATTCATGTACAATAACAAAAGTGAACATTAAATTAGATTACAAATTAGGAATATGCTTGTTATGAGAAAATGAAAAGTCTTGCGCAAGATAAGAGAGCATGGAGGGTTGCATCAGACCAGTCTTAGGACTCAATACCACCAAAATAACAACAACAATTTTTTCTTATATCAATTCTCTGCTAAGGAAATGAGTCATTTCAAATTAAGATGTCTCCGTTATGCGCTTGAATGTTTCTAGATTTCAGTAATTTTATTAAAATGTTTCTTAAAAATACAAAATCAAATAATCCTGTTCTGAATAAACAAATGAAAATTCAAACTAAAACTGGATAAAGACTGCAACATTTATTGGAAACAAAAAAATCAGCCTGTATTTAGTCCTCAGGTGCTATGAGAATATTATTAACAAAGGACATTACGTCACTGTGAAATGTAAGAAAAACTAATTCCTTTAAAGGAAATATATTAGTAAACAATTAACGATAAGTATGACAGACAACTACAAAATATTTTGAACAAGAATTTAAAACCTAAACTAAATAGAAGCTTCGACCAACATTTGCAGTCCTTGTCAATATTTATAACAGTAATAAGAACAAAGAAAATGCAAATCAAAGACCAACCAGAAGTTGAAACTAACAAAGAGAATATATTGTATGGAACAAAATCATTTGATTAATTTTGATGATTCTGTTATTTTGGATAAGAAAATAAATATAAAGGAAAGGTTTATTTCTGAAATGTAACATAAAAAAACCAATGAATTGCCTGTTAACATTGTCACCTCCTATTCTTCCATTAGAATAATATTTCACAACCTGCTAAACAGTGGAAATAACCACTCCTACATATGGTTACCAAGTCTCGACAAATGTAACTAAATAAACAGGGATGTTGCTCAAAATAATTCGCCTCTTCGTGCGTGTGGATTTACGGTAAAGTTCAAAGTGATGAAACAAAAAAAACCTTTTTAATATACACTCTTTCAACTGCTAATATTGGGAAAAATTTAAATTATCGGTAGGGTGCCCCTCTTTGTTGAGTGGATTAAAATTCACACAAACAAACAAAAAAATTAATTTATGCCTATCATTTTCCCTATGTGAATGGGAAATTTAAAATCAATTACAACACGTTAAAACGAAACAACACAAAGTACTTTAATCTTTCGGTAAAAGGTTTTTACCTTGCAATTAATTCCTCAGACAACAGAAAGATTTCGTTCAATCAATACTAGATTCATACAAAACACCGCCATAACTCTCGGTATGTAAGAATCTTTGAAAAAAGCAGAGAGAGTACGAGGCTTCCCAACGCAGTCAAGTCGACCATGCAGTCAATCTGTAATTAATCTGAAACTTTACAATAAAAATATAATAAACAGAATGTTCATACCAGAGTAACAGGTCGTTATAATACAAAACACACTGATCATTTACAAAATATGTACGATGGAGTATTAAATTGACTTCGCTAGATTCATCTTTTGTTTATCATTTGAGTTTATATTATCTTCGTTCTTCTTGCTTCAATTGGTTATAAATATTGACCAGGATCACAAATGTTGGTCGGAAAATTATTTTAGTATAATGTTACAAATTCGTGTTCTAAATTTATAGTAATTGTCTGTTATACAGGCCGTCAATTAGTAATGAATAAAACGTACTGCTTCAGACGATTATGACATATTTCGCAACTCTAAAAGTCAATGTTAATAGAGGATTGTTTTCAAATACTATATTTCCGCGTTTTATTACTCAAGACATTGAAATTTAATATTGACGCCGATATATTGCTTATTAAAATATTAGGAATCATTGCCGTTTATGGAGAAACATATAAAATAATAATATCATTGGACTATATTCTAAGAATACTATGGATAATGTATAATAAATACATTATATTTATTATTTCCGAAATGTATATATTATTGCAATCGTCAAAATGATCACTGCTCGAGAAATTGATGGGAAGTTTGAAATTCACTAATGTGTGTATAGAAAAATGTTATATTCATCACTGGTGATAAAATAATAAAAAATTTAGGATCTTATATCTCAATGAAATGCAGATTTTATTACAGGAATTTACAAAAACAGATTTAGAAAATGGAGTTGAAGACAACATTTTAAATGGCATGTTTTAGGGATTAAGTAATTGAAAAAAATGGCTCCTGGGATTGATATAAAAATGGGCAAGTAAATTATTAACAATATTACAGATAGAAGTTTAATAATAAGTTATTATATAATAATAAATGTAATAAATACGTGTAGCGCAGTAGGATTCCTCCCTAATTTTATTCGAATTTTTGGATTTTTGAATGATCTAAAGGTTCAGCGAGAACATTCTTTCTCGGCGACAGGCAGGTAAGTAGTGGTTTTTCCCGGCGCCAGGGTGCCAGACGGGAGACGTGCCTGTGTCCGGGTTTATGAGATTGTTGAAGGAACGTTCACCCTTCAAAATTTCGGAAGGACACTGTTCTCTTTTTCATGGAAAATTTCCTGCGCTGGGCGAAGGACGCATGAGGATTGGCGAACCTCCGACACGTGTGATAGCGTTATAGGGGAATATACGAGTTTAGGTGGGAGACGAGAATATGAAAAGTAGGTCAGAGTTGTTCAAGACGTTGAGAAGGCGATGAGGCAGAGGAGGAGAGTTGATCAGGACGTGGAACGGAGGAGGAATCTGGAGAGTGGAACGGACGTTGAAAGGATGGAGAAATTGTTGCTCTTTACTGAGAAATAAATGAGAACAAGGAAGGCCAGAGTGAAGAAGAAGGAAAACTGGGTTTTCCCCAACCACCGGCAGTACCAGGTCCAACGCACTTTCCACCAGCAGAGGGCAAATTTAAAATTCAACCAAAAAGAAAAAGGAAGTCGAAAGCCAGAGAGTGATCCAACACGAGGATGTTCCGTTCGTTTAGTACGTGCATCGCGAGGCGTAGGAAGATAAAACAGGTTCGTCAATAAATAACGAAAATCTCAGCTGAAAGTGGAAACCCCAGTAAGTAATTAACCCTCTGATGTTTAAAAATCGTCCTCTTTAATTAATTTCTTTGTTTGTAACAGCGAGCAGAACCCCTTGAAGTAATTGTTTTTATAAATAAAATTATTATATCATAAAACGAAAGTAATTTTGTTAAATAAATTAAATAAAACCTCCTAATCATTTGCATAATCTATATGACTTATATAAAATATAACATCTAATACGCTATATCTTGATTTACAAATTTCTTCCCGCAGTTCCACAGAATCTTTTGTTTAATTTTCTACTTCAATAACCGCTATTTATAAACGTACATTTATATAAATGTATCGATCTTTGGTCTCACACCTATATCCTTAAATTTCAAATGAAAATGTTACAAGGCATTGTAACTGGAGACTCTTTTCTATTCAACAATACGTAATATTTCTCACTTTCCTCAAGAAGGCCTTGTTGTTATTAGAAAGTCAACGGCAGAGAACACAATACATAAAGGACAAGTTAAATTGCTTCCCCACTAACTTTGTGATTACATACTTGGTCGATAACGTACCAAAATAGATTACTCGAAAATCTAATCGGATGTAGTAAGCTAGAGTTTTCAATTGACACAAACTTCATTAGCCTTCAGATTTCTTCATTAAATCTAACATTAAAATGCCTATTTATCTTAAATTCCCTTGCATTAATTATAGGTTATGACGGTTATTTCCGTTCATTTCAGCTTCCAAATAAATACAATACAATGTTGAAAATTTTGGGATTCAGTCTAAACAGCTGATATAACATCAAAAGTATATATTTTCCTGTCCTCCACGGGTGATGTACAAACGGTTTTATTGCCACGATAAAATTTGATCAATTACAACTTTGAAATAAAAATTTCTTCAATAGTAAGTTAGTAGTTATTTTTCTTGGAAACCATAATAAATACCATAAACGTGGTCCTCGAGAAGCAGTTCAATATGAGGATTAATAGAAGGCAAATCAAGGTAATGGAGTGTAGTATCGAAAACAGTCAAATAATAAAGGGTGTTAAATAGGAAAGGGATATTTTGAAGAAAGTTAAGGAATTCTGCAATATGGGCAGCAAAATAGCTAGGAATGGTAGAAGTATAGTAGACACAAAGAGTACGATAACTCAGGCACGGAAGGTTTTCGCAAAAAGAGAAATTTACTTACGGCCAATATAAGTGTGAATATTAAAAAATCATTGCAAAAAATGTTCGTATGGAGTGTGGCGTTATATTGGTACGAAACATGGACGATGGAGGTGCAAAAAGGAAAAGAATAGAAGACTTTTAAATGTGGTGATATAGCAGAATGTTGAAAATCAGATGCGTGGATAGATTAACTAACGAGAAAGTTGTAAGCAGAATAGGGGAGAGTGAACAATATGGAGGACATTGACCAAGAGAGAGGATAGATTAATAAGCCACGATTTAAGACATGTAAAATTAGCATTAGAGGGAAGTGTGTGTGGTAAGAACAGAAGAGAGAGACGAAGGATGGAATACGCTAAGCAGTTTAGGGAGGATGTGGGATATGGTAGTTATGCGAAAATGAAATGACTTGCGCAAGGTAGGTTAGCATGGAGACCAGGCTTAGGACTGAATACAACAGATATTTTTCATAATTTCAACTCGTGTATGTGGTGTTTTGGAAACAAAGTGTCAGTCATAAAGGAAAAATGTAAACAAGATAAAAGTGAAATTAATGTGCCATGACATGTGAGAACTATGAAAAACTAGAGAGAGTACGAGGCATTCCCAACACAGTCAAGTGAGCTCCGCGGGCAATTTGTTTTGATCCCTAAAATTTTAATTGAGATTCGTTGAGTCAAAAATTTAAACAACAGTGGTTTACGGCGCCAGATAAATTGCGGCATCAACTTAAATTATGACATTCATTTTGCATTTCAATTTCATTTAATACTATAGACCCTGGACAGGTTTCAAATGCAGGAACGGTAGTTCCTGTTAATTTTATAAATAAGTTTTTATCACGTTTTGGGAGTAACAGGCTACATGTGACCTCGGGCAATCCTTTAACGATCCCACGCGGTGATTCGTCAAAAAGTGATCCAGGGGAAGCCCCAGAAACCCACATCAGGTAACTCGCTTTGCGACAGTGAGACGGTAAACCATTTATTCCGGGGCTAAGACTTGACTGCTGCAGAGGCAAGAGGACTCCAGCATAAAAAATCTCCAACTGGTTAGACATTTTAACAGAATATCAAATTCGAGGGGAAGGGAAAAATTGTCGTTCAAGGAGATTAGAAGATGGAGTAGGAAAAAATGGTTCCAAGTGCTGCAAAGGACATTAGTGCGCAACGAGTGAATGTTTGTGAATGTTCGGCAGTAGTTTTCAAGTGGATGGAATGGCAACTAGTATTAAATTTACTTTTGCTGGGGTCCTTTGGTAGGAAAGTCATGAACTAGATTTTGTATATTGGTAATAGTTTACGAGAGAAAAATTGGTATGATTTTTGATGCAGTGATTATTGAAACAATGTTCAGATAGCGTTAAAATGATTTTCGAAACACTTATCAATAATAACTGGTGAAACGTTTTTGAACGATAGTGTGAAATGGAGTTTCAGAAAATTTCTGCAAGAGTTTTTGGCAGAGCTGATGAGCATAAGACCCACGCGGCAAGTGTTCCATATTTGCGTTACCTTCCTGGCCACTACGTTTATCGACGCGTCGGCAGGGCGTTGCTTTACTATATGAGCAACAGATTCCAGGAATATTTTCATGGAGCCTCTTGCCACGATATCATCTGTTTGACATATAAAATTATCAGTTAAACAAAATCAATTAACATATCAATTTTGTATTCACTTGTATGTAAAATTGTTGCCGTAACAAGATATACCTAAATATAGGAAGGATTGAATAACGTAGTGGTGCGCTTCTTTCTCTTTCTAAAATTAACGATTAATTTATTTTTGGTGTGTTGCAGACAAATCACCTGGAGCAGCGTTTTGTGGGCGAGCAACGTTCAACACGATTGCACGCTCGAGTGTAGTTTAAATGGGAACAGGCGGACGGTCCAGGACGTATATTAGATGTCATGGGTGGGGAGTCGGGAATATTGCTCTCCACTCCAGTACACCACCCAGCTCCAGGCATAAATGCCTATGAAGCTGCCGGCGTTTAACCCAGGCTATGGACCTTTCGTTTCCGGCGCGGCGTCGTTCTGATTAAAAAAAATAGGCCAGGTCCCTTAACTTCGACTGGTCGAGGCTTTGCTTTAAGTTCTAATTCAAACGAGTTTGTGTTAATACTTTTTAGATAAGTATATTCTATCGTCTCTCTCCCTTTTTTAGTCCTATGTGCCGACTTCAAGCAACTTAAATTCTCTCAGTCGTTATTTTATATTCTGGATACAGATTAAACAAAACCCTTATACATTAATAAAATTAAACTGAATAAAATAAATATGCTACTGATTGCATAAATATTTCACAATAGTTCCGTGTTTATGGAAAGAAATGAAACTTAACAGGCCTAAGTTAAAGATAGTAGTGCATTCGAATACGTATAGAAAGTAAGAAATTAAATTGAATTATACAGATAATATTACATTAAAAGTCTTTACAAAGTTCAACATTCTTTGTGTCTTTTTATATGTAACTGCTTCGGGTTTATGAACACTATTTAAAAGACGATTACATCACGTTTTCATCCTGCAGTGATATGCGTGGAGTAGTCCAATGGTGGGCAAACCCCGGCCCGCGGGCCATATCCGGCCTCGTGCAAGACCTGTCCGGCCCTGCATATTAATACGACCCTACCGACATGTTTACAGGTCTCATTCTTACTTCAATCCCCATATACATCAACGATCGTAAAACCAGAAAGTACCAAAATAAAGGGCACAACTATACCCCGAATAATAACTAGCTTAACTATGTAAGAATCTCGTAAATAAATTAGACAGCAACTCGTACTTGTTATTGACAAAGGAGTGGATTAACCACAATCGTCTGCATGCATTTTAATATTATACAATATTTACGAATCATAGTGTATAAAATTATTTTTGTGGGCCATCGGGTATTAAAAGGCTTCATGGGGCGAGGATAAATAATAAACGTAGATGGATTATCAACACAATTGAATTAGGTATTCACTATTACATTACACTAGCATTCGCAATGTATTCTAGGCCTAGCTGCAAACAGTAAATACAAAAATAATTACTTGGTAAAACAATGCTTAATTTAAACTGATATTACCATCGTTTGCGATTGATATCTAGCAAACTTTCTTACTCGACACCGCAATGTTTAAATTCTTCCGTAATGTCACAGCAGAGCTACAGTTCTTCAATTAAACAGTTGAGCTACTGTGTGTAATATAAAATATCAATTACAAAAACAATATTATGTCTCACACGTTTTTTTTGGCTCGGGGCACAGTTTACTTCAGGAATATGTTTTACTGACAAACATCTGAACACAATTCAATTTTTTCATTTACAGTTCCTACTCCCTCGACTGTATCCGCTACAACTGCCATTATTGCCCCCTCGACCATCAGCATCAGAAGTCCCCCCATCGCTCCCCCTTCAACGCATCAAAGCCGAAGAAACATCACTCTACAACAATTCCCACAACAAAGCTTGCTGAATATATTTGACGCTCAATAATCTCAATTACTGCCCAGTAAATCACTGCTAATTTATAGTTATATTATCAGAAAATTATATTTCACGTGGTCCTCAGGTCAGAGTTCAATGTTGATTGTCAGTTCATAAATAAAAACAGAGTTCGTAATCATTCAACGCAGCACACATGTCCTTTTTCCCGGACATGATATCTATCATTTCCACCATGGTAACATAATTTGTTTACATGTTACGTATATCTGCCAACATTCAATGACTCAAAAAGTAATTATTTATACCTATTACAAAAAGTTGACGTTCCTGATTAAGGTTATGAAATAATGCACGCTTCTTTATTTTAGGAATGGAAATATTTATTTCACTCACGGTTTTACTCGTTCTGATAATAAAATGAAAACGTCATATTGGATAACTTGTATAAATTCAAATATTTATTTTTCACTTCCATTAAAAATTTTATTAACATGTGACCACTTGTTGATGTAGAGAAATATTTGTCCCCAAAAAGGCGTGGAGCATTTACTCTTTGCAAATAAATTCAGCACAAAAATATTTATACATATCAACTCTCTTATTCGAGAATAGTACAGCAGCACAGTATCTAAATAAATAGACAATATGAAGATGTACATCATGGGAACAAATTCTGTTAATTTACAATACTCATATTAAAGCAATTTTAAGTCCTCTTTTTACATCTTAATCACAAATGCGAGTAATCGTTTGGAAACTTTTTAGAAATGATTTTGTAACTCTAAATTTATAATGTGAAGTGTGCATTGGGTTGTGGCGATAATTGTTAGGTTCATGTTGAACGCAGCATCCAGTTTTTAATTCAACTACGCTTTGCCACCTAATAGGAGCTATTTTCTATTCATACGTAACTCTTCAAGCAGTTGCTCAATTTCAATATTTCTTAGTTCATATCTTAAAGATATTGTAGTGCGCATAAAGCATTCAGCTATTTACAAAAAATAAAAATAATATGTGGGAGAAAGAACCACCTTGGAGGCTGACGGGAAAATCCCATTGCATCTTAGTACGCAAGCGGTGAGACTTGGCCCTATCCGATATGCCTTTGGCTGTGAGTTCGACGGTCCTAGAAGGACAACCATTCTCTCATACAAGCCGGAGTCACGTAAAATTGAGAAATTATCTGTAATTGGTGGGGTCTGATCACGTAACTGAAATTCTACCCCGTAGGAAGGGTGAAGATTTGTTGAACTCGGAGGTAGGAGATCTATACAATGACAGTTATCGCTTGAAGTTGGAAGAAGGAAGAAGTGTGGGGGGAAGGGAGAGAGAAAATATGAATGTATGAGTTCTGAACCGTATGTCATGAAACGTGATTCAGAAGGAAAAAAGGCGCCTCACTGGTACCCGAATGCAGACTCCTTCATACACAAGAAAGAAACAGATTAGCTGAGATCTGAAACTTCGCCGAAGCTGAAATCTGGATTACTCACTCGAGTAACACCAAAGACCTATGAATCCGAAACGTGCCGCCTGCTCACCTGCCACGGATTGAGAGGGAAGAATTTTGCACCTCGACAGCGGCATCGTCCTGGACACGGAGAAAACCGTTACCTGAACCAGCCGAAGGACGATAGATAGATTTATTTCGTGACAATGGGCTGAGCCCGGTGTCAACATGCGTTTAACATTCCAATAAAGGAGACTGGTGTGTTAAAGATTTTCACTGCAACGCATAGAACCGAAATACTTCTACATAATATGACCGCAGATAGGACCCGTGTATTCATATAATTTTCATTAATAATTCATTCAGAGGCTCGTGTCCTATTAATAGTTCTGAGTAAAATTAGACGTCCTAAATATGAAGATATTTATTTATATTTCAGTAACTGTTTTGTGTAACGTAACTTAAAGGACCGTAGTTCATATACAAATTATATTTAAAATAAATCATTTATCCTTTACATTCAAAGTTTTTTAATTTAAATTAAATCAAATCCAACACCCCAAAAATTAGTTGCGACATTCATCGCAGATGTCTCTAAAAATGATTAATTTGGAAATAAGTGAAATTAAATTAGATATATAAAGATAATAAGATTGAAGTTTTTTTGGTGAATTTTTTGTACAAACAGTTCTCACGCTTGTAACCGTGCGGGATTGTCGTAGAGCGACGTTTCGATGACTGGCGAAGATGATGACAGTCAGTTAACTAAACGTCGATCTACGTAAATTCCACTCGGTTAGAAGCCTAAGAACGGTTTGTACATGTACGATAGTGATTAATCTTTAAATTTATTTTGGCGCTAACAATTGAATTAAAAAGTAAAACCTGTTACATTTACTCAAATTGAAACAGAGATATTATATGCATATAGTTCCCGGATTTTAAATAAAAACAAATATATTCGTGAGTACATTCTTCAGCCAGGGAATCCGTAAATATTTGTCCAGAGATAGAATTTGCCTAGAGAAAACTTTCCACAAGGAGGAAACAATCAAATTTTACTACCGGAAGCTTGGTTGGGCTTCTCCATACATCGTGACAAAGTTTCCCCTCGAGCCAGCCGTGACTGAATCCAGCGCGGCGGTCTTAAGGCCAATAACCTTCCACTTACAGCGGCCTGTTCCGCAATCACTACACAATCTCCCAATTTCCTCTGCTCGGTCGCGAATAAAATGGATCTGCCTGTTCGGATATCTGCACAGCAGTCACCACTGTCGAACTTTGAGTGTCGCTGTTGTCGGCCGCTGACACAATTATATCCTGATTCATGTGTTCAAGATAATTATTTATCAAATTGTAGCAAGAGCTGGTCTTTGTTAACCGTAAGAGAAATGAAATGTAAATTTTCTTGTCAAATTGGTTTCAGAATCAAAATAATGGAATTATATTTGCTACTACTATTTCTACTGAAAGAACCTAAAGTTCAGCATATGTACTTTAATCTATATGTAAAATACGAGTAACCACGTATATTTAAGGGGATATTAACTATTTAAGTGAACTATTCATATACTAATAATAAGATTTTGATAATATAAAAGAAATACAATAAATTACTTGATCCAAGAAAACATATTTACATTCATAATTACAATTTTGATATTTCTATTGTTATGCTGGTACTTCGTTCGACAACTGCAACTACATATATATTTACAAACATGATTTTTTTGATTAACAGGATACATGAGGGTGATCCTGAAACAGGCAACTCCCCTTTAATAGCATAGGAAGGGAATTGAAAAGGGGGAATGCGGAAAGTAGAGCAAGGTAGTCAAGGGTTAACTAGGGCCCCCGGGCTATGGTTTAAGGATCCTACCCGGTGTTTCACCTAAAGAGATGCAGGGAAAACCCTATAAAACCTGCATCAGGTAGGTCGGGCATTGGGTACTATTCTCATGCCCTTCCGAATGACGGGAGACGAGTTTGCTGTGGGGACGCAGCATTCCCTTCTCCGTGTCTCCACCAGTTTCAGGAGGCAGTTGGCCGACTGATCCAATGGGATCAGCGGACAGCTCTTGCCATATGCCCAAGGTCTTTGACCCCGGAACATATACCTCCTAAAATAGGTGAAGGTGTCTCGGCATATGAGAACTTTGATAAAAAGTACCCAGAGAGAGTGCGAGGCATTCCCGACATGATCAGGTGAGCCACGCAGTCACTCTGGGCTGAAGCGCCCGCGAGAAAACTCCAAATATGAATTCCTTAAATTTAAACAATTCAATCTCTCGCCTGAGGGTAGCATTTATTGGCCTTTTCATAATACAAAATATTTTACACAAATCTACTCAGGCCTGACAGCACATAAAATCAGAAAAGAGTCATAGGGGTAATTACCGTGTCGGCTTAGTGCAGGTTCCAGTCCTTCCCCCTAATTGGGTCGCCTCTCTCAAGATAACAGCTGCCGACCTCATATTCTTCCTGTTTCCAGACGAATTTCAAAATCTCCCTTGCCACAATTTGAACCAGACTCATGATTGAGAAGATTAGCGTTGACTATCTCCAAGAAGAAGATCTCTGCAACTCCAAAATTCTGTCCAAAACTAATCTCCTCTTTAAAAAAACTGTTGTGAATCTCCTTCTAAAATCGATCTGTCCGCCTTTTTAAAATCTCCTCCCCACTTCTTTAGTCTATATTACCAAAGTAGCAGGGATGGATATCCACCAATAACATTTATTGTTATAATTGGGGAAATGCACCATCCGATAACGCCAACTCTCACCAATATTGAAAAACACCCAAGACGCGACGCGGAGTCTGAGTTTTATTGCCCCTAGCTCAAATGATGTCTTCTGTCTTTTGATTTCGCATCGCCAATCCCGATAAGATGTGTTTGACCGTTACACACGACTTAAAGTTACTTATTTTTTCTATTTTGCATACTGTTTAAGTTCACTAATTACAAAAAAGTACCGAAAATTCATTAAAAAAATACTGTTCATCAGGCGGTACTTATTTAAAATACTAGTACAATGTAGATATTTTGACAACTTATTTCTGTAATTTGTCCACTTTAAACGTAGACTATTCGACTTATTTATAAAATAATTTTATACTTCTATTAACGGCGGCTGTGTTTTCGGTCCACGAAATGGACTTCCGTAGGTTAAATTCTCATTTAATTGTTTCCCTTTTTGTACAAAGTGTGTTACATTTGTGTCAGTGTCCTTTCATATAAGGAGATAATAGTTTGGGGTCAATTAAACCTGTCAATTAAATTAAATTTTATGGACACATTGAAAGCATTATTGCGGGTTTTCTTATGTAGCCTTTTAGATCTAGTAGATGATGGACAGCATCATCGGGAATATGAACGGTTGCTACCACTACGTCATTGTGTCAAACATTTAACAACTTGTATACGAATAAAGCAGTTTGTTCATCACGTATGACGCAGAGGATGACGAGTCGTGACTGTTGAGACATCGGTCAGAATATTGGCGGCGCCCATTATTAACGCATAGGTCGGATCTGCTATTGTTGGATCATGACGCAAAACGCTGATCGCACCACAATACTAATTTATCTTCTTCAAAACAGGTTGTTCTAATAATACGATATCACTTCGGTTACTACAGGTAATATAATAGATAATATAATCAAATTATCAATTTGGCTGGAATTAATGGAAGAAATTGATGTTGTATACGAAATTTAAATTAAATCAGTTTTATGTAACAAAATGTGTCATCAAATGCTGAAATATATTTACTTTAAATTTTACTATTAATGAAAAGAGAAATTACATTACTTTGTTAGTTATTATTTTCTCTGACATATGGCCAGTTCATATATATTTTGTAAAATTCTAATGTGTCTGGTGATTTTTATATCTAAATGGAATAACTTTAATCAGAATCAGATGTGTTTTAAATTTTTTCACTAAATTGGAAACATACTGCAACAGAACTAATGAAGCCGAATAAATTAGTATATACATAGTTTGTAATGTGTTAAATTACGCAAAATAAAGACTTAAGTCCTGCGACGCATTTCTGCGTTTGGTCTCGGTTTCCCTTCTCAGAACGGAGACGACTCTCCTTTCTCTAAACGCTGAATAGAAGAAAAGGATCCTTTTAACGAAAAGGGATCACCTGTTGCTAATTGAGAAGGGTTTTACCTTCCGAAAGTCGGAAGCTGAGAAAATAATCTGTAATCGCATCTGGCAACGGAGAAATGTGAATCGTATGGGATTTCTACGTCATGCAGCTGCAGTTGTTAAAGTTCAAGTCAATACATGCTATTGGGAATTGTAGCAGATTGGTTTTCTCAATTAAGTAGGCGGACTAAAGAATCATTCCGAATTTACGTGGGAATTGGTTTTGAGACGGAGAGGTGGATGGGGAGACGCCGGAAAGAGCTAGCCGGTGGGTAATCATGCTGAGAGATCATGCTGGGCGATTGTGTTGAGAGATCCGCAAGTGCTGATTAAAACTAAATTGTTAGCCACCGAGAAGAAAATGTTGAAAGGTCGGCAAGTTTGTCCAGAACACCAAAGTGATAACCACCAAGGAGAAAATTTGAAAGCAGACAAAGAGATCAGCCCGAGGCAGAAGTGTTAGCGCCATCAGCACAAAGCAGGGCAGACCAAAATTCAGCTGCAGAACATCGCTGGTATCATTCATTTTGATTAAATTCAATTTGCCAGGCCTATTGCTATGAGAAACAAAATATTTCTCTGGTTCCACTCCACCGAGGACCCAGATTTTTAAAGAGCCTCGATGTAAATTTATTGTTATTAGTAACCTTTTCTTAAATAATTTGTAGCTTTATATGGAATTCTCTTATAAAAACATTTTATTTTTATTAAATTCATAATTTTAAATCTAAATATTTATTTTCTAGTTAAACATTTATATGATCCCCTTATATTAAATTAATCCCCGTCCACATGTATTATTACAAGTTGGACTAATCAAACTAGTTTGTGTGACGTTAAAGAACGTCTTTTACATAAAAGTGGAAAACAAAATCTTAAAATTATAAGCAGTTGGGAAACAAATTATTGGGGCGGACAAAGTTTTTTAACTGATTAAAATTGATGCCACTGGACGTATTCGAACAAAATATCAGACACAGAACTTGTTTTTCCCTTCGTTTCCTTGGACCAGCTTTTTCTTGTTTTAAGAGCGTGTGTCACGTCCGCCTGTGCTTAGAAAGGAAACATAAAATATTTTTGCTTTCTGGGAGTTGCTAAGCCCACGTGTTGACTTAGAAGGCGCGACACCGTGTCGAAGGCTGTCCTAATGGACCGTCCTCTCCTCTCCGACAGGGAATTAAAAACTTTCCATCCCGCCGGGGATTACTGCCACGTTGCCGTCCGCTCGCTTGCTGCCAGCTCTGTAGGCAAAATTAAAGCACTCAGGTGACTCAAGTACTCTACCTCGTCTGTCTAGTACAGAAGGCGAGAAATCACTGGTGGCATGTAGCGAATAATACTTTCTATTTTTGGATTCCAAGAATTTAGTATTTACAAAAGTAAAATATACAGATTAAAAAAATAATTTCAGTGCTCGTGTTGAATAGAGTGTCCAATTAGCATGACCTCCATTCTGAGAGAAGTCATAATTTAAATATAAAAACTTGACTGCTCAGAGAGAAAAATACAAATAAATTAAAAAATAATAATAACCAGCCAAAATGCAGTCCATCTTCAATGCTATTTAAATGTATTAAAAACTGATTCGTAAATGGTTCACTTTACTTTAATCTTCATGCATTACTAATCAAAATTTCAGTCTGTCTTCGGATTATCACAATACAAGGATCGGACCTATTTCAATTAAACTATTTTTACATATTAAATCAATTAACGTCTGAAAATAAAATAATAAAATGAAATAATTTACGACAAGTTTTTTTCAGACAATTTTTTATTTTTAATCCAACTGTTTCGGTGTATATTTGCACCTTCTTCAGGTTTTTCTCTTCACAATATGTGAAATAGATACTTCAATTTGAACTTAAACTTACACATATCCAAATGTAGAGGGAATCAACTAACTAACAACTTACCAAATTATTGTTACATCCATTTTTTTTAAAAATTCATCACATTATAAAATGTTATTAACACAATTCGTTTTCTAGGCTGCACTAAGAAACTTATTTAGCCACAGTTTACACAAGACTGAATGATGGACCGTCTTGTTTTTAGGGGCTTGGCCTGTCGTATTGTGAATTTACAACACCATCCCCGTGGTCTTGGGCTACCTTAAGGGACACGAGGACTGAAATTTGAAATTACTGTAAATAAATTGCTAGTGAGCTGAAATTTTAATTGAGTGTTAACAACGCACATATGAAGCAATGCATGAATTTTGTTTTTCTAAACTACTTTTCGTTGAGATATTTGGAAATTACTTTCATAAATTGGCAGTTTTGGGAATGTTCCGTACGTACTTGAATATATTTTAGCTATTTTTTACTTTTATATGTAGGGCTGAACAATTTATCAATTGTCAGTATAATTTTTGAAATTGAATAAAAGCTTCAAAGGGTTACTTAAAAATGAGCTATTTTCAGCATTCTGAAATTTTGTTTCACCTAAACTACTCAAAAAATTAAAATACTAATACATGTAGTTGAAGGTATTATTTTGTAGATTATGTAATAAAATAATGAAGACAATATCTTAATATATGTGACGCATAAAAGGTTTTTGATACCAGAAAACTTTTTTTAAACACACGTTTTTTCAGAAAAACAGTCATAATTTATTAAATTAGAATAAAAAATATTAATTAAAATTGCCTTGCAGCATATGCTACACCTTCAGTCTTTTGTTTGGCAGCTTTTTTTTCAGTTTACTGAATTTATAGGCTTATTAATTTAAAAAAATAGAAAATCGATTTTTTTTTCAGGTTTTGGCCGAAATTTCAGTCTCCAGCTCCTCTCACATCGTAAATAAGATATTTTAAAAAATTAAAAAATGACACTAATAGGTTTATATTTGGCTACGTATAACTTTAAATACAATTGAAACATGTATTTCACAGATTGTGAAAATAAAAACCTGAAGTAGGTGCAAATATGCGCCGAAACTTTGTTCGATTTAAAAATAAAAAAACTGTCTGAAAAACCGGTTGAAAATTATATAATTTCAATTTTTTTGTGTTTTAATACCTTTAAGGGCACTTTTCAACTAGCAACATCAAGCAGTCATCATCAAATTGGGATAGAAGCTATCAGACGTCATAAAAGCCAGGATTCATTCGTTTTTCTTTCTTATGAGTGTTAGATACTAATAAATTCGCTCATACTTTTTTAAAACAGACCTTTTCTGTTACAACGTCAATATTTGTTTCTGGAATATGCAAACAATAAAATACATTAATTTTACTGCTTTGATGGCGAAGCAGGCAATAAACGGACAAAATTAAGTTATAAATGAATACTTTAATGAAATAAAATAACGACCAGTTTAGCAGACAATTTGTTGTTTACATTAGCCGACGCTTTGTTATCACATTTAGGACTTCTTCAGGTCTAAAATTTTGATGAAGAGATGCTAAATGTGAAGTAATACAAAATTTGCTGCCTCCAAGAGTCGATTCAACCAAAACGTGAAAATATTTACACATTTATCATCTTTTAATCAAATTTTCAAAATATAAGAGCTGATGATTTCTCAAAGGGGGCGACGAAACGTCGTTTAAACTGAATCTAAAAAAGTGTCTGAAAACTTGTCATTTATTTATTTTATTTTATTATCTGAATATCAGACGTTAATTGATTTATAATAAATAAGTAGTACCTAACGTTTCTGCAATCCTTGATGATTAACAATCGATAGTGCCGCAACAAAGACAGCACGGAAATAAGGTTTTGGATTCTGAGTCTCCATCTGCTGTGTGCTGGATGTCGTTCTTGCGACCCTTGAAATTTTGATTCACCTGGAAAAAGTAAAAATAATTGCAGAAAACCTGGGTTTCATTTTTTACCACTTATTTTTGTTTGTTAGGCAGCTACTACTTCATCTGACATAGAAATTTCATGTATCCAAATATTTTACTTTTCAGTTACAGCTGTCCATTGATCCAGTCTGAGTCGACTAATTTTATATTTGGATCTTTATTATTTTTGTCAATATTAATGTTTATTTACATAAATTTTATGATATACATTTGCAACTGCGGAAGCCCCTACTTCAAGGAAGAAATATAGTAATAAAATAATTAAATTAATCTGATCTAATATTATAAATATTATAATATTATATTATAAATAAAGTAAAATAAAAACCACTCCAATATAGAAGAGTTATGGCTTACAAAATGTTAGACGAACCGTCAAATTATCTCACAAAAAATTCCAGAAGGAGAATTTGGAAAAAATATTAATATTCTCCTTTCAAATTCTTATCGTTCCAGTTTCATCAGCAAATGTTAGATGTATATTGAAAACTTGTATTTATAAAAATAATTTACCCAAAAACACTACCAGAAAATATCTAAGGGCTTCACTGTTTTACCAGATTTAGAGAGAATACAATATAAATTAAATAATTTTTTTGTCAAATATGATGTTAAGGTAATATTAAATGATTAAATCTTGTTCAAAATTCTAAATATTTTATAAATAATTTTGATAAACACAATGTTGTGTATAAAATTTACTATTTCGACTGTAAATGTTTTTATATTGGTCAGACCAAGAACAAATATTCAAACAAGAATTAAAGAACATTTTGCCAACTTAAAACAACAAATACATAAAACAAACTGTGGTAACTAAACATTTATATTTAGAAAAGCACAGGATTGGTTGGAGTAATTAAAAATCTTAGTTGTAGAAAAAATTATTATTATTCTCGACTGATGAGCGAAATGCTTCACACAAGATCAGTTGTAAGTACTTTAAATGTAAAAATAGATACGTACAATTTACAATTCAAATATGACACACTATTATTGTTACGTACTTGTATATCCTTGAAATTTTGAAGTGTAAGTCTTGTAGTTTCAAAATATTTGGTTACAACAATGTAAGTTTTGCGATCTGTTCCTCTGTAATTGTTTTCCCTCATCTCGGCAGTAGTAACTTAAAATAGGTAACATACCAAATTGTTTAATAATATTCAACTATGGATATGAGCATATATTTTTTGTAGAGTGAACTGAAAATGTCCCGAAAGTTGGAGACGAAAAGCTTTTAAATTAATATTCTGTTATATCTATATGTTTGTATTTTATTTAAAACAGAGTAATAATTGAATCCAACTTCTACTTTCTCATAATTTGTTGTTTTAATTTATCTTCAATTAAATACTTAAAGCTTACAAAACCCGAAAATAATTATTGTTACAAAATATATAGGTGCATAATTGAAACCATTGCTAATTATTTGTGTAATGTATTTTTCATAAAATAAACGTAAACTTGATAACTGTATCGCTTAAAATAGATGTCTCATTGCCTATATTTAGAAATGTATTATTTATTGCAAATATTACATTATACAGATTCTTGTATAAACACACTATCGCTACTGATTCATGGCAATGGAAATTAATAAGCGACAGCTTTTACGCGATCGTTATGGGCGACATAGGAAAACTTTTATTTTCTACAGATAATTTTTGAGCGCTAGTATCTTCCCATCTACTGTTGTATTTTACGACGTTGGCAGCTGACAAACATTCAACCAAAGTGGTTGTAAACTCCATTGCACTTTACGATGCTTTAAAAGGGTTACATTCATCTCAGTGTTCTAGCAACGTCTACCTTCGGCCCACAAACTGTACCGTAAAGTCGACAAAAACAAAAAATCCTTAAAAACAGCTTGACTTTTCCCATTACGGTGGTCTTAGGTCCTGAAATTCGGATATCGAATAAAAACATCAAGTGAACACTATAGTTTCCAGTAGATGAAAGCCCTATAGAACTTAGATTTATTCCTAAAATATAGGTTTTATAGTATATAACAATATTCAGTAATAAATGGACACGCTCAGAGAATTCCGTTGAGTCATGGAGAATTTATAATTTCATTGAAAAAGATAATGTAGTTCACAATATCCATTGTGGGTGTTAAGTAAAACTATACATAATTGAACATTAATTTCATTTGCTTCGTAACGCCCTTAAGGATTTGTTTGAAATATTTTCATTTGTTCCATTGAAAAAAGAATAAGAATAGGTAGGAAATTTCGCCGTAAGTCAGAGAGAAGAAAGAGATAGAGGGAGAAGGAAGTGGAAGTAGAGTTGGAACGAGGTTTGAAAGGGCAACTAATCATTGTTTTGGTTATGCCGGATTAAAATATTTGTTTATTTTGAAATAAATTGGATTAATATTGAAATGTGAAGACTATTAATAATTAAGAAGAAAGATGAGGAAGTTCCACTTATTCTTATGCTTGGAATTATGAATGATCATTTAAACGTAAGTTAGAGTTATGTTCTACAATTAACTGAAATTGTATTAATATCGATAAGCTCTTGAATTTTGAGTGTTTGATGAGTAATGGTATATAGTATGAATAATATTAGCGTGATGCGAACGTAGTTAGAGAAACGTGATACGTTGCCAATATTAAAGAGATCCTTGCTCTATTATCTTATTTCCAGAATTGCCAATTTCCTGAATTGGATGGAGCTCGGGGATCGAATTTATTAAAATTTAATCATAATAATATCTATATTTGAAGCAGGGGAAATGATAGAGTTAATAACATTTTAAATATTTATTTACTAATGATAATAATGAAGCTATGTATCGTAGTACCTGTTCGTGATGAAAGTTGGTAGAGGTGTCTGAAGTTTCTAAAATATGTGACGTCATCTGCGGTAATTAAACTCATCATCGGACTGATAGATGGAAGTTGGGCTATATAACCACTGGCATTGGTACAAATAATACTTATTATAAATAGTAATTGTACAAGAGGTGTACTTGAAGCCATCCGGCCTGATGATTGAATAATATTACATATTTAAGACATATGATACTTAATCTGAAGGGGTTGAAGGGTCGTTACATCTAGAATTGTAGAAATTAATTTAACACATCATATATATAAACGCTATAGAAGTATAAGATAGAAACTATTTGTTATTAATAAAAAGGGTTGGTTACTAGAAATTTTTCTAAAAAAATATCGTAAAAAATTGTTGATAAAACTGTGGATGAATCACAAAATTTAATATAATTACTGTCTGTGTTACAAATGCGGAATCGCAAATATTAAAGTAGAAGACAGAAATTACAGGTAATTTAAAACATACATTTTATACATCTTTGGAATTAAGTATTACATGCTGTGTCTTGGCGTTTGCCAGACCGGTGTCACTACTGTAACGCACTCTCTTCTTAGCAGCTTCATAACAAAATCTATCCTATACTTTTCAATTCCACTATAAAATTAGACCATATGTAATTACTCTAACGACCCCTCGTTAATCAATTTAATGCCTTACAAAGTTTCTGTTTTTTTATCAGAATTACAATCCAGGGTGGAAAGTAGAGTTTATTCCATTCTTTCATATCCTTCGCTATGTGTTTCCAACTTCGTACTCCAATGATCTTCATATCCTCTTCAACTATTCCCTCCCATCTTTTCCGGGGCCTTTCTCTTTTCTTCACCCCTCTGGTTTCCCCGGCATAATTCTCTTAGGCATCCTGTTTTCCTCCATCCTCATCATATGCCCAAACCTTCTTCTGCTCTTAATAAACATTATGTTTGTTTGATGAAATTGTCCAGTTCATGGTTCATTAGAATCGTGTAACTACCATCGTTATTTCTCACAGATCCTTATCAAGATCCTTCTTTCAAGGTGCCAAAGATCTTTTCACCCATACTAGTCAAAGTCCAAGTCTCACATCCGTAAGTCATATAATGGTATTATATATTTTAAGCTTCAGGTTGTAATTTGTTATTTGCGACTTAATTAAGTTTTTATATGCGTAAAAACTACTACTTCCGTTTACCATCCTTGTTTAAATTTCCGTGGAAATTACATTTATTTAATTGTGAACCCAAATAAGTGAATCCGCCTACACGTTCAAACGAAAACTCTTCTACTTTGAAATTTTCACGTCCTTTCTTGGTGTTCTCTTGATCTCCATATATGTAGTCTTATTTCCAATAATTTCTAGGCCTCTATTATCAGTTTCATTATTTAATTGAATTGTAATTTCCTTTAGTTATATTATTCTACTGCTTATTACAAATAAAGTATCTGTTAGTTCACTCAAATTATCACAAACAACTCATCTACATCTGCGAGGAGCTGTACTCAAATACTGCTACAGATTAAACAGATTTCTCGCTGTTTGTCGTTTTGAAAATATTCCACTTAACTAGTTGTCTGTTTCAGGATCACTCTCATGTAACCTGTTAACCCCCCAAAAAATGTTTTAAAGTAATTCCCCTTCAAATACCCATACGTATTACTTTTATCACTGCAAAGTTATAGCGAAAGACTGATCCAAGTTTAAAGAAGATTTACCGGAGACTCACACATCTTTAAGTATATATTGTGACAAATACACTCCACCACGGCCATGGTATTCCAAGTATCCGATGGGGAATTGCAGACGTCAATTGAAACGGCCAATGTTACATATCATGAATTAGTCAAATAGCTTGCGTCCTCTGAGCACCTTGTGTTGGTATTGCTAAGTTGTGTTAATCATACACAGTTCGTAAGAACAATAAAGAGCCAGTACCACCAAAATGGATTGCTCTGTGTACACTTTTATCAGTTTTCGGAAAAAATACGTTAAAATATTACACACAAATATATCATACAAAATACATGAATCTACTTATATTTGTATCCAGACATTTATAGTGTACTTCCAAGTTTATTTATTATTTTAAATTTATATGTAACATAAATTACCACTTTCAGTGTATGCCTGTTAAAAGCGGTAAGGAATTCCCGGAATTAGCTTACAGCAAAGAATAGTCCTCAATTTCGCGGAACCAGTCAGAGGGGGGAAATGTCTCCAACAACAAATCAGGAAATTGGTAACAATTTTGGATGGTGGTGCTAAGACCAATTAGGAAAAAGGGAGAGAAAGAGCCATAGACACTTTTGGTTTATAATTGACGGTACAAGGATAGTGAAGACGAAGAGAGGAGCAGACAGATGTCTACGTGGGCGAATGAACCGTACTTTGCTTACAGCTGAGTGCCGGATATCCTGTTCGCGTAAACCGTCGGAAGTTTCTTTCATGGATCTTTTTTGATGTCAAGTTTATTAATTTTTTTAAACTTTTCTTTCGACTTTCTATAACGAAACATCGTAACCTAGGGGTAGAATATCATGTTTTACTTAGATCATTAATTATTTATGTAGTTTCTTTTGATTTATTAATTATTTGAATAAATGTAAATTTTAATTTTGATTGAATTTTACCATTTTTATTCGTGGCAGCAATATAACGTGGCGTCCATGAATAAATCTGAGAAAATAGTTTCCCATTTATTTTTTTTAGATTTTCCCCTGCCTTATATGCTAGATTCACTATACATTTAATATAAAAAGTCAATACTCGTTAGTGGATTTAAGACACATTTAATACTGGATTACGTAAAACAAATATATTAAATTTCTGATATTTTTTTAGCATTTAATTCTACATATGAACTGAGAAATAACTGGTGATGAAACTTTCAGAATCTTCTCAGTTCAAGTGCTGTAGTTAATGTCTTAGTTATTTCTGATTTATTCATTAGACTTTCACGATTATATTGGGTCGCCATGGTGTGAAATAACAGCTGTTTGAGAGTAGACCGTTAAATGTGATCTCTTTCCTCACAGCTGTCTTCGGGTGTAACTTATGATCGAAAGACATTGGTTTCTCGATGATGACTGTTTGAACTTTTTACGACGTGGATGAATTTCTTGTCTGAATGTTAGAATTTGCCTTCATGGGGAGAAAAACTTTAGACAGTCTTCCCCTCCGAACAGTTGAGGCCCCATCAGCACTTGGGTTAAACAGCTTGAGCGGCCATCGCTCTTCGGAAACGCCAGTTGATGGCGCCGTAAAGCAACCCCTCGGGCCACAGGGGGGTAGTAATTCGCTAATTCTGCCCCCGCAGAATATGGCTCGTTATGCAGTTTATACGGCTGGCGACATCCACACTATTGTGGGAGGTAGTGTACCGACCAAACGGCGCGTGAGCCGCGTCCATTGCCGATGGACTTTCAAAAGCTGTATGTAGCTTTAATGAATGCGGGATTTTACTCAATAGAAGTGTACACATATGTGGACACAGGAGAAAAGCTACAGTTTCAACTACGCTCAGTGCATAAAATCAATAGTAAGATATCACACAGCATTCAGGTCTGATGTATTAAACCAGTGTTTATGTTTAAAAAGAAGGTATATTTTTACTCACGCTAATGGAGGCACACTCAATGACCGCCACATCACGCACGGAACTGTGCAAAGCTCAATTGTGGTACACATGAAATATCTAATAATGTGCAGTCTACAAAAATGATGTAGAATATTTTTAAGAAAACATGTTTAAATGTTTTGGGTTAAATTTAAACCAATAAATGTTATTTATTTGTTTATTTGCGATTTTATCCAGATACACATATGAGAACGTTCATCAAATTGGGTATATAAGAAGGTTGGAAATCCAGATGGACTCTATTTTAGTTTGTTTATTATTTATATAACTAAATTATTTCCCAAAGATTGATGAGTCGAGACTACAGTGATATTCTATCGGAGTATAGTGTTATAAACTGGTTTCCTGTGAATGGATTGACTAACACACAAACTACCACCACATTATTACAGAAAACAAATTCTGCATTAAACCCTGCAAATATATAACGTTATATGATTATTGAAGTATAAAATTTCTAGGTCAATAGACAATAAATATGTCAGAAAATAACGTGTTAATCTATATAGCTAAAATAATTGGCGTGCGCGCCCTGGAAGACCCTCAATCAACTGCACTGCGGCTTATACTGTTTGTCCCTTATGAATTTCTGTACCATTCATACGATTACCATGAAATTTTGTTGTTTTGTAGTGGTTATCCCGAAGAAGGATTCTGTCGATCTTTTAAAAGACTGAAGTTCCTACCTTCCCCCCCAGAAATTGTCCCACTCTAAAAGACATGTAGAACTTTTCTCACGTGGCCTGTAAAGAGAGATGATTATATATCTGTTAAGTGTGAAATAGAGATTAATTTAACTAACATTTTACAGCAGTGATAATACTTTTTAATTGACTTTACAAAACTCATCGTCGCCTACATCCCACGTACGTTTCTTTCTACTTAGTTGATATGTTCTTTGAAACTGAAGCGCCTCCGTTGTTTCAGTTTTTCTAATTCCGATCTTTTTTATTCCTTTATTGGGTTTCTTCACTTTAATCCAGCATTTCATAACCTATTAATTAAGGTTATGCTTTCTGTTTTTAATATTTTTACTGTAAGAAAATGTATTGTTGAGGCGACGCTGCCAACGACAGGAAAGACGAGCCCCAAACGTGAAGATAAACGAACGGGGTTGTCATGCATGTATTTCAATTGTACATGAACGATGTAATATTTTACTTCATTCGTTGATGTTTTGTCACGCTTACATGACAGTAAGCAAACTTTATTAAATGAATAAAACAGGCAAATTTGTCAGAAATAAGTAAATATTTGAACCTTTGAACATATTAATCTTGACTATTGCTTACACATTTTTAAGATTGCAGGAGATTGAAAAATGTTAAACATATTATTAATAATTGAAGGATATATTTCAATCAATTTTTTAGTCATATGCCGTTTCTTTAATAATGACACATTTCTAGTAGATGAAAAAAAATATCAAACAATTTGATTACTGGTGTACAAAATAAATTTACTTACTTTAAAAAACTTTCAGAACAATAATATTCGTCACATTTTCTCCCATGGAGCTTCTTTTTATAAAAAAAACCTTCCTATTTGCCTGTTTCAGGATCACCCTCATGTAGCCTGTTAACCCCCCACCCCCACCCAAAAAAAAACTCCGATGGTAAAAGAAAGGCACTGCGGGAGTTTTCTCGCAGGCGCTTCACCCCGTAGTGACTGCGGGGCTCACCTGATTATGTCGGGAATGTCTCCCACTCTCTGTTTTCTTTTATCAAAGTTCTCACATGCCGAGACACCTTCACCTATTTTAGGAGGTATATGTACTGCGACGGAAGACCTTGGGCATATGGCAAGAGTTGTCTGCTGACCCCATTGGAACAATCGGCCAACTGCCTCCTGAAACCGGTGGAGCCATGGAGAAGGGAATGCTGCGACCCTACAGCAAACTCGTCTCCCGCCATTCAGAAGGGCGTGAGAGTAGTACAATGCCCAACCTACCTGATGCAGGTTTTCTACGGTTTTCCCTGACTCTCTTTAGGTAAAACACCGGTTAGGATCCTTAAACCGCCCGGGGGCCCTAGTCAACCCTTGGCTACCTTGCTCTACCTTCCGCATCCCCACTTTTCAATTCCCTTCCTATTCTATTAAAGGAGAGTTGCCTGTTTCAGGATCACCCTCATGTAGGCTGTTAACCCCCTCCCCCCAAAAAAATCCTCCGGTGGTGGTCTTACACTTGTCCGCCCAAGCACGTGATAGGCACTTTTAACTTGCAAGCTTCCACTGCAATATGTGAATTGCAGAATTTTTTTCAAATGTAAAGCCAGCTAAAACTCTTGAATGTATTGCGCCTAACGAGCTCTACGCGAAATAAAGAGAAACAGACGGTCTTGTTTCTAAATTTGTCTTAATAAATTCTAGATCTAGATTCTCGAGTGAAATAACAGTAGTAATGGTAATAAAGTAGCACAGCTTGACATACACAATAACAAAAATTGACTTACGGGGAAAATATCTGGATACTTTGTTGTTGAACACAAGCTTTCATTAAGTATGTATATGAAAACTGAAATCGAGACAATGATAAATATTTGCCTACTCTGAGGGAGAGGGAGAGTATAAGGCCGATTCATTGGCTTGCCTGGAGGCGAAGTCTACCAAACACACCACTGATATTTGTATCTCGTGGTGGTGCCTCCAAAGCGAAAATCGCAAACTGAACAGCTTCCGCAAGTCAAACAAGACGAGCTGACTTCTTGAACTGTAAAGTTTGACCCAAAGCAGCGGGTCCACATGCAAGTTGTCAACACACAGCCACGGGGGAGAAGAGTCTACACTTTTTCAGTTCTGTGTGAGGAACATTTGATTACACTGCAAGTTTGACGCGCTTTGAGAACTAAGTCTGGAGGCACGGCTACGTAGCAATATCCCTGGGGATGCGGCTGTAAATATAAGATTTATTACCATCGCGGATGTGCTGCATAATTTTATAATAACCGATTCTTTATACACTGTACTAATCTGAATCTACAACTCCACTGAATTTTGTT
Source organism: Eucriotettix oculatus (assembly GCA_034510155.1). Taxonomy (NCBI): domain Eukaryota; kingdom Metazoa; phylum Arthropoda; class Insecta; order Orthoptera; family Tetrigidae; genus Eucriotettix; species Eucriotettix oculatus. The sequence goes on along the minus strand of CM067376.1, from coordinate 47,435,377 downwards.
AGTAAATCAATTACAAAAGAACTGGAATATTTTTAGTACAAGAACATGTTGTTAATGTTTCTATACATATGCAAACACATAATGAAGAATAAACGTTCTAGATTCCCAAAATACAGTGAACGGATTGTACTGGTTATATATGGCCTCGTAAGTCTCATTGCAAACTCCTATTTTGAATAGATTTTAACATAAATACATTTTATGTGAAGGAAAATCATGACCGCGTCCCAACATTAAACTTATGTGGTAACAGTCCATACTGCTGATTCATTGTAATGGTAATTTGTCTACAGTCACGTACCTACCTAATCGTTCAACAACGTGTGGTTGAAATGAATATGAGGATTTAATTTATTTTATATATGGTTATACATTAAATTTACATTTATTTATTAATATGATACACTTTATTAACTAAGCTCTTTTTATAAAACCGGCCTTTTGTTATGCAATACGTAAAAAATTAATTTACTTGCAAATTAACATTTGGAATCACGTTACCTATTCTCGGGTCATATTTGACGACCATCGCATAGAAAAATATTTAAAAACTCGGAAAACAGGTTACAAAAAGAGAAATTACCGCCTTCTCCGTTGCTTGTAACTCGCCGCTCATCCTCAGATCTCGACTTCCTTGTTGTAAAATGAGAACCTTGCTCATTTAATCTTATATGTCACCACGATCAAGAGCAAACATTACGTCCTAAATCGATCATTTCAAGACCACTCCAAAAATCTAAATAGTCTCTTCGTCGTATACTTTGTTACCACTCTATCTATAATTTAAGCTCTGACTCTCTCCTTCTACCAACATAACCTTACAAACCACTTATTAACGCTCGAAAATCAACTTGCTTCCGTTTTTAATATTTTACCCATTCCATTATTTATTCTTTTGGTGGTGGACGAAATTCACTCCAATCAAAATCATTTACCTTTCTAATTTAGGAAGAACCATAACCCCACTTATCAACGATGATTGGGGAAAATACCAGGTCTCGTCACGGTCAGACCAGTGCCAAACTGTCTAGGTTTTAATACTCTGTCTCAAACCTTCTTCAATATCTCTCAAGCTAACTGCCTTTGTTTTTGTTCCGCCAAATTCCGAATTTAGTTGTGTTTTATGATTATATGGTGAAAGTATAATTACATAATGAAGCCTATCATTCCGCGCCTAGTTAGTCACAACCACAGTTTAGACATTCTTTGATTAGCGGTTCAGACACCTAGCTGCCTCTTTTATAAGCAGAACCCTGTTTTATGTACAGAATATCACAGGATATTAATAAGGAACAAATGGATTAATTGTATTTACAAATTATTGCGTTACTGATAATACCAGGGAAATGCGTTACAATTTTGTTGTGTAATATTTTTGAGGTGTTCATCAAATATTGTGACTGTTTCTATATTCATTTTCAATTAATCTATATATTGCTTTATGAACTTGTGACTAAGGAACTTGATTTTAAAATCGTTAAACATAGATCATTTTAATAGATTTTTGTAGACACAAAATGTATAATTAAGAAAAAAATGTTGTAATTTTTTTTATTTATAACAAAATAAAATTAAACAGGTCCTTCAGCTTCGAAATGAAGAAAGATGAAATATTAAGACAACCTATACATCAAAAACTCAATCACATAAATCCAAATAGATGTGTATTGTAAATGGTAAATTACTTTTTGACTTAGTTAAACCTTGCTACGTGACGAGGAGTGCGTCCGAGCAAGCGTAAAATTAAAAACCCAATTGTAACAATGAGAAACTTGATGCTGTGGCATTTATTTTATTACAGAAGACTGCAGAGTGTTTCTAATAGAATTACTGTAATAAATTGAAACCAAGTTTCAGAGTGAAACAAATATTGAGAAATGTCATAATAATCTGCATACTAGCGGCGACAAGAGTCACAGAATCTGTGTAATTTCAATAAATCGCTATTTGCATATTATAGGGGGATAACCAATAAGTCCACACATGATTTGGGTGACTTATTCAGGGAACGATATGTGATCAGTACGTCAATCACTCATTAAGCCAGGTTCCTAATAGAATACAGTTTAACTATAGCCTACGTAATACTCAGTGAAACGTAAACGAATATTGTCCTTTAACGATAAGATTCAAGTCCTGGCCCAATTAGGTAATATCATTATAGAATAAAGTTTAATTAGGACCTCATATTAAAGGGAATTATAAAATTGCCATTAAGGTTGAACTTTCAGTAAATTAATTATTAATATACTTTATTTTTGTAATAAGAGCTTAAAATTACGTTAAATTATTTATTTATTATCATATCGATATTTAGTTGAAGGAAATTATTCTAATTTACAAAGTTGTTTATTAATCAATGCATGTATGTAATGTCTTGCAATAGGAAATTCCAAATTTGTGTGGGAGGACTGAAAGGGACGAGGTCACAAATTTATGACTATGAAATCGGTGGGGCTACTGGTTGTCTGTCACGTATTACAGAAATTGACACAGGAAGGGATCGTGTGGTTCTTCTGTGTGTGTGCGTGTTTTGCGACACCGAACCCCAATCAGCCACAGATTGTAGAAATACTCGGGGAGAAGGATGAAGGAGCATTGAAGGTAATGGGTCGATCAGTTGAGCATACTTGTTCAGTTTCAAGTGCTAATGTTTCCAGTCTCCACTCAGAGAGGTTGTAAGTGATATTCATAGCACAAGTGGAAAATTTTCCCACTTACTTGCTAGACGTCACTCGATGTACATCAACTGCGTCCCGTCCATGTCAGCTTCTTCAGAAATTAATAGTACACATAGCGAAGATCTAAGCCATACTCAGCAATTGTGATTTAAATGTTCCGATTAGGCCCCAAGTAATGACCCTGACGTTTAAATCCCCTTTTACTCAATAAATATTAATTTAGATTAATTTATTTACTTCTTATTTAGTTTCCAGTAATATGTATTTGACCTACAATATATTACATTTTGGCCTCCAAATGTCAGGTTTTGCACAAAAAATAAAATATTATATTAACATTTTTAAGTTCCGCAGCATGAAATTTTGGGTTATTTCTCCATTATTGCATCCACTTTGGGCAGGTTTTTGCTGTCTGCTTTCACGGAATTTCTCTCCAATTAATAAAAATTATGAGAATGTTAGAGCTTTATTAAAAGCAAATTTATTATTAATAACACCAAAAACGCCGAGAAATATCAAATTAAGTAACACCTTACACACGAACGCTTAGAATTTAACCATCCGAGTACCAACTTGCGACGTTATTAGGCCTGCAGCCAATCATGTAGCGTTTCCGATCACGTGGCCGAGCACCAAGTTAATGCATTTTATTTATTGCAAATGATTAACATTTTTTTCGAAAATAGATAAAATGAATACAGTCAAATAGCCTATTTGATTGAGTTGTGAATCAAAGTGAAGATAATTATTGACTTGCAGATTCAATCAATAAACGGAATATTATTGGGTATAAGAGACTGTATTATACTCAATGCGTCTTTAATCAAAACTGCTAACGTCAAACATTATCTAACAGTAGCTTTCGACCGTCTCACGGTCATATTCATCTTCAAAACTTATTAAACACATATATTTGGCAGACTAACAATTTGATGGGTGTTACAAAGAATCACAAAAATAATAACATATAAAAATATTCAATATCAGCAATTTAACATTTAGTAATGTAACTTAATCTTTTGTCAGAATAGAAAGATTGTGCGTCATCTATTCACATAAATATTAATATAAATAATTAATTAATTAATATAAATATTAATTCCATACAGAATGTATAAATTACCTATATTTATTTATCCCTACTAGAATTTAAATTTTAATACAAGTTAATATCTTTAAATTACCAATTGACATTTTAAAACACTTTATCACTTTATATCAACCAAAATTCCAGCATAAAAAAATCCCTAATTTTATTCTCCTTATTCATTATAATTTCTCAAATTGTATATATATATATATATATACACCTTCCAATACCTTTCTTTTAAGCTTGTTTCTGACTTCTCCCCATAGAATTTCGAGCAATAACTCTTTACAGTTAAGGAGGTTGTTGTCTTCGCATTATCTTTCAAAGTATTTTTGTGGTAATACTATCTTTTTTTAAACAGACAGACGTATATATATATATATATATATATATATATTGTTTACATTTTAATTCGTAAATTATTTTCTAATCCTACTTATATGATTTCTATACCGTATTTTCAGACAAATCTTTGTGCAATAATTTTTTTATCTAATTTTTATTTTTCTAAGTTATTACCACATACGCACTCTATTTTGTCCCTATCCTTATTTGCTAGATTAGTTATAAAGTTATTTAGATTAACATTACTCATTGTTATTTCAGCATTTATCCCATATGTCTTAATATATGTTTCCCAGGCTTTAATACACATATTCTTCGCGTACAAATTGCTATTAATATATTCATTATTTTATCTTTCATTTGTTTGAGAAAGATTTTAATCAAAAACATCACAAGAGTTCAGTTCACACAATTTATTTACTATTGAGCAAAATGCTCTCGTCTCGTGCAAATATACCCGGAGTGTGCGTTTTTACAGATGACTTTGGCCCGGATATGTCAAAAGCTACTGGAGTAAGGCAAGAGCATTTTGCTCAATTGTAAATAAATGGCATGCAATGAACTTTGGTGATGTACTTGATTATTTATATCTTGAGTATAATATAGTCCTTTGTACCTGATAATTTAAATATTTTAACTGTAAGTGTTACGGTTCTGCTATTTAAATTCTGCATAACATTGTTATGTTGATAAAATAAAGATAAAAAAGGGAAGTAAATTAACTTCACTTTGTCCACACCTGTCGGATTAATGAAATGATACAATTCATTTGTATTAAAATGAATTCACTGTAAATAATATTGTACCACAGTAGGTTTAAAATAGAGGTTTAAAATAAGTTTAAACTAAAATTTTGTTACCAAAGATAATTCTTAAATGTAACAGAAGCTACGGCAGGTCAACTGTCGACGATGGCAAACAGCGCCATCCATGGAAATGGTTTGTGTTAATGATAATTTAACACGGTTTGGTAAACGGGAGACGTGTCTTTATAACTTGAAATTCAGTTTTGTAATACGCGCTTTGAATGGATATGAGTTTCCCGTAACGGTAGTTAATTAATGCAATATTTGAGGTAGAACAGCCGGCGTCTTGGTGAGTGCTGTGCTGCAGCTACTTGTTCATTACTCTCTTTGAGGCACGTTGGCATCCGGATACCTCTGAGATTCGGAACCCTGGAGCGCCGCCCGCTCGCCTCTCTGCAAATATGCAGCTCATCTGCCCCCGCAACAGCGTTGTTTTTGTTTCAAGTCCGGCATTTTAACACAAATTCCATAGTCATATTAGAGTTTTTGTGGGCCTCTGTGTGAGGAGCAACTATTTGCGCGTTTTTAATTGTGCTTGTGTCGCGTTGGCTTGCAGGTATTCAACGCGCATACTTGGCGGTCGGGAAAGCCAGTTCAAAGACACGGAGAAAGGCCGCGGGCAACTTCCGAATACCTGCCCCGGAACGGAACTCTGAACTCCTAAGTATACCTTAATTGTGACCTACAATCCCAAACAACTGACACTAGCGGCGCTAAACAAAACACCAGCAAATAATGTTAACTACATGTCAAAATTAATCATTCTAATAAATTCAATCTATATATATATATATATATATATATATATATGAGTCAGGAAATGACATTGTCATGTTAATTAAAACAATTAATGGGGAAAGGACAGAGAGATAGAAAGAAGGTGACTTACCTGAGGTTCATAGATGGTAGACACTTTGTGAGGTTTAGAGTACTTGTATTTTCGGAGGCACCGCCCCCTTCATCAGAAATTAAGGAAGACATTTACAGTCGTCGGCTAGCCGACTCAGTCGTCAGCTAGACGATCACTGGAAATGTCTTCCTAACTTTCTGATGAAGGGGGCGGTGCCTCCGAAAATTCAAGTACTCTAAACCTCACAAGGTGTCTACCATCTATGAACCTCAGGTAAGTCACCTTCTTTCTATCTCTCTGTCCTTATATATATATATATATATATATATAATTAGAAAATAAGATCAAGAAAAGGCCCGCATAGGAAAATATAATATTAAAAAGACTTCAATATTACTAATGCACCAATTTAATATTGAAATTAGTTTTATTATAGTTTTTATAGATGAAAGAATAGAAAATCAAGAAAGGAGTAACACAAGGATGCAGTCTGTCACCCATGCTGTTTAACTGATATATAGAAAAGGCGATTGGAGAATGTTAAAACGGAATATGGAAAAGGAATAATACTCCAAGGAGAAGAAATAAAAACCTTACACTTTTCCGACGATATTGTAGTATTAGGGGAATCTGAATAAGACTTGGAAACTATAATAAATGGCATGAACGGATTCTTGGAGAAAGATTTCAGGATGAGGATTTATAGAGGGAAAACCAAGGTAATGGAGTGTAGTGGAATAACTAAGGGTGTTAGGTTAGGAAGGGATATTTTGACGGAAGTTACGGAATTCTGCTAATTCGTAAGTGTAATAACTAGGGATGGTAGGAGTATAGTAGACATAAAGAGTGGGACAGCACAGGCAAGGAAGGCTTTCAGGAAACAGAGCAATTTACCTACGGGTAATATAAGTGTGAATATTAGGAAATCGTTGCTAAAAATGTTCGTAAGGAGGAAGGCGTTATACCGGTGCGAAACGTGGATGATAGCAGCTGCGGAAAGGAAAAGAATAGAAGCCTTTGAAATGCTGAAAATCAGATGGGTGGATATAGTAACTAACGAGGTAGTTCTAAACAGAATAGGGGAAAAGAGAACAATATGGAGGACGATGACCAAGAGAAGGGAGAGACTAATAGGCCACGTTTTAAGGCACGAGGGACTTGTAAAATTAGCATTAAAGGGAAGTGCGTGGGGTAAGAACAGAAGAAGTAGGCGAAGGATGAAATTCACTAAGCAGATTAGGGAGGATGAGGGTTGTGCTAGTTATGATGAAATGAAAAGGCTTAGCATGGGCGGTTGCATCAGACCAGTCTTAGGATTGAACACCACAAAGCTCAATTTCGAAGACGAAAGTAGAAGAATGTTAACCGTATCCAGGACTCGAATGCCGGTCCTTCTTTTCTTATTTAATTAAAATTACTTTCACACAATATGGTGGCTATTCATTGTTTTTCGCCTACTATTGCACTTTATCAATGCGTTTTACCGAGCAATACGAACAATAGAATATATAATAATATAAATATAATTTTTAACGGGTAGGTTTATATATATTTCCGATTTAACGGACATTTCGCGCAACCACGGCAAAAGATTATATTTTCCTGCAATACAATTTCCACAAAATGTGAAAGGGTGATGTTAATACGTATAGTTTTTTAATTGTTGTAGTTTAATGTATTTTTTGCCGATATGTGAAGATTCCTGAAATAATTTCAACTGAAAATTACAAAAAATTAACGGAATAACAGTTACAGTTTATACTATTGAAGAGTTGTAATTTTTTAACATTTTTTCCACGCTGTGGGCTATGAACCACACTTTAAGTATCAAACTGTCTGTGCGGTCATGATTTTAAAATTGTGCGACCCGTAACGCGTTTAATTGTCCGGTAATGAGTACTGAGAGAGTTTGTGACAGAATCAAGGTACTAGGATAATATTTACTTCCTATAGATACAGAGAGTATTTTTCTCCACTTGACTCCCGTTGTTTATTGGGAGAATGTTTAACTTTATAAAAGTTCCAGGAACATTTTTCTTCCTGCAATGCACCGAAGGTTTTGAGATTCTTTTGCAAGTTGCGTGGTCATTAAAAGTGCCAGGAGTTTACTTGACTGTTACTAGAATGTTAAGAATGTTACTGCGCTCGATGTCGGTTAAATTACATTTTCATCAAGAGATCAGTATCTAATTAAATACTGTACGGGGCCAGTACTAATAAATGCACGCAGTAATTACATAATCCTACATTTTAATTTATTTTAAAATTATATTTTTTAACTGGCACAAAAATCATAAAATTTATTAGCAGTGCAGAAAATATTAGTCTTTAATTATTTACCTTATTTTGTTCATTTTTAATGTATGACGTATCCTATTTCCTCAATCGAGGACTAATGGAAACAACAATAAATCTATAAATCTATTACTTATCGCAGATACTTGATATTTTTTATATTCTTAAAGCAAAGTGAAGTTAAACAACGCTCGTATCCAATAACAATTATATGGAATTTTACAAAATATTCTAAAAATACAACTTCTATGTTTCTGTTTTCTTTCTTCAAAAATTGAAACATTTTTGAACAGAGCCAATGAGTTTCGGAGGGGTTGTGTAAAGCTCAGGTGATGCGTGATGCGTTACGCAACGCCGGAATTAATATGCTACTGGAGTTATTAGTGTATCGAACCAATGCACGGTCAGCGGGATTGTGTGCAGTCACACTTATCTGTTCAATTTCTTCTAATTGGAATTCAGGCGGTTAGTTAGACGACAACTGCCAGTTCCTACCCTGATTACCTAAATACGGCAATACAATCTGTGTGCATGTACTGTAACGTGATCTTCAAGAAAAAAAGAAAAAAACTTACAGACTCACCTTATAAGACTGAGTTAACTCAATGCTTGGCCCGAAAATAATAAATAAAGAAAGGATCCGGAAAAGGGGAAATAATGTAAGCAAAGACTATGCAGTTGGAAAAAAATCTCTTTGCGAAAGGAGGAAATTGATAAAGTGATTAGTACGAAAATTAGTATAAGAAAAAAAACACAAGATTTTTCCTATTTTAAATCTAATTTTATTATTGTAGACATCCTGTCCCGTTCTGCCCCGGGGAGGGGGAGAGGGTAAAACAGAAAGGGAATTTAGTAAGTTTCTATTCAAAAATTCATGAAAAATCTTAATTCGTTGCTTTAAGTTATAAGAAAATAATAGTGTTCTAAACTAATGTTTTATAGCTATATGAAACGATTTTTTTTCCGCTACAGACGTATAAAATTGGAGGAAAGCCAAAATTTACATTAAGGACGTTGATTACAACGATTGTTTCCAACTTCAGACGATTTTTCTCACGCATATGCTTTACCAAAGATTCACAAATACAATAATCCATACAGACTTATTGTGTCATCTACTGGCACTCTATTAAAAAAATTTTCATAAGGTTCATTCAGCATTTTATCATACGGACTAAATTATATTAATTGTACCGTACATAATAGTTAAGTTTTTAATTTTTATATACTTTTATGATATCCTACGACGTAATAACCCGTTTTTCCATTATTCCAAATAGTTTGGTTAGATTTATATATATTGGAAAATACATAATATACCGTGGAAGAAAACTGAAATAATAAATTTGATTATAAATTCCAAATTTATGAAATTTAACAATAAATGTTACCATGGTTTTCTAATCGGTTCACCATTGTCACCTGTTTTTGGTTATAAGAAATTTAAAACGTACTATTTATACTTACTTTGTAATCAACCTATTATTTACCACTGATACGTTGTTGATATAATTAAGAAAGCCCCAGTTACAGTTCATCAAGAAGAGTTAGTTATAAAAATTTTTAAAAGGTTTATCTAAAAATAGTATTTCAAATTCTTTATTCCTAGAAAAGAGATAAGAATTGTAAAATGTCAAACGGACCCAGTACTCGAACCCAGGACTTACCGCTTTCCAGGTGAACTAGAGCAGTGGTAGGGATATCCCGGAAAGATGGAGGTTCTGGGTTCGAGTCCTGGGTCCGGTAGACATTTCTCCATTCTTGTGTTTCTTCTAAATTTAGCTATACGCTATTTACGTTGAGCTTTAATTGAAACATTTTCACACACAATCCGTAAGGTTAAAACTAAGTAATGAAAATCTCATAATTTCATCTATAATAAATAATTTATTTAGCAATAAAAATTACTACAGTTTACATTTCATAAACTCAGATGTTTAAATAAACAATTCTTGAATTTACTAAGTCTTACATTCTCTAAGTTCTATTGGTTTACTCGTTAAATTCTTTTATGCCTTTAATAAATATACTATTTTCTCTTAAATCTAACCTAGCTCTAGTTATGTCTAATTCTACTTTACTTCTCACATCGTATGGGCTTTATCATACTTACAAGTTAAATAATTAATCAAATAAAACGGTAACAAATTATTGATACAACGGTACAAAAATATCATGGTATGAAAATTTAAAAAGTCCTTGAACCAAAACCAATTCATTTCTTTAAACATCACTGTTGACACTAATTTTTTATTTTTACATAAGATTATTCTCGTGTTAAGTTTGTCCATACATTTATTAGATATCCCATGCAGCACAGAACAACAATAATTAAAGAGTGGAATTAATACAGTTAAGAATTACAGTTTCAAATTCCTTAGTTAAAATTCTTCCTGCTCTATATAAAAACCCTAACCTTCTACTTATCTTTCTACCTACAAAATCTATATAAAAATCCATTTCAGATTTTGATCTAAGATGACTTCTAAATATTTAAAATCAATAACTCTATCAATCTTCTTATTTCCTTTAATTAATTCATAGCTATTAGCTAATCTACTATAGCTAACTTTTGTGTAAATATACATAAATTTAGTTTTTAACACATTTAACTTCAACCTATTTACACAGAGATTCATACTCAATTTACTTAAAGCAAAGTTCATTTTATTAACTAGATTAATTTGATCTTTTCCAGAAGTGGATATAAGCGCATCATCAGCATATAAACTGAGTTTGACATCACAATTTTGAAAACAACAGTACATATCATGTATATACAAATTAAAGAGTGTAGGGCCCAGAACACTTCCCTGTGGAACTCCAATATCACAGCCTAATGTCTCTGGCTCCTCTCCATTTGTAATGACCATCTGTTTTCTGTTTGACAGGTAAATGCAGAACGACGGCACACTTCTTACTCCATACTTTTCCAATAACACGGCTCTATCCACCGTCTCAAATGCTCGCTTTCAATCTACAAAAATTACCAAATTTCCTTTATAAATTTCTTCTTTCCTTAAGAGATACTACTTCCAAAATAGAAGTTTAATACTAAACTTCCACCCTATAACGATATTCGATAAAAGGTACCTATCTACACATTATTATTTTAACATAGAGAAGATAGGGACTTCCAAATGCCCATAAGATTATCCAAATTATTATTATCCAAAATATTTTCTGTTTCTAATTGTTTGTTTTGAATTTTTGTGTTCTCTGCGCTTCTTATCAATAATTATTAGTTTCCTAATCCTTTAAGTTTTATTTTATGCTTCTTACCTACTGTAAAATCTTGTACGTATTCAACTCTAACAAAATCACAATAAATGACTCATCATTATAGAGTTGAACGAGCCGTGCAACGTTATAGTACCCTAGCACGTAGGCGAACCAAGTTGGTAGGACATCCACTTACAGTTGAAGGAAGAAATAGTGGGTAGGCAGGGATGATAAACATCAAGTAATTATGGTTCGAAGACATATGAAAGCTGATAAATGAAATACGATGGACGAGGAAGATACAGACGCTTTAAGCCAGTCTCCAATTAATGATTCCAGTAAAACTTAGTTAAGTATGTAGAGACAGACACAACGAATTATTTCTATTGAAAGGAACTAATATATGCCGTTCTCGGTTGTTCAATATCAACAGTTGGTACGTTGTCCTGTAATGGTGCATGGGAAGGCCAAGGGCTGGAGACATCGCCTGCCCCCATCTCCGGTCATTACTGAAAGAGGTCAAGCTCGCTACTAAATACTGTAATCTGTAGAGAGACAGTGTGCATCCAATCTAAGACGTCCGTGGCGGAGACCTCGCAGATTGGTACCATTATACGTGCCCAAGTCCCGCTGGGTCGATACCTTGATTTATTACCTCCTGCCTTACGGTACTGGAGTTGATCGCACTCCACTTCTCTTCCCCTTTGAACCGATACGCGGATCGCAACACTTGGAATTATGTCAAAAATTGTACGCAATGCGGAATTCTTCCAGTTTTAATAGCCAACGCGCTTCGCACGATTTCCCGATATGGGTGGATAAATATAAAAATTGAAAGTTATCAGATGTACACGAATGTAGAAATGTCGAAGCAATGTCAAAGAGGTACAATTACTTATAATACAGTCATTGTTATACTTCAATTTTGAAACTTACTCAAAATTCATGGGACCTAAATATGTATATGAAGGTTTGATTATTAGCCTTGCATCTTATAAATGCACTGGAAAATTAATTAGCTTCAAACTAAACTATTACTAACCAAATGTCTTCAGACAAATGTTTTCTTTAGCGATTGACACATTTGGCGGAGAATAAATTATAACTAGTAACTAAATGAACCTTTATATATAAAATTCCGGTCTTCGTATATTCGTAATCCTTCTCCTCCTAAACGGCTTGAACAATATTTTGATTAATTTTGTTGTTGTGCTTATGGGGCCACAAGGATGCTTCTTAGCGATAGGTGGACCCGGTTGGTGAGTATGTTTCAAAGATTTAATTTTCCAACCATCTTTTTTGGTTTTCTTAATTAAAAAAACGTATAATTCCAATTTTTAGCCTAGCTGTTTGAATCATCATATGCGCTAGTTCATTGCGTCGTAGCTTGACATTGTCTAGACATTTCGATTTCGGATTGCTGATTCAATCCCGTGTATCGTAATTGCATGCATATTTCTCGGTTAATCCGACATTGGACAAATGAAGTGTGCATATGTGTAAGGAGCATTGTTTGCATTACGATTTATACAAGTGTTCATTCGGGGGCACTCCACTTAACCTCCTACATAAAACATTTTGTTTTGAGAGTTCATTTGTACGATTTCGATCATAGGGCCGTGAAAAGGTAATTTTTAAAAAATATGAAACTTCGAAGGCTTAATATGACTGTCGAATTAAATACCTTGAAGCGGGCTAATATAAATTAATTAGTGGGGAACTCCGAGCACCCAGCTATTAGACTTATATAAAGTAAACTTTGCCGAAATTTGCAGAATGTAACAAGAAATTTTACAAAAACATTTTAGTCACTTGGAATGTTTATAATAAATAAATGCAATCAAGACGGTAAATGATCGTTTTTTAAATATTGACTCAAAATATTTAACATTATGCACTTTAAAAGAATTAAAAATTGAAAAAGAGAATATATTTATTACAGATCCTTTATTATTGAATTTAAATTTAAAATATTTATTTAGAGTTGAATTCAGTAATAATTAGTCCAATAATATAGAAGGCCTAATTTATAAAAAAAAATCACCGTCTTAAAGAGGAGTAGTTGGAAAAACAATATGTAGATTTTTATTGTTGTAGTATGTTATCATTTACATTTCCTTTGAATTGATAAACTTAATAAACTTAGAATATGTATTGCGAAAATTCGTTAACTTTAAACCAAGTGTTCATTATGTGACTCTTCTTGTTATAATACAAGTATGGGCACTCAGGAAAATTCCAACAGAAGTAACTTTTAGGAATAATCGCTAGTAAAATAACTAGTGATTAAAAGAACAATTAATTTTCCGTCAAATCTTATGAACAACAATTTATAAAATGCATGGTGATTTAATATTGAGGTCCTTACAGGAAGTTTACTTGGAGAGGACTTATGATGGGTTCACCAACACAGAAAAACAGGTCATTATATTTATTTAAATAAATAAAAGTATTTGAATTCATTATTTTTTATTAAGGAAACCAACATTCTCATCTAAATTTTATTTTTTAATAATAATCTTCAACTAACTAATTCATCAGAAGCTTTCGGCTAGTCTGTCATTTATTTTTCCTAGTTCAAAATAGAAAACTGCCAGAAAGATTCTGTTCAATTTGTTGTTTAGTGAACATTATTGAATAATCAAATTCAGTTAAGAATGTAAGTCTCCTTAATTTAAAAAATAGTTATATTTATAAATTTGTTAACCAGTTTAAGATTTATTGTAACGGGACGGAAGGTGCCAATGTTATGTGCCTCGACTGTGCTCCATCGTCGATTACTTGTACAATGGGGTGTGTTGTAAATAACCTTAAAGGGTAGTTATGACATAGGTGGGGAATTATTTTTAAAAAACTTAAATAATAAATTATTTACAAAATTTTGGAGGTATGGCAAAGTAATCAGATCTCTTACAAATCTCAGAATAAAACCGTGAAAGATACACTCCCTAGGCGCCAAGGATTGTGAATGCCTCTCTACAAGCTTCTCCGTAGGACGCCCTCCTCAGCGTCGCAAGTTGACCTTCTTCAAACGTCCAGGACCATACGTCGGTTCCCGTTCGTCCCCTTCAAGTTCCAAGAGAAGAATGAGAATTCACACAGCCTCACCACCGTGTGACGAAGAGTCAAAAATCGACCACTTAGTTCGACCACGAAATCCTACTGAGTCAGTCACGTGGTATTTAAATATTTCGGTGTTTCATTGCTTCCCGATTCCCACACTAGCATGATTATGGAAATTCGCAGGTCATATCCCAACGTGCCGTAATGGCATCCCTGGGTATTAGTGGCGGCTAAGGGTCTGAACTTACTATCGCCAATTCCAGTTCTCAATCTCCGCTAACTTTAAGAATGAGTTAAATATAAACTATCGCGCTACATACTGATTTATATAGATTGTTTAACACCAGGCATTTTTGACTGAAGAATTACCAAAATTTATTTAAATAAAATAGTTTTATTTCGGGCGATGAGTCATAGAAATCCTGGGGCGTGGTTACTAATTAAATACGACGTCAGATCTTCTAATAGCATCATTCGAGCCTGACACATCTAACTCAATTATAAAACACAAATACGTGAGGCGTCTCACTACCACTATTCGGTAGCCTGTTCGACTCCCGACGCCTCCAACTGCTGTCGCGACTTCTTGAGAACTCACACCTTTACACCATAATGGCTCGTCGTCCACTACACAGGTTTCCGTGCACTTACAACTACCCTGTGCCAAGCCGGTAGCGCGCCTTATTAGCAATATACCCTTCTGTCGGCGTGTCTCAAAATAAGCCATCAACATACCAGTCTCGAGCGGATCGACTGTCATTAGGGACGTAGCCGTAACTTCATGTATGTAAAAATACAATTAGCGACAGTCTGAGACTGATGGATATTAATGTTTATCATTTCAAATCTTAAGATAAAATATTTTTGGGAAGTAAACGAGTTTAATCTTTAAATACACGAAAATTTAATATTCAGAGATCATTGTTTATGCTGCCATAGTTGCTGTTACTTATTATTCATATGTTACTTTCTATTTTTGAAACGGAGCAGTGTTTCTTTCATTGCGTTAAATCTTTACTCCTTATTCCAGAGTTATTTACATTCTCTGCTTCCTATTACCGTTATATTGTTTCATTTAGAACAGTTATTTTTTTCTTATTTATTACGTTACATTCCTCGTAGACTGGGCAGTTGAAATTAAATTTTATAATTAGTTTAACTTGAATTCGGAAATAAACCACGTTCTTCTTAGAAATTCTTCAATAAATATTCTTAAATGGCTGCCTATAATTAATGTTACTATATATAATTTCTAAACCTGCACGGTTCACTATATGAATATGGAAATAATCATAAATAGCCCGGTTCCGCTCGCAGTGGCGATCTTTTGACGCGCACTCACAGTGGGAAGCATTTATTCCACGTCAGGATCGCAAAGCGCCGATAAAATTGCCTTCATTGAGCGGGATGGTAATTAGTTTGTTACGCAGCTGCGGTCTGTGTTTGTTTTAGTCTGGACAGGCCTCTAGAGAATTAAAGTCGGGAGGGAGGTCGCCCCAATCGGCCAGCTGGAATTAAACTTCAAAGAGGGACGCTCATGCGGACACAATCAAATTAAAAATATAATACCCCTCGAAATCGCCAGTTATGTATTCTCCGTGATTGAATGTCAATCACTGACAGTTATACGGATAAAGAACACATATATTTATTTGAAAAACACCACATAAAAATAATAGAAAAATATTTGTCCTCAAATATTTTTAACAATTTTAAACGAATTAACATAGTTAAAATAATGTGTAAAAATGTCATTAATTTACCAATAAGCAAATCAATCAATTTACCACTAACCTTAAAGTATCACAATTTAATTAGTATTGTAATAAAAATATTACATGGTTACATTTACATTTTTAATTTTTAATTGTCTAGTGAACGAAATGAGGCTACTTTATGACAACTTTAAATTAGGTCCTTCCCTGATTTCATTCTAATATTTTACGAAGGACAAAATACACTACTCTTAACCTAAAATACATTTAAACTTCTAAAGAAATCTCTTGACACAAAAAAATAAATCACAAAACACTCATTACATTTATTTTATTATTTATAATGAAGATGGACATATCCTTCGAATTGTTAAGAGATTTATATTATAATGTTAATAATAAATTACCATTTGATCGTTTGTAAAGGTATGATAATTCAATACACAACAGAAATAAGTCCCAAGCTGTAAGGTAGAAGTCAAAGAAAATTAAAGTGAGGTTAAGAAAACTAATATTATGTGTTTATTTATAACAATTTACTCTCTAATAGCTGTTTCTATTTTCTCGTCGAGTCTCGAAGCACTGACTTTAAAGATGAATGGATGTTTGAAGGAAAGCGCCGATCTGATTTCAGGAATGCAGTACTTATTTATCCTGTGGTGTAGTGGCTAGCGTTGCTGCCTCACAACTCAGGGGTCCCGGGTTCGAATCCTGGTATGAGCTTGGATGTTAATGCCGTTATAGTCGCGAAGACCGATGCTGGAGAGTCGATACGTTGGCCACGTGTCACTCCAAATTTGGAATGTGTCATGCAAGGTGACAGTCCGTGGTCGACCCGGTAGGCCCAGGTAAATAGGCAGTAAAGCCAACGAAGAAGAAACACACGAATAATTTATTTATAACATTTTAGAACAATATAATAAAATGCTATTCATAGCGTTTCCTACGGCCACGAGGAGGCACTGGTATCGCACTTTAGCCATTAAATAGCAAGGCAAACGATGACGTCCACGATAATTGGCGCAAAGCAAGGACTAGAAAGGCAGCAGGGATCAGACGGGAAACCAAGCAGAGTTTCGAATAGCCTCTGTTCACTATGGGTTCATAGCCTGGACTATACGTTGGCTGCTAATCTTTATTATTTTTGTCTCAATCTACACAATGGGACAATAAATCAGCCAATATGGACATGCACAGTTTGACATTGCGCATATTGTCCTCCTTTGATGTATGGAGAAAACCGCTTCCAATGCCCATGTCGGCCAACTTCACTTCCAACATTCACCAGCTTCAGCCAATAAAAGCCAACCCCCGTCCACACCATGGCTATGACTTGCATTTGCTTGGGTCATGGTGTAGAGAGCCATTAGACCATGAAAGGAGCACCATCAGGAAGGATACGACCACCTTCACCGATGTGTGAACGGGCCATGGGGACAGGACCAATCGATCAAAGCTGCCGGACTCGGGGCCACATGGTCCAGACGGCCTCTGGCGTATTGTTTTCCTTCAACGACTGATTAGGTTAAATAACACCCCACGGATACCGTAGATCCAGAGGAAACTATTCCAACCCAGAGATCTGAATAGTAACGGAGAAAAGGATTCCACCTCAAAAAGACTTAGTCTTTTAAATCAACATTAATAATTTATGTAAATATTAATGTAAGTAATATTGTATTTCATTTTTTATACGTCTTATAACGACGATTCGTATTTTTAATCCTAAATTGCATGGGTGCTCCGTTGTACATATCGTTCTGCTCGGTGTCATGGAGCGGTAACGTCTTATTAGCCATACCGTTTGTTGAATATGAACCCCGACCCTCTTGAAAAAAGGATACTACATGTGGCAACGAAGTCCGCGCTACTCGGGGCATCCATTTGAGACGAGGATGTTGTTACGGTGAAGCTACGCCGGTGATCGCAATGATTTGTGGCCGGGAAATTGCGCTGGTCACTGCGTCATCGGGGTTTACTGTGTTGATGAGAGACGGGCCTCCCAATTTTGCCGGTACGCACGGTCCATTGTTTCCTGTCAACAGCGCCATCGACAACACAAGTAGATGCCAACGCATCCCTGGCAGTTCCAGACCTCAAACTAACGATAATTAACCCATCAAGTCAGAGAGAATATCTCCCCTCGTTAATTTTTTTTTGTGGTTAACAGGCTACGTGAGGATGATCCTGAAACAGGCAACTCATAGTAATAGTGTCATTCATAGTAACGCGTTAGAACTTTCTACGATTCAGTAAAAAGTTAAGACAATTTTCTGAACTATGTTTGAATTGAAAAATTTATAAATATTTTAAAATTAAGTTAATTTTTAATATGCACTTAAAATTAAAATCCGTAGCTCATTTCATAAGTTTGGAGGAATTTAACTCTGATTTACTTAAATTTCTTTACATTCAATTTTACTCAATGGCCAAACTTAAATTTTATCGTTAACGTGATAACCTCACGGACTATTTCAATTTATTTTCACTTTGAAACCAAAAAATTCATTCTGCAGGTCAAAAGTCAAATTACACCCTGTTATTCCAATAACTCTTCAGGAATTTGGAAACCTTAATAGTCTAGTTAGGTTCGAGTATTACGGTATGTACCAAACATAGGCACCACCTTGAAATCAGCCATCTTGAATCTACTACGACTTTTGACTGTCCCTATACTTTCCGCATTTCAGTTTAATTTTAAAAGTTTAGTATGGGTAATGAGGAATACAGTATCACAAATTTTATTTACTATTGTAATTTCATATGGTTGGCAAGCTTCTCCATTGTTCACAATACCCTCTCTCCCCCTCCTCAACCCCTCCCCCTCTCTTCCGCTCTCTCCCCCTCCCTCTCCCCCTCCCTCTCCCCCTCCCCCTCCCTCACCCCCTCCCCCTCTATTCCTCACCCCTTTTCCTCCCTCTCCCCCTCTTCCTCCCTCTCCCCCTTTCCTCTCTCCCTCTAACCCTTCCTCCCCACTCTCTCCCTCCCCCTCTCCCTCCCCCTCTCCAAGCGGCTAGAAGTTTTCTGTCTTCTCCGCCTCAAAATCTCTTTCCACGTAACCTCGATAGGTTTCCAAAATTCTCGTCCTTATTTACATTAGCCAAAATACTGCAGTTCAAATAACAAACATTAGCTGGTAAGTTATTTGAAGAGTTGCAGCCAATAAGAAAATTTTCAGTCGTAGATGTGGACGGATGCCATATCACATATTTATTTCATTAGTTCCGCTCCCAGTAGTTAAACCTACTCCTTCACACCTAACGTCCGACTTTGGTAACAAATCTGTCTCAAATTAGGAACGCATGACTCCTTTTGTTCGTGAAAGGTCCTTTATGATATTGTGCACAAAAGGTCCGTTTTCAATTTCGATAAGAATTTCGAAGGACACATGCAAAAAAAATATGTGTCGCAAGACTTCAGACTTTCACTTCGCATGGTTTTAATGTATTACAGACTCCTTCGTGAACAAACAGTACAGGTGTCCATTAACCCCGACAATAAGGCATTGTTTTAATTTTAAAATGACGAGAACCTTAAATAGTGAATACGTATTCGAATATAATTAAATGCGTTCTTTCCAATGATATAAGAATAAATAAAATTCAAAGTGAGTCTTTAAAGGTCTTTCGCAGGGAAAAAGGCGACTTTTGACCCATTTTGGTTTGGTACCATCTTTGACCTAACCTAAACTAAAATATTTTAAGAAAATCTTGATATAAATAGTATTGGTATTTATTCTAAGTGACGAATTCCTTTATTTATTAGCTGCAAAGTATTTGAAAACCGCCTAAACTTTTAACCTCAGATTTTGACAGAATCCTTTCATTAAATTTTGTGGAACATAGAAGATCAATCCTGCAAATTTCTATTTTGCGCGAATAAAAGTCTTGAATTTTCTATTTTCTTCAGTTTTGTATTAATCAGGACTCAAAAATAGGGTTTCGTCGCGACCGCTATCGACGGACTTCCCAATAAAACGCTATAGTTTCCATTGAATTCCGCATTACGTTCTAAAATTTTGCACAAGTTCATTGAAGATATAAATCTTAAATTATGCTCAATTTGAACCGGAATCTGTATAGGTCGAAGGTAAGTCATTTTTAAAACTGGATCACTTGGGTTGGAATGACCCAATGGTGATGACGGCCGAAGAAAAAAGTAAGTAGCTTTACAATATATATTTCCCCTCTCAATAGCCAAACGTTAAAATTAATATTAATTACTATTATTGGAATATCAAAGAAATAACTGAACTTGTATATTTTATGGATATTAGTAAGTCAAGGATTCCTTATAGTATTATATTAGTTTTTTGAAATACGATCCCTGATTTTACTGATAAATCGGAAATATTGGATAGTTTACTTAATATTCAGTAATTATTTCTTATATCGAACACCAGATAGTAACTGTTCATGAATATAAATAGCTTATTTTAAGTATTAAATTTCAAATTTCCTATAATGGATTGTATATTGAAACTGAATTGTCAAAAAAGTAGTAGTAGTAGTAGTTTATAGATTAAGAAATGTTTTGTCCCTTAACGCTACCAAAACTGTCTTTATATCAATTGTAGTCCCTCATAAACGTTTTTGTAATTCTTTACTATTTTGTGGAAGTGAAACTATATTTAAAAATTAGAACTCATATGGAATAAAGGATTAAGGGCGATTTAAATACGAACAAGAATTGTAGGACTAACGATATACTAAATAAATTATAATTGCTAAGGGCTAAGGAAAAATTCTGTACGATGTATTAGTTTTTATTCATAAAATAGATAAGGGACAGCTACTAGATTATTTCAATATTTTTATAAAAATAAATTTAGATGTACGTTGTCACAACACCAGTGATGGGGAAATTTTTTATATGGGGCACTTAAATTCCATTTTTATAAAAGGATTAGTATTATACAGTGAGCTACCAGTAGCTGTTAAGGACACCAAAGGTTTAAAAGTATTTCAAAATAGTTTAATGTTACAGTTTAAAAATACTGATTAAATGTAAAGAGTGAATTTGGATTTAGAATAAGTTTTATATTATGTAGGAAAATAGAATTGTGAATACGTAATTATCTTTAGGCTAATTTGAATAAATAAATCATTTAATCTATGGTAATCATTCCAATACGATTAAATGGATTTTTCTGGCCCATTTCTGGTTATTAACGTCTGCATGATATAATTTGGTGAGGCAATCACGGACAGTATCGGAATTATATTTTCTCTGTTTGTATTCTTGATGACTCTATGAGGGAGCGTCGCTTTATGAAATAAGTTATAATTCAAATATCGTCCGTTATTTCCCGTCCATTACCTCAATAAAAAGGATTCACACAGCCCCTTGGCTTTACAAAACTGAAAACATTCGTAATACACGTAACAGATGTCAGAAGTCATAACAACGATATTAATTAATTTATGAGAGTGGTGATGAGCAAAAAGGCAACAACTGAGTCCTCGAGCTGAAATATCAGTAAACACGTGCATTTCGCTGCAGACGGAATTAAAATGAAAGAGTTTCCGCTTGTTAAGCAACTTTAAAAACGCAAATTAAATACAGAAATAACACGTGAATCGCACAATGGAATTCATAAGGCAGTTTTTTGTTCTCAGCAGTAAAACAAAATGGAGCATATCGAAGTCCAATGTTTCAGCAACGTTGGAAACTTTTTCAGCTGAACAAGCAAAACTACATCAAATACTAGGAATGCTAGATTTTATTTATATTAGACATAATAAGAAACAAGATTAATATAAATCTGATTTTATTTCAGGAGAACTTATTAACTTATAATAAAATTACAATTTGCTAATTATTACGAATTATAACGTCAGCTAATTTGAATTTTGTCTTTATAAACAATGCTCAAAATAAGAAAATTCACCATTCCAAATTTTACCCATATTTCAGATGTTATGTTTACTAATATGCGGGATTGTTAAAATAAAAGTAAAATTTTGATTCGGGTGTATTTTTTTGTTCAATAAATAGTTGATGAACGTCTTACACAACTGCGTCCTATCATATTTTTAGACTGGTTTGCCGTAATAATCAAGAAGTTTTTTTGACGTTGTCAATGTATTTCTTTAAAAGTTAATTTGTAATATATCTTAGTAGAATAAAAGTTGTGAGAAAATAAATTTTATATAGCGGAAATTAACATATAAATTAATTTTTCAGGTGCTACTTTAAATATATTCTTTTGACACGTGTTGGATTAGGTTCTTGTTTCTCCAAATACCATTGTAATCACTTCCATGAAATAAGTACTATAGATAGAACAATGGTAGAATATCCCAAAAACTTAATATTTTTGGAATTAATATTATTTTCGCGACATAATTAATTAAATGTTCACTTTTGAAAAGTTGAAATTTTTAAGGATAATATTTATTGTTGTTTGCTCATTTAGTAGCAAATTTAAATTTAACTTGAGTTTCAGTACTATCTTGCTTAAATTAACAGTTGTGGAAAAAAAGAAAGTAATGTCTTAAGAACGTTTTACGTAATATTAACCAAATTATAGAAAAAAGGAAATTTTCGGTACAAGCCATTCTTTTTTGGTTGACAGGCTATAAGAGGGTGATCCAGTAACTGACCACTCTCATTTAACATCAAAGGAAGAGAGTTTGAAAAGGGGAATATGGAATGGAGAGGACGGCAGACAATGTATGATTAGAGCCTTTCGGATGCCTGTCTCATACCCTTCCAAATGACGGGATAAATTAAATTTTTCGTTTGTAAATGTACGATAACTTTCACTTTCAAAATCTTTCTCACCATTTTCTCGCTTTGTCTCCTTTGATTTATAATATATTAAAAGAACGCGAAGTGAAAATTTAGAGGGCTGCGACAAATTTTGTGTGTGTGGTCAGCGCTTACACCCACTCTATCGTACAAGAGCATAAAGAACCTTTCACGAACAATAAGAGTCATCCGTCCCTAATTTGAGACTGATTTGTTCCTGTCAAGCCGGAAGCAATGCGTACCTAATTCGAAACGGCTACTGGGTGCGGAATTAATACAAAACGTATTTGAAGGCATCCGAACACATTGCTGCGATTGTGAAAATACCAGACAATGGGTGACATTTGAAATGGCAGCTGACTGACTGCAGGAAATGAGGAGGAGATGTCTTGAAACCGGACGAGGTTACTTGGAGAGAGGTTTGAGAGCCGCTGGCAAGAAATTATTGAAATTGAGAGCCACTGTTGAGAGCTGGGTGGAGCTCTTGGGGCATCAGGAGATGCAGATTTCTTAGTAGGAGTCTCGGCTATTTTGGCCCAAGGCGTCATTCAGGCAATCAGATCTTCCGATCATGTCATCGTGGATTGACCTCAGGCACCTCCAAATCAGCAGCTGCGGTATTCGACGGTATCGTTGAATTTGATTTTAGACAGGTCTCATTGCCAGATCTGTTTGCCATTAAAAAACTTCGGTACTTTTGGTTCACCCCACATTACGAGTCTCACGTAAATTATAAAAGTATTATTGTTTTACCGTTTCATCAGTATATAAATTTATCTATCATTCCATATAAATTCATTTTGCTCTTTTGTTTTTTAACGAATTTAAATATTGTCTACTTGATTTTCAATTAATTTGTTATTATTATTATTTCCTTCAAATTGTAATATCTCAATATTGAATTATGGCTTAATTAATAGCCCATCTCCTTTATAGTCCTTACAGATTGGTTGAAATGATGTGAAACATTCATTCCCAAACTGCTTACTTGAAGCAATTCTTCTTAGTAAATTTTGTTAATATTAAACAAATCTAATGTAATCATTTAAATGCAGCAAAATGTATTTGACATTTTAATACTTGAACAAACGGAATGTTTCGATAAGCAACGCCGATCTCCTGGAACAGGAAGGAAGCTTAGGGTAGCTGGAGACCTTGTAGAAGGGACAGAGAGACTGACAGTTGTACGTGATCGTAAGACGGTAGTTGGGGGTGACAACAAAGAACGCGGTTAAATATAAATGTAATATTTCAAATGGTATAAAACAAAGACTATAACTATTAAAAATAACGTCTGCATATAATTAATTTTCTTTACATAATGACGCCCAGCGTGGGGACGGACTAATCAAAAATATTTATCATGAATTGAAACGCCTTTAATAAAAACTGTATGACGTCCTCAAGGTCTTTCAGACCCTCGTAATTTTACCCGAAACTAACCAGCCGATAGGCTCCCAGGATCGCCAATTCAAACCTGCAAGGTGCACCTCAAAAGTAAGCAATCAGTCCAAGCGAGATAAAATAAAGGGAATGAAAGGAAATTTAAAGGCAAAAACATACAAATTTTTATAAAATAATAGAAATTTACATGTGTATTATCGTACAATAGTAAATATTTACAATATAATATTTCAAGGCGTCACAAGGCCTCGATATAACAAACGAAAATGTAAAGACTGCAGAGCTTGTAAATTATACACATAAAATACGACGACAAAATTATTAGGTCTGCATTTAGAACACGGATGAATCACAATATCGTACGATACTTTCGTATAATCTGACGGTTAATGCGAACACAGACGCAACTTTATTAAGAAGCTGATACAGTAGTATACATGCCGTTTAGCAAGGATCAGCTGTTTATGGTGCAAAGATTTGTTCTGGAAGTAGCAAATCTTTAAGTACATATTACAAAAACTAAAACAAAAGAGCTCACTCGCTATAAAACATTTAGTTCTAATGCACAAACATAACAGTTGAGAACTAAGTAGAAACGAGTGTTTACAGATATAGAGATGAAACACATTTAAACAAGATGCGAAAGAATATGTGGATCGGTCTTTAGTAGGACCCAAAATATAAAATTGTTAATCTGATCGTGCAACATTCATTCACTTGAATTACAGTTAGTATGCAGGCAATGTCAAAATCGTTATACACAATAAATAGGACAGACTAGGCCTGGTTATGAGTCTTGTAACAGCTGGAATCCAGATCGCGTCGCGTCGCGTTGACGAAGCGGGCAGCGATTCGATTCCCCTTCAAGAAGAATGTACACACATCCTCAGGATGTGGTACTGCGTCTCTGAAAAGCCGCTCGGCAAAGGACCAAATGTGCGACAGCCAGGAGAATTTGAGATTATGTTGGCTACGGTCTAAGGAAGAAAGTCGGAGTGTAGTAAACCACGTTTCTCCGCCGTTGGTCCAAGATGTCTCCGGCTCTCGGTCCACACCGTTTCACGTGCAACGCCAGACTCCTCTCTCTCCCCTCCCCCCCTCTCTCTCTCTCTCCCCTCTCCCCCTCTCTCCTCCCCCTCTCTCCCTCCCTCTCCCCCTCCCTCTCTCTCCCCCTCTCTCTTTCTCCCTCTCCCTCCCTCCCTCCCTTCCTCCCCCTCTCTCCCCCTCTCTCCCCCTCTCTTCCCCCTCCCCTCTCTCTCCCTCCCCCCCCTCTCTCTCTATCGTGCGTCACAGAGTAAATGAGGAACTCGGAAAAACGCTTTTTAGCGAGAGACAAATGCACAGATAGAAAATTAATGACCCAAAGAATGCTGAAATTATTATTTATTAATTTACTCGGCAAATAAATGCTACAACGAAACGCATTTTTAATAATAAATTATATATATAATGTCCTTGAAGTTTTCTATAATGGGCCGTTGATCAAAAAATGCGTCGTGGAGGTACAGACGTCGCATCGTGTATGCAGCAATGAGCCTGTACCAAGGTTCCTGCCACATATCTCCAACAAAATGAAAACACGTTAAACAATAAACGTCGCCGGGCATCAAAATATATTAGAAGCCGTTAAATTAAAATAAAATATGAGAAAGAAACGTGAAATTCTTCAGCAAATGGAACGGCTCGTTACAACTGCTATTTACATGCAGCATTATAATTAATTGCAGTTTGTGAGCCTGCATTCATTCAAGGAGAAATCAGAAAGGCAGTATAATTAAATAAATAAATATACCACAAAAGCCTGGGGCTGATAGATGCGAACAGCACAGGACAATTAATTTAGTATCCCATGCATGCAAAATAGTATATAGGAGAATGGAGTGTCGCTTTTTTGGTTACGAAACGTGGGCGGTAGGAGTTGCCTAAAGGAAAAGAATAGAAGCCTTTGAAATGTGGTGCTAAAGGAGAATACTGGAAATAATATGGATGGATAGAATCAATAACGAGGAAGTTAGAATAGGGGAAGAGCGAACAATATGGAGAACGTTGACCAAGAGAAGGGATAGATTATTAGGCTACGTTTTAAGACATGAGGGGCTTGTAAAATTATTAGAGAGAAGTGTATCGGGTAAGAACAGAAGAAGGAGACCAAGGTTGGAATACACTAAGTGGATTAGAGAGGATGTGATAGTTATGGGGTAATGAAAAGGTTTGTGCAAGGTAAGTTAGCATGGAGGGTTGCTTCAGTCCAGTCTTCGGACTGAATACCACAACAACAACATATTCAAGTATTTACTTAGGTTTATCGAGGAACTCTTTAATTTTACAAAAATCTCCATTATTTAAGAAGTGTTTAAGTTAATTTTTCCATCATGTCAACAACGTTCTTTTCACTTTTCTATTAGTATTATTATCAAAATAAACGACTATTATTCTCTTCTGTGTGCCAACGTGAATTAAAATTATATTTATGTAGATAGTAAAAATTATTCTATTTTAGTTAAAAAATATATGTATTCGTCAAATATAACAGTAGGATTATCACAGAGCTTAAAAATAACCCCGACTGCCCTCTCTTTATTTCGTGTAACATTATCGAATTTTATATCAACAAAGGTTTTATTAATTTGCTCAACTAAAAACAATAACCCTGAACACACGGCCGCGTTTGTTATTTAAATTTGAATGATAATAACTGTTGCGCTTATAATTGGACGTCGTTTGTGCAAAGTTAATGGTAGTGTAAATATGGTAATATTTTGGAAATGACGGTGCGTTTCGCGCAGAGCCGTTTATTCCCTCGTCGCTTCGCCGGATGGCAGACACATTAACGTGTCACAATCTGGCAGCGGTAATTAGCGTGCGTCACAATGACAATCAGTGCGGCCAATATCTGTATACACTCTCAGCCCTTCGGATTTAATTCAATTTCCAGAGTCCGGGCGCCGAAACTTGTACCCCGACGGCGATGGATGTGAGAATTTAAGCCGCTCATAATCTGCACAATGCGTGCCAATCTCACGCACAGCTGGAGCGCAATTCGCTTTCTTTGGCGACCTATTCTAAACAGACAGCTTTGTTGCCCAGATCTGTCCAATGAAGGGCACTTTGTTAGGGCCAACAACGGAAGAAGCGACGACCGGGACAATTAGCGGCTTTAAATTGGAAGCCCCACTCCGCCACACTTGCAGAAACGCATTTAATTTCAGAGTAATTTATTTCTTTGTTTTGAACGGAGTTTTCAACTGTAATGCCTTCAGAATTATTTGTGCATCGGCCAACACTGAAACAATTTTTATGCCACGTATGAATAATTTTACCATTACGGAGCCTAAATTTGTATTTAAATTAAAATGTCAACAGAGCTCATATTGTTGGGAACAATCAAATAATAAATTATTGTATCACTATTGCCCCATTATTGTTTCTCATTTTTATTAATGATTTGCCTAATAATATAAATTCTAAGGTCCGACTTTTTGCAGATGACTGTGTAATTTACAGGGAAATAACTGGGGAACAAGACGCAGCTGCTCTCCAAACTGACTTAGATACTCTAAGTACATGGGCTAAACGAAATAAAATCAAAATCAACAATAGTAAAAGTAAGGCGATTAGTTTTACTAAAATGCGCGTTCAATATGCCTCGATATATAAAATAGATGGGGAAACAGTGATCGAGGAAACAAACTGTGGGCAGAGCAGGTAAACTATGCTACAAGGAAAGCGTGGAACACCTTGCACTTTGTCATGAGAACACTCAAGAAGGGGAATGCGAAATCTAAAGAGTTGGCATATTTGTCATTAGTACGCCCACTTATGGAATATGGTGCAGCATGCTGGGATCCGTACAGGATAGGTCAAATAGAATCCTTAGAAAGGGTGCAAAGAAGGGCCGCAAAATTCGTACAAATAGGACCTGGGCATGGGAACGAAAAGGTAAAGCGACTAGGGTGGGATACGCTACAGACAAGAAGAGAAAGAGCTAGGCTACACATTTTCTACAGAGCTTTTGCAGGTCAAAAACCTTGGCAGGGAATCCGAGATAGAATGAAAGAATCGACTCGGAACGGGAGGAACCAAAAAACAGACGTTGGAAAATACTCATTCCTAAATAGGACAATTAATGACTGGAACAATCTGCCTGCAGGAGTGTTTGGGGAACTTCCTCTAACAGAAAGAAAATTTCGACTCAATCTAAGTTTAGTGTAGTGTAGTGAAGTGATCAGTGCTGCGAAATCTCTAAAAATATACTACAGTGAAATATATTTCCAGTTTTTTTGTTTCTTTTTTTTCAGGCAAAAACAATACTATTCTTTTTTTAAAAAAATCATTCCTAATAATATGATTTTTTGGGGGTTAACAGGCTACATGAGGGTGATCCTGAAACAGGCAACTCCCCTTTAATAGCATAGGAAGGGAATTGAAAAGGGGGGATGCGGAAGGTAGAGCAAGGTAGCCAAGGGTTAACTAGGGCCCCCGGGAGGTTTAAGGATCCTACCCGGTGTTTCACCTAAAGAGATGCAGGGAAAACCCTAGAAAACCTGCATCAGGTAGGTCGGGCATTGGGTACTATTCTCACGCCCTTCCGAATGACGGGAGACGAGTTTGCTGTGGGGACGCAGCATTCCCTTCTCCGTGTCTCCACCAGTTTCAGGAGGCAGTTGGCCGACTGATCCAATGGGATCAGCGGACAGCTCTTGCCATATGTCCAAGGTCTTTGACCCCGGTACATATACCTCCTAAAATAGGTGAAGGTGTCTCGGCATATGAGAACTTTGATAAAAAGTACCCAGAGAGAGTGCGAGGCATTCCCGACATGATCAGGTGAGCCCCGCAGTCACTCTGGGCTGAAGCGTCTGGGAGTAAACTCCCGCAGCACCCCTCTAATATGATTCCACACTTATTTATTTATGTTGAATATAATTATACTTCAACTAGGTAATATGGTCTTACCATTTATTAATTATTGTTTTAGTATCTGCCACCGGGCATCTGCCCATTTGTAGATTTAATAAATACTTACTACTTACTAATTTAGACAAGTGAGCTGCGAGGACTAACATGTTAAAACGTCGCAATTTGTATTCCTGCCATTTATTATTGCCTTACTTCAGAATGATTTCTAACTAATTAGCAATAAATATTGATTTGACATGTAGGGAAAGTCGGGGCAGAACGGGGACACATCATTTAATAATATTTATAAAGTTATGAAAAAAGATATCTCACTTCATAGCAGTCTAAAACTTATAACAAAGAATATAGATTTTTGATGAATTTTTAAAAAGTAACAACTTTTCCGTCTGCCCGTCACATCCGCGGACATACCGGAATAGTGTAATAAAATTAAATTAAATTTCAGAAAAATCATAACACCTTTTGTGTTGGATGTAGTGTTTTCTGAAACATTGAAGAAGAACTCATCGAAAAGTTGCGGGAAACAAACGTCGATACCCGGATGTAATTCCCGAGAACACTACATCCAACTACTTCACGGGGAAAAACTACGTTCATTACCTATTGCGTTCTCTTGCTTATACTTATATAGCGAACGGTTGATCGCTTTATCAAGTTTCCCTTTCGCAAAGAGGATTAAATTTAATTTAAGAAAAATCTCAAGACCTTTTGTGTTTCTTTTATTATATTTATTTAGCGTTTTGATCGCTTTATCTGTTTTTCCTTTCGTAAAGAGGACTTTTGTGCTAACATTTTTCAGTTTTTTCCGTAGCTTTGCTTTCTTAATCTATTCTTTTCGGTTACAGCATCCTGTAGCCCATTCTAACAAAGTGAGTCTGCCTGTTCTTCCCCTTTTTCTTGAGAAACACTATACATTTTACGTAGTACAATAATATCCCGTTACGCCCCGCACGCTAGTCTCAGTTTAAGGTTTTTCTCCGAGCCTTAATACAACAGATTTAAATCCTATATGCATCTAAAGACATCTAGTTTACGAATATATAACATTAAAGTGTTAAATGCAGGGAATTTTCTAGACTGCCTTCTGTTCAAATGCTACAAATTTTATAAATTTTGAGATGTAAGACATTAAAACAACAGTTCATTCACAGAGTCAGTACTTGGTCCCATTGGCTTCTTTGACAAATTAAAATGTTACATCCCTATTTACTAACCTCCAGAATTGCAAAGTTTCTGGAACTGGGTGACCGAAACCGCCGCCTTTGAAATCTGGCTGAACAGCTCGTGTCTGCTACTACCAGGTGCTTTCATGAACTTAACTAACTTTAATCTCTTTCATCACTTCCCCTTTCTCGTTCCTTCAACCACTGCCCTGACTGAAATATTATCAACCCTCTCTGTGTGAAAATTTATTAACCACATATCAACAAATGCTCTCTTTAGAATTCCCTTAACGACTCACTGAAATCATAACTATAACATAAACAACTGCTCTTTCTTAATTATTCATCCCAACTCCGTCCAGCAACCTGACAACAACTTTTTCGCCAACTTTGAAACGTCCTATTTCCCTTTCGTAAATCGAATTACTCATTCATCTTACATTTTGTTTCCCAATACGGGGTTCACAAAAGTCACGAAACCTCACGCGCCAGGCTATTGCACTTTCTATGGGAAAATTCTAGACATGTCAAAAGTTTGAGACCGAAGCTTATCCTCCCTACAGATTTACGATCCTGGTTGAGTCAGCCGTGGCGCTTCTTAATCCTTCAAAAGGCCACTTCAATAGATGTTGTGATGCCAGCCGTCCCCTACCTGAAGAGCAACGATCCATCGACTTTCAAAGCTCCTAAAATTTAGTTTAACAAAATTATTCAATCAAAATGAAGTAAACTAACACCCTTAAAATTTATTAAACATATGTAGACTACAAAAGTGAGTAATCACAAAACCAATAGTAATTACATATATTAAAAAACACTTTTAATAAATAATAAAAATTCGCAACCTTAGCCCTAATTATTCTGTGTTCTCAAAATTACGGACTTAAATCTAGTGGTATTTTCCATCTAACAACACATAAGCGTATATATTAATTTGTCGTTTTTCATACCAAATCTGGATCTCGACGTGGAGGATCAAAAGTTGGAAAGCAAAAATGGACACTTAATGAGGTTGTGAAAATTCAGGTATCTTTCTATAAATGATAACTTTATTCACATCAACAAATTTTCCCTCAACGTTTCCGCTGTACTCTTTCTCCTTAATTGTTAATGTTTAAAGACTTGTAATTTCAGATAAGTGACATCACGCCATTTTCCTGAAATATCTGCGCCATGTGTTTTTTCTACCCGATTACTCAGGAAATTCCGTGCAACTCACACTACAGTGCATTAAACCTTTAAGTCGAGAAAATTAGGAGTATTTCAGTAACAAGAAATTAATTAACCCTCTGTGTCTCGGCACATAAATGTATTTACTTAAAAAATATCTAAATATGACTTGATAAATCTCCTAGAAAACTTAAGAGTCGAGTAAATTAAATCTTGACAACTCAGAAATTATAATAATATATTACGGAAAATACTAAAAGAAACATAATTTTATAAATTATTATACGTCGAAAGCACACTAAATTTGAAATGATTTCAGTTATAAAAGGTGTATGAATTAAGAGTTTAATTCTGAAACGAGGAATACTTCAGTTATAATAAAGCTTAGATTCGGACGCTTTTAGTTTTCTTCCTCTGCCACTGGATTTAAGAAATGGTGACTTGTAAAAACAAACAATTTTGATGAACCTCGCTGAGTTTCCAGATTCAAAAATGAACGTGTTCTTAATCTTTATCATAGAATCCAAGTGCGTGCTATCACAGGAAAGAGGACAAACCCGAGGAAAGCCGCTTATCACACAATAGGGCCCTAAATCTCCAACCGCGCTCCCTCCGTTGGATAAATTCACAGTTGAAAGAGTTTGCAGCTCTTTGGCTGTGTCTGTTCTCAAGGGAGCTATAAGTCAAAGCTCAATGAGATATTGAATAAACCAAATCCATTTTCGAATTAAATTAACTGAATGAGGCAATAGTTGAAAGCTAAATATATATTAAACAGAAATGGAGCCGAAATGAAATTAAGAAATAAGGATGAATGGGTAAAACTGACTTTCAGTTAATTAAAGACTTTACATAATTAACGGTAGTACATTAATAATAAATTCTATTACTAAATTGTAGCGAAGTATATACTCGCCGATAACTATTAATTTTTTGGAGACGCTTACAAGCTCTTCTTTCCCACGGTACTAGAGAACATTACGTGTATCTTCTTCACAGTTTGAGCCAAAAAGAAGTACTTTTCCAAAACAACTGGAAAACATCCCAAAGTATTTTGAAGAGGACAGTGTAGCGTATTAGGACCCCTCGCTAATTTTATTCACATGTCTTTGATTTTCAACGATCGAAATTCAGCAAGAGTAATCTAACTCAGAGGCAGACAGGCAAGAGATGGATATTCCCCGGCGCCAGGGTGTTGGGTGGAAAACATGTCTGCCTGCAGCCACAAAAGATTAGGGTTGTTTAGTTAAAGGGACTTTCACCCTTCAAAATTTCCCAAGTACACCCTTCCTTCGGCAGCGAAAAAATTCCCGCGTTTGACGGTGGAGAAACAAAGATTGGTGAACACACATTACATGTGGTGACGTTTTCCTTTGGAGAAGGGGAAAAGAAGAGTTTAGCTGGGATGTGAGAAGACGAAAAATAAGCAGAGTTGATTAAGGGCGAGGAAGCAGAGGAGCAGTCAGTGTTGCTCGAATTTTGAAGGGAACAGGAAGCAGAGGAAGTGTGAGAGAAAAAGAAATGAACAATTAAAGAGGCAGTGTTGACCGAGAGTTAACAACTGTATATAATTATAAATAGTGCGCAGGACCCACTACAGAAATAGTTTTTTATATAAGTAAAATTATTAATATTTTGAAAAGCCCAAATAATTTGTTAAATAACTTTAATATCTAAGCCCCACCGCTCCCATTAACATTTACAACAGGAATAAAACAAGAAGAAGAGGCACTCAAAACCTTTACAAAAGGCAGTCAGCAGTAATTAGAATTGAAGATCTAAAAAAGTAAGCATAAATCAAGAAAGGGATAAGAAAAGGATGCAGTCTGTGGCCTACGCTCTTTAACTTATATGTAGAAAGGGGTGATGAAGAAAGATAAAAATGAATATGGAAAAGGAGTCACAAAACAAGGAGAAGTAAATAAAAATCCTAAGGTTTTCACCTAATAGGGGAGTCAGAAGGGAGATATAGTAGAAATAAAGAGTAAGATAGAACAGGCACGAAAGGCTTTCACATTGAGGAATTTAGTTAAGGCTAAAATAACTATAAATATTGGAGAATTATTACTGAAATGTACGTATGAAGTGTGGCGTTATATGGGTGCAAAACGTGGACGGTAGGAGGTCCAAAAAGAAAATAACAGAAGCATTTGAAATATGGTGTTATTTAAGAATGATGGAAATCAGTTAGTTGGATTGAGTAACTAACAAGGAAGTTACAAGCAGAATAAGAGAAGAAATAACAAAATAGAGAACTTTGATAAAGAGAAAGAATAGATTAATAGGCCACGAGACATGACGGTATCGTAAAATTAGCTTTAGAGGGAAGTGTATTGCGTAAAAATAGAAGTGGTAAGTTAAGGAAGGAAAACGCTATAGGATGTGGTAGTAATTCAGAAATGAAAACGCTTGCACAAAATGGGTTAGCATAGAGAACTGCATCGGACTGAATACAAGAACGACAACTGTTATGAATTTGACACAACTCATCGCATACTTAAGCACAATCAAAAAGTAAAAAAAATTCTTAATCTTCCGCAATAATCATATAATCATAATAAAGATAATAATAAAGGTAATGAAGCTAATAAAGTATAAAAAAAATCATATAAACTCCAGCTCTAACTCGTTCTGGTTGGTAAACTCACCCTAAAATTAATATTAAAGTTGGAATCAACCTAAACTCAAAAAATAAATAAAAATTAAATAATCTTAAGACAGAAAATGTACAATATAAAGAAAATATTAATATTAAAATAATAAATAAATAAAATTCAGAAAAATATTAAATAAGTTTAATCCTTAATCTAGATAAAACCATTAAAGAACAAATTCATAATCTTAAAACAATCATAACCCATGAATAAAAATCTATACAAAATTTATACAACTTGTATAAATTACTCTCGGATTTCCAACCGGGTTGAAGAGATTATTCGTAACGTTTCAATGGCTGTCACCGCAATTTATACATGCCTTTCACCGGGAATGACCTCATACTTTAATTAAGAAAGCTTGTAGTTTAACATAAGCGCAATGAAGAAACTAATTGAATTTGACACGCAAGATATGTTGAAGCAGACGCAACATGCATATATAACAACATTTAGGCCAGTTATAAATTGTACACGGTTGACCAGCTTTCCAATTCATTGGGGTAGTTTTTGCGTCTTAACTTCTCTATAGATTCTTTTATTAATTAATCTTTTTAAAGGATAAATTAATAGGTGCCGAAACCAATAGTCTACTTGCAATTTAACAAGTTTATTACTATCACAGTTTTTACGTACTTTATTCGTAGAGTACCCAAACATTAATTCCGGAGAAGGGAAAGTGTTAATATTTAACTACTTTTAGATATTTAATGTTTCGTTTATTGACATTAAAATGATTAAATATTCGGCCGTATACGTTGTATCAGCAACAAGAACTTTTTGTTATATTTTAAATTAACGACCGGAAGAGGTCACGCAAGTTGGGGGAAAATGTTTCCAAATTAAAATATTCCACTTCTGTCTTTTAACCACCCTTTCAGTTTAATTTTTGCTTATTAATTGGCTACTTTTTAATTACTAGTTTCACCTAATACAGACATTTATGTAATTTCAGTTAAACAGTAATTTTTTGTTATGAATAATTTGCTTTTGTTGTTGTGGCCTGATGTACCCCTCCATGTTACCATACCTTGCGCAAGCCTTTTCATTTTCGCATAACTAGCACATCACTCACCCTCCCTAATTTGCTTAGCGTATTCAATCCTTAGCCTCCCTCTTCTGTTGTTACCTCACACATTTATCTTAAATTCTAACTTTAAAAGACCCTCATGTCTCAAAACGTGAAAAATAAGTTTTTATTGTGGTATTCAGTCCTAAGACTGGTCTCTATGAAAACCCATCTTACGCAAGACTTTTCATTTTCGCATAGCTACTATGTCCCACATCCTCCCTAAACTGCTTAGCGTATTCCATCTTTGGCCTCTCTCTTCTGTTCTTACCCCACACAGTTCCCTCTAATGCTAATTTTACAAGATCCTCATGTCTTAAAACGTGGTTTATTAATATATTCCTTCTCTTTTCAACGTCCTCCATAGTGTTCGCTTTTCCCCTATTATGTTTAGAGCTTCCTCGTTACTTATTCTATCCACCCAACTGATTTTCATCATTCGCCTATATCACCACAGTTCTAAGGCCTCTGTTAGTTTCCTTTCCGGAGCTCCCACCGTCCTCGTTTCGCACCCATATAAAGCCACGATTATTTTTGCAACGATTTCCTAATATTCACACTTATATTACCCGTAAGTTGATTCCCCTTTTCCTCGAAAGCCTTTCTTCCCTGTGGTATCGTACTCTTAATGTGTAGTGTAATTCTACCATCCCTCGTAATTACGTTTCAGAAATAGCAGAATTCCTTAACTTCGGTCAAAATATCCCTTCCCAATCTAACACCCTTTGTTATTCCACTGTTCCCCAAACTACACTCCATTACCTTGGTTTTTCCTCTATTAATCCTCATATTGAACCCTTTCTCAGTTAATGCCATTTATTATGATTTCTAAGTCTTCTTCTGACTCCCGTAATACTACAATATCGTCGGCGAAGCGTAAGGTTTTTATTTTTCCTCCTTCCAGTATGATTCCTTTTCCATATTCTGTTTCAACCTTCTTCATAGCTTGTTCTATATATAAGTTAAACAGCATCGGCGACAGACTGCATCCTTACCTTACTTCGTTCTTGATTTTCTATTCATTTATTTATAAAAACTATAATAAAACTAATTTCAGTATTAAATTGGTGCGTTAGTATGAAAAGTATTGAAGTTTTTTTAATATCATATTTTCCTATGTGGGCCTTCAGTGGAGAGTTGCACTGCCTGTTGCATTCAGGAAGGGGCCATCAATGTTTCAGATGACGAATGTACATATGCGTGCGTGGAAATAAGAGACAGTCTTGTTATTTGGAGAGCGTAGATTTCCCTCTCTGAAGGCAGCTTCTGTAGAACCTATTTATATTTCTTATGAAGCACTTGACTCAAACGTTTCCCTGACTCCTCCAAGCGTTTAAACGAGACAGCGCAACAGTCGCGACAGATAGACTTAAAGCGAAGGAACGTAAACGTGTTTAATGTACGGGCACGAAGAGACGCACAATGAATTTAGTTTGGAACACGGCGCCGTGATAATTTAAATGGATATTTAGAAGAGGCGAGGCTCTCGTCTGAGTTTAGGGCAGAAACAGGAAACCCCGCTCATCCCCGATCGCCCCCGTTGTTTGTCCATGAAAGGCTACTTTGTGTATCCCACCAGCCAATTACAGGCGCATAGCTCATGGCGTTGCGAGGTAGTTAGCTCTTTCTGCTGGGAGCAACGTTATTATGCGCACAAGAGGTCTGTAATCTTATTAGCCTCCGGCTGCTGGAGCTCGTAATACTCACTGAGTGCCCAATTAGTCAAGGGAAACCGCGCTGCCTTCATAGCAGCCATCCTACTCGTTAAAGCACGCCATCTGGATAATGTTAATTGTTGCGGCGATGGTGTAAATGGTGCGTAAGGAATGCCTCTTCATCAATCAACAGCTGGGCATTTTATTTTATTTCCTCCCCTCTACTATCGGAAATTCCTATAGATTGAATGTATAGCATAGCTACTTAACTCACTCCAGCGTACGGAAAAAATAAAGGATTGAATTAAACAAATTGATAACATTGTACAGACTTCATTATATAAATTTACTTGTAACCACGTTTCGGTATGTTTTTATGTCTTCTTCAGGTTTTTACCTCCCTGCAGAGGAAAATATACAGAAAATTAACCCTAGGGAAGTGAAATTGAGACAGATTTTTTAAAAACCTATATGGAAACAAAACCTTACCACAACAATGTCAAAACATAACAAATATTTCATTGGAAGTCGAACAATATGGTAGAGATCCGAGGAAACAAGTAACACTTCAACTCCTTTACCACACGTAATTATTGCCAGACTGTATGTTGGCCAGGAATCCCTGCCAGTGGTATTGGAGTGACTAAGAGTAACGGGAAGCGTCAGATCACAAAAAGTTAAGTACCAAGAGGGAAATGAATTATAAATAACACTAGTAATAATTGAACCCAGTTATACTAAAACATTAAATAAAAAATTAATAAAATAACGTGTCATAAGTATAACTTAAATTACTCGTGTCATTTTGCGAATTGAGCGTGTTCTTAGTGGTTCTAATGTGTTGTAGCAGATCCGTCGTTCCTCTGTATTCGAGGATTTCTTAATTCCTTTAGGGCGCCAGGTATTTTTCAAAAAAACACCAAAAATTAATTTTAATAGTTTTAATTTCAATTAGAGCATGAAAAAAAATTATATCTGCAGGGCGTGGTCATTCTCTCGTCGTCCCGCCGACACAACCTGCTGCTCCCATCACCCCATGACGACTGCACGTCTCGCCAGACCACATTGTTGGCCCGGGTTGCGTCAGTTCCTCAACAATTGCAACTCGCAAGCTGGCCTGCATTGTTCATCGTAACTTTTCATGTTACAGTGTATCATTTCAGTAAATTTCCTTTTGTATAAATTAGTTCAAAATCAAGAATTTCAACCTTTTCCCAGTCAAAATTGTGTTTCTCCTGCAGCCTATGTGTGGTGACTGCATTATGGATCGTTATTTTGTAGTTGCTCTGATGTTCCTTAATTCTAGTTCGCAACGCACGCTTCGTTTGACCTATTTAACATTGTTGGCAGTTGGGCGCACAGCAAATAATTTTGTAAATCACATTATGTTGCGAATAATTTTCCAAATCGTCTTTGCCCTTTTTTATAAATTTATTCAACTTATTAGTCATAGTAAAAGTAACCGAAAAGCAAAACTAATTAATTATTTTTGTTTTCTCGCTGACATTTCCATTATAAGGTAGCACCACACATAGTTCCTCCTATCTATATTCCTAACATTATCAATAGTGGGTGAATTAGAATACCGGTGTTTGTGAATTCTTTTAAAAATATGTTTATTAAAACGAATTACTAATTAAAATATCTTTAACCAAACTAATATTTTTGCTGTGGAATTTTTAATTAGCTAAAAGTATGGCTTTGTCTATAAGATTGTAAGCCATAGCTTTTTTAATACAAGTAGGATGATTTGAACGGAAGTTTAAGATTCGTCCCGAACAGGTTAAAGGATTGAAGTTAATTACTCACTAAATTTATTAACATTACATCTATAATCGGCATTATCCTTTATTTTATCTCTGTGGAGGCTAGTAAGTTGATATATTTAACTGGTTGCAGTTACTAAAAGAAAAAATAGGAAGAATAACTACTTACTCTGAATAATGAATACAAAATCTGAGATCGTACAATTGCAATTACATGTTAGTAAATAAAAAATAAATCATGCATAAACAACATTTTATATAATATGACTACATTTTCTGATACTGTAACGAAAAGGGATTTTAATTAT
The DNA here is from genome assembly GCA_034510155.1 of Eucriotettix oculatus. NCBI lineage: Eukaryota > Metazoa > Arthropoda > Insecta > Orthoptera > Tetrigidae > Eucriotettix > Eucriotettix oculatus. Next base: position 47,396,448 of record CM067376.1, on the reverse strand, counting down.
CAAGGAAAAATTACTCGAGTTTTTATAATAGTAATTAATGTATGTATTAAAACAAAATATGAGTTAATGATTGAAGTTATAATCATCTTTCAAACTGAAAAACATTTTTCTGCACTGTTTCCCGTGTGATAAAAGACAAGGTGAGAAGGGGCGCAAAAGGTTGAGAATTATTACGGTTGGTATATTTGGATGGGAAGGAATTAATGTCTAATAAGTACGCATCTCATGTAACAGGTGTCTATCCTGTAAAGAATGAGGTTTGAAACGAATAATGCGGCTCCAGTTGACGCACCAGACAACAATGTACTGCGGAGCATTAAGTCTCATCCCAAGGAACAAACTGATCGCACAAAAATACAATCTGTTGTCCCTTAATAATTGCGTTAAAGGCTAGGTGATGCAGCTCAAAGAGGTCTTGTAGAAGAAAGAACAATATTTCAAAAGCTGAATTCTGTAAGGCGGAAAATATGTAAGCAGAGATGATAATAGAAAGGAGATGGAGGTTTAAGGTGGTAAAATTGACAGAAAATAAAGAGAAAGAATGGCACAATTCTACCTTCCACTATCGCAGTGTAAAATAAGGTTTCAATCAAAAAATTAAGTAAAAATATATAAGAAGGATGTTCATTTTCAAAATTTGACTAGGGAAAGGAAATTATCAGTCTGTTTGGCAGTAGGAATGAGGAAATTTCCTTTGTCTTTTCTATTTCAGTAATCGAAGTACGGAGACTTCAGGATAGAGTATAGGAAATATTCGGTACGTCAGGTTCGTAATTATGCGTACCGTCCGAACTTGAATTGAATCAGAAGACGCTAGAATGGTTTTTAAGATATACTGATTTACCATTCCTCAGCCTGGCCACCATTCCAACTGCTTTACATAGTCACGAGGATATTGCAAAACTAGTTCTGAGTTTCTGCAAGCCCATCTTTGAAATACAACGCGGCTTTAAACTGTTACCGTCATCTCGAAATGAGAGGCCCTTATTGAGTTATTCCCAATCACACACATTCGGCTTTTTCTTAGTGGAGTATTAATAGAGTTTTTTAAGTTATAATCTCGCTAAAAATGTAATATAGTGATCAATGTGTGAAAAATGATGATAAAACCAGAAAATCCAGAAATATGACTAGTCTGTCTTTCGGTCGGGAGAAGGCAAAAGGTTCTTGTAAGAGTGAGTAATGGCAGTAAATTTTAGTTGTTACTAACCGTGTCTGTCATTCAATACAGTCCTTAATACATCCTTAAAGAATGGGTAAAATATATACTATAAAGTTTGAAAATGATTTGAATTGAACTAAAAATTCTATATGTTTTCTTTTTTATATTAATGTCATTAATTCATTAAAATTTAATTTTATTACGATATAATAAATGATAAAACGTAAACATTGCATTAATGCAGAACACTGAGAAATTTGGGATTGGAAAATGATATGCGTTATAAATAATTACTCGTACATCCACATGTACAACAAAAATATAATAAAAAAGGACCATTAATGGAATTAAAGAGAGAGAAAATGATAAGATTGCGGAAATTGGAAGCCTATTAAATTGTTTAAGGAATTAATCCCCAAGCAGTTTTGCAGTCTGCCGCTAGTATCGCATCTGTATGGAGAATCATTGATGTAGTTTATGTGATAGGCGCTAGGTTGCAGTAGTGCCCAGTATTCTGGAGTAAAACAATATATTGAAGAGGATTTTTTTATTTTATGAACATGTACATCATTTATGAAGAAAAGTATAAAAAATAAAACCTAATTTTTAAATAGTTTTGTATTAAACTTTAAGTATGACATGAAATTAACTATAACAGTATTTATTATTTCGTAAATCATCAATGACAATGGGTAATAAAAAACAAAAGATAAATAGTTTTTGAAATCATAAAAAAATAAAATCCGTAGTAATTTGAAAGAATATTTTGCTGATAATGTAAATGTTGCGTTGCATTCAATAGTGTTTAAAATAAATTCTCTGTCATAATGTTATAATCACCAATAGCATAACCAAATATCCCGGAAACATTACCACAAGTGCATCAAAGAATTCAAAATATTTCTCGCAAAGATTTATTTTATGTATAAATATAGGTATTATAGATGTATAAGATGTAACAGATGTCAGTGCACAAACTTAAAGCAGGATTAAGGGACGATTACAAACATTTTTCCTTTTTTTGAATTTTTGTTACTGAGCAACTTAACAAAACAAAACTGAGAAATATAATTCGAAAAGCATGCCTCCGATCATTCTTACTCGACTCATTTCCGCCAATTGTTTCTCCAGAAATAGGCGAACAACCGGGAATTCTGATCTTGATTTTGATTTCTGACGAAGGATCGTTTTCTTGGGAGAATAGAAAATAGTGTAAATAATATTGCTTTACTAATTAACACGAACTTAATGATTAGCATTTTTGACGTATTTAGTATAAGGGAAAAGAAAATTGTATCGAATTGCAGAATTAAATTCATTAATGTCTTCGGCTTGTCACCGAACATTGTTACGTTTTCTATGTGAAATTCTAAACCCAAGTCAGGGTTTTTAGGTTACTGTGGAGACGAGCGATAATGTTAGAAATGTCATATTTTAAGAATATAGCACAGAAATAATCGACTTAGTAGTAGATGCCTACATTGGATACTTCATTTGAAAATTTAAATGGAACTTAATTCACGTAGTTATAAGGAATACAAAAAAAAATACATTTTTGAAATAAAATGGATTATCAAGTCAACTTTTTTGGAATTATAAAAGAATAAAAAGAGTCAACTTGCATTAATACAAATATATTATTTTTAGTGATGGATAACTGATATTCCAGCCAGTCCATCCAGTATAATATAGCTCTGTTTTAAGCTCATCACAATATCACTAATCATCATATTCATGGGTAATGAAAAATGAAATGAGCAAAAAAAATTATTCTATTTCAATTTTCTGTAAATAAAGGTATTTGAAAGGGAACTGAAACTATATAATGAAATATATTACTAGGTGGGTAGGATGCAGTAATTTATTATATTTAATCAATATTATAATGTAATAAGAAATTCCACAATTGGGCACAAATTTAAATGTATTAATGAGGATTTTCTTAATAGTTAGTTATTATAAGACTAGCTAACCACCACGACTTCGTTCGCGCCAAAATAGGTATTTTTATTTTGCCTTAAAAACGAAACAACAGGTACAGAATTTCCATAAAATTGAACTCATTGAATATATAAAAATTACGGTATCATTTATTTATGATCGCTTCAGGGCAAACCTTATAACTCGCAGTTGGTTTAGAACATGTCCCGCTATCATAGGTTTCGGAGTTATTTACCTTCCTATGCTATTAAAGGGAAGTTGCGTGCTTCAGGATCATCCTCATGTAGCCTAAAAATGCTATTAAAGAGGATTTGTCTGTTTCAGATTCACCCTCATGTACCAGTTCGGACAGTAATTCAATGGATTTATAAATATTTATATAAGTATCTCCTGAACTCTTCAAGACATCGAAATGAAACATACACGAAAAATTAAGTTAAAATTCTTGTTTCAAACCCTGAAATTTTCATTGAAATCCGTTGTGCAGTTTCGAAGCATAAACAGATCAAGAGTATATGCAACCCGAATTCATTTGGTGATTTTAACGCACGTTAAGAAAAGAAACCTTCACGTAGAATTGTGTAATATTACTATCATTATCAAAATGAAATATTCACTAATATTTAAGTTCAATTGCCTTTTTTAAAACCCTCAAATTTTAATTGAAATCCTTTGAGCCATTTCTGAGCCTATTCGAGACAAACATACAGACAGACACTTCGATTTTATTTATTGGTATAATAAGGAATTAAACAACAAAAGGTTTTATTATTAAAAAGAAGAGACAAGTTTAACTTCAAGATTCTGAATTTAATATAAATAAAATATTTCAGCAATCGCATTTGATAATAGTTACAAATTATTAAAGAAAATATTACTAAAACAATAAATTTTGCATTGAAACTTTAAAATTAGTGTATTTGGTAGGGTGGACCGAGAAGAAATTAAGTTTCTAATGGTAATAGGCCTGGTAAATGGGAAATCTATTTAATACCCGCCAAGTTTTCTGCATCTGCATTCTGGTCTGCTCTGCGTCGTGATGATGGCTGGATGCATCGGCGGTTTATCTCCGTTAATTCACCGCCAGGGCAGAATCTCGTTTTCTCGTGGACGCCCGGGCAAAATTTTGGCGGAGACTCCCTTATCTCCTTTCGGCGGCTATCAGTTTAGTTTTCCGTCAGCACTTGCCGACATCTCAACATCATCCATGAACAGTTAACAATTTAATTTCCATCCACTGTTTCCAGCCTCCCTCCTTCTCTCAGCGGATAAAAAATTAATTTCAATCCTCTCTTCTCCGCCCCCGTCTCCAAAATCCCTTCCCACGTAACCTTAGTGGGAAACTTAAAGACCACCTCTTGATTTCAGACCACCAATGGGCTGCAGTTCTCAATAACCTCTATTGGCTAGCACTTTAACAATTACAACCAATAATAAAATGTCAACTGCAGAGCGTAGACATCCCATATGTTTCGCATTCCTGTGTGACCTTCTGAGAATCCGAATTATTCTCGCAGCTTCTCACAACCAGATTAATTACGGGCGATCCCTTTCTGTGAATGGATTTTCGGTTCTATTCAGCCAAAAGGGTCATCCTTTTGTCCTTTTGCGAGGACCACAAGCATCCGGGAAATGCTTTCCAGGACATAAAGTTAATTTCTCGTATTTTAACATATTACAATAAATTAAAATTATCATTGTCATAAAAATAGACATAACCGATTCTCCGACTTCTGTGTATCTAATAATGTAGTTTAAATGATAATGAGCAATATGTATGTATTATTAGGTACGCTTCATAATTTAGTTCCTCTGTGTCTTTTATAAGATAAAGCATAAAAACTATTATCCTTTTGGAGTCGGAAACCTCTTCTCGCTAACGTTAAAATATATTACCCATACGAAATGTTTGATTTGAGTAAGTATTGATGTAATTCTATATTTAAATTTCATAAAAATCTACTTTACAATATTATAAGTCCTCTATAGAAACTATAAAAACCCACATTATCCATAATATGATTAGCGTAATCCATCCTTGGCCTCCCTCTTCTGTTCTTACCCCACACACTTCCCTGCCAATTTTACATCACCAACGGGTCTTAAAACGTGGCCTATTAATCTATCTCTTATCTTAGTCAACGTCCTCCATATTGTTCTCTCTTCCCCTATTCTGTTTAGAAATTCCTCGTATGTGATTCTATCCGCCCAACTGATTTTCAGCGTTCGCCTGTAGCACCATATTTCAAAGAAATCTATTCTTTTCCTTTCCCCAAGTCCAAACGTCCACGTTTCGAACCCATATAACACCACGCTCCATACAAACAAAACTACTATACTTCTACCATCCCTAGTTATTACGCTTCCCAAGTAGCAGAATTCCTTAACTTCTGTCAAAATATCCCTTCCCAATCTAACACCCTTTGTTATTCCTCTGTTTCCCATACTACACTCCATTACCTTGGTTTTCCCTCTATTAATCCTCATATTGAACTCTTTCTCCAGGACTACGTTCATGCAATTTATTATGGTTTCCAAGTCTTCTTCTGATTCTCCTAATACTACAATATTGTCGGCAAAGCGTAAGGTTTTTATTTCTTTTCCTTGCAGTATGATTCCTTTTCCATATCATCTTTTCAAAGTAGTTCTTAAGGATGAAAAACTTAGCAATAAAACTCTTTTCTGTTTGTTGACCAATCAAACTATTTTTTTCATTAGATGTAGTTTCCTTATTTCATTCTTTACCCCATTCACTAATTATTCAAAGTCTTAAAAATAGGTGGGATAACTACTTTACCACAACAACAGCAGCTACTACTTTTCTAAATTGACAAAATACCGTCACCAGAAATTTTTATTTTAATCAATGTTTGTTGGGGTATTCAGCCTTAGACTGGTCTGATGGAACCCTCCATGCGAACCTATTATGCACAAGTCTTTTCATTTTTACATAACTAACACATCCTAAATCCTCCCTTATCTGCGTATTCCATCCTCCCTCCCTCTTGTATTTTTACCCCACACATTTCCCTCTAATATTAAGTTTACAATCAGTTTGATTTCATATTCCAGTTACGTTTCGTTTAACAAGATATACTATCATCAAAGCAATGTTTCCTCCACAGGAAAACTTCTTTATTCATTTTTGTGGACATTGCTATAAGACATTTAGAAGCCTTATGTACTTCATCTTTAGATATTACACCATTAAGCTATTTTAACTTGGTTGAATTATTTATTGTATTATCCCTAAATTCCATATAAATAATTTGCTCCATACGTTTAATAATTCACTCTGAATATTACTTTTATTCCCGAAACATTGGCATGACCCCTATGAATTATAAGTATCTTTAAGAGCTTGTGCTTAGTTCAAATTTATAAACTAGTATTTTTATTGCTATCGGCTCTGATCATCAAAACTAGATACCGACTTCTTTATTTGTGGTGATGTCCATCGATAGAGTGAAGGCGGCAACCAATGGGACAGTCTGAGCTGAAGACCAACGGATGGAAATTCGGCACGAACTATAACTTACTGTATGTCAGTGAATGACCTTACGGTGGTACTCGTCTTTGTCACAATACAGGATTGAACGTGTAAAATTAGTAGAGATCGTCAAAAAAATCAACATTAAGTTAATACTTTAAATTATTTATCGGATTTACTCAAGTAAAGTGCAGAGGATACACTTGAGGGCGAAGTAGTTAGTTATTATTACTTCTTCTTTTATAAATTATATACTTTAATAAATTAACATATTTTGTTAACTGAAACTTAATGTTTCAAACCAATATTCGATCACATGGGAGGATGATCTATTGAATAACAGTGCTAGTGTTTTTTTAATCAAAAGTTTCAGTTAAAATAAAATTACCAATTTTCCCTTCAAAGATTAGTAACTTCATTATTTATTTTGAACCCTAAATATTACAGCAGTAACTTCAGACAACATTTGCGTTAAATTCAAGAATTAAATAATTTTTTATTAATAACAACTCAACAATAAATAATTAATGACATTTGTATTAATATAATTCAACAATAAAGATTTAACTAAACTCTTATTAATAAAACTTCTTAAGAAGTAATGGCATGTAATATTTTCCCCAATCCTTTTGGAATTTCCACTTGATTGAGCCTGACTTTACGACAATGCTCTTTCTTAAGGAATGATTTAGATCCATTTACTTTTATTTTCCACCTTTTCAGCCAGGTAACACTTATTGATAGATGTTCTTGAAAATCCTGTGGCGTGGTATCAGGGTTTGTTTGTATGTGGCGATAGTATTGCTGTATCATCAGGAAAGGTACTTGTGTGTATTTCTCTTGAGGTTGGTGAGTCGGATATGAATAAGACGCATAATAGAGATCAAAGTATGCTATCCTGTGGCAGCCCTAAGATAATAGGAAAACGTTTACAGCTTTCTCAATTTACGTACGTAATAAGTTCTCTTTCGGTAAGGACTGATTTTAATAATCCATAATATTGGTCAGGCAGACTCCTTTTAATCTTCACTTGTTGCCCTCAATACCAAACACTTACATCTAAAAACATTATTACTGGTCATCCAAAGCATCGTTAATTACGTCCACTATTTAATGGCACTGTTGAATTGTGGAGTGCGACTGCCGTAATCCAAATTGATGATCCGGGATAAGCGTTGATTATTGCTGTCTGCTCCGATTATTTTGAGTATAATCTTCTCAAGCAATTTTGATAGTGTTGATAGCAGACTTCTGGGACGATAGGAAATGGCGTCAGGTATATTTCCCGGGTTTTGGCATCATAATTAGTTTGATAAAGGATAGCTTGCAAAATATACAAAAGAGGAAGAATACCAGAAGATTTTAGTATAAACATAATTATACCCATAACGAAGAAGATTGGGACTGATAGATGCGAACAGCAGAGGACAATTATTTTAATAATCTCATGCGTGCCATTTTTTTGGAGGGGGGTTGGGCTTAACAGGCTACATGAGGGTGATCCTGAAACAGGTAACTCCCCTTTAATAGCATAGGAAGGGATTAGAAAATATTAACGCAAATAGTATATAAGAAAATGGAACGACAAATAGAATGTGAGTTAGGGGAATATCAGTTTGGTTTTAGGAAGAATGTAGGGACAAGAGAAGCAATACTGACTCTGCATCTAATTTTAGAAGACATGATAAGAACCAACAGGCCAACGTTCAGTCATTGGATTAGTAGATTTAGAAAATATCTTTGATAATGTAAACGCTTTTCAGGATTGAAGATAACAGGAATAAAAAATCGAGGAACAATCTACAGAAGTCAGTTACCAGTAATTAGAATTGATGGATATGAAAAGAAAGCAGAAATCAAGAAAGGAGTAAGAAAAGGATGCAGTCTGCCCTACATTTTCTATGATATATATGATATATATATATATGTGTGTGTGTGTGTGTGTATGTATACATAACAAGCGACGTAGAAAGCAAAAAGATATATGGAAAAGGAATCCAACTGCAAGGAGAATTAATAAAAGCCCAAAGGTTTGAAGATGATATTGTGGTAATAGGGGAGTCAGTAGAAGACTTGGAACGATTATAAAGGGCATGCAGAAAGAAAAGAGGATTAATAGAGGTAATGCCAAGGGAAAGGAGAATAATATAGGAAATAGTGGAATAAGAAAGGGTGTTAGAATGGGAAATGATATTTTGAAAGAGGTTAAGGAATTCTGCTACTTGGGCAGTATAATAATTAGGGATGATAGAAGTTTATTAGCCATAAAGATTATCATAGCACAGACAAGGAAGACTTTCGCAAAAAGGAGGAACTTACGACTAATGTAAGTTTAGGAATTCATTACTAAAACTCTTCGTCTAGAGTGTGGCGTTGTATGGGTGGGAAGCCTGGACTATAGGAGTTGCAGAAGGAAAAAGAATTTTAAGCATTTTTAAATGTGGTGCTATAAAAAATTCCTGAAAATCAGACGGGTGGATAGAGTAAATAACCAGGAAGTTCTAAGTAGAATAATGAAAGAGTGAGGACATTGACCAAGAGACGGGATAGATTAATAGAGTAATTATTTGGTTATAAGGTTCTTGCAAAATTAGTATTAGAGGGATGTGTGTGTGGGGAGGAGGGAGGAGAAATTAAAAAAATTATGAAGGATGTGTTAGTTATATAGAAATGAAAACGCTTGCAGAGAATTGGTTAGATCTTATACCAGTCTAATGACTGAATATAAAACCATCAAAATCATTCTTTTGCAATGTTTATGTAATCTGGTATTGCGTTAAAGTAGTACATAAGTAAACTTAAACATTTATCTGGTAATTCTTAAACATGTCTGCTGTTTTGAGATCAAGTCCCTGTGTTTTATTTTTGGACTGAGCCTCTTTATTGCTTATTCGACTTCATTTAAAGAGATTATTTTAATGCGTTTTTATACGTAAATTTCTGCTGATAATTCTTGTGGATCCATGTCGTTGTTATGAGGAGTAAAAACAATTGTAGTATTAGGAAACAAAAAAACTGGTCTTGAAAAACGGTAAAAAATATGATAACTCACAATTATACAGACGATATTTTTGCAAGTACTGTTATGTTCTCTTCTACGAAATAATTTATTTCCTTTTTTAATTCTCTCAGACTGTTACTTAACTTCAAATAATTTGTCAAAAAACACATTTTTGGAGGTTTTGAAATTAATTATCGCTTGTAGCTGTTGCAATTGTATGGAAGAGAATTTTTCCTTCGCGTGAGATGTCTCGGTTTGAGATTTGTAATAGAGAATTATTATTTTAAACCCAAAATTCTGAAGATTACTCATTTTATTGCCCAAAATCACTGAGCTATTTTGAGTCTTCGTAAAAAGACGTAGTTGGTTCCGTCAATTAAGGTTGTTTCGGAATGAAATAATGTTTCTGTTGTCCGCTACTAAAAGGAGTAGGAAATACACTAGAACTAGACGAAGCAATTATAGCCAACAGGTTTGCTAACTACTTTGCGACGGTATTCGGGGAAAAGATGGATTTTCCCACTTGGGAAAACTGCGGATCTACATCTGTCTTGAAGCACGTCAACGATGCTAGGAACTTACGAAAAATTATTAGAAAACTTAAGGCTCATAAGTCAGCTGGCCCGGATGGGATTTCGGGAAAAATGCTAAAATTAGGAGGGGAAGCCCTGATTACATACCTCATACGACTATTTGAAATATCTATTAACAATTCTGATGTTCCAGACGATTGGAGAAAGGTGATTGTAGTTCGCATATTTTAATCAGGTGCGCGATCGGAAACAAGTAATTACATGTCGGTTAGCTTCACATCTGTGATACGCAAGCAATTTGAACGCTTCATAGCTGAATATTTGCGAAAGCACTGGGACGAAAGGGGGTGGATTTACAGTGGGCAACATGGCTTCAGACCTGGATTCTCTTGTGAGAGCAACTGGCAACTGGCAACGGTCTGCCAACATCTGTCGGACGGGGTTGACAAGGGAGGGAGAATAAACGCTATAATTATTGATTTTTCTAAAGCCTTCGACGTCGTGCCGCACGATCTATTATTAAGTAAGTTAAAAAATACTGGTATCGATTTTCGGGTACTGAAGTGGATTCGGGAATGACAAATTGTCCGACTCGATGAAAATCACGTCAGGGTCCCGCAAGGAAGTGTCATCATGTTCCTTGCATTCATAAAGGACTTAACAATCGGTATAAAATCACAGATCAAACTTTTTGCCGATTATTGTATGGTTTATAGGAAAATCGTAAACGTTGCACAGATTCTGCAGACTGATTCAGACCAAATTTACCAATGGTCAGCTGGAAAAAAAATGCAAATAAGTGAAACGAAGAGTAAGGCAGTAGTATTTACAAAAAAGAGAAATGTCCCTCCCACTAGATATAAAATGGGGAACGAAGTTGCAACGGAGTCAAATAACTGTAAATATCTTGGGATCACGATTACTAAAGATTTAAATTGGGGTAATCAGGTAAGCGAGGTCACTGGAAGGTAAAGGGTGGAAGGCGCTGCTTCACTTTGTAAACAGGATCTTGAGGATAAGCACAAGAAAAACCAATATTTCTGCTTACAAAACGCTGGTCAGGCCAATTTTAGAATATGGGGTAACGTGCTGGGATCCATATCGAAATGAACACACTCTAGCGTTGGAAAAATACAAAAACCGGCGGAAAAGTTGTTTGGGGGTCGATTCACGAACAATCCTCACGAGAATTTAGAAGGTCTCAGTAATAGAAGGAGATATGTGAGGTTGTGCGCAATATATAAAGCTTATAAGGCTGAACCACAGGGCCTGGAAAGAAACAACAAACCATCTTACGGCGCCGAACTATATTTCTAAAAATGATCAATCGTTCAAAATCAAGAAAAAAGGCAACGCACAGACGTAGGAAAATTTTCATTTGTAAATAGGTCAATACACCACTGTAATTCCTTGCCTGCAGAAATACTGACGACTTTTCCGGGTAGCGTAAATCAGTTTAGGAATAGATTAAGAAAATTTAAGTGAGTAGTATTTTTTAGAATCAGTGAAGTGATAATAGTGAAGTGCAGTGAAGTGATTTCTGTATGACTCCTCTTTTCTTTTTCAGATCAAAACCTACACTTCAAAATTCTTCCTTAGTGTGAATTGTGTTTTCACTGTATATAGCTGCCACCGGGCAAATTGCCAATAGCAGCTAAGTAATAATAATAATAATATTTGTGTAATTATTGCATTCACTGCCATAAATGAAGTCTGTCAAGCCTCAGCAGTGTTCCGAGTTGGTTGAAACGTGTTTCGAGCGCAAGATGTAGGTCAGCGCTGCAGGCTTTTAGAACATGCATGTCGTAAATTCTGTCAGCTTTGCTGTGAGGGAGGACGAGGGTCTCGTGGCAATTTACAGGCACACTTATTAAGGCGCCCTCTATATCATCTTTGCTCCCAAGGCGTCGGCCAAAGTAAATCATCACGAGACGCGTAATTTATTGACGGCGTCAAGTTGCAGCAACCGTAATGGATTCCATAATCTGACTGCAAATTCATCTCACTTCAGAGCTCGGCCTGATTTCCCTTCGAATGGGAATTCCTGTGGGTCCATCAAATTACGTCAACAGCTGACGACATTAGTCACGTCCGCGCCTAACTGCAACTCACAACAAATTAATGCCTTTTAAAGAAGTATACGTTTCAAGTTTTCTCCCCTAAAGAAAACAATTCAGTTATTCATTAACTAATCAAATCCAAAATTTTTCATATTCAGTTATTGTACTTCAAATTAATTTAAATGTCATAACAACCGTTAAATTACTATTACCTCTATACATTTTCCGACTGAACATGCTTCATAACAAGTAGTGTAGACTCAAAATGGTGAATAATATTAGGTACAGACTTAGTAAGTCACTTTCGACGTATTCGAATTATGAGAGAGGATTTGAGCACATATTGTATTTTACGAAAATAATTTTTATCTAGAAATGATTTATATTTTGTCTAGAAGTTATGAGCTATAAATCATTCTAAACAAATTGTTAGTGTAATTTCTTACCGAATAAATTATCTTAAGCTTTTGCATAATATAAATTAGATTGCTTTATGCTAATTTCTATATTTCTTACATTAGAAAAGTTTTCTATTAAAGTACTCTATTTGTCAAATTTTAATAGTTGAGGAAGCTTTCGACCTCGACCTATGCCATAATCTTCTTCATGATATCCAATTATAATTTTTTTAACTTTGAAGCCTAATATTTTTAATACACAATATGCACTATAATTCTTTAAGCTAATTCAAAACAATAGATTTCATATATTGCAATTTTAGGTAAAATAAATTGATTCTTCCAACATTATAATTGGATATTACGAAGATAATTATGAGTTAATTCAGAAGTTAATTCAGCTGTTGAAAGAGAATAACTCCTACATTAAAAGTACAATTAATCTAATTGGTTACTGGTTAAGTAATAGTAAAATAAAAGGGTTAAAAATAAAATTTCAGTTTAATGAAATTTTAAGTTAAATTGCTGTTCTGAATGATTTTTTCCTTCATTATTCATACAGTTGATAGGAGAGGGTAGGTTTTATTATATTTTAACCGCAATGTAAAATTAACTTTCACCACTAATATTGTTGACCTATTTATGGTAAAGCTCTGCATTCAAAATTAATGACTTTTATACGCTTCATTTTGATCATAATTAGCCGACGCTGTGCTAAACCTTTAGACTCCTCTCCAATCGTTTGAAACAGAAACGAAACTAAAAGCAGTGAAACAATCATGCATCAATTATTGTTTTACAATTTTTTCTTATCTTAATTTCAATATATTTCATTTTTATTAATTCAGACTGATATTCCGTATAATCTAACATCAAAAACCATCCATTATAATAGTTATTTACTGTTTAGAAAAGTATTAAATGTTGGAACAGTATTGAATTTTATTTATGCATTGACTATTTAATTCACAGATACACACACGCATAATATATATATATATATATATATATTCATTTATGTATATCATTTCCAATAACCTTTTAAAGAACGAGGGTTTTTCTGTCTGTAATCCAAAAATCAGAATAATTATCCTCGAAATTATATTTTCCTGTACATGCCTTTTGAATTGAATATAAATAAAAACGATACTTTTTATGCTTCAACGTATTTCAATTTTAGTTCCGTGGTGTCATCTGGGAGGTAAAGCTTGAACTAAATGTGGTGGGAGTGATAGACACTCCTGCCATCTGTAGCCACCTCCCAAAGTACAAGTTCTCCCTCGGGCATGGGTAAAGATCCTCAAGACATTTTATTCTATAAATCAGGAGTGCAGCCTCAACTTATAAAAAAAAAATCAAACACTGCCGCTAGAGAACAATTTTAATGGGCCATAAAGCGTTGTAGATATTAACTTCTTCCACGTTCTAATTTATTTTTTAAAACTATCATTTAGGTCAGAACGACACTCGACATATGAATTTTACACTCTCAAAAATCATTTAATTTCACACTACGGAAAAGCACGATTTTTTTTATAAAAATCCAACGTTATCGTTAGTAATTTATACAATCTTTTGAACATTCCGTTTAGATTTTTTTTTCACTTTTTGACATTTGTTTACTTCCGTTCAGTGTAATTGTTTTTATGATGAATTTTTATGTTTTTTAAAATTTTTATTTTGCTAATATAAAAAATATTTATTGACGCAGTTTTATTTGGTGTATATAAGTTGTGAAAAAAATATATATATCACAAGTATAATTTTATACTGTTATGTGGATACATTAAGGGTTTTGGTAGGGAGCGGACAGGCTACATGAGGGTGATCAGGTAACTAATAGCATAAGAAGGTAATTTGTAACGGAGGAAGCGGAAGGGAGAGGTTGACATGGGCCATCGGGATACAGTTTAAGGAATCACCTGAAAGATATGAAGCGCAACTCTAGGAAACATGCATCAGATAAGTCGGGCTTGTCTCACACGCTTCCTAATAACGAGAAAGGAGTTTTCTGTGGGGTCGCAGCATTCCCCTCTCCGTGCCTCGACCAGTTTTGGAAAGGAGGCATTCGAAATTATACATTGAAATTACCCTTTCTTCTATGAGAAGCACAAATCGAATACTAGTACGGATATTTTCAACTACTTCTATCAATCGTTTGAAACAACTATTTACATAATTTAATACTCGTATAGGAGGACATTTATTTAGAAGCATACCTGTTGTACCAGAAATCGTCGAGACGTACGCGTCAAGCATCGTTAACAATATTAATTTATTTTTTCTCAAATTTAGTATTCCAAAGTATTGAGAATGTAATTAACTACACGTAAACATATCAATTAAAAGATTTTCTCGTTGCAGACCACATTACCCAAAATGAAAAACAGTATTATTTTAATCTGGATTAGCAGGATAAATTTGCATGTATCTGTTAAATCCAGAGATAATAGTAAGTTATATATATATATATATATATATATATATATAAATATATATTTCTTAGCTTTCAGAAAAAGTTTATATTCAGTGTATCGAAATATTCCAATATCATCCTCTAACTCCGATATTTAATTGTAAATAAATTTCCTGTACTGTTGAAATTCACCGAACTGTATTTCTATGTAAGGGGAAAATGTTAAAATGCACGACTTTCGCTTATGGACTAAAAAAATCTATAGATGTTGTCAAAATATATAATAAAAGCAGACGATACATCTTTCGATGTAGTATCTTCGTTAATTTAGTAGAAACGAAGAAGAAATTTACAATTTATGTTCCACGGCACACGGGAAGATTGACATGAATAAGGAAATACGCAACAAAGCGTGCTCCATCACAGCTTCACTCACCAAAGCTCGTAAAACGAAGATTTATGATACTATAATTCAAGCTACGTTACTATTTCATGCATACGAAAATAAATTCACGGCAACAGTTGTAGTTTAATTTTTCAGATACCAATCGTCTATGAAGCCGACTATAAGGAGAGTCTACATTCACAAATTACTTTGAAATAACATTTTAAAGTTATACTACTTGATTCATTTAAGATTTACAACATAATAGACGCGAAAGGTGAATTTATATACGTAGATGAAGAACTTTACCAGCCGAATTATCCATGTAAAACTGCCTATGCATGTACTGAATCTCTAAAATATGGATGCAGCCCTACTATATTGTTTATCACCAGTACAAAGCACATAATGATAACGCTCAAGTACGATTGCATTGTAAATTCCAAAAAATGGAATACGTTGAAGAACAATCAAAGGCAATATAAAATCCTAGTGAGCGAACTGGAGATGATTTAGGTAATCATCAATTAAATCTTAAAAATTGACTATAAGCGGCGCAATGCGTGCCACACTCGAGAGATAAGTATTTTCGAATATTTTTTAAGTACTTAAAATATATTGTTACTTAAATAAAACGTTCATTAAATTTTCAAGTAACTTCGCGCTAAACAGAACAAACAGATGGCTCAAGTACCTTATACTTATAAAGGAAATTAATTGTTTACGTATAAAAGAGCTAAAATTTCCTACGTGTGTGTGTTTGTGTACATGTATGTTCCGCATACAAAACTAAACGCGTGAAGTCATTTCAACCAAATGTTGCACACAAGTATTTTGCGACTCGGT
This sequence comes from Eucriotettix oculatus, assembly GCA_034510155.1. Lineage (NCBI taxonomy): Eukaryota > Metazoa > Arthropoda > Insecta > Orthoptera > Tetrigidae > Eucriotettix > Eucriotettix oculatus. The sequence continues at coordinate 47,380,216 of CM067376.1, read as the reverse complement.
GAAACGTTTTAAATATGCAAATTCGGCCGATATATAGATCGAATAAATACATTCGGGGTTAATTACTTTTACGGTGTTTCCCGCGACACTATTTGTATCCGTCCTACCACAACAATATATATAAGAGGATACATTATACCATTTCGTGGTCAGCTTGTATGCGTGCGACGACGACGACGTTCGCGAGAAAAAAAACGACTCATAACTTAAGTAAAATGTTTATTATATTTAAGCATTAATATCCCGGGAATCGCCGGGCACCCAGCTAGTTGAAACTAAAATTGTAACAGTATCCTAAGTATACAAATTTAGGACGCAAGAGTCTGATCAAAATTTTTCCTTCTATCTTAAGGCATTAATATTTATTTTGTAGTGGAGCAGGATAATAAAAGTGCCAATATGTGTAATAAGTAATAATTCTGTGACAATGAACAATATCGTCTGGTGCTCATATGCTGAAGTATATAAAATAATTTAGTAAAATTAATTTTAGTATAATGTAAGAATAAAATTTTAGTGTGAATTTCTGTTCGATTTGAAAGGCTTTAAACTGTTAGTCATTCTGGAAACTCAGTCGCGGTACTGATGGTATATTACCAGGTCTGTGATACCCATGGCTGTAGCACACGATGCCTCTCTCTAATGCGAAAATCGCATGCGCACTATTCCGCTTCAGCCTCCTACACCACCCGTAAATCTGACCAATCTGTTTTTTTCCGACCTATGGATCAGTCAAAACGTCCAGACAGGACATGTACTGTGCTCTATACTTTTATTTTCAATACGTTATTATACTTTTCAAACAAAAACAATAATCGTACATATTTTGTAGTATTTTTAATGAATAATATTCTGGGGTCATTGGAAAGAAAATTATCTTTGAGGGGTGGCCTCGTACCGAGAAAATATACCGCATAATTCTGCATACAATAATGCCATCATGCGTAACTTATTCCTAAAATTAACTAAGTTCAAAGTACGTGCGAATGACTGTCCAATAAACGGTGTAGAAGTGATTGCATCAACGAAATTGGCAACCTTCTTTTGGAGATAAAAATAAATAACCAAAAATCACCATCTGTTAGATCCCGGCTCATGCGTGTATATCCGCTAATCAGGAGGCCTCCTTGTAAATAAACCGCTTGGACTTTCCTACTTGTTGAAGGAAAGACTTAATGGTCGCGTGAGTCAACCTCCTAAGAGAAGGTTGAATTAATGGTAGAAGAGGAAAAAACGTAGGAATCCTCTATAAAGAAATAGAGTCCATCAAGGAAATAATCTATCCACTTGATATCTCGAGAAGACAGCCGGTCGTTGTTGCAAGACTCAGATCTTTCCACTCCCGCCTTACACATTCATTTCTCTTTTCTAGGTCTCCTCATCCTTTATGCTCAGAGCGTAAAACCGCCCTGGCTCTGCCGCACATCCTTTTTGACTGCCCCCGATATGACACCAGCAGAAGGTCCACGATTGTTAACTATTCCAGTGGCTGTTAACAGTCTTGTTAGTTTCATTAAAGAAATTGGAGTTTCGGAAGAAACAGTTTATATGTGCCGTTGTGATCGTTTTTTCGCTGTTATAAAAGTGTCTGTTTCTTCTCACTCCTTGAATTGTATTATTCGCAATTTCTATGTAATTTATTGTTTCTTTTTTAAATATTTTAGTCACCTGGAACGTCCACTGTTGACACGACTATAATTTCAATAAAAAATAAATTTGTGTTATAAAATTAGACACTAGTATGTAAACGGAATTATGAATCTAGCATATTACTTGATGGGATATTTGTGCTTTGGTAGCAGTTATTGTAGTACGTTTCATATCTTATATATATCCCCATAAAAAGTATTGCTTAGGGTGACGTAGCACATAACTTCAGAAACTCACGAGCCGTCCTTGGTAGCATCCCAGTTTATTAAACAGCTAGATTTTGTCATCTGTAAATAGACAATAAATACAACCAAATCATTGTTGTAAACTGCTAAACAATGTAAACACTGAGAACTTTAAACTGGTTTAGACATTTCATTCTCTATTAAGTAATTGAATATCAGAAACGGTTATGATTAGTAAAGATTTAAATTTATGAATGTCTTGAATCGCAACTTCCTACTGTTACAACCTTTCTTCACGATATACTTTACAGATTATTTTTCTGTTACTCGTACTTCTTTCATTTGACTGAAAGCTGGAACCACTTAGTAACAGGAGGCAACACGCGATGCTTCGAGCAACGTATAAAGCTTATACGGCTGAACCGGCGTGGAAAGAAATAAAAAAATTATCTTCCGGTGCTCATTTATATCTCCAAAAATGATCCCACTTTCAAAATTAAAGAGAATGGCCAATGCACAGAAGTTGAAAATTTTTCTTTTATGAGTATAATAATATGCAACGGCAATTTCATGCCTCCTGAACACTTTTGGGGAAGGCTAAGAAAACAGCAGGAACCAAATTCGTATTTTATACGTATTTTTTGTTTTTTATACTGCTATTAAAATTTTATTTAGAGTAAATAAGTCGTAACCGATTTTTAAAAAAACATTGAACTGATAATTGCCCGATAGTAGTTGAACAATAAATACAGGTCAACCTACTCTAGTTAACTTGTCAACGTCGCTTACTCGAATAACAGAAGTCCCGGGTTCAATCCAGGTCATGACAAGGATGTCGTGTTTGTGTTTCCATACTGTGAAACCACTACAGGTAAGAAAATGAGAATTGTAAGAACCAAGTCGCTTATGACCATAGCAGTTAATGTTAATCATTATATATATATAAACTTCTAGTGTGTGTGTTCGTAATTATCCTCCACCTAAACGGTTGGACAGATTTTGGTGCAATTTTTTTGTTATATTTATGGGGTCACCTGGATGGTTCTTAGCTATAGTTGGACCCGGTGGGAGGCGCTGTTGTCGAGATCCATAATTTTTTATTAATTTTCCAGCCAAATTTTACATATATATTTTGGATTTGTCACATTAAAACATATAATCCAAAATTTTCTGCCTGACCGTTTGAATGACAGGTTTACTGCGTCGTAGCTTGTCATTGTTTTGACATTTCAATTTCGTATTGCTGAATTCTGATTATATTCCGTATATTGTAATGGCCTGTATGTCTTACTGAGTGAGTTATTTATCGATTAATTCAATATTGAAGGAATGAAGAGCATTTGAAGTAATATTTTGTGAAAGGTGCAATATTTTATTACCATTTATAGACATGTTTATTCGGCGACATTCCATATAAATAAAACAATATATTTTTAACGTTTATTTCTGCGATTTACATGATGGAAGGGTGGGGGTGTAAAAATAAACTGATGCTTTTATCACGTGTTGTTAAAGAGGTTACTGTCGAATACTGTAGCGGATTAATATAAATTAATTAGCGGGCAACGCTGGGTACCCAGGTAGTACAGAAATAGATACAAAATGTTTGTAGTGACTAAAACTTATATAACCTACGTATGATATATGTTTGCAGATAATTCACCGCAAAGCAAGATTTCATACATTCAGGTATTTTGAAAACGTATAGACGATACTTATCATTTATAGTAATGTCTAAATTTTTAAAGTTTCCCTGGAAAAAATAGTATTTTCCGGAAATTACTGTGAAACTATTTTCTCCCGTTAAATGGTTAAAATCAATCACTATAAAAATGGAATGGTTAGGAAGAGGGTGGAGCTAAATCGCCTCTCACTTTCAGTGTGGGGAGCGGAATGACCTTTTAGAGAGAAAAAAAATCCAGAATCCGCCTCTCTTGGTGGTACTTGGGGCTGGCCCCTGCAGAAAGAACGCTGTTCCCTTTACCAAATGGCGCAGAGAGACCTGATGGAGTCAACTCAGTTTCAGTCGTGAAGCCGAGGCACACAGCTGGTCCTCCGATGCCGCAAGAGAAAAACACATTCTTTTCAAACCGTGCATACAGGGTTATTGTCATATGCTGCCTTCTGAAAACCTTGCCTATTTTCATTTTCCAATACTAAGCTGTGTAGAACATTAGTGAACCTGTAATTTCCAATTTTGTAGCATTATAGCTTTTCTGAATTACAAAGTACTGTTGGTAGCCCCAAAACAAATGTATAATTCCTAAGAAGCAAAATTTATTGATATAATTATATGTTCAGTACCACTGAATTAAAATTATCCAGCTTTAGTAAATTTGTTGTTGTTGTGGCAACCCACCATGCTAACCTATCCTGCGCAAGCCTTTTTATTTCTGCATAGCTATCATATACCACATTCTCCCTATTCTGCTTAGCGCATTCCATCCTTAGCCTCAATGTTCGGTTATTACCACACATTCACTACCCTCTAATGCCAATTTTACAAGACTTTCCTGTCTTAAAACGAGGCCTATTAACTATCCCTACTCTTGGACAAATTCCTCCAAATTGTTCATTCTTCCCTATTCTGTTTAGCCCTTCTTGGTTTGTTACTGTATCTACCGATCGGAGTTTTAGCATTCTCCAATAATACCACATTTCGAAAGCTTCACTTCTTTTTCACATCTGCAACTCTTATCGTCCCCGTTTCGCACCCATATAACGCCACACTCTTGTAAATTTAAAGGAAAGATATTCTTGGCAGCCTGGTTTTTAGGTAAGATAAGGGTGAAACAGAAACTGGAAACTCCCCTTTGAAATCATAGGAAGCAAATTGAAAAGTGGGGATATGGAAAAAAGAAGAAGGCAGCAAATTGTTCACTATGGTCCTACTATATTGTGTATCACCAGTACAAAGCACATAATGAAAACACTCAAGTAAGATTGCACTGTAAATTCCAAAAAAATGGAATACGATGAAGAACAATCAAAGGCAATATAAAATCCTAGGAAGCGAACTGAAATGGAGATGATTCAGGTAGCTATCAATTAAATCTTTAAAAAATTGACTGTAAGCAGTTTTTGGGGGGGAGGGTAACAGGCTACATGAGGGTGATCCTTAAGCAGGCAACTCCCCTTTAATAGCATAGGAAGGGCCTTGAAAAGAGGGGGATGTAGAAGGTAGAGCAAGGTAACCCAGAGTTGACTAGGGCCCCCAGGCTATAGTGTAAGGATCCTACCCGGTGTTTTACATAAAGGTGATGCAGGGAAAAACCCTAGAAAACCTACATCAAGTAGGCCGGTTTTTTTTGGGTAACAGGCTGCATGAGGGTGATCCTGAAACAGGCAACTCCCTTTTAATAGCATAGTAAGGAAATTGAAAAGGAGGGTTGTTGAAGGTATAGCAAGGTAGCCAAGGGTTAACTAGGGCCCCCAGACAGTTTAAGGATCCCACCTGGTTTTTTTAGGGGGTTGACAGGCAACATGAGGGTGATAATAAAACAGGTAAGTCTACTTTAATAGCACAGGAAGGGAATTGAGCGTACTCTTATTATCAACAGCTATGCCATTCAGTCCATAGACTGGTTTAATACAACCCTTCGTGCTAACCTATCCTGCACTAGCTTTTTCTTTTCTAAATAGCTACCACAACCCACATCCTCCCTAATCCGCATATCGTATTCCATCCTTCGCCTCCCTCTTTAAACAGCACACTTCCCTCTAATGTCTCCAAACTCATTTTTTAATCTATCCCTTCTCTTAGTCAAAGTCCTCCAAATTGTTCTTCATTCAACTAACCCAGTGTAATTAACTATTGTCGTTGGAATTTCTTGTATGAAGTACGATATAGCGCTATGCGAGTCAAATATTTATTAAAATACTGTGTTTAAGAAACTTTGTAAATTAAATTTGACTTTCAACAAACTTCGTCCTAACTTCAACAATTTATGGAAAGGAATGGATCACGTACAAAAACATATTTTTTATTTTTCGTTATACGCGTCATAATCTGTAATTTAATACTTTCTATTTAATATAAGTTTGTAAGCTCCGAGTTTCTCGCCATTGTGCCAGGACGTCGTTGTCTCATACTTTCTAGTCTAGATTGACGATTTCCCCGGGGGAAAGGATTTGTAAGGTCTCAGCTTTGTGCGGCTCTGTTTCATCTCGAAGTTGGCTTCTTTTTCCTTCTCCAAGATGATGATTACTTCTAAAGAAGTCCATAAACATTTTACTTTTTCGAAGTACTAATGAAGTAACAGTACACCTTCAAATTTTAAGCCTTTAATCCTTAACTCAGACTCTCTCTTAATGAATAAATAAAAATATATCTATATCGAACAAAGCAACAATTCAATTTTTAATAAGACTTATAAAAATTCAAAATTGGTTTTAGAGGCTGCCTATAACTGACACATTAAGTTTCCCCTGATAATGGAGCCGGAACCATGGATCTGCATTACAGCTGAGAGGGTGTTGTTACGAATACACATCCGGTGATCATTATTTTGGTTTAGCTCTTCTTCTTTCGTCCTCTTCTCCATACAGCGCATTAAGTCTAGACGCGTCTTCCTTGAGGCTTAATGCACTTTCATCTTTATCACGTTTCTTTATCCCCTCATCTTCCTTCTTTCAACTTCCGCAGTTCTTAAACCCCATTCCTTATCGTCCACAAATCTCAAGCCTGCACCGAGTCTGTCACCAGCCTACTCCCTGAACCTCTCACTTCTCTATCCAAAGTTTTGCTTTTATGCGTGCAACTAATCATCTAAGGTGCAATGGAATCGTAGCTTAAAATAATTATATTGAGTGAAACAGAAAATTATAAATTCACTAAAATTTACAACCTATTAACATTAAATGATATATTATCAATACTTACTAGCAACCGAAACTTAACACTTGATTGTTCACAAGCTCCGAAAGGATACTCAAAATTAATATCAGTACATTTCATATTTGAACAACTTAAAGTTGGCCATTTACTCAGTATCTCTCTTTTGCATTTCTCACTACTGTATCGTGATGCATTTTGAGTTGAAACAACTCCCACAAAACTGGCGACGCTGCGGTTTCGTGGTTCCTGCGATCTCTGATGTTGCTGGCTTCTGTCGACGATCTCTGACTCCGTCTCAACGAATAAACTTCTAATAATTACTCTCCTAATGATCAATGTTGGACAATGTACCTTAATAGTCCGTATTTTTAAAATAAGTGCTGTGACGTGAGTGCTGGGCGTTGCTTAAGAGTTTATTTATACCAGTATTTCTATAACTGGTCGAATTTTAACCACAATTCATTAAATTTTTAACGTTATTGCAAAATTTACATTGTAAATCCATCAATGCACAAGCAAAAGTATTAAAAATATTTTAATTGGCATTCAGTACATACGAAAAAGTCTGTTTTTGAATTTAATTTAATAAGATAAGCCTATTTTCTGTATCAGTTATAAGCAATAACCTGTCTCTTTCTCTCTCATGTACATATTCATATCAAATAATATGTCGCTACATTGCTATTAGTTTTTACACTACCGAGAATATATGAACAGTGTAAAGGTAAAACACATCTAAAAACGGAATTTTGTGGTAGAAAGTCAAATGCAGGTGGCTTGAGAGAGTTTGATAGAGTTTACAGGACAGGGAATAAAATCCACACAGTCTGACGCCGATCGGGGTTTTCTGAACCGGTGCTATACCGTTAGAATTTTGTAGTGGGCTTCCGCTTCTACTTTCCCAACAATCGGTGCTAGGTGGGGTGAATGTTCCTCCCATATTTTCGAGATGAATACTTTTAGATGAGGAGCGATTTTTCCCCACCACTGAAGGAAATTATATACTGAAGTGGGGAAATTTTGTTAAAAAAGACGTTGATTGATTTTCGAACATTATCAGTTTTGATCAGTTAGGTAGTCCTAACTCGGATAATCAACTTGATCTCGGTGGCGTTTAAGAAACTTTAATGAACTAGGTACTCCTGATAGTCGAGAGAAATTTTTGGCACATTCTACCGACACGAGATCTGATGACAAGCGCGAAATCAGAAATCGGTATGGTCAGAAACTGTTCTGTTTCTAGTCTTTCTTTTCATTTCCTCCTACTGACGATTCCGAGTTAGAAATTGTTTTAAATATGCGTCTATGAGAAGGAGCCTAGAATAAGGTCTCATTCCTCTAAATGTTAGTTGTAAGTAATTAAATCTTGCAAATATTTTATAAAGTGTAAATACCCTTAACCCTTAAACGCCGTCTCCGTAAGACGAATTTGGGCAATAAATTGTTGAAAAATATTACATGAAAAATATAATATCAATATATTCACCTCGGTCACATATTTCTAATTTAAAGTAGTTAAGCCAATCATATATATTTCAAAGGGATCTTTGGACATAGGCTGGCCCTTTTAAATTTAGGACTCAACCGCATAGTTAAGTAATCATCGTAGGTGTGAAGATAACCCACCCCTGTCAGTGATTCTCATTCTCGGCAACAACTTACTGTCACTATTGAAGAATACTATTGAATCATAGGGGCTTAAACTGGTCATATAACGCATTGTTAATGAATATATTTTAGGAATGTTGTTTAATAGTAGTTCGCTGAACAAAAATCCAATAAACAGCTTATTGTAATGAGCTCAGAGCATGCATACAACTACCGGTACTTTAGTTCGGGCTGGTTGTTCTGTGTAGCCGCTCTAATGAAGGTTGTCCTCAGAAATTCTTACAGCGTCATCTCAAGAGTAAACCATCTTCGCCGCAGCAGGTATTGTGTCGCACAATGTCCTCTATTACGCACCAGATCGCGAGCCCGGAGAGTCATCAATCTTGGAATGAATTTCTCCACCGCTCCGGTAATAATCTCATCATGAAGTAATCAAGTAGGGTGTACAGAGTGTCGTAAGTTATTCACGGCCATGATTGCATATCTCAAGCGCCAGAGATGCAAATAATTAATGACCTCGCAGCGTCTAAGTGGCTTCTCACTTCGATAGCAACTCAGCAACAGCCGGGACCCTCCCCTCCTACCTAATGCGGGACTTGTTTGCTGACTAAGAAGTGCCTAACGCGCAAAACGCCATGACTTTGAGAGCCGTACTTTGCAAATGTGTTCATCGATCAATAAGAAAAAAGTTTCAGAAAACTGAGAGGATGGTACTGAATGTGAAACACTTGGCATAAGAGGGCTGTCGATTAGGAAAGAGAAGTTTGACAAGGAAGAGATACAAACAGGAATAAAGTTAAAAATAAAATACTATTTCTGAGTGTAGCATTGTATTCATCCATCACAAGAAAATCATTCAGATCTTGCATATACATGGTGTGGAATTAAGAGGTCCTTTTAAATAGGAATGGTCACATACATCTGCACTTACAGATACGTGATGTGAAATTAAAAGATGATTTGAAATCGGGTTGGTAGGAGAGAATCGGGTGAAAAAGACATTATCTTATATAAGGCTGTCCTGAAATGGAAGAGGTACATTCAAGAAAAGTACATTATCAATTGTAGTTGCAAGTAAAACGTTCGTAATTAAAAAAACGTTAAATTATTACATTATGGTTTGAAATATATCTTCTTAAAAGCCATATATGTTTGCTATTTCACGAGTAGAACAAAAATCGTTAAGTTAACAGCATATAAATGCCTCAAAATCACACTTATAATTCTGTCCGGTTGTCTAAGAAGTTATCCAATTGACTAAGAATTGAGTGTAGAGTTACATCACTGTAAGGGTAAGATATCCGCGATATCTTCAAATATATACAACCAAAACAAACTACTCATTCCTTACCTCTTTTCAAACCAGCCCTCATCCCCCGCTCCGTTTACACTCGGCCCTCAAAACCTTAGTTTCCTCTGACAGTGTCTCTACCTCCTCGTTAGACCATAACTCCTCCCTTAGGGTCCCCCATGGAAACTCCATTACATCCCAACAGACACCTCTCTACTCAAAAGTGGTACTAAACTCCAGAATGAACATAATTACCCCCGGATCATCTACTCAGACGCATCTAGGTGAGGGAAAGGCGTTGGCTGCGCGTTTGTAACTGCGGACACCTTCAGAACCACATCAACAGATAATGAGGCACACCCACACCCCCAGAAACGTATACACTACTCATGGGAACCAATTTCCGTGAGGAAAGCCCCCAGTCCGAACACCCTCATTGTAACTGATTCCTAGCCATCATCAATTCACTAAAAGATCCAGAGCTGCTTAATGAAACAGTCAACCAAATCCGAGACATCATTTTTAAGAACAATCTCAGGATAACGCTCTGGCATACCAGGAAACACGGAAACTGACCAGTTGGCAAAAAGGGAGACCTCGGAACAACTGAACGTCTCGACCAGCTCAGTATGTTCCAAAAAGGATACTAGCGCAGCCCTCTCTCTACTTTGAAAAGAAATGGCCCACGAAGAGAACAGGAAGGGATGAGGGGATATTTTCGGTGAATTAGAAAACATCTCAAGAAGGAAACAAGTTATACTATCTATAATCCGCAACGAAAACACTCAATTAAAGCTTTCATTCTTGTTTTCCCGCTCACCACAACCTGAATGTACCATGTTCAGGTGTGAATTAACAGTTCAGCACATTCTATTTAAATGTTCTCAGTACGACTGGTGTAGGAGAAAGACACTGGCAAGCACCATAAGAAGTGATTTCTGCCCATCATCTGTAGCGATCAAGGCCCTGCTCAGTTCCTCACCAACATAGGAAAGGACATGGATATGAGACTGTCATAATGCAGCAACCAGGAACAATGGGAGACCAAAACTGTTATATATATATTGGTTATATTTAATGTTGCCTTGACTAATATAAATTGATGCGACGTTAAACAACCTAATAAACGTAACTTCACTTGTTTCTATAAAAATAGAGTAAATAAAAATATTTTACAGTAACAGATCAAAAGATTATGCCAAAAAACCTACTTCTATCGGTAAATTTATTTCCATATACCATTATACTAGCTGGGTGTATTGAGGTACCGAGGTACTTTATCGTATTAACCCGTTTCTCAAAATGCTGCCAGTGTTACATTAAGCCAGATGCTTCACTGGTTTTCAGCCAATGGCTTGTCAGTCAATTGTGATAAAACTCACTTCATGCAGTTTCAGACAAAGAATGCCAATTTGAACTCAATAAAACTAGCAACGAAATAATTGTGAAATAACTGAAGTTTAATGTACAAAATTTTTAGATATATCCATGGACAATTAATTAAACTGGAAGGATCATATTAATATTCTCCTACGAAAACTAGGCTCGGCAACCTTTGCTCTTAGAATTATGTCAAGTTGTAGTGATCCTAACATAATAAAATTAGTTTATTTTGCATATTTCCACTCTATAATGACATGGGGCAATGCATCAGGGAAAGATAAAATATTTCAACTTCAAAAAAAGGCTGTCAGAATATTATGTCAGGTCTCACCGAAAACATCTTGTAGGGGACTTTTCAAGAAAACTGGAATACTGACACTCACTTGCCAGCATATTCAATCACTCATGTTATTTGTTATTAATAACAGTAACCTCTTCACACTAAACTCAGATATACATGACTTTGATACCAGAAGTAAAAACAATTTACACAAGTAAGGGAAGTCTCTAACCGTAATACAAAAGGGTGTACATTACAATGCTATTAGCATATTTAATAAACTTCCCACCTCCATTAAACAATTAAAAATAAATCCAAACAAGTTCAAATATGAACTAACTAACTTCTTACTAAGCCACTCCTTCTACTCTGTTGAAGAATTTATTGAGCTGAATGTATCATAGGGTAGATATTTATAATTATGAAAGAACATTATTAGAACACTAATTTTTTAGTATAGGATGTAAAAATATTTATCAATTTTATATATAAGGTACAAATTGTATGTCTTCTGTATAGAACTTAAGAAAATCTTATTATAAGTTAAAAATTAATGAATAGCTACAGTATATTTTAATATTAATAAAGCAACCTATGTAAAATCTCTGACTCGTTCCACATCCTTGAAGCTTGTGTTTCTCTATAGGATTTATGGAATATGATTTTATACTTATACTCTTCCAATTTTATCATCAGGGCAATTTTTTAAAAATAGCTTGGTGCCCGGTAATTTGTTTATATTAGCCCACTGCAGTATTTAATTCGTCAATAATCTCTTTGTCAACACATGATTAAACCGTCAGACAGGTCGCCACAGTTTTGAAAATTTACCTATTTACGCAACCCTATCGTCGAAATTTCACAGACTAACGCTGAAATGTTTTAGTTAGGATATTAGACCGAAAGCCGCCGAATGAACAGGTACAGGTATATTAATCCTAATGAAAACTATGTATCATTCACATTTGCAAAAATATTGAAAAATAATTCTCTAAGTATCCTAGCAATTACAATAGACGGAATATATAAGAACTCAGCAATCAGAAATCGAAATGTAAAACAATGCCAAGCGACGATGCAAAGAAATTGGGCATATATCGATGCATAAGTAATGCCACAGGTTCTTCCAACGGTCAGGTTGACAATTTTGGATTATTTGTTTTTTATGTAAGAAGTACACAAATAATATTGGAAAATTAAAAATCAAATTCTTAATATCGACAACAGGGCCATTTACCGGGTGCAACTATAGCTAAAAACCATGCAAGTGACCTCATAAATAAAAAATAGAATTCATCAGGATCAGTCAAGCCGTTTAGCAGGAGAATATTTACGAATATACACACACCGGAATTAAATATATAATATTTTGAAATATTTATTAAATTTATTTTAAGAGGTTTTTAGGAAGTATATTTTATTAAATCTTTCCCGGAACCAATCAAACATGTTAATTAAATACATCTTGTGTAGATGGAGCACAGTAGAAAAATAACGGTACTAATTTTCGTACTATGGAAGGTGTGGAATCCTCAAGTAATATAAGTAGAACACGAGAACTCGTCAGCTCCGTGGGAACGCACATCTGCTAGCAGATAATGAACACTGCAACAGAAAAACTCAGAGGAAACACTACGAAAACCTCATACGCAATTTACGTTTTTCTCCAAATTAGGTATCCCTTGGGTAACCTAAGAAAAATATATGGAATTAAACTGATTTAAGTTACCAATTATCACTACTATTTAGTGTCCCAATTTTTCCGATCACTAAATCGTAATTTTGCTTCACGAATTTTGGTGGTCGTAGTTTCAGTGCACTTACAACTTTCACTATCGCTTAACATCCAGTTCTTTATGCTTTGGAAAAGATATGAATAAAAATTAATTATTAAAACTTGAGTTGTAAGAAACGATAGATTCTCATGGAAAATATTGCAGGAAAATTCTTCTTAACATCAAGGATTTGTACAGAAGACAGGCAGCAGTTAGAATAGAAGATCAAGAAAAGAAAGCCGTAATCAGGAAAGTAGTAAAACAAGGATGCAGTTTTTCGCCCATGTTGTTTAACTTATATATAGAACAAGCGATGAAGAAGGTTAAAACGGAATATGGTAAATGAGAAAATAATAAAAACCTTACGCTTTTCCGACAATATTGTAATATTTGGGGTGTCGGAAGAACACTTGGAAACCATAATAAATGGCATGAACGGAGTCCTAGAGAAAGAGTTCAATTTATTAGTATTATTTAGCTGCTATTGGGCATTTGCCAGGTGGCAGCTATATACAATGAAAAAACAAATACAATTACTAAAACAAAACAATTTACAATAAAGAAGAATTTTGAAGTGTAGATTTTGATCTGAAAAAGAAAAGAAAGGAGTCACACAGAAATCACTTCACTGCACTTCACTATTATCACTTCACTGATTCTAAAAACTACTACTCACTTGTTTTCTTAGCCTATTCCTAAACTGATATATGCTACTCGGAAAAGTCGTCAGTATTTCTACAGGCAAGGAATTTCAATCACGTATTGACCAATTTACAAATGAAAATTTTCCTACGTTGCCCTTTTTCTTGATTTTGAACGAGTGGTCATTTTTAGAAATATAATTCGGCGCCGTAAGATGGTTTTTTATTTCTTTCCAGGCCGGTTCACCCTTATAATCTTTATATATTGCGCACAATCTCACATGTTACCTTCTATTACTGAGACCTTCTGAGACCGCGTGAGGATTAATAGAGGGAAAACCAAATAATGGAGTGTAGTTTGGGAAACACTGGAATAACGAAGGGTGTTAGATTGGGAAAAGATATTTTGACGGTAGTTAAGGAATTCTGCTACTTGAGAAGCGTAGTACCTAGGGATGATAGAAGTATAGTAGACATAAAGAGTAGGATAGCACAGGAAAGGAACGCTGTCGCGAAATAGAAGGATTTTCTTACGGGTAATATAAGTGTGAATATTGGGAAATCGTTGCTAGAAATGTTCGTATGGAGATTGCCGTTATATGGGTGCGGAACGTGAACAACGATAGGAGTTGGGAAAATGAAAAGAATAGAAACGTTTGAAATGTGGTGCTATAAGTGAATGCTGAAAATCAGATGGGTTGATAGAATCACAAACTAGTAAGTTCTAAACAGAATATGGGGAAAAGTGAACAATATGGAGGACGGTGACCAAGAGAAGGGATTGATTAATAGGCCACGTTTTAAGGCACGAGGGTCTTGTAAAATTAGCATTAGAGGGAAGTGTGTGCGGTAAGAACAGAATAGGGAGGCCAAGGATGGAATTTTCTAAGCAGATTAGGGGTTGTGGGTTGTGCTAGTTATGCGGAAATGCAAAGGCTTGCGCAAGATAGGTTAGCATGGAGGGTTTCATCAGACCAGTCTTTGGACCACAACAACAATTACCAAATAAAATTAGCTTTTATTGGAATAACTCAAAAAAACTGTATCATTTAAATTTCCCATAGTACTGTATAAAATGTCCTAACAATTCTACTTATTTGCATGTTGCTATTAAGAATGTATTAGAACATAATTTATCTAGACACGCAGAAACATTTCATATTGAAGGTATTTGCAAAAACAATAAATAGCCCAAAATCAGAAAAAGAAGACCTTCAAATTTTAAAACGTCCGTCCAAAAATAAAGGACCTTTTCGTTTGTATAATATTTCGGCTCCAGATATTGCGGTAATAGCACTAAATTTTAACAAGTTTTTAATTGTGGTACTGAAGAGGGCCCGAAAGTTGGAGTAGAAACGTTTTAGATTTTGAAATTATTTCCTTCTGACTGTTGGAAATTCTTATATCATAATTATAATATTATGTCAGATTTGTTTCTCTTTATTTATAATCGACTGCCTTGTCATCAACGATCACAGTGACTATTATTTAAATATTATTTTACAGTTATTTATTTACATATTATTTACAATTATGAGTTTACAAAATAAGATACTGGTAATATCCATTTTCTAAGTCAGATTAATTTAATTGTTTTATTTGTATTATTTTAATTTATTTCTAAAAAATGTACAATAAGGCAACTGAAGATAAATTAATACAAGTAATGAGGTATGCAGACAATAATAATGAAATTAAAATATGTCACAACCTTTAACGGTTTTAATAGTGTCTTTTACATCTGAAACTTAGTACCTACGTAGAAATACATATCTGTCTTAATAATAAATTATGATAAACATTTTTGTTCTTTTAAGTAAAAACATCGCTATCACGTATTCACAAAAAAAATGTTCAAATTTTATTTAAACTACCTTCCTTCCAATCACTTTTTACCCTATTTATGAAGTATGTTTTTGCTCGTATATCGACACATAATTTTTTGTATAATGTTGTTCATCCTCAAGTAGTTTATTATAAAACTTCTCGTAACAGGTTTTTAAAAGTAAAATCAACTACGTTCTTTCTTATGTTTTGCTTGTAATATAGGCAGCTTTACTTAGCTACTCTACTATACTTTTTCATAACCAGACTCTATGTCTTGGCACCATTTATTATCATTTTGTTGAATATTTTTCAGTGTACGTTCTTCTTGTTTTCCTTCTGCAGTAAATTTCCGTCCCATTCAGTACCACTTGTTGCATAATTTATTTGCTTCTTCTTACAAATAATTAACCAAAAAATTTGCATAGCTTTTCTGTTACTTTTTTCCATTTAATTTTATCCCCAGTCATAAAAATTAATATTTCAATGCTAGTGTCTATTTACTAATTAGCAATTGTTTAGCATATTTTTTGAATATATTCTTTTTTTAAAGCTTATAGTTTGATAATACTTAATTCGTGATTCATTTTATATATTAAACTAAATCTATCACAATTACTATTTATAAAGCACGAAATCATGTATTTAGATTTTCTGTATCCTATATAATTAAACAATAATTATTTTTAAGAATATTTTTATTTTTTTGTTTATGTATCATGACTTTCCAAACTTATTTTCTTTCTGAATAACGAAAGAAAGTATACAAAATCTATTATCTATTTAATGCGTAATACAGTCATAGTTGAATTATATAATAATTATAATTAGTGGCAGATAACAGGGTTAGCAGCAATTTCTAACTCTACATGACAAGTGTTCGCAAATGAATCCAAATGTGGCATGTGACAAAAGTTTGGATTAATGACATTAATATTCAGGTATCAGGCATCTATTCGCTCAAACGTCATTAATTATCCTGAGCTGAATTTTAGATAGTAGAATTATGCTGCAAAAGCGGTCATTAATTCCCTACTGAAAATGTTTGCGTTTCACTTTCTCCCCTATTTATATTATTGTAAGTTTATTTTTTGTAAAGAATGAAGACAATATATTTTGAATATTTATTTACATTCAAAGCTTCATTTAGAAATATTTATTCGTTTTGTTTGCTTCAACGTTAAAAATTAATTTTTTACAACTATTAAATACAGGTTTATGACTATACTAACACTTAGTAGGAATTGACAGGCATCTCCAATATCTCTGTTTCTCTGCATCCTATCCCATTATAATAAGTAAATGATATTAGTTTATAATTCAAATTATTATATGATTGAATAACTTGAAAACAGAAAAAGTAATCTATTAAACATTTAATATTTTTCTGCAACAGATAAATGAACATAATTACATAAGTTGTTAAAAGTACTACCAATGTAAAGCTATTCAACTTTTCAGTTTTTAAATACATTTATGCATTAATTTTCGAAACTTTCATTGGTTTCTAATAGAAGAGTAAAGTAAATTTTTTATATTATATCCATTAATATTGCCGCAAGAAGCGTAAATCAATATAATTAATTACGTCAGGTACGAGCGGTATATTTTTATAAAGAATAAAATGCAACTTTGAATACTGAGAGCCGGAGGTTAGCAATTAAATATTTTCATATTCCCCTTTAATATCATTGGAGGGGAATTGAAAAGGATGGATGCGAAAGGGAGAAGAAGTCTTTCAAGGATTTACTAGAGTCCTCGGGCTGTAGATTAAAGGATCCTACCCAATATTTCATCTAAAAGGAACGCTGAAAGAGGCAACTCCCTTTTAATAGCATAAGAAGGGAAATTGAAAGGTAGGATGTGGAAGGTAGAGCAAGATAGCCAAGGGTTGACGACGACCCACGGACTTCTGTAACTTAAAGATCCTACCTGGTGTTTTACCTACAGAGATACAGGGAAAAACTACAGAAAATCTGCATCAGGTAGGTCGGGCTGTAGGGTACTATTCTAAATTTGTTTTTTTTATATAAATAAATGACGTTATAAAATTTATATATTTTGTTCTATAAATTTTTTGTCCGTGTGAACTCCCCCCTCCTTATTATTCATGATATCTTGTTAAAAGAATCGGATGGGATTCGGAGAGCCAAAGAGCCGTTTAAAAAGATTGACTCGTAGGATGAGTGAATCGACTCAACAAAAAGGATCGATATACTACCCGTTGTAATTGAACTTGAGCACAATTATGAACTATGAAAGTTGCAATTTTTATGCCATTTCATGACCATTACCTGGAGTTACTACGAAAGGTTAGATCCGACCACATCGCGCGTGGAGAAGAGTGAAATAAAGTTAAATATATGAAATAAAACCCTTGTACATCTAACTTTAATTGTAGTTGTTTCTCACAGAACAACGATACCTGGAGTTATACATGACGACATGGATTCATGGAACCCTTATTAATTGGTTGATTGGCTGTATTGGCTGAGATCTATATTTTAGTTTCGATAATATGAATAAAAAACGTAAAAGTCTTGGTCTGGCGGTCACTAAACACGTCAATATCCAGCTTTCTAGGAGAATTAAATACAGTTGATCCAACAGTTCCCAGCCCCATAATAGAAGGCAGTGTATCACGACTCCCCGGGGGACATGATTAAGGGGGTTGGGGTATTCCCTGAACTGTTTCTCCGTACCAATATGAGAGCAATTGCGTTGTTTGGCAGCCATAGAACGGTAGAATGCTAAATTATTTTAGTTGTTCAAAGCTGCAGTTCACATACCCGCACACGTCAGATGTTTAATTTAAATAGGAGGTAATGTAATGGGGTGAATAAATGATGTAAATTTACCTAGTTTATTTACGAGTCTCATCTCTTTGAAGAGTTTGTAAGTTTTATTCCTGGTACTACTTGTCGGAAACTTCAAGGAAAACGAGATGTCATCTCGCATTCTGCGTTTAGAAAATTCAATTAAAATAAATCGGTTGTAAAATAACGGTCAGTGGGAACAAGCAAGTGGATGACTAAGGAGGGAGAAACCAGAATAGAAAATTAAGGTGTGGTACCATTGGACATGTAAAATGAAAGGATGGTAATGTAGAGAGGTAGTTTAGAACAAGACTAAACATCAATAACGACGGAGGAAACGATTAAACCGGGAGAAGGAAGTACGAAAGGCTGCTGAGGAATGTACAGGCAGTAACGAATCACAGTATAGTAAACTCAATCATTTAAAACAAAACTATATTGTAACGAATCGGTACTCTCTCATACATATTTTGGTAGTTCCTAAGTTTTATTTTATTTTCATCTCGCCAATTTTCCTGTTTGTTTGACGTAGGTTGTGTTGTTGATAATATGCGAGGCCGTTAGAAATCTTTGATTTTTAATATTTAAAAATATTTTTTCCTCGTACTATATTTGCTATAAATAAAATAACACAAAAATTATTCTACGGTATTCTGATGCTATTTTCAAAATTATACTTATTTCTTAAAATTAATTGAAATTCAATTAATATTATATCATGTAACCAAGAATATATATAACATTGTGTTCATGTTAGTTTAGTATACAATGCCTGTAATTAATTAACGACAATAGTATATAGGAAGATAGAACGTCAAATATAATGCGAGGTAAGAGAAGATCAGTTTGAATTTCGGAAGAATGTAGGGACATGAGGAGCAATATTGACTCTGCGTCTAATTTTAGCAGGCAGAATAGCATTTGTAGAATTAGAAAAAGCGTTTGACAATGTGAACTGGAACACACTACTAAGAATTTTGAAGAGAATAGGAATAAAATATCAAGAACCAAGAGTTATCCATAACCTCTAGAGAATTAGAATTGAAGGACAACAAAGGCAGCAAAAATCAAGAAATGAGTAAGATAGGGATGCAGTGGATGGCCCATGCTATTTATATTATATATAGAACAGGCGACGAAGAAAGTTAAAAATGAACATGGAAAAAGAGTCATATTACAGGAAGAAGAAATAAAACCTACTGTTTGCCGATGATATAGAAGTATTCGGGGAGTCAGAAGAAGACTTGGAAACCATAATAAATGGCATGAACATGGTCCTGGAGGAAGAGTAAAACGTGAGGTTTAATAAAGATAAGACAAAGGTAATGAAGTGTAGCGTGGGGAATAGTGAAAGAGTAGCATGGCTCAGGCAAGGAATGTTTTCGCAAGAAAGAGTAATATATTTACGACAAATATAAATATTAGGAAAACATCATTAAAATGTTTTTATGGAGTGTAGCGTGATATGGATGCGAAAAGTGGACGGTAGGAGTTGCAGAAACTAAAAGAAAAGAAGCTTTTAAAATGAGGTGTAACGGATGAATCCTGAAAATCAGATGGGTGGATAGAGTAACTAACCGGGAAGTTCTAAGTATGAAAATGGAGAACAATATGGCGGACTTTGACCAAGAAACGGGATAGATTAATAGGCCAAGTTTTGAGACATGAAGGTCTTGTAAAATTATTATTAGAGGAAAGAGTGTTGTGTAAGAACAGAAGATGCAGATACAGGATGGAATACGCTAAACAGATTAGGGAGGAAATGGTAGTTATGTAAAACGTTAAGGCTTGCAAAGAATAGCTTAGCATGGAGGGTCTAAGGATTGGTAGGTACAAGAACAAGTTCCCGTAGGTTTATGATGCACTTATCTATTTATTTACAGAAATCAATTAGAGCTCCAGGTAACATATAAGTGAAATGTCCAAACTTTGTATTTTTAAAAATTATAATTATTTGATAT
Organism: Eucriotettix oculatus; assembly: GCA_034510155.1. NCBI lineage: Eukaryota > Metazoa > Arthropoda > Insecta > Orthoptera > Tetrigidae > Eucriotettix > Eucriotettix oculatus. The sequence goes on along the minus strand of CM067376.1, from coordinate 47,359,965 downwards.
CGTGTTATGAGAAATCAATTATCTGCAAGCCGTGTTTGATGTCAGTTCATATTTTTATATATTACCCTACTTTCCAAAACTAAAAGTTGCTCAAATCTTTTTGGTTTTCATCCAATCACACTAAGTGTGAAGTCTGGAACTAAACTCTTTGGCTCTATGACCTACTACTAGAAAAAGAACATTCAGCGTAGTTATTCATTAAAGATGAGGATAACGTTGCATACACAGAGACCTACACGTTACATCCCTGTTAAAGTAAGAAATTAAAGTCACGTGGAATTTGTAAATATAGTTCGTGTCACTATTAAACAGATAATAGATAATTCGTATATTTAAACTATTAGCCTAATATTCTACTCAGTGGTCTCATGTGTAGTGGATACAATAGTTTGTTAAAATAATTTAATAAAATCTTATTACTCTGATACCATGGTTAACAAATCGGGTCACGAAATTTCCTTCGTGGGGAGAGAAACACGGTCATTTTTACATCGTAACAATTTTCAATTTTGAGCTATCGGAAAAATACTCCGCAATGCAAAGGGAAACGAAAATGTCACTTGACGAGGTGATCGGGCCCGAATCCGGAACGAACGATGCAAGACACGTCATTACGGAAACTTATTGACGTAAAGGCACGAGTCTGCCGAGTTGGTTATTGAGGCGCCGCTTTAGAGGTCAGATTTTGGGGAAACTGCGGAAGCCTTTAGAGTTTTATGGGACCTCGGCAGCACGTAGCAACGCGGTCGCTGCAATCTGCGTAATGCGTTCCTCCCTCCTCCTCCTCCTACTCCCTTCCTCCACCTACGCACGGGGTTACGTCTCTAAGGCGAAAATCCCGCGACAGTTAATTTCAAACATTTCCGTGCCTCGCGATAATGCCGCAGACACTACGCCAATGTTGATAAACTCGACACACGGTACATGTCGCACGCAGTTACTACACAAGACGGCGCGATAAAAGAAAATTAAACACGTAGTTTTTAAACATTCTTTTAGATTTTGTTTTGAAGCGTTTTAACTACTTGTGTTTACCCCGTCTTAATAAATATTTTAACAGATAAACTAAGGGCTTAGATAAAACTTCAAACAATATTTGAAACTCTCAAAGATAAAATTCCCTCAAACAAGTACGAATCAGAAAATTTAATGTAAATAAATATAACATTTAAAATAAATATAACATTTTTACCACGAACAGAAACAATTTTATAAACAAATACAAAACATTTCGCTATGTCTGATAAACAACAACATAGTCTTCTGTGGTCTAGTGGCTAACATCACAGAAGATTCCCATTAAGGAGGTCCAGATTCGATTTCTGGCTAGGACCTGGGTCATTGTTTGTGTTTTAAAGTCTCCTTACTGAGCTTAACCGACTCAGGAAACGAAAACTAGATACCTAGAGAGAGCATGTCACTAATGACCTTTTTGGTTAGTGTGGCTATAAACCGAATTCAAACAAATAAATACGTACTTCATTCAACTGACGTGATTTGATGATCTTCCTGTCAAAATTGATTGCTAAAATGTTCTTTCTTTCTGAATCCTAACTTTTTATACCTTCTGGTGTCGAAGGTTTTGACAATTTTTTTAATCATTCTGAGTTTCAAGCATGCTTGGGAGTAGCCAACACCACTCTAAGACCTTGCCAGGAATCGAACCCTGGACCTCACCGGTGCGAGGCGGCGACACTAGCCTCTATAGCAGAGAGACCGGAATAACTGAAATGTTTTTGTTCAAAATACACGTCTCATAGGTTTCGTATTAAAGCTTCAGTGTTTCTGATCCTAATCGAAAACAACCCCAAACAGTTGTGTGTCAAGAAAAATTTTTACTATAAACAGCCTCCAGATGAAAAACAATTTGGAAAAACTGTTCTTGGGTTTCCACCCGGGGACTAATAGAATTAAAACACTACGTTTCGATAGAAATATCTTCCATTAAGTGGTAAATCTGGGTGAGATTTCCATCGAAACGTCGTGTCTTAATTGTATTATTACCCGGGTGGAAACCCAACAATTGTTTACACAACAGATTCAACGAAAAAAGTTACGATCTTGAGGAAGGAAAATTATTTAATTCTCTGAATCTTACGACGTGTTGGTCATATTTATTATAAAAATATAACATCATCGTTACAAGAATGTTAATAACATATGTCTCCTCTCCTATCTCCTCCACCCACTCTGTCTCGATGTTCGTGTCTTAAAACGATGCCAGTTCATATCTTTAAATATTATCCTACTTTCCAAAACTGGAAGTTCCTCAAGTCTTTTTGGTTTTTATCCAATCAGGCTAAATGTGACGTCATGAACTAAAATGATTTATTGAAGTTTATTCAGCAGACTACACGGAAAGAATCTCTAAAGATAAACAACTATTAACACAATCAATAACCAAAAAAAATTCTACATATTATGGACTCTCTCATTTCTTGTAATCAAACATTTCAACTGGAACACTACGATGCAACTAATTTGCAACTCTAATGTGTGAGGTAAAACAATGTTTCATTTATTAATTTAAATAATTAATATTCTTATTTTCATTACGGGAGTTGGAAACTCGTTAAAAGAAAATGCATTCCAAGTGGTTAGGTGTGTAACTACTTTTCCGAAAAAAATTCTACGATATTGCCCGTAAATGTAAGTATACAATTGCCCTTTGTAGAGAACAGATTTTTGCATCAATACATTTTACTATTACGGAACAGAAAAAATATTATCGGTTAAGTTATACGTATTTCGTATTCAACTGCATTTGCTACAGTAAAATATTATGCCTTTGCTAATCTTCTTCTTTATTTTATATATTATCAATTGTTAAAAAATATTATTGGCCGTAGCAGCCCAACGCGTTGTATTTATACGCGTTTGTGCTGCACGCGAAATGTAAATATTTCAGTATAATTGTTTAGTACTTACTATATATTTTACTTTGCCGACCTCTTAGTGGCTAGCGTTGCTGCCTCCCAAAACAGAGGTCCCGGGTTCGAATCCTGGTATGTGCTTGGATGCTTGTGCTGTCATGGTCACGGAGATTGGGGGTTAAGATTGATGGAGAGTCGATACGCTGACCATATATCACTCTACATTCGGAATGTGTCATGAATGACAGTCCGCAGTCGTCCCGGTAGGCAAAGGCCCGAATGCGGGCTAGAATGCCATAGAAAGAAGAATAAAAATATATTTTACTTAAAACATCCATTAAATTTACAAGTATTTTCGTGCTGAACAGACCAAATAAATGTGAATACCTAGCCACACCCTTATATTCTAATAAATTAAAATCACTATATGTGTAAAATGAGCTCAAATTTCGTATGTGCATGCATAATATAAACGCGTGAAGCAATTTCGACCAAACTTTGTGCACGTACTGTTAGTGAACCAGAAATCTGCACTGTAGCGGCGAGATACTACCACCCCTAGGGAAGTGGATGGAGGGGACGGAAATTTTTAAATATGCAAAATCGGCCTATATTTCCGTCGAATCTTGACAGTGTTTCCCCCAAATTTTTTATGTATAATCTCAATCCCTTCAAGCATAGGAGAGGAGAATTTATAACAGTGGGAGTGGACAGGAGAGAATTCATAGGGGTGGGGATGGACACTCCAAAACAGTAAGAAAACCACCGATTTTGGTGTCGAAACCGGTGTAATTTACGTCGCTGAATCTGATTCTGCCTTTCAACAAGTCGGCTAACTTGGATATTAGCCACTAAGAAAGAATTGGAAATTCCGCGTTCGAAATTCTTCACATAACGAAAGGGTTGAGAGTGTGCAAATCAATTTCTTTAAATCAAACGATACATGTCACTAATTCGTTGGTATGAGTCACTGTAAATTAACCTGCACTTCAGTCAAACAGTGTCGGAAGACGGTGTGCGGGGATGGTGGAGGAGGAAATCATCCAAGTTTCCTGAATATTTAACGGTAAGCTACCGGGTTACTATAAATAAACACCCTGTAACAATAAATTACATCTACTCGGAATTTGCCGGTACGGAATCATACGTGACGGTTACAGTCAGGGGTAATTAAAATCGGACACAACGGCGCTATTGTGGCTTTTCCCGCGTCCCGTGAAATTTGGTTACAGCGGATGGTAAGGAGGTTGGTGTTTTCCCCCAAAATCGTCAGTGAGGGGTGAGGGCAAACGGTTCCTCCCAGAGAGGACCGACGATAAATGTGATTGGAGAATATCGAGCCCAGCCTTCGACGGAATATGAGCTAAGGAAGTAGGGAAAAATTATTAAAAACCCCAGCAGAAACGAATTGGAGACAGATTAAACAGAACAAGGAGACGAGGAGTTGGAGATTAAGGAGATGAGGAGTTGGAGATTGAGCAAAAACGAATTTTGGACAGACGAGGCAGATGAGGAGTTGGAAATTAAGGGCGTGGAAGTTTTTATGCTTTGAACGTTAAAGAGATGATGGTTTGTTGATTAAATACGTGGAGGTTATGATCGGAGGCTAAGGTTGGTTGAAAATTGGTCTGACCACGGACAATAACAACGTCAGTAAGGTGTGATCCGGTCCGGAGCAACAAGAAACGGCAGCTGGAAGGTCCAAGCATGCTGAGACGACACGGTAAATACCTCTGTTTGTAAACTTGCCGATTTCCTGCTACTGCCCGTTACTAGTAGGATTATTGTGCTAATTAATCTGCTATATGAGAAGGCCCATTTAAGAAGACTTTTAGTGTACAGCTCTTGGATTTAGTTGTAAGGGGATTAATTTGTATCATTTTTCATAAATATATAGTGATTATCATAAAAAGATATTGTTGGCTTGACCTTTAAAGAGAACAAATTATAATACTTACGCAAGATTTTAAATATAGAGTAAATTAATTTTTCCTTTTAAATGGAATAATAATATTTCATTATAAAACAATAATATCTCCTATTCATTTCAACCCGGGCAACGCCGGGAACCCAGCGAGTAATTTCATAACATGTCCATTAAGACAAGAAAATTGAACTCCTTAATGGACTAGTGCTGCGATTGTCAACGGGAGGTCAACAGGAAAAATTTAGAGGCACTTCAGTCCAAATTATTTTAAATTTTGTGTTATAACATGGCTAGTGAACACAAAACACTTTTATTGCATACTTAAGTGAGATGGCTTTCCAGAGGGAAAGCACAAATAAGACTTTTTGAACTTCGAAATGAGTTGTCGGTCTTCTTGAAGGCACAAAATAATTCAGGAAAACATTTAATTGAAGTTTTACAAAATCCTTCATGGTTGATTCAACTCGCATGTCTGGCAGATATTTTTAGAATGTGCAATAAACTTAATCATTACAAGGAGAAAATATTATAATTTTTAATACAAGAGATAAAATTGGATTTTTTGATAAAAAAAACAACAGAATATTGGATTTCATCATGAAATGAATCTAACGATCTTAATTGGTTTCCTGCCATACATGAATGTTTGAATGAATTAAATTTTAAAGAAGTTTCCAAAATGTTATTAGAACATCTATACAACTTGATATCAAATCTTTTACAATATTTTGGGAAAACTACTAAGGACGATTCCTGGGTTCATAATCCTTTTTCTGTGACAGTTAAACCTGCGGGTTTAGGTGCAAGTGACTATGAAAGTCTAATTGATTTAATCAGTGAAAGATAAATACAATGATCAGTCTTATGTGATTTCTGGGTGAGTTTGTCAGAAGAATACCCTCAATATTTCAAAACATGCTTTATTGTTCCAGTTCTGTTTCCTTCAACGTATTTATGCTAAGCTGGATTTTCTTATTGTGCTGCAATGAAGTCAAAGTACAGAAACAGGCCACACAAGTGATTTACAATTTACAAATATTTTGCAATTCAAGTACCAAAAACCATCAACGCCACTAAGTACTTCATGTATTTATATATTTATATTATACCACACGTCTATATTTCAAAATAATTACTAAATTAAATCTTGTTTTACTTTTTACGACTATAAATTACTCATTTTAAGAAATAAACCAAGTTTTCCGTTAGAATGTCCGATTTTACCAAGTGTTCCACTGAAGAAAAAGTATTGGAAACCCTGCGCTGAGCATATATCACTTCATATTCGTATTGTGTTCTGTAAGATGACAGACCGCAGTCGACCCGGTTAGCCAAGACCCTCTATGGGCTGTAGAACCAAGGAAGAAGAAGAATGAGAGAAGGTATTCACATTTATATCCATGTAATGTGGATTACATAGTCGAGCAAAAGGTGTCATGTTTTTTGAACTCTCTAAAGCGATGCTGAGTTTTTGGGACGAGGCATGTATACATTATTTTCTGGATTTTTTATGCGTCATATGGATTCATATGCTGAATGAAATATTTCAACATACATAAGGTGATTAAACTGGGAATTTTGGTTGCCCCCGAACGTCCTCGAAATGCCGCATTATTTGTAACCTGTAAAACCATTGTATTTACGTGGAAGTGTCTGTTGGGCAGTTTGCCCGATTAACATGTTTCTGTTCAGCATTTGGAGGGGCGCTGTTTTGTTATGGGGATACTGGAGGGTAATTGATTAATTACATGGGGCGTGCGGCAAGTGGCGTATGATGGATGGACTCTGCGGAGGAGCCACAGTAAACCGCGCCGGCCCCAGATGTCCTGTCAATCTGACATCGAGGCGTGGTAATTACTCCAGCCAGGGTCCATGATCCCTGCTTGGAGAATTCCATTAGTCCCGGAAACAACATCCGGCCCGAAACACCATTATGTAATTCTCCTTTATCGCGATAATGAGATCTCTTCAAAGTTGCTGCACGATGATATTTCTTCATTTAACGGCGTTCGAAGGGTTTTATTTCTTTACTATGAAAATAAATACATTTGAGTGAGAGATAATATTATTTCCTTGGAAACGAAGATAAAATTGGAACGTTCCAATGTGGTTGAATGTAAAATAGGTAACATCGGAAAAGCCTATGGAAGACAAAAAACAAACGGGCCAGTTTATTTCCCGAAAAAATTAATTTGGACTAAGATACAACATTATTCAGTAATTAGATTAGAGAGATACATCGTAGCCAGCTGACAAAATAATTTTTTTTGATGCTGAATTGAAAATAAATAGCCAGGTTCACATATCATTACCACTTTAATATGATTCATGATAGAGAAATAAATCTTAAAATACAATCATATACGCGAAAAGTTCTTGGCCAATACATTACAATTCAGAATCAAATATCAACTTTTCTCGCGTACGGAAGGAAGCAATGAGAAGGGAATTTAATTTTTGAATTCAATATTTTAAATGCTCATGTCGTTTTTATCTTCTTTAACCGTTACCTTAACTATAATTTGGGTCATCAAAAGATTAGAATTTTACGATTATGAAATAAAACAATATAAAAAAACAATAAATTAGAGATCACCTTTCTCCTTACATAAAATAGTTAATTATCTTGAAACAGTCTCAATCGGAAAACGTGCTTTAAGGCCATGTGCAATTATAGAAAACAACTGAGTATGGAATTAGGCGGTACGAGTCAAAGAGAGTCGGTTTGAGGAAGATTAATAGATGTTACAGATAGGTTAATAAAGCCCCGTGCTTCTGAAGCCGTGAAATTCAGTTAGAACTTTACAGTTGACCACATCTTGTACTTTTCAACTATCAGTGGGTAGGTGGGGTGAACACTCAGGAGGCCAAGGTTTTTGATCCCACTAATACATCTCCTAAATCGGAAACGTCAAAGATGCAAATATTATTCAATCTGATCTAAACAGAATTCATCGTTGGTCGGACGAAGATGGGATGAAAGTAAACGTGGCGAAAAGTAAATCGATTGTATTTACAAAAATGAGAAACGTTTTTCAAGTTGAATATAAATTAGGGGAAGAAAATACAATACAAGTAGACACTTTTTATTTCTGGGCGTAACTTTGAGCAAAGACTTAAATTGGGGAGAACACATAAATTAAGTAACTGGGAAAGGGTGGAGGGCGCTTCACTTTTTCAATAGAATAGTGCGGAAAAGTACCCGAAAGATCAAAGACATCGCTTATAGGTCTTTGGTTCGGCCTATCCTTGAGTATGGGATCCCTTCAGAACCGATCAGATTCACGCGTTGGACAGGGTTCACAACCGGGCAGAAAAAGCAAATATTTCTAGAGGCACGGGTAATCTGGAGGCGCTAGCAACCAGAAGAAAGAGGGCCAGGCTATGTGCACTGTACAACGCGTATACAAACGAACCGTATTCATTTACCGACATATTTAGCGAGAAATGATCATCCATTTAAAATTAATCAGAGAAGACAACGAACGGACGTGGGTAAATACTCCTTCGTAAATAGGACCGTAAAAGACTGGAATGATTTTCCTGCAAGTCTACTAGCGGCTTTCCGAAGAGTGTAATATTATTTAGGGACAGAATAAGGGAAATGGTTTAACTTAATTTATTCAGGCTTATAATTATTGTTAAAGTATTTTTATATTGAATGTTTATATTAGTATAATTTTTTAACTTATATTCCTATATTGGAATATTAAATGTATGTTGCACCGGGCTCAGCCCATTGTAACGCAATAAATCTATCTATCTAAATTAGATTCAGGTGCCTCGGATTGTAAGAACCTCATAAAACTAGAAAGAGTACGAAGCATTCCCAAAGCTTAGCCCCTAAGTTAATCTGGGGAGAACTACCTGCGAGAGAAAACTCCCGCGGGCATCCTCGTCAAACCAAATCGTGGTGAAGGGGGTTAAGGATTTTTTATTGATAACAGGCTACATGAGGGTGATCCTGAAAAAGTCAGCTCCCCTTTAATGGAATAGGAAAAGGACATAGAAAAGGGAGGATGTGGAAGCTAGAGCAATGTAGACAAGGTTGCCTAGGTTCCCCGAGCTACAGTTTAAGGATCCTACCCATTGTTTCATCAAAAGAGATGCAGGGAAATGCCTAGAAAACCTGCATCAGAAAGGTTGAACTACTGAGTACTATTCTCACGCCCTTCCGATGACGGGAGATAAGTTTGCTTTGGGATCGCAAAATTCCCTTCTCCGTGTCTCCACCACTTTTATAAGCAGCAAGTCGACTGATACAATTGGATCAGAAAAAATCTTAAAGTATACCCAAGGTCTTCGACTCCAGTACATACACCTTCTAAAATAGATTAAGGTGCATCGGTATGCGAGAACCTTGAAAAATCAGGATTCGTACGAGGCATACCCAAAAGTAAGCCCCGATATTGAGTATTTTTTTTCTTATTTATTACATTACGCATCTGCTGATTTATGTTCATTTTAGTGTATCAACATCATAAACGAGGGAATAATTATATGACTCTTGCCATTGTGACTGACGGTTATTCTATTGTCTAACAGACAACCCTTTAACTGAGTACTTATTTTTACACCTGGCCTTAAAATGTTTTCTTTCGTTATTTTTCGCTATCAAACCACGAAATACTTTATTTCTCCGTATTTTATAAGTTCAATAGAATCAAATTAATTAAACTCCTCCTTTCCGCACAATCATTTTAAAAATAAGAAGATCTAAGAGAGATGTTAACCGTATATAAATTTAATTGATCATTTCCTCCGTTATCGGAAAAGATTGCTGTTAAATGAAAATCATCTTGAATAATTTGCGAACAAATTAAGTGTTTGTGATTCTTCTTAATTCCTAAGCAGTGATTGTATTGATTCTCTGTCGAAATGTGAGCATGGAAAACAGAAATTTACGTTAGATCATGTCATATTTTGGAATAGAAGGAAAAATAAAAACTATTCCTAACTTAAACTAATGAACTTAGAAAATAATACTTTTTTCTTATACTTGATTCAGGAACCACAGAGTGACAGATCACAGATACTGAGTAATATATTTAAGTAATTATAAGAGAATGCTAGTAAAATATGTTTTTTGAAAATTATATAAGAATATTTAGCTCAATATCTCAGTGAAATTTTGAGGTGACGCAGTTTTATTCAGGGAAGTAATTTACGCGTTGAAGCTGATTTAATAAAGAAGTTCCATAAAGTTTTGAGTAGGAGTTGAAATTCTCCTGAAAAAAGAAAAGAATTATTTTAAGCGAAGGTACCTCTCATCCTAATTACGAATTCGGGAAGGGAGTGCCATATGTTGCAGATCGGGGGGGGGGGAGGGTCGTTCTCTGGCGCTATAGGGGTAACTTACTTTATTTCCCATGGTGTTGCTACCGGGGAATAGGGTTTTCCCTCCTATCCCGAGTAATTTGAATCACACAGATCATTTCTCCCAACGTTCTACTTTACACTTGATTTGATTCCGCTACGGAACGTTGCTATTCACCTCAGTTTTCTCATTTCTCTTGGGTTTCCAGCCCAATAAACAAACAGAAAAGGCTCTCCAGGCTTTGAGACGATTAGGAGAGGGTGTGAACTGTAAACATGACTCCCTGGAAATTGCGAACCTGCTTTGGAGGACTAATTTTACGGGCTGCCTCCTAAATGTACTATGCGCTCCCTCGCAAAATGCCTTTGTGTTGTCAAGTTGTTCTAGTTTCTGCGTTTCTGTGCTCAAGCAAATGTTTGCTAAATAATCTCAGATTACCAACAGTAACCGAGTTTCTAGCGCGTTTAACAGGCTATGATATTGTCTTTAAGAATTGTAGTTGCAACGGTCCCTCGAACCGCTCCAAGACTAGACTAGAGGACTTTAAACCTCGTTTGTTGAAACAGGATCTCAAGCAGTTTCTCTTCATACTACTTATATAGAACAGAATGATGACGAAGTCTCTGCTGTTACTTTTATGCGTCGCTTAAGCTGCATCGGAAAACAGAAATCCCTCTCGCTCATAGAAATAATTTGCCCGTTCTCTAAAACATTAATTTTTAATTTTTGAACGCAACTAAATCGAAAATTGCTATCCCTACATAAATATATTTCCACTTTTGAGAGCCAGCAGCCAAAGCCCGGAGGTTGGGAGCTGGACCGCAGAAATGTGGACACGGGTTCTAGTCCCACTTAACGCAAAGAAATTATTTGGTTACTTTATTTACTTAATTTTCCTTCCTATCATTTTCTGCTTCAAGAAGGTTCTTTTTCTGGAATATTCCAAGAATGTATAAATTGTACTGGACCTCTAAGCGGAGACAGTTTTTCGCAGTACGAGCCTTTTTACAGCACTTCGTGTTAAATAAACGTCTATAACCCCTAGCAGTGTGTGTTATTAAACCTCGCGATTTTCCAGAAACGTGAAAACTTCAGTTTTAGCAAGGAAACGATCTCAACGGATTAAAATACGATTTATACTACTAAATAAATAAGCATTAAATCTAATTTGTCAGACAACAATTTCATGTTTATTTAATATACTTAAATTTCTACCATATTTGTAAACTTCATCATCTGAATTTTAAATTGATACTATATATGTAACCGTAACCGTTGCAGGACGCAAAATTATCCACTTGTTATCCATGTTATCCATTGAAAATTTACTTGATGAAGTCCACAAATATGGACGAAACGTCGTAGATGATTTAAATAAATACAAAATTGTTCGCTTACAAGTTGGCTGTATCGTTTATTTATTTACACTTAATTGTCAGAATATTGATCTTTGGATTTGTGTTGTTCCTTCGAAATTTTTAGATTTCATCGCAATGCTTGCTTGTAATTTTCTTCTCTAAGAAAAAAAGACAGATTTGTAAGTTCGACGACTTGAGAGCGCCACATAATTAATGATGTGTTAAAGTATCTAAAAAATTAAACCAAATACGTGCACTGTAAGTGCATGTACTACTTCACATTAGCTATGTTTAAACCAACATATCTATTAATTGATGAATTTAAGGAACTTAAATTATTACTAAGTATTGTAATCTTTCTCTTACTATATACAAACTATATTTTTATTATGGGTGTTCATTATTATATGTTAATTTGTATTCAGCAATGATTCGTGAAGAATACTCAAAGAAAAGTTTCTTTACTCGTCAGAGTGTTTACTCAAGCAAATTGATATCTCTCTTGGTGGTTTTAACTTGTAAGGGATCGTGTGCAAATATATTTTACAGTCTCGCCATTAACCAATATTTGTTTAGTGTCTCCAATTATAACTGAATCGTCGGAACAAAGTAGTACTTGGTTACTTCAGATCGTTATTAATTCGGTATACATTTTACAGAAGTTACTAGTAATAATTTAGTAATTGACAAGACATACTCATATAAACTTAAAATATTAATTCACAATTTTCATGAAATGGGTTTATTACTCAAACTTTTTTATTCAGAGACGTGCTTTTAGTATAGCTAAAATACATTCTAACAATCTATTAGTTCTCTCAGCAGTTTTCGTAAACATTCGTATCATTTTTTTAAATATTGTAAAAGCTTGTGAGACGCGGTGTGTAATATTATTACATATTTACAAAGCCGTGTTTATATATTATGTATCGTAGTTATTATTGTTTTTATTTTTAATATAAATTTGATTTCTTTTGAATCTTTTAGGAAAATAATTTTCTGATTCACCTAAATGCTTAAACTACGCTTTACGTTGCTTGTTATACAATATTTTTCTGAAGACATAGATAATAGAATGTACGAATAAGAGAGTTACACACTAGACAATAAGCGCCTGTATACACTTTTACATTGACCTAGTGGCTATTAGTGACTGAAAATTAATTTCGCTGAAGAAACATTTGACAAAATGTAAACGGAAGTTTTAACTTCTAAAAAATGAATGATTTTCTGGTATAGAATTCATTTTTGGTTACTTTGTCAGCTATCATGAAAATCTCTGATTAAGGTGCATCGAAGACACAATTAAAATTGATGATTACACAGATAATGTCTCTGAGTTTTATTCATTTAGACATTAATGAAATTATGATTTTTAATTTATACTAATTTATCCACGACAGATGGCGTGTGCCAGATGTACGTGAGATATTCTGACTGGGTGAATTACACCGGATATTTAATAATAATTCCTATTGTACTGTTTACTGTCTGAAACTATTACTTAACTGACCGCATAATTTATGCTATAAAATCTCAATTTTGTCATAAATATTAGAGTAAAATAAACTTTTTTGAGAAGTTATTTTACAAAATACATTTTGATTTCACTAAGTTTCTTAATTTATTACAGTTGATTTGGTGTATTTTCTACGCACGAAAACTGTGGCATTACAGCAATCTTTATATATAGTTATTTGTAAATTACACTATTTTGATCAGTAATAAAGCAAGCGATAATATACCTGTGCTTTTTCATTTCTGATCACTGAGTTGATCCATATCATTAATTAAACGTATTGTATTCGCCGCTTGAAATGGAGTAAAATCACCCATTTGTTTTTTACCTCTATTTTGAAGTATTTATCCTACAGCCACATATTTGATTCGTTACTAAAATCTGTAAAGGTCAAATATTCCAGCTCATAAAACGACAAATTATCTTCAGATTCACTCTCCGCGACTCCCGAAATATCCTCAGTTGCGTTAAAAAAAACTGATGTAATCAGCATTCGTAATTGTCAGTCTTACTTTCAAAGGGATGGTCTATATTTATAAACTCAATGTAACGAAATATTAAGGTTACTGGAAGCGTATACTATGTAAAATAAAGCCATACAACTGCTCAATACCCAATGCCAGGAATAGGGCGCAGGGTATAAGGGACCGAGAAAATATATAAATTTCACTACAATACCAACATGAAATATGAATTCCAAAGCAAAGAGATGTACTGAAGTACCGCAGATTTTTATTAGTAAAAAACGTGTTATTATAGCAATATGTCAGGTTTCCTCACGAACTTCTTGCAGAATTCTGTACAAAAAGTTAGGCATTTTCACTTTAACGTGCCAATACATTTATTCATTGATGTTATTTGTAATCACAAATAGGCACTTATTTTTGAATAATACTGATATTCATCCCTTCAATACAAGGAACAAAAATAATCTGTATAAAAAATGTAAAACATTGTCAATTGCACAGAAAGGTGTGCATTATTCAGGGATATCCATCTTCAACAGACTGCCGCACAGAATTAAACAGTTGTCCGATAATCAAGGTAAATTTAAGACTGAATTACGCTCATTTTTGTTTAGCCACTCCTTCTATTCAATAAAGGAATTTATAGAAGAATCGGAGAAGAGTAATTAATTAATTAGTTTATAATACAAAAATTTGTTATAAGTATATTTATCTTTTATACAATAAAATAATGTAATAAATGTACACCCTGACCCATTCCACATCCTTGAAGCTTAGCTTCTTTACAGGATCTACTGAATATGATAATAATAATAATTATTATTATTATTGGTTTTGAACAGGTCCCCATTTTCACACATTGCGGAGACAATTCAGACAGACAGAGAAACTTCTGTTTAAAATTTACCTGACGCGATTATAAATATTTACATTAATCTCTTCTGAACTCTGCAATACACGAAGATTTAAGTTACAATTCTTGTTTCAAACCCTGAAAGTTTCATTGAAAACCGTTAAGCCGTTTCGGAGAATAGATTCGGAGTATAGGCAACCCGTATTCACTTTTTGGGGACTTCATCGCGTCTATGCAAAGAAACCGACCCGTAGAATTAATATTTATATTATACTAATATATTCTGCAATATATAGAAATGAAATATGCGCGAATATATAAGTTAAATCTCCTGTTTTTAAACCCTCAAATTTTCATTGGAATCCGTTGAGCCGTTTCAGAAACAAACAGGCAGACATTTCAATATTTATTAGTATAGATATAAATAAAATATAATGTGCAATCCCTAAAAATGAACTATGCATCAATCGCCCCGCACGAAATTTTTGTATGTTATACATGTTTATGGATGGAGGTTCTGCTTGATTAAGCGGGCACCCTATGCATAAAAGCTATTAGATTGTTTATCATTAGTACTATTGCATTTAAATGTTAAGGAATAAATGATAAGCGAGTGAGTTTCATTTATTCCCAGTAAATAGATGAATACGACAGAATGCACATGTATTGTTTTCTTGTACTCGTTGTTGCTATGTAACCGTTACGTCAACCGGAACATTAATTCACGGAAGTGGCAACCACAGCGGAAAAAAAAACGGGCGTTTCATCGGTAATTTCCAATAGGGCCTACCGAATGTTGACTCACAGCATCAGCAACGCAGCTGTGAACTGCAATCATCTACCGCATTAGCGAAACAGCGAGCGTCGCTTTGATCTGTGCAGGTAGGAATTGCCACTGCAATAACACGCCTCGTAATGACAAGAACAAGCCTGACCAATTACACGACAATCCGCACCAACGGACTCCATTCCGTCGAACCCACGCTCCTCCATGCCCATCAACGCCGACACCTATTCTAAATTATCCACGGAGGAGCACATTATTTAGAATTATGGTGGAAATTTATAGAACGTTATGCACCGAGCAGATGATGAGCAAATAGAGGGGAGTAAGAATACTAAATGGGAACTAGTATTTTAAAATTGATGAAGTAAAACAACGTTAAAAGTCAAGCCGAATACGGTACAAAACTTTCAGGGGAACAGAATTTTTATACATGAAGCAAAACATACACGATATTTAAAAACATTCACTCTTAGTTGTACAAATTTGTATTGCGGACTAAAACTTAAAATTATATTTTGGCAATTAGTTATACATTTAATGTAATTTAAAATAAATTCCATACAAATCACATAGAGTCGATTTGGTATTGTACATTCGTGACAAAACTGTAACGATTTAACGACATGCACAGAGTCAGGGCTGTACTTACGATAATCATTCCATGCACTATGATCGGTGTGCCTTATGCACGGTATATTGTATTTTTGAAATTATTCTATTTATTATTACTACAGATGAAAATTTGCCGGGTGACAGTTAGAATAAAATAAAAAAAATACAAAGATAAATTGCACAAAAAATTAAAAAAACTTTAGATACCGCATAATTATATTAGAGTAAGTTGCCTGTAATCGAGGCATAAGTAAAGATACTGCAACCACTATTTACATCCCTGTATAAAATTGACGTTCAAACAGTTCATTTTGTGTTAAAACACCCCGTCAAATAATGTCAAATGTACGGTAATAGCATGCAATTTTTTCTCTGTCAAATAATACGAATTATTTGTTACTATTTTGTCATTGTAGGAACCGAACAATATTGTAGTTGTAGTAATCAGTCCTTAGACTGATCTGATGCAACACTCCATAGTACCCTATTATGTGCAAGCCTTTTCATTTTTACATAACTACCACATTTCATATACTCCCTAATCTGCTTACCTTATTCCATCCTCGGCCTTCCTTTTCTGTGTTTTCCACACAATTTACAAGATCCCAATGTCTGAAAACGTTTCTTGTTAATCTTTCTTGGGCACTGACCTCCATATTGTTATCTCTTATTCTGCTTAGAACTTCCTGGTTAGTTACTATTTAAAAACGGAACGAAACATGTGGACAGACTATATGTACAATATGTGCATATTCGTTTCGAAGGCATGTAATGAATTTACTGGATGTTGTGAATAATTTAACCAGTTTACCTTTGTGTTTAATAGAAATTTAGAAAGAAACGGCTCTAGTTGCAGACGTCATTGATGATCCGTTCTTCCACCATTTCAACAAGAAACAGGTATCATTTAACGGAATTGATTATAAAGTTTTATGAAGATATTATTAATTTAATTATATACAGAGCTCCGTAGATACAAATAAAATTTTTAACGTAAATCGATTGAGCACGAAATGTGCTACAGTTGTAACGTTGTATACACTGCTACATGCTGAGTACGATATCGTTACTAAAAGCGTAACATTGCAATGTCACAGCGCAGCCGCCATGTTTCTGTAGTCACCAGACCAACTTGTTGATTATTGACTTTGCCCGTTCAAACTGTGACTCTAACTTGCAATAGTGTTTACAAAATTCTTGTAAACGTTTGGGATTCATACATAAATAAGCTTCCGACATCAAAGGAACAAAATTAGATCCGTAGAGGGCAATATTTTCACAGCAAGTCTTTATAATATTAAAATAACATGATTACATAATTTTTTGTTAAACGTATAACAGCCATTCTTTTTATTCTCAAAATTACATCCGCTATAAAATAAAAAAGAATGTAATATATCTCATAGTTAATAATTGTAATGAATGTGAACACATTTGGTTGATATTGTAGCATTGACCCCAAAACGTTTACAGTTGAACTGCAAACCGTCACGATTTAACTTTGATAATAATTTTAGTACCTAACTTCGTTAATCAAGTTAATTAGATACATTAATTTATTTTTATTGAACCTTTGGATGAATCGCATGAAACCGCTGGAAATAATTATGAATACAAATGTCGGGATATTGTGAAATAAACTGAATTCATGGACGTTGAAGCTGATTTTATGATATATTAATTCCGCATGTTCAACGAACTATCAATAAATTGTGGTGGTGATATATTTCAAATGTAGACTGTCACTAAACATTTACCAGTATCAGTACTTTTAGCTTTTCATAATGTAACCGAAAATAATACGTTTAATTGTTTTAGTAATTTGAGTATTTCTTAAAATTATATTCCATATTATTCTGAAAAAACTAGCTTTATTACAAATAATTTACAGCAGCAAAGATATTCCAATATATATTTTTTGTTATTCAATTATACTTCACACTGATATTTATTTAGTATTATATTGTCAAATTTGCCCACTAACTACTTAAAACTACTTTTTCTTGGCACCTCATATCAGATTGTCTTCTAACTTACAGAATTAGGCATGATGAAATTTAAGCTTTAAATTTATAATGATTATTAGATTAACTTTCTGAATGTGAGACGACAAAAGTATATTCCGCTTCAAAAATAAGGTCGAAGTTTTTATTGCAAAGATCAAATCAATTGTCCAAGCAGTTATAATCAGATTCTGGACACCCACCATTTTATCTCCTCAATGGCGGATGACATTTTGATAATCCTCTGTACAATAAAAGAGTATCTTAAATAGATGGAGAGGCAATGCCAGACCTTGTCTACAGGCGGCAGCGTGACGTCATCCCGTCCCCTGTAGGTGTAACTCGCTCGTAGGCCCATGTAAAAACAGCGATTTTTGAGAAGCAAAAGACAAATTTAAGTGTATTATTATTTTACACCATATATTTTTAATTCCAAATATATAAGGCAAAAGAATCAATTCAAATGGGGATATTAAAAATAATGAGCATGTTTCGAAATTTGTATTTCGAGTTGGGTGCGAAGTTATATCAGCATATTTCTACATTAAATGTTAAAAACATATAATTTTCTATTCGCAAATATCGAACATAATTTGTTTTTCTGAGCATGACGTCATGCGGGACGCAAGCTGCTCGGGATTGTCGCTCATTTGAATGCACGGAAGATTTTACTTTGGACTTTTTTTGTATTTGTTGTTTGTTGGTCGAAGGAAACTGGTTTACGTTGAATCAATATGCACATGTATTTAAAGACGACAGACATTGCCGTCGTGCGCTGTTTTTGGTTGCACATATTGTAACAGAAACTAAAGGAAGGGGCATCAACCATTTTTCATTTCCGAAAGATTCTAGTTTAAAAGGAACGTAGAAAAATTCTTGCTGTAGAAAATATATGATTAATGTAAAGAACTGTACGTACAAACTATAATCATGTAGAAATATACTTGTATACATATTATTATTAAATTCATTCGAAATTCGCTGTTTTCAGTCCGCATGTGTTTGGTGAGCTTTTCTGATGATAATGGCGAAATACCATTGCGTCAAAACTACATCAAAGAGAAATTGAAATTTAAAACCAGAAGCTGCCTGGCATTTATGGAAAGACAAATGCAGTTGGACTTACTACAAGAAACAGGCAGAAATTAGTGAACCAACTGATGCCACAATCCTGTAACAGATAATGTGACGGAAAATCGACATCTTGCAGGGAAAGCGTGCATTGAGGGCAATCCTGATGATTTGAAAGTTACATCAAATAAATTAAAAAATAAAAGAAAGGAATGGATAAAATATTGGGATATCTTTAGGGATAAAGAAAAATTACAAGTGCAATTGAACAAGTTGAAGAGAACGTCTGATAAAGATGAAAACAATGCCTTATTAACCAAAGTAATACAATAGAAGAAAGCCATTGAATTCATTGTTATAGATTGCTCTATTGACTTTTAAAATTTATAATGAAAATTTTCTGCAAAACATTCCTATTTGATAAAATATTACGATTTTTATCCACGGCATTCATGCTGTAATAAATGAATAATCTATATTTGCCCAATCATTGATTTTTTCATCAAATTATTATAATATTTGCAACATGTGTCGTGCTGGAATTCCACTCAAATGACTGGAGCAAATACTGGACCACGTTTTCATAATTTCAAATACACGTGTAATAAGATTGCTCGACTCTTAAGTAATTTACGTACACAAATGTTGAGTTAGGTATTATAGAATCTATACTTTTTTCGGTAACTATTTCAGTATTACAATGGCGCTATAAATATTTTGCCGCTGAAGCGCTGAAGTTGCGTTTTTGAGCATGCTAGACCACATTCTCCATTTTTTAGAAAGTGACAGAGCTGTGAAGACTCGTCACTTTGTTTTCCTTTTGTTAGAGTATATCTAAATGTTCAAATTAATTGAACGAGAGTTGAGGAAGGCGATGACTTACAGGTGATGCGATCGATACATGACTCATCAATCAAATCAACAATCCAAAACACCTCCCGTGAAGAAGAAATTCAAACTGACACTATCCACTCGCAAGAAACTGTACACAGGTTTCTTGGACCGACAATGAGGTTTTTATTTATTTAATTTATTTTAAGTCGCGTCAACATTAGTCATTAGCGACCAACATTAATTTCACTAGCACTTATGAACAGAAATTACATTAGAGTTTTTTGTTTGTTGGTTGAATTTTGTTTTTCAGGAATGCGACGATCAACAAAGATGTTTATTGTTGCAACACTACGGAAGCTAC
Source organism: Eucriotettix oculatus (assembly GCA_034510155.1). NCBI lineage: Eukaryota > Metazoa > Arthropoda > Insecta > Orthoptera > Tetrigidae > Eucriotettix > Eucriotettix oculatus. The sequence continues at coordinate 47,339,983 of CM067376.1, read as the reverse complement.
GTCGTGCAATACAAAACAAAAGGCGTGGAATCATTGTGGTTCAGACAAACCGCGTTTGTTTAGGGAAACCTTCACTACAGTTCACCTTTAGTCACAGGCGATTTTCAACAGTGCACTTCGTCGGAGGAAAACATTTTAATGAGGATGTAAAATAAAAAATGCACACTTGTTGGCGGCATCTTTCTTTGATGAAGGGATACAAAACCTTTCTATCCGTTGAAATATAATTGGGTTTGATTTTCGCTACCACCAGAAATATTTCAACTTGAAATATTATTTCTATATTATTATTATTATATATTTCAACTTGAAATATTTCGGTCGTGAAATATATTTAAATATATCCCTAAATACAAATATGTAAATAAACTTCGGAAGGGTTCGGAGAACAAGCTAGGTTTCACTCCAAAATAGCATCAATGAGTGTGATGGATTAAATAATAAAGGTGTTAGTTCAAGAAGAATTAAAAAGGGATTTATTCTTAAAATTTACAGCCTAATCTTAAGAAAAATATATATAGAAAATCAGAGCACAGAGTGGCATAACTTAACTTTTTTTCTCTAAATTTGGATATTGTTTTATATTAGCTTCTACCAATTAGATTTCAGGACGCTGGAATCGTTAGGAGATGGGATGGACAATAACAATCATTATATAAATAAAAAGCGGCCAATAAGACAGCATTATATATCTAGTCCTGGTAGGGTACAGTTCTATGCTATACATAAGTAAATCATATTTTGTTACTGAAGAATGAAAGCATCAAAAAAACAATCTACTTTTCAGAAAATTTAAATCATTAAAATTTGACATTACATTTGAAAGACTGGTTCTCTATTCATCTGTTTGTGTATTATTACGATCACTCCTGTATTTATTTAATGAGACGGAAGTTTAACGCTCGCAAGTAAATATTTTTGTTTATTTATTTTAAATTTCGTCCAATTGTGTATTATTTTAAAGTGATAACAACTTCTGTTTTGCACGCGTATTTTTTCAGCCACAAAATTCCAGGAGTAATGTAAAGAAAGCTCCGTTGTAGCACTCAAAGCCACACATTGATTGTGAATGTGTGAAACGGAGAGCCGTGCTCCACAATAGCCTCTGGCAGGGGCAGCTCCCCTTTCCCAGAGTGGCTTCGTGTAGGTCTTGAGTGGACCGACACATAGCAAATGCAGCAGACTATTCACTATTGGAAACGCGTCTATAAAATATAATACATGGGACGAAAATCAATAATAACGATTAATACAAAAAAAATAAAGGGTTATGTACATCATTATATTTTTCGAGTTTTGATACATCCCCAATAAGTTTACAAATATGAAACTCTAGTAATGACTGGTTTCATAATGACAATAAATAACGAGGAATAAAAACAACTGTCGGTATTCATATCTTTGGAATAAACCTGTTAACTACACATATATTTGTCAAAGATACGAATCATTCTTTAAATCAATGTAAAAATATTTTTAATCATTTTTGACAATTTAATTTTACTTTACTTATACATTAACCAGTAACATATACATTTAAAGATATAGTAAGAGATATTGATAAAACACTAATTGTTGAAATTATGGGATAATATTAAAAGTTGATAAGCAGCTATAATATTATAGGGGAGTTGTCATTAAGTCGATTACACTTTTGTAGAGATTAGAGAAAGAAAATGCGGGGGGAGTTAATTTTTTTTTCATGTTTCGAAACGATCTAACAAACGGAAATCACAGCTGCGTCTGGCTCCCTCATGAATGGAAAATGTGATCGCACGTGCTCAAAATCGCAACTGCAAAGCTGCAGCGACAAAATATTACTTCGAAATCATCCCTCGTAATTTTAATTAGTCTGATAAATTTTATTCATATTTAAGTAATATTTATATTTCCATTTCGTTTGCTTCTATCAGATCTTCTTTATTATTTTAATATTTTTGGTAGTCTATAACATGTTTGTTTTTTGCTCAATTTCACGACATTAAAAATATCATTTTCTACAAGTTTGAAATCTATCACAAATTACGTAAATGAAAATAAGTATTAGTTTCTGATAATCCACAAGAAAAATAATTCTAATGAGGGTTATATAATCCATATAATATATGGAGAATATTTTTATTCACTTATGCTATACTTCCTTTGTATTTTTTTCCTATGCAGAACTTACTACAACGTGTATAATAGAACAATAATTGCCCGCAATAATATTTAAAAAATTAACACGTACATTAGATTAATTATTATTGGGATCATCAAGTTTATACTCTGCGTTCTATTTTGATGTAAAATATCTGATTATAAATAAAGTAATTAAATTAATCGGAGTTGTTATTTTAATAAAACACAAAGAATAGCCAAAAGTCAGAAATTATTTTAATAGAAAATGATTCATCCCTAAACTTTTGGATACTCTTAATTTTTTAGTTAAAAATATACGTTTTCTATTAAAATTATTCCATCCTGACTTTTGGCCATTCATTATGTTATATTTAAAGTAACTCTAATATAATGCATTGATCCATTTTCATTACGTAAAACAAATGGACTTGTGCTGAAATGAAATTTTTTTAATGTTTAAAGTATTGTCTATTTGGTAGTTACAAGGTTTCACCATCAAAACACAAAAGTCTATAAAGAAAAGTGATTATTCCACTCAAATTCTTTACAGGTTTTTTTTCAAATACCATTTCAAAATGGAAGTCGGAATACATTTCAAAATCTGTTTCAGGTGGAACGAGCCAATAATTAAGTCTTGAAACGAAGAAAAATTTGAATGGATTAGTTGCAGCTCCATTAATGCGTTGTGATGAGAGAGAAAGTTAAATGGCAATGAAACTGTTGTCCACAATAATTGACTTGTAGCGGTGCTCCAACGAATTAATTTGTACGTAACATTAGCTGTCACGATCGTTTATGTAAAGAAATTTAAATTTATATAAAGCCAAGAAATAAATTAGAATGAAAACGTGTATGGGAACTTGAGGTGGAACGGAACAGCAGGGTAGAACGGGATTCCCTATTTTTTTTATCAAGTGCTGAAGTATAGTAAATACGGATGGACCATGGACATTGGTCAAGGTAGAAATCCCGGCAGCCGACTTGATCAAGTTCTGACTGCACCTTGTGGAAAAACTCTTGTTTTGGCGTCTTACATATGAGAATTAAATAAATTTGCATCATTTCGACAGAAGGTAATATACAAAACCTCCTCCTTCCTTTTTGGCTCTACAGCCCATTGAAGGCCTGGGCCTACCGGGTCGACTGTGGACTGTCCTCTTGCATGACACATTCCGAATTTGGAGTGACACGTGGTCAGCGTATCAATTCTCCAACAGTCTTAATCCCGATTTTCGCGACCATGACGACACAAACATCCAAGCCCATGCCAGGATACGAACCAGGGACCTCTGTGTTGTGAGGCAGCAACGCTAGCCACTACACCACAGGAGGTCGGCAATCTACAAAACTACTCGCTTTTAACTCTTATTCGTAAATTAGATGTATGTAGCTGCATATAAGTTACGTATTAGGTATAAATCTGCTTGTATTACTGGATAAAAACCTTAAACTAAAACTTACGTGCTGTGCAGAATTGAGTACTACTGTAATAGGCAAAATGTAACGTGTTTCCCAAGAAAAATGAAAAAAGAAACTGTCAGTGTCAACTCTTAAGAATCAGTTACATTATTTGTGCTAAAAAGAATAGATAAAGAACGAAATATATCGGAAAAAGGCTTGGCAGGTACAATGAAATGGTTTTGCGAAATAAAAAATTGACAAAGCGATCAACTGCACGCAAAATAAACATAAGAAAGAAGACACAAAATGTATTATTTTCCTGAATTTAAATTTAATTTTATTGTATAAATTTTAATTACAGAACATCCTATCACGTTCTACCCCGGGGTTGGAGGGGGGAGGGGGGCTGATCGGTTTTAAGTTTATTTTCAAAAATTCACATAAATCTATATTCGGTGTTTTATGTTATACTAAGATTTGATTGACTAATAATAGAATGAACTAATGAGTCGTACTGTAATGATGCGATATTTCTTGTTCCATAATTTTACAATAATTGTTAAACAATAAGTGTTCCGTTCCGCCTCGATTTCCCTTTAAGTGGAAATTAAATCTTACAAAACTAATAAAGCTGTAAACTAAAACAAAAATTTCTTTTCTGACTCTTAGCAGAGGAACGTCATTCATGGTGTTCAAATAAAGTCTTTTTTCTACGGTCCCCGGGAAATAAAAGAGTCGGCAAAATACGGAGTGCTCTTTTTTCCGCTGCGTCAGTTCTTTTAATTCCAAATGAGCACGCTTCAAACAATACAGTACCTCATGGAACAAAGGAGGCCGTTTCACTCGAACGGATTCGTTTAATTGTGATGCTCATAAAAACTAACTCTCTTTCTCTCTGTCTGTGAGTAAACATTGTTGCAAGCATAGGAATGAGAAAATTTTTCATGTAATTCATCCGCGACTGTTTCTACAATTCCGCGACTTTTCTCTGTAACAACTTTGTGAGCAGCGTTTAAACTCTTTGTTCCTTGCCTTTGCTTCTCCGTCACAGTGAAAGCGAGAGTTAAAAAGCGTTCTCGGTAGCTTACAATAAAATTTAGCATTTCTTTTTCCCAATTGCTTTTTAGTATGAATGTTGAAATATATTTCTTATCTCTTCTGTCTTCAACGAACCTCATGTTTCATACTCCTACATGTCTTTCTCAGAGTAGAGTACGTTGCTCTTTTTCAAAAATGTATTCGGTGAAAGGAATATTTTCTGAACGAGTATTTAACTTTACATTGTTAATAAATAAATTTTTTAGTGTAAAAATAATTGTAAAGGATGGTTTGTGAACTTTATGTTTAAAACATCCCAGATTCCTTATTTTCTGTTAATAATACAAGATTCCTATTTTTACCCAGAGTCTTCATACAGATTTTCTTCTGAATGTCCAGTAAATTACTTCATTTTAATAATGGTCACCGTTTGCATAAGTCTACAACCTTTCTTGCTTCTCAGATTGGGCGTTATTAAAGTCATGCTTTACTGAGAAAATATAGAATGACTGAGGATTCAATGTGTGCTTCCAAAACCAAAATAAGTCCATGTGCTACTTAAACTTATCATTATACATACAAACATATTCCAATTTCCTTGTAAAAATTTCTATGGTTATAAACTTTAATAATTTATTAAAATTAATGTTATAAATAAATTTTGAGCAACTTTAAAAAATGATAAAACAATTAATTACCTTTTACAGACTTTATTCTTTAAATATAATAGTTATTAATGTCTGCACGTTTAATATAAGTTTAAATAAGGCCAAAAATAGACAACCTGAAGAGGGTCCATATTAAGACCGAAACATGTAGTTGCTTTTAAATTATATTTTATGTTTCATTAATTTTTGTCTGTTTTTGGCCTTATTTAAACTTTATTCTTTAAATTTAATTAGAAACAACATATCACATATGAAGTCCAAGAAAAAAGTAGAGCTAACTTTAGAAAGACCATTAATGAGGCGGACAGAAAAGCATGGGCCAATAAGATTTAAAAGAACATTGGAATTAATAAGAAGGTAAATTACAGAATAATAAAATCAATCTACTAATTAATAACTCAAATGAAAATATCACAGGTCCGGTAGTTAACAATTTTGCTGAAACAGTTTTCCGCTCAGTTTCGAAAACGTGAAGAATAACCTGGAGAAACAAAATTTCCATACTCCTACCAGACATAACATAAAAGGATCATTCTTACTGAACGATAAAATTAAGCTGAATGAAATTGAATCCTGTTTACTAAAATCAAAAGCCTCAGCTGCTGGACCAGATTTGATCCCAAACTATCTAATCAAAATTTGTTGTCAACACAAGATTACCAACTGTCATCCCGATTCTAAAACCAGAAAAAAATAGTACTGTAGCCGACAATTACCGACCGATTTCACCTAACTGCAACAGAAGCAAACTGTTATAAAAAAATCATCGCCAAGAGAATTATGTGATATTTGGAACTTAATAATTTAATAAACCCACAACAACATAGCTTCTGAAAATTTTACTCTTCATTTTCCATTTCCACATACTTGGACAACTTTTCAAAAGAAGCAATGGCTAATAATTGTGACACTATCCTCACAACCATAGACATTAACAAATCATACCATCGAACCTGGAGATGGAACATTCTAAGCCAATTAACAAGTTAGGAATCCAAGGAAACATTTAATTGTATTGCCTCGCTATTATCGGAAAGATTCATTATTGTAAAAACAAAAGATGAATACTCGAAAGAAGCTACCCTGGAAAACAGTATTGTACAGGGATCCACCTTTCTTGCCATAAACGACATCAATCAAGTGATACAACCCCCACAATAATGCTGAATTACGCCGATGATATAATACTTCTAAAAAAAGGCACCAACCTAATGGAATCTACTAATTGTATGCAATATTTAATGAACAATATAAATTCTTGGGCAAATAAAATTGGCTTTTCCTTCTCTTCAGAAAAATGCAAAACTAAATATAAATCAATTTACGTATTGTGAATTGTTTTATTTGAGTTCCCTTTCCAGTTAACCTGATTTACGCTTTCCAAAGTTTCTTCAAATAATAAAATACCACGGCTTTATTACAAAATCTTCTCCAAAAAGAAAAAAAGTAGCTTACTTTCTATTATTGATGAATGACAATATAATAGAACAGTGTAAGAATATAAAAATATTAGGTATAAGTTGGGACTCCATTCTTAAATTTAGCAAACATATTAACGACCTCATGACGGAAATTAAGAAAATAACTTCTATCTCTAAAGCAATTCCGACAAGAAATTGGGGAGCATCTAAAGACGTTCTCCGTCTCATATTTAAAGCCATAATCAGAAATAAAATTGATTATGGGTAACAAATATACCATTCGGATAACAAATCTTTATTAAATACGCTAGATCCAACATTTAATAATACGTTACGAATTATTACTGGATGTTTGAGAACCACTCCGATAATAAGGCTTATAACTGAAGCAAAAAACTACCACTGTATTACAGAAGGACGTTGCTAATTCCAAAACATGTTTTAAGAACCAAAACCTCGACGAAAGATATCAATATTTATGAAAAAATATATTTTAACTTTTCACCTCATGTAACTTATTTATCACAATTCTATGTTCTATTCATGTGCCCTAATGTAATTTCTGTTCATATGTGCTAATGAAATTTATGTTTGTCACTAATGACTTTATTGTTGACGCGACCTAAAATAAATTAAGTAATAAAAATAGTGATCGATATCTGAGGCAACACTTAAACTCCTTTCACAAGTAGTTATAGCCAGACTGAATGCATAAATTTAAGCAGGTTAGAGAATTTTCGACCTCGAATCTGGGATTTCCAAACCTTCCCAGTGGCCTTGGAGTATTAATGGATAACGAGAAGCGTCTTATTTCAAAATATATTTAAGTGACAAAAATGAAAAAAGAATTATAAGTTAACAATAGTTGGTAAAGGAACACAAATGAAAATAAAGAAAAAATGTATTTGTAAGTATAACTTTTATTGCTGGTATAATTTTGTAAATTGAGCGTGTTATTAGTGGTTCTAATGTGTATCAATTCTATCAGATTTAACTTTGAGTAATTACCTGTGTATACTCGTGTTTTTGTGGAGTGACATTTGTTTAAATCGTCATGTCAAACTCACCGACGTATCTGTTACGGTAATCGAACTTAAGAATATGTTTGCCAGCATCTGTGGTGGCCGTCGGCCTAACCTGCAACAAATGAACACTCTTATTTCAGTAGATTAGGAATTGAGTAAAGTACATTTTAGAGATTCCAAGCCTCTTCAGTCGGGCAATAAAATCAGCAGCAAACATTCACTGAGATTGGATTTCCGCTCGCTAAATTGTCATTCACTTCCCCGCAGGAACTTCCAGAGTTCCCTCTTTATAGGCGCTTAACGTGTGCACTCATTCTTGGAGGAAAATTGTTTACTGCTTCGAATGTTATATATTTGAAGTTTGAAAAACTGATTCACCGCGGCGGAAAATAGCTTGCTTTGCGTAATGATGTGTGAAAAAGCTTCCGAGTTCTCTGATGTTTTTAGAAATAAATCGTCTGTGAATGATGTCTGTCATGTTTTACTGTCTGTCGTTCCATTCCATGGTCTGATCACTTTCCCCAGTGCTCCTTAAAAGCCAGTTTCTGTTTTATGAGAATCTATATATTAAAGCTTTCCGCGTATGTGACGAAAGCAGACGCATTTATTTACGTTATGATGACGTGTAGCAGAACACTCACAAACATGTTCTTCAATTTCTTTCCTTCTCTTTACGTCTCCAAAGAGTCAGTCGTTGGAAATCGTAGATCCAAAATAATTAAATATCGTTTGAAGTTCAATTTTAGTAGATTTTTCTACCATGAAATAAGTCTCATCTTCAACCGATAAAAGAAACCCACAGTTGTACATAAATCTGGTGTCATAATTATATATTTCTTAGTCTCGACATTAAGACAGAGTAGCCAAATTAATATGACAACTTCACAGTGTTGCAGCTGGAGGACGAGGTAGCTGTATACGGGGAATGCAGGAGAAGTGAATCATCAGTTCTATGGGAGAAGGGCGTCATTTAACTGAGTATGAACACGAGATGATCGTAGTCGCTCGAAGCGTTGGAACCAGCATCAGCAAAGCGTGGACAACCAAGCAAAAATCAGGATTCTACGTCAGGTTCGTGGTCTTCACAAACTAATCAATGCTCGAGATAAAAAGAGACTTTCCAGAGGTGTCCAGTGCAGCAGAGAGAGCAACAATACGGCAAATAACTGAGAATCTTTATCAAGGACTAACAGCGAACCTCTCTGAACGAACTTTTTGCCGCACTTAACACCTTATGACCTTTGGAAACCGAGGACGTGTTCTAAAATCTCTACTATCTGTCTTGAACAAGAACAGACGTCTTCAGTTCACAATGGAGCATAAGGACTGGACAATGACTGGAGAGGGGTCATCACGATTTCAATGCATGGGTCCAATATGAAGGAAACAACACGAAAGCATCGACCCTAAATACATTATCACAACACTTCAATCTGGTGACCATTAATATAGTTTTGGGGACGTTTCCTTTGGAATGATACAGGTCCTTTGACTGTTATAAAACAACGTCTGAATGTCCAATACCATCGCAGATCAAGTCATCCTTTTAGGATGACAATGCTCCTTCTCATAAAGCTGGCATTGCCCTCAGATGGCTCGAAGGACATGAGGAAGATTTTTACCTTGCTTCGTTGGCAATCAACAGATCTCAATCCAATCGAGAAGTTTTGAGATGAGATCAAACGGGCCATCAAATATTAAGAAATTGGAAAATGAAATTCATCAGATATGGTCTCAAATTAGTCCTACCGCCTACCAAAATCTCATAGAATCCATGCGCAGAAGAATTCAAACAGTATTAACAGGAAAATGTGGCCCAACATTGTGTTGAGGACGTGGTCAGTGTATATTAGCAATCTTTTAGTGAGAATTTATAAGTTCGCAAAAATAATGCGCGACGGACCAGGATTCCCGGAACACTTGTGTCAACAATGTCAGCTGAACTTGGTTACTTCGTCAACTAGGAAGGAACTATTATTCTAAACTAGACAATAACATCACAATTGTCTCAATGTGATCTCATATTCTGTGCAATTATACACATACAAAATGAAAAACTTTCAGATATTGTGAGATTTTTGATTGAAACTGTAGTATTCGAATATTTAAACTTAAATATCGCAGTTACTATTATTGGAAAGAAGTACTAAAATCCTGATAAATACAATAGTTTCAACCTGATTAATTTACGTATTGTGGATTGTTTTATTTGAGTTCCCTTTCCAATTAACCTGATTTACGCTTTCCGAAGTTTCTTCAAATAATAAAATACCAATTTATTACAAAATAAATTGCCAAGAAATCGGGGTTATAAAACTGAAGATAATCCGGTGGCTAGCCACTCGCCTACAAAAATCCATAATTTGCCTTATATATAATATTTTTGGTCAGTTGTCTCAGTAATAAACATCATCTCGAACTACGCGAAAAAGAAAATACTTAAATTCTTGTTTTCCCTGTATATACTCGTATTCAAGTATGTCCTACGAAATCTCTTTGAAAATTAAAAATTCTCATGGCTCGTATCTCATAAAAAGGGAAGGTAATTTGAGAAGCATGAATATAATAAGATTTACATTTCTTAGTGAAGTTTTTTTTACACTCGAAATAAAGAAACAATTTTTAATAAAATAATAATAGTTTGATCAACCTTATAAAATTCATAAAAGTATTAAATCGTTATATGCACAAATAAAAATAAATTGTTAAATATAATATTCACAAAAAAGCCATAATGGAACAGAAATCAATAATTAAGTAATACAAATCTGAAGCTAGTGTAAAAATGTTACTTTTCTTTTAATTATAGCATTTAAATAATTTATGTAATTTTATTAATGAATTTAAGTCCAATGTAGTATTGATGTTGAGACGCTAAAGACCAAGACGTTACTCTGACTCAAAATTTCAAATTCTCCTCGACGATGAAAAATTATTTTCTTGATAATGTTATCGATTCAACCTTCAGGCTGACTTAACGTATCGTCGATGTACTTAACCAAAATTAGACCTTATTACATTAAATTAATTTTAAATCTATGATGATATTTCGTGTAATCAAATTCTTTATCAGTATTGTTATTAAGGCGATAGCTTTACTTCTAAATGATGTTTCTGCTAGCCAATATCCTTGTGTCTCACTGTCGCTGCTATTGTTTTGGAGCAGTTCATTACTGTTTGCCCTCGTCCGCGCGCGTCAAGGCACTTCTGTTTTCTGTCGACTGACTGAGTGGTGCGCTTAAGCCAGACGCAACATTTGTCGCGTTTAGTGACAGCTTGAAGAAATCACTTAGGGTTCAGTGTGGGGCTACAACTACAAGAATCCCAACAACGATCTGTCACCTCGGAACCGTGCAGCAGTTGTCCTAAAGACTCTGACCTTAAACGATTTTATTGATTTAATAGAAAAGTAAAGACAGAATATCAACTTGAAAACTGCTTTTATTGAAGACGGAAAGGAAGTTAGAAATCTCGCAATTTTGATTTTCTTTAAAAAAAATGATACAATAACAAAACGCATTCAATTCTTTTCTTAAAAACCGTAACTGTTATTAATATTGTGTTGTTGCTATGAATGAAGTCATTTATATGAAACATTTTTTCCATTTTTCTAATTATTTTATATTGCAATTCAAATTAAAGGGAGAAAAAATGATTATATTGAAGCTCAGATAAAAAGCGTGAAACTCACTTAACTTACTTAACAAGTTAATTCATTTGTTTTATTTTTGGGAAGTGCAAGCCACAATTATGTAAATACTCGCAATTAATAATGTCTCGGGATTTCTACGAAGTAGCAGTTTTACAACAACGGAAGAAAATTAATGTTTCATTGAGGTCAAAAACATACAAAAATTACTAAACAAAAGCAATAATGAATTAATACAACGACATATTTTGGTCCTGATCTGGACTCTATATATAAACTTACTGATGTATCCTTATTTCTGTCTTGTCATAAAGTTTCACCATAATAAGATTGAAATAGTCAAGTATATACTAACACCTAATTATTATCCTCAAATTTTCATGAATAAATTTAATTAAAAAATATTGCTTAAACACAAAGGCCCAATACCCAACACCAACTGTTCATTAATATTCACAAGTGCAGGTGCTTGGTTTGTGTAGTGTTCTAGGTGTACCCACAAAGTAAATGAATAATTAAAAAGGTTAAGTATGTAAATTTTCTTGCTTCCTCAGAAACTGTTTCCTTAAATATTTGACCACAAAATAGACGATTTGTTAATAAAATGTAAGAGTGACAACTTTTATGTTCTAAGCATATATTGCTATGAAAATTATTGTCCTGTACACAATGGACAACAAAAAAGCTTTGAAAGTAAGTTCAATGCCAATCTGTTATAATAAGTGAAAACACTCCCTAAGATTATAAAAGAAATATAAAATGGAAAAACAATAAAGAACCCAGTCATTTCGCTGTGGATATGTTTTTAGAAAAAAATGGAAATGATAATTTTATATTTCAACATTGCAAATATATTAAACATAGGTTATTTTTAGCTTTTATAATGTAACTTAATACTTTCTGAAAAATAACATTGTAATTAAAATGTTTTTAACTTATGGATATACGATTGCAAGTATAATTATTTTCCGGAATCAAAATGATGTGAGGCCCCTTATGGTAGGTAAATTATTTTAATCTGAGCAATTTAAATGTAAAAAAATCGTTTAACTGTGCCTTAGCTGCACAATATATAATTCTCCCCAAGAAAAGAATTCACAATTTACAAATAGTTCAGATTTTCGTCTGTTGTGAATGCCGAATTATTTGTCATTAATTAACCTCGGTTGAATTTATAAACTTTTCATAAAAGGAAGAGGAGGTAGGAGAGAAGACGAAGTGAACAAATAGTTAAAATTTATACAATATTTTATGAAACAAATTTCTTTGATTTTATAACTAAGCGTAGAGAAGTAAGGTCTGTCCTCAATTTTAAATCATATTTTACTATGTTTCAAAATCAGAAAATTCAACTTAGTTAGAATATTTAGAGTCAGATAGGCAAGACTAGAAATTGTTTCTGCCTACAGGGATTAGGGTTGTTTTCACACCAGGGACGTCAACCCCGAAAAATTCCCAAGGACAATCCTCTCCTTCGTCATTGCAAAATACCGTGAATGGCAAAAAGTGAGTAAGGATTGGTGGATACACGTCACGTGGGGTGGCGTTTTCCCACAGAGAAAGGAAAATGTCAGTTTGGATGAGAGGTGACGAGGTGGTTAAAGATTCAGTGTGTGTGCAGTTGAGGAGGAGGTCAGGAGAGGAGTGAAGTTGAAAGGAACAGGAAACAGGGGTGGAGAGAAGGAGCTGTGTGTCTTAGGTGTTGAAAGGAAGAGGAAGTAGGAAAGAAGTGAGCAATCAAATAGTTGGTGTGTCTTATCAGATGAAAATAGGAGAAAGCAGGGCACCTGAAAGCAGAAGGGGAGTCACTTTCATAATTTATCGAAGAACGTGCAAGTTTAACTGAACTCTAACACTTTAGCTAAATTATAGGAAAAGATATGAACTTTGTAAAGGAGAAAACTGTTCTCCTTAGTATTCTTCTCCACCGACATAGAACAACCTGAAGGAAGAAAGACGTCTTAAAGTGGAGGAAGCGTAATCCAACACAAGGAGTTCCAGTATCGCCGAGTACTTGCATCCAGAGACCAAGGAAGATCAAACATGTTGGTCACGAAAGCAGGAAAATCTCAGCTACCCGTTGTGTTCCACAGTAACAAATTCTAAGCTAGGCCGTTGATTAATAAATAGGTATTTCCCTTAGTTAATGCATCTGAAAATATTGATAGTAAGTGCCGGCCCGAATAAAAAAATTTGATTTTGAATATAAATAAAATATTTTTTAAATAGGTAAATTTTATAAATTACTTTTAAATAATTAAATGCCTCTTTTCAATGATATAAGTATTGAAAAGGAATCATACTGGAAGGAGAAGAAATAAAAACAATACGCTCTGCCGACGATATTGTAGTATTGGGGAGTTAGAAGAAGACTCGGAAACCATAATAAATGGCATGAACGTAATCCTGGAGAAAGAGTTCAATATGCGGATTAATAGAGCTAAAACCAAGGTAATGAAGTGTAGTATGGTTAACAGTGGAATAACAGAGTGTGTTAGATTGGGAAGGGATATTTTGACTGAAATGAAGGAATTCTGCTACTTGGGAAGAGTAATAACTTGGGATGGTAAAGTATAGTAGACATAAAGAGTAAGATAGCACAGGCAAGGAAGGATTTCGCGAAAAAGAGGGATTTACTTATGGGTAATATAAGTGTGAATATTAGGAAATCATTGCTAAAAATGTTTGTATGGAGCATGGCGTTATATGGGTGCGAAACGTGGACGACAGGAGTTGGGGAAATTAAGAGAATAGAAGCCTTTGAAATGTGGTTATATAGGTGAATGCTGAAATTCAAATGGGTGGATAGAGTCACAAACGAGGAAGTTCTAGAGAGAATAGGGGAAAAGAGAACAATATGGAGGACGTTGAGTCGGAGAAGGGGCAGATTTATAGGCCACGTTTTAAGAAACGACAGTCTTGTAAAATTAACTATAGAGGAAAGTATGTGAAGTAAGAACAGAAGAGGGAAGCCAAGGATGGAATGCGCTAAACAGACTACGTAGGATGTGGGTTGTGCTAGTTATAAGGAAAGGAAAAGTCTTGCGCAGGATAGGATAGCGTGGAGGGTTGCATCAGACTAGTTTTAGGACTGAATACCACAACAACAAGTATGACCATGAGATTACCAAATTGTTTCTGGTACCATACAAAACACATAAAACTATTACGTTGAATGTATAATTATCACACAAAGAGTTAGCCAAAGAAATGACTCAAAAGCCCTTCAGTTCGTCACCTGGTTTGTGCTGCGCATCGTTTTTAAACCACCTGAACAAAGCAACGAGTATTATAGAAACTTTGCGTGGTGTTTAACTTGTCACTTAATTAATATATTTTTTAATTTGTCTATTTGGCTTTCTCTTGTGGCAGTATTCCTACCTTTTTTCTATGGGAATAAAATAACGAATTCTTTTTTCCATCATTATCTCCGACATTGTTTTCGTTTGACCATAGAACCTGTTCGTTTACACTTCCAACTATTATGAATAAACGCTAATATGCAAAATAAATTAATATTTAAAGTATAGGGAAACTTTTGCAATGTAATCCGGCGGTTTTATTTGGTGTATTTAAATGGGCTTCAATAGAATTGCAGGGAATTAATATATACTGTTCTGCGGGGAATATATTTTATTTCCGTTTAACCAAAACATTTTCTTATATTCTGAACTATTCCATTTTATGCTGTTTCTGCTTGTAAAAAGGTTGAATAATGTATCAAGAAGGTATCACAGTGATTTGTTAATATACTGAGAGTTTCTTTGCAGTTTGTGTTTCACCGTGTGACATTTAGCCCGTGGGTGTTGTCAGTGTTTCCGGAGTGTGTGTCCCGCAAGGAACACACGCCTAGCATACCTCATCAGTCCCATTACTGGCCTGCACAACATCATTCACGGCGTTTGTTTACATGGGGTGTCCCATGCTTACACTTAAACCTTATGCGCAAGTAAACAAGCGAGACAAAGGCCTCCCACAAGCCAACTTAGCTCAATCTTCCCGGGAGCAAATTTCGGCAACACGAAGCAACTCTAGGTATTAGTGACAAGGGAATATCGTAATAATTAAATTATGACTCACAAAAAAATTGTCCGTATTTTGTTTTTTAAAGTAAGAGATAAATACAAACTTAGTCATTACTACTGAAATCGTGCAAAATGAACACAATTTCACAAATTTCACGTGTATATTAGTTACAATAATGTCACTTTTTCCCATTTTAATAAGCAAAAATGTGTACGATTGTCGGGCAAGTCATACGTTTATCGTAAATTATTATTTACTTAATTAATAGTTAGTATATATTGTAGGGAATTAGGGGCGGAACGGTACAGTGGGGTAGAACGGGATTTCCTATTTATTTTACTAGATAGTGCTGAAGTTTAGTAAATAGGGATAGGACATGGTCATTGGTCAATGAAGAAATCCCGGCATCCGATTCAACCAACTTCTGACTGCGCCTTGGGAATGAACTCTTGTTTTGGCGTCTCACATCTTTTGCAGCATTTCGATAGAAGGTAATTCACAAAATTGATCAATTTTAACTCTTCAATGGTATAAATTCGTAAAGTAGATGTACTTTGCTGCATATGTTACACATTACGTTTAAAACTTCCGGTATAACGTATAAGGTGAAAAACCTTAAACTAAAACTTCCCGGCGGTGCGGGACGGGATACTACTCTAAGAGGCAAAATGGAACGTCGTCCGCAAGATAAAAAGGAAAAACTGACAGAATCACCTAACAGTAATGAGTTAGAGGATGCTGCGTGCGTAATGAATAGATGCAAAAGGAAAGGGAACGGGAAAAAGAGAAAAAGACTGTGCAGTTGCAATAAAATTTCTTTGCGAAAGGAAAAACTGAGAAAGCAAATGAACCGTACGCAAAATAAATATAAGATAGAAAACACAAAAGGTCGTAAGATTTTTCTTAATTTAAATGTAATTTTATTATCTAAATAGTTATTACAATTTTCCTTTCAAAAATTCACCAAAAATCTAAATTATTTTTTTAAATTTATTTTGACATTTCATTACGCAAATAATAGAAGAAAACTAATGTTTTGTACTTTTATGACGTAATTTTTCTTTTTCGAATATTTTACCATCTTTGTTAAACAATAAGTGTCGTGCTCCACCGCGATTTTCGCTACACAGTATTATTTAAAAAAGGAAGCAGATTTCAAACTTTTATTTCTTGCAACTAAAAAAGACATAATTACAATATTTCTGGACAGGAAAGATCTATTTTTTATGCACTCAATATGAGCAGCATGTTTTACGCCACCATATCTTATTGTGTGGGTGGCCACAAATAATTATATATAAATTTTTAATCATAGTATACATTATCTGTAAATTAAAATCAAATATAATTATATTATCTTACTTAATGTTAATAATAAAAGACAAATAATGCCAAAAGCCGGGAAAAATAATTAATAAAACATTGGATGGTAAATTAAGACAAGAATAAAACAATTATAAATTCTAAATAAAACACAAACAATGGCCAAAAGTCAGTAAATTATGAATTGCTTATTACTTAACCTGAAAACGTTTTGTGTAGCTTTTTATGCTCTATTGTTTGTTTGTTTAATATATATGGCCTGGAGCTAATACGAAAGGTCAGATTCCTCGCCGTGTAGCTCCAAATAGTGGAATTTTTTTATACTATTTTTCAGACAGTGGAAAAATGTATTACTTGGGATTGTTAAAATGGCTCGTATCTTTAAGGAATGATATGTTTCATTAAATTGTTTCTTATCATTAGTCATAACAATGGCAGAATTATTGAATTTAAAGAGAAACATTTTTCTGATCAATCTTAAAGAAAACATTCTAAATGAAAAAAAAATTAAAATTATAAAAATAAAATTCATGATTATGTGAATAAATAGGTTTGAACACTACTCAATTATTTGAAACAGAGAATTTTAAATACTGTATTGCATTCATTGATTCATGATTTTAATGAACACTTTGTTTGGCTGATGTAACTAGCTTTACAATAGAAACAATGAATTTTAAATATAACATTATTTTTTATCTGTAATGTTGATTTTATTTGTAATACTTGAGACTAACACAAAAATTACAAGATTTAATCAATTATTTGTGTGGTTTACAGTATATATTATTGCAAGATCAAGTTTTTAATTCAATTGGTTTGATAAGTGACCAAAAATATTAATCAATATAATAAAAATCAACGACCCGTAAAAACACACTTAAGAATTTAATAATTAATAATATCGATGTGTAGACCACGTAAAATCTTATTGAATTTTTTTGCGTACTATATTTTTATTCCGGTCGTTGATTAATATTTTATTTGCGTTATATAAAGAAGTTGAGTACTACAAACTATTAATAATTTTCGTTTAGGGTACTTTCCATTTTTCTGCTGAAATATATGAAATATGTGTCAATATCTATTTGTGTTCCGAACAATACTCTCGCGAGAATAAAACACCGCCAGACTGTCAACTAAATTGGCACATCCAGAAATTGAATTTACTCGAGGTCAGTGCGACGAATCACAATCATTGATTTTCACGGCTTACTTTCGAAACTCATTTTGCGCCATTGGTTCCCATCTGGGTATGAGCAGTTGCCCTTCATCATTTCGTCGGATGAAGTGCCTATTAAAACAGGGATTTGAACTTGAGACCCTTTGTTCTGCAGATGAGGGTCGATATCACTGGCCCCCGTGGGGAATTGCAATATGCGAAATATAAGAGCGTTTGATATTCTGCTTCTCTGGTCACATACGTTTCTTTAAAATAGTGTAGAATACAAATGTTCAATACGCTTGGTATCACTTAGAGTAAAATCAACGTTTGCCTACGTAAGCGTATTGTGCTTTCTGTTTACAATCTACTCCACTTCAAAAGAGTAAATTTTTATTACAGATTCATATATTGTTATTAATTTGGTATCTTCTAAATTGCTGACGTAAAATTTCGGAGAGACGTGATAAATGCATTCAATCCAGGGGTCGTAATAGGTTATCAGAATATTAATGAATCAACAGAGATGCATTGATCAATATTTAACACAAACACTAGTTACATAAAATTAGGTAATTAATACGTTGACTGGCATTCAAGTAGGCTTCGAAAATTAAGTAAATAAATTCGAAGTGGCATTAGTCAATCAGAAGCACAAACCACACATGTTGTTGTGGTGGTGTATTCAGTCCTAAGACTTGTCTGATTAATAACCACCATGATTTAGATTTATTGTTGTTTCCATTAATCCTCGATTGAGGAAATAGGATACGTCATACATTAAAAATTAAAAATGAACAAAATAAAGTAAATAATTAAAGACAAATAAACTTAAAATAAATTAGTAAAAGAAAGTGTATATAGACAAAAGTCAATATAAACACAACACGGACACACGATGTCACACACACACACTGGGAAACACAAACAAACACACACTGAGGAACACGCAATGGAGTTTTAACAACTTGGAGCTCTGCGACCAGGAAACTGTCCTTCCGTCGTAGCTCCAGGCAATACATGAAACAAACAAACAAAAGAGCAGAAAAAACTGAATAGAAATTTTAAGATATGTAATGTGCTATTTTATAAGGCAGCTCATTCAACACTTTTTGCAGGAACCTTGATTTAAATACTAGAAGGACGATTAAGAAAATCCTGTACCGAGTAAAACGCGCCATTTAAAAGAATAGTTTTACTCTGCTTC
Organism: Eucriotettix oculatus; assembly: GCA_034510155.1. Taxonomy (NCBI): domain Eukaryota; kingdom Metazoa; phylum Arthropoda; class Insecta; order Orthoptera; family Tetrigidae; genus Eucriotettix; species Eucriotettix oculatus. Next base: position 47,320,942 of record CM067376.1, on the reverse strand, counting down.
ACGAAGCTTTTGTAGGTACTATTTTTAACCTCTGGCGGAAGGCTGTTGTATAAAATTATCCCGGTATTGTGAATACTTTTCTGGTGTAGAGCAAGACGATGCTTGTCCGACCTTAGAGCTGAACGATTTCTAGTCGCGTATTCATGAAACTCGCCATTTGTTTGAAACAAATTAGTGTTTCGCTTTACAAACTTTAATATTTCATAAATATATACGTTTGGTAAAGTAAGTATTTGCAAACTTTTGAAGAAAGGTTTGCAACTCGATCTAGAATTCGTGCTAGAAAGTATAACCTACCTTGCGTAAGCCTTTTCATTTCCGCATAACTCCCACATCTACTTAGCGCATTCCATCCTTGACCTCCCTCTTCTGTTCTTACACCACACACATCCCTCTAAAGCTAATTTTACATACCCTCATGTCTTCAAACGTGACCTATTAATTCTCTTGGTCAATGACTTCCAATTGTTCTCTTTTCCCGTATTCTGCTTAGAACTTCCTCGTTAGTGATTCTATTCTCCCATCTGCTTTTCAATATTCTCCTATAGTTGCACGTTTCAAATTCTTTTCCTTTCTGCAATTCATACCGCTCACTTTTATACCCACATAACGCCACACTCCAGACGAACCTTTTTAGCAATAATTTCCTAAAATTTACACTTATATTACCCGTAAGTAAATTTCTCTTTTTCGCGAAAGTCTATCTTGCCTCTGCTATCCTTCTCTTTATGCCTACCATACTTCTACCATCCCTAGTTATTATGTTTCCCAAGTAGCAGAATTCATTAATTACCTTTAAAATATCCCTCCACTATCTAACATCTTTTGGTATTACACTGTTTCCTATACTACACTCCATTACCTTGGTTTTCCCTCTTTAAATCCTCATGTTAAACCCTTCTTCCAGGACCACGTTCATGCCATTATTGTTTTCCAAGTATTCTTCTGACTCCCCTAATACTGCAATATAATCGGCAAAGGTTTTTATTTCTTCTCCTTGTAATATGATTCCTTTTCCATTTTCCGTTTTGACTTTCTTCATCGCCTGTTTTATATATAATAAGTTAAAGAGCATGGGTGACAGACTGCATCATTCATTACACCTTTCTTAATTTCTGCTTTCTTTTATTGATATTCAATTCCTTATTACTACTGTATAGATTTTATGTATAAGTCTTCTTTCTCAATACTTTATTCCTCTCCTCTTTAATAGTGTGTTCCAGTTCAAATTATGAAACGCTTTTTCTACAAATGCCATGGACGTAGGCCTGTTTTTTCTTATCCTGTCCTCTATAATTAGACGCAGAGAACTCTAATTCTATTCCATCCTCCAATATACTATTTTCGTTAACATTTTGCACGCATGGCATACTAAACTAATTATCCTGTGGTGTTCGCAGTATGGGTATAATTATATTTTTACTAAAATCATCTAGTATTCTTTCAGTTTCGTAGATTTCGCAAACTATCCGTAACAGCCATGATATTGCTTCTTCGCCCGATATCTTTTCAACTCCGCTGGAATGCTTTCAGTAGATTGTCGTATTAATTAGACATTAAATTAATCAATGTATTTTCCATTATTATCTCATAAAAGAGAAAATATATTTATTACTTTTTATAGTAGTTGTACCTCTTGGACTAATTAAAAAAATGAAATCATGTATTGTCAACTTTTAATTTAGAGAGTTGGCCAATGGGAACGATACGATCGTAGAAAATTAATGGCTCATTCGATTGTTACAGTTTCTTCTAGCAGCAGCAATGAGCGTGTATCGTTTTCTGCAATTAATCTTTGTGAAAGTTCCTCCCTCGCCGTTATTAATAAAATTGCATCGTCGTACGTGCGGCGAATGTGCGCGAGCGACTCGGGTAATCCCCAATGTTTTACTTATCTCGCTGGCACGTGGGGCGCGTTGAGCAGTGATTGATTAGCTGTGCGGTGCGCAGGATGATGAATGGAACCACTGCCGAGGAACTCGTCAATCACCCGTCCCGCGTAATTAAGGGATCGCTCCCTCGCAAGGCCGACTACCTAGCTACTACCTGTTACGTGTCAGGCAGGAGCAAGGCACGTGCGAAAATACCCGCCATTGAGCTACAGCTGTACAACCTTCGTGCGGATGCGTGACAAATAAACGTGAAATTGCCTTTTAATCAGCCTGGAATATATTTAATCATGGTCTACGTTTGATTCTCCCTGCGTTATCTCTTTTTGAATCACCCAACACCATCCTCTCTATATTATAATAATTGAAATCCATGCATTCCACCGAACTGTTACGCATGGTCTAGTCCAGGGGTGGGCAACCTTTTTACCATTAGAGGATACTAATAAAGATGGCCGGATATGTTGTTGATATACCTATAAATTGTACTTTGTGAATTTATTATGGTTTTTGCATTGTTTTATAATTTTTTACGTTCTACAGATATATTACAAAAGACGTTAAGCGATTTAATTTTTTTTAAATAAAAAGTTTCAATATAAATATTTTTGTATTCACATTAGGGCAATAACTGGTTATAACATTAATCTTTCAGTATTAGTTTAAAAATAAAACTCTATTTTATAATAAAACATTTCAAAATATATCTATTACGTATTAAAGACATATAATAGGAAAATTAATAATATTTAGGTAAAGTAATAATAGTTAGAAGTAATAATAATTTAAGTAGAAATAAGTATATAAATTTGTAACATTACAAAAAACTCGGGAACAATACGTCAAGTAATTTTAAATCCCATGGAAAATGTAAGCTAGTGCATTTGCTATAGATAAATCTTCGTAGCGTGCAGCATTAATTACTTCTCTCAATAAGTATATCAAACTTTCGTTCGTAATGACTGCTGGATAATCGGTACACTCCAAATTAGGAATGTGTCATCCAAGATGACACTCCGCAGTCGCCCCAGTAGGCCCAGGCCGTCAATGGGCTGTAGCGCCATTATATAAAAAGATTAGGATATTTTGACGGAAGTTAAGAAATTATGCTACTTGGGAAGAGTAATAACCAGGGATGGTAGAAGTATAGTTAACATAAAGAGTAGGATAGCACAGACAAGGGAGGTTCTCGCGAGAAAAGAGGGGTTTACTTACGGGTAATATAAGTGTGAATATTAGGAAATCGTTGCTAAAAATGTTCGTATGGAGCGTGGCGTTATATGAGTGCAAAACATGGACGTTAGGAGTTGGGGAAAGGAAATTAATAGAAGCCCTTAAAATGTGCTGCTATAGACGAATGCTGATGGGTGGATAGAATCACAAACGCGGAAGTTCTAGAGAGAATAGGGGAAAAGCGAACAATATGGAGGACGTTGACTGAGAGAAGGGATAGATTAATAGGTCATGTCTTAAGACACGAGAGTCTTGTGAAATTAGCATTAGAGGGAAGTCTGTGGTGTAAGAATAGATGAGGGAGGCCAAGGATGTAATACTCTTTAGAAAATTAGGGAAGATGTTGGATGTGCTACTTATAATGATATGAAAAGGCTTGCGCAGGAAAGGTTACCATTTAGGGTTGCATCAGACCAGTCTTAAGACTAAATCCCATAACAACATATACATTTTGGCGAAAACTCGAAATCTGGTGATAATTTGCTGCAGGCAGGCTATTCCAGTTATTAATGACCGTGTTCAGGAAATAATATTTACCAATATCTGTTCTCTGGACCCTGGTGTTGATTTTATACGCGTGGTTTGATCTATTCAAATAATTTGGATTCCTAAGCCTCCAATGCTTTGTTTCCCACGTACGCTTTGTGTAATGCAAACAGTCTAGCTTTCTGTCTCCTTTTTTTCTAATCTTTTCCATCATAAAGCAATAACTTTTTCATAACCGTGTTCAGGTACCCATCTAACAAATTTTGCTGCTTTATTTTTCACTCTTTCTAGGTCTTCGATCTGACATTTTTTAAAGTTTTTATGCCGCTTCTTTTTCATTTCCACTACTATTCTTGGGATAGTAAAGTGTTGCGAGTTTCAAGCTTTTAGCGTGACTTGATTTGCATGCGTGTCCAACCGAAGGCTGTCGTCAGTTTGAATTCCCAAATATTTACAACTTACGTCTTGAGGTAGTTTGTCTCCATCTACGACATAAGTTGTATTTCATTTCTCCGTCTGCTAAACACAATTGATTTAATTTTATTGTTGTTAATTTATTTTGTTTACTTTTGTCAAAAGTACAAATTTATCCGACTTATAAATGAAGTGCAAGACATTATAAGTGTCCATGACTTCAACCAAACCCTAAAAATAAAGTAATAGTGGTTATTATAATATATAATATGAAACATATTTTATAGATAGGTAAGATGCTTGAATGTCATTCACGTAGTGTCCTATACAACTTAGTAAGAATGTAGTTGCAGAAAAGAGTGGAAAGTCGTCCACAGTTTAATTCAGGCACACCGTCAAAGCTTAAGGATTTACTGAAAATTAATTGAAAGATAAACCTTAAAAACCTGCATCAGGTTGGTCTTTCTCTCGGTACTTGTCCAATGCCCATGCGATGACTACAGTGTGGTGGTATGTGGGTAGGCTCAATGTGACGCGACCATTTTAGGAGGTTGATGACCGATTGTTCCAATAGGGATGACGGAAAACTCTTACCATACGCCATAGAACATACCTTTGAAAACAGACCGAAGCGTCTCGGTTTGTGGGAACTTCATATTGGTTTCACTATAATTAGTTGGTGATAAATTGACTGCGACCAGAAGTCGTCAGACAGGCCTAACAGCGGCGCTGCGTGGAATTCCTTTCGTTCTGGAAGATTCCTTGAGGTATGTGGCGCTGAAAGTAAGGTCACGTACACAGCTATCCTGCTGGAAGTCGTCATTTGCGATTCGTCGTAATTACGAACACCTGTCGTAGTACAACCTTTCAATAAAATGTTTTCTGTCGTATTAACGTGTTGCTGTTTGTATTATTTTTCTCCGTTTCTTTGAAATATAGCTCGTAACTACGGCATTTGTGAGCCTATATTCCTATGTGATTCCGAATTGTCTCTGACCCTCATACACCCCCTGCAAGTATGTCGGTCCGGTAGCGAATCACCTTGTAAATAACGACAAAAAAACACGTAATTAATTCTGATACGTCTCAGTAGACATATTTAAGAAAAGTCTCTTCCTCCAGGAATGACGAAATAAGAAAACCACTGTGATAAAGTAAAACAAGTTTTTTTATTTAATTTATATGGTCTATAATGACTTGTTAGCGTAAATGGTTTGCTGATTAGCTATTATTGGAATTTTCTCAGATGGCTTATTGACGATTTCCTGGCAAAATCATTGTTCTTATAATGAAAACATTACTGAGATATCATCAACTATTAATAGCGACTTAGATGTCCAAGACTCAAGAAGATAATGTTCATCTTGTTCTGTTATTCGTAATATTCATTAAAATTCAATATAGAACTTCAATATCACATACAATATTGCATTTAAAAGTTTTTACTAGAAAAATATTAAAAATGAAAACTGCACGAGCATAATTAATATATTGGAATTTCAATTCAATAAATTGCAATTTGTTACGAATAATATTTGGTATGAACTAAATATTTTACATTGAAATAATGGCATTTTTATTGACACAAGTCAACCCGACAAATAATTAAAAGTAAATATTGTATTTAGTTTTCCTCTAGGCAAGGCGGACAGTAGCTACCCGAGTCTCGGCAGCAGAGCCACGCTCGCTAACTAACAATACTATGGAACATAATATTTACTTTTCATGTTACTCAAGTACTTTCCTAACTTATTAAAGTACTTTAATCCTATTTTCTCCGCGTAGAAGTTTACTTACAACATTTAACCCCTGAAACAATATTTTTAATTCCTTCTTTATATCAGTCAAAATATTTTCATCACCAGTTTACTTTCTCTCACCCTCAATTTGTAGCCCGCACTGGTTGGCCTTCTTAACTTTTCTGCAATAATATCCTGTATTTTCTCTACGGAAATTAATTTAAATTAAATTGAAGCAATTTGTCTTGCGCCTTTACAATTTTTGACCTGTGACTGTCTTATTGTAATTTTATTACCCTTCTGTATCATTCTCACCTTCTCGGTGCATAACGTTTCAACAGTTACCACGAGTGGGTTAAATACTACTGGCATTAACGACGTCGCATTCTTCCTCCCGCCTAACTGATGTTTCATCTGCGTGGGTATTTCAGGACTGGGCAGTGATTAAGGCTTTGTACATCACGTGGATGTCACGTAAGAATAGAAAGAAAATAATAATTTTCAAAGAAAACGAATACAATAATAAAAAACAGGGTAACAATAAAGATTACGGTGTATTTTGGAATCCAGAGGATACATCCGCAGAGTTATGAAACCTTGAAGGGGAGGCAATAATTCCGTACCTAATAAGAATTTTCAGTGTTTTAATTATCAGCTCTTCCTGCTAATTGGAGAACTGCTATTATTATACCAATTTATAAATGTGGCAAGAGAACTGACGTTAAAAATTATAGTCCGATCAGTCCTACTTCAGTAGTGTATAAGATTATGGAGCACTATTAGTAGGCTACATCAGATCTGAACTTGATAGAAAAGGGTGGTTTCTTAATGGTCAGCATGGTTTTCGGGAAGGGTTCTCGTGCGAAAGCCAAATGATAAATCTGTTTCAGAAGATATGGGGGTCAATAGATGGGATCATCATTGACTTCTCCAAAGCGTTTGATGTAGTGCCTCATGGTATCCTATTGGATAAATTCAATTAAATAGTTCAGGATAAAAAAGTGGTACTTTGGATGGAAAATTTTTTAAACAATAGATCACAGAAAGTCAAAATCAGAGAACAATTTTTTAATTCAGGCGTTGTAACGTCAGGAGTTCCTCAAGGTCCTGTAATCGGACCATTACTGTTACGTATGACTGCATCATCTACAGAAAGATAACGAACGAGCAAGATGCGATAGTATTACAAGAATATCTAGAAAAAGTCAGTATCTGGGCTCAGGAAAATAAAATGAATTGTAAGGAATTCCACGCTTTTCGGGCCGTGAAATTCACCTGTTCCTCTCACCGAAGTCTGTTGTTGAAATATATCCACAGATATTTACAGCTCCTTACCCTCAGAATCATTTCCCAACCAATTCTATATTTTGTCTCATTTAACAACGTGCTGTGGTACGCATGGGGATACACCACGTGGTCAGGGATTTTGGGCGCCACCTGCGTAGGTTATTTACGCAGGAATAAATTAAATAAAAAAATATCCTAAGAAAATGAATTTATTATAAACAAAACAAAAAATATATATACGAAATATTTATCTGTCTGGCATGAAAATTCACCAATTGCGAAAGCTAACAGTGAGTCTCCCTTTCCCAAGGATAACCGTGGTGATTTCGGTTACGAACCCGCGGTCGCGTGATCATTCGTGGCCAACACTTACCAAAAGCCGGAACATTCCGGAACTCTCGGACGCCGCTCGTTCTGTGGCGCTAAATGGACCATCCCTCTCACCGTCTTTACTACAAGTGTCCGTCTCTGAAAATCTCAGAGACGACGGTAAACGTTTCCTCCCTTCCTCTCTACTTTTTTTCATCCTCTTATTGGCCAGCCTATGGCTTTCTCAGATAGGGGGCAAAATAGACATGTTTGTCCCTTTACTGGATTTTCCAGCGTCACTCTTTGTCCCGAAAGTTCCAACTCTTGGCTTTGTGCTGGCTACAAATGAAATATTTATAAATAATATTATAATGCACCACAGTGCGTTTTGTAAACCAGATTGAACTGCTTTTCTTTCCATTAATTTTTTTTTTCTTGAGCCCAGCTATTGACTTTCTCTAAATCGTCTTGTAATACTATCGCGTCTTGCTCGTTCGTTATATTTTTGTAAGTGATGCAGCCGTCCGCGAAAAGCCTAACCCCTGAATTAAATTGTTTGGTAAGTCATTAATAAATATTAAAACCAATAAGGGTCTGATTATAGAACCTTGAGTAACTCCCGACCGTACAATGCCGGAATCCGAAAAAGGTTCTCCGATTTTGAATTTTTGCCATAGTAAGCTACGAAATTTAAAAGATATATGGTGAATTGGTGCACGTTAGTTTCATTATTGGGACTACTAAATTAATATAAAACATTAGATGTGCAGTGAAATGTCTGTTCCAATATTACAATGTAAGGAATAATTCCACGATTAACGGAACTGAATGTAAAGATCAGACTCCCGACAGACATATCTTTAGTAAATACGTACTTTGGTTGTACACAGTATAGCAGAGATGATTGTTTTATTAGTCAGAGATTTTATTTAGGAAGATTATCAGAATTTGTGTCAGCCAATTTTCTTTCCGGGCGCAATCCTGGTAAACGGAGGATGTTGTAATTGTTTTCATTCTATTCCACACGACCTAGATAAGGAAAATTCCAGTTATCAAATCACAAAAAGACTACTTTTGTGAGTCTTCAGTTATTAAGGTAAATTACATTTTATTTATATTTTTGTAGGAAAATGCGTTCAATGGTTCAGCAAGAAACTTACGAACTTATATAACAAATATCATAATGTTACAAAAATATGTTGTAATAGTATTTTGAGCATGTTTACTTACTTCACCCGTAAGTTCATAAAGGTAGTACTCTTGTATCAAGAGTTTGACACAATTGACGTCATCGAAAACTAGTACAATCAATGATGGGGAAGTTATTCTGTCCAGTGCGGGTTTGGCATATTGTCACTTTGTATGTTACGTAAAACGAGTAGTTCGTGTAAGGAATTTTACAAATTTTTGTCTTAAAAATTCACCCCTCTTTCCAAATACACCTTTTTCTAATTTCGTTTGAATTTCAGGAAGTTTTATTTGTCTGCACATTCGTACTCCATAAAGATCATGCTTTTAATATCGTGTTCATATATTACATCCCTACTAGTGTCTCATTATAATTCCATTAATACATTAGTTCATAACTTTTTAATATTGAAACCAAGGAGGTTTGTGCCAATGATTTTACCACGTTCACCTCAACGGTACAAAAATCATTAATTAAATAAAAAATTATGTTAAAGTTTTCGAAATAATGTCAAAAATTTAAAATATTCATGATAAAGACCTATAGTTTAATATATGTTTAAAAATCGATTCGTAACTCGTGAAGTTTAAGTATCCACGTAGTTAGGTCAAAGTCGTGGACTCCTGCCATTAACACGTGATTGGTGCACAACTATTGACGTCATAATCTGTTATTACATGTGTATATATATATATATAACTAAAAATGCACACGCATACAAGAAAGGTAAAATCATTAAACTTATATCTTCGGAGAAATTGTGCTGAGTACTTGTCTTAGAACACACCAGAAACAATCTCTCAAAAATGATGAGTCGAATAACTCATGTCCTCACAGCATTTACATATCACAATTGAATGTCATTGTAAAATAGGCCGAGTTGAACAGAGAAGGAAGAAACCAGTCATTACTCTCCTATTAACTTTTCATCTGGTACCCCATAATTTTCACGTTAAAAATTCCTCATAAAAGCAAACGAAATTAAAAAAACCAACAATTTCAAAACAACAATGCAAAAATCGAATGATATTAATTTGTTCTCCGGTTACATTATTTTCAAAGATTAAAACTTAAATATTTTCGTAAATTTCATTGTAAACAATTGTATGTACAATTAATTATTTTAATGAATGTGGAATGAAGGAAGAACTTTTACTAAATCGGAAATATTTCAACGCAAATTCTTTAATTATTAAATTACAAATATTTTATTATAGAAATATTATAGCAACAAATTCGTACCAAATGATGACTATTATTTGCGACGTTACTGTTAGCTATGGGCGTGGCTTGATCGGGGCAGGGAGGGGCCAGGTCATGACGTATACCTTTGGGGTCAGAACAAAATTCAGAATTTTAAATGCCATTTACAATTAACAAAATAATTAAAAATTTATTAAAAAGAGCAATATTTTTATGTATTATTATAAATACATACCTTCTATTTATGAACAATTTATTCAAAACGTCCCCAAAGTTCATTCCACACAATGCTCTCGTCTTACACCAGTACCTTTCCACCTATCTCGGTCATAGCCATCTGTAAAAACTGTGGTTAAATCACCACTAACATGACATTTTATTTCTTGATCTTTAAGTTAATTTTCAATACAGTCAAATTATGGCTACAATTTATAAATTGAAATGATCAGCTACATGTAGGGGAAGTCGGTAACAGAATTCCATATAAAGCTAATGGCTAATACCACAAAATATATTGACTATTACATATTCTTCTCTCAGCTACGTCGTCGTTCCCGTAGTGATGTGTCTACTCTTGAAAATTAGCACACCCAACAAACTTACCTCATCGTCGTTTTCATGTAAATAGTTTTTATATGGTCTACTTGTACACGTTACGTTGACGTTTAGTGCGTGCCATTAGCGTCCCTATTAAATTTAAGGTAAATCGGCAACATATAACAGACAAGTATTTTCTTTTCAATGCACCTCTGAAAGTAGTAAAAGAATTTTGCGTACCACATAGTAAATGTAATTCTTTAACACGATATTATGTTGAAGTTGTTAGATTTGCGAATGTATGGCTACACCATGGGAGGAGATAGCGGCACGAGGGGAGACTGAGACTTGTCAGCAGGAGGCGGCTCTGAGCGACGGTCTTCTCGACCACCTGACGCGGCTCAACGTGCGTGCGATGCCGGGCGAAGGCCCTCCGTGGACGTCAATCGCGTGCACCGTGGCGCTGTCGTCCGCGCGACCCGATGTGCTGGACGATATGCTTCGAGCCGGCATGCGGGTAGCCGTGCTTGACGCGGCGATGGGGACTCGCCAGGAACGCTCCACTGGCATCATGATGGTGCGGGCGTCAGCAGCGCGCCTGGCGCAGACCACGGGAGCGCCGGTCACCGTCGCGGTTGCGTTGGACCTCCGGGGCAGTTCCGTACGCACGGGTGTGCTACCCGACGGGCCGGCGACTCTACGTCACGGTTCGCAGGTCATGCTCACTTCTGACTCCTGTTACGAGTATGACAGTGATGCCGACACGCTGTTCGTTGACACGGAACACCTAACCGACATTCTCAAGGTGGGTGACGTAGTTCTGCTGGAGGACGGTTCCATCCGTTTACGCGTCGTTGACACGGACAGCGGCAACATAAATTGCGTCGTCGAATCTGGCGGGATCGTAGGAGATCATGCCTACGTCGCCGTGCCCGGCGTGCAGATAGGCTCAAACAACCTGACAAACGACGATCTCAACGACCTGAGGTTTGCTGTTGAGGAAACCATCGACGTGGTCCTGGCGCCGAGAGCGTGCGATGCAGGGTCCATCAAGGCAGTCAGAGATGCCTTGTCTTCGATCGGCGAGCACAACGCCATGGTGCTGGCCAAGATAGAGAATGAGGCCGGGGTGGAGAACGCGCCCGAGATCGTCGCGGCTGCAGATGGCATCGTCGTGGACAGGACTGCTCTCGGCGTCAACATGCCTCCAGAGAAGGCGTTTCTGGCGCAGAAGAGCATCGCGGCGCTGTGTATACGTGCGGGGAAGCCTGCTTTTTGTCGCGTCGGAAGTTCTACTAGAGCTGACATCAGTGACATAGCCAACGCAGTTCTAGACGGAGCCGAGGGAATTCTTCTCGGCGCCGAAACAGTGTCGGGCCCCGATCCCGCAGCTAACGTCATGATGGCGGCGCGTGTATGTCGTGAGGCAGAAGTCGCTGCGTGGACACGGCGCTTGTTGGGCGAAATCCTTTTTTCCATTCCAGTTCCCACCGAACCGTCGCTGGCGACATCCGCCGGGGCGGTTATGCAGGCGCTCATGGCCAAGGCGTCGGCAATTGTCGTATTGACCGTGACGGGCGCGTCTGCACGAAGCATCGCCAGCTTCCGGCCTCGATGCTCCATCGTCGCGGTGACACGGCACTTTGAAGTCGCTCGGAAGTTGGGTCTACGCCGCTCCGTCCTCCCGCTTACGTACGCTCGTCCGCAGCACGACGACTGGAGCGTCGACACGGACCTGCGTTTCCAGTTTGCAATCGTTGAGGCAAAGCGTCGCGGTGCTATACGTAACGGCGACGCAATAGTCCTGGTGTCAGGTTGGCGTCCCGGCTCGGGGAACACCAACAAGACGCGCGTCATGTATGCTTAAGGATCTGCCTTCTCATAGTAATGGCTTTACCTCACAATCTCTGCGCTAAAGATGTAAATCCACCAGAGCTTTTAGTTTCGTACCGATTTTAGAAACTTTGGTCTAATTGCCTCCTCTCTCTGCCGTATTTCCATTAAAGTGCTGCGTAAACGTCATTTTTAGTACACTGTAAGTTGAAAGTTTGTTTCATGTCCAGTTCGACTTTTTTCGCCTTGGGTCTAGTTTCTTCTTCCTCCGTCAAGTTTCAAAAGATTGATTTATTAAATTTCTTGTCACATTACTTGTCTTCGCCGTAAGATTTACATTTTAACGCTTCCAGCTTGTTATAAATAAAATTGTGATCGCAATTTGAATCTTGCTCTACGCTGTACGTCGAAGTGAGTCATTTTTAATTTACGGCACCTTGTGTCACGTACTATAATTGTCAATTTTCTTTGCCACTGCTTTATTTGTTACTGGGAAGTAAGTTCAGTAAATGAGAAATAGAGAAGATCTCTTTATCCTACTGTTCTGTAACATGGCGGAAATTGTAAAATTTGTCCAAATCCGTTTCCATCATTAATCGTTTCGAATAACTTCACTCTTGATCAGTAATTATAAGAATATCTTAAAACTAAAGGATTAAGAGCCAAATACGAATGAAAAGATGGAGACTTTGTAACCAAAATTGGAATAAAATTTGATTGTAATCATTACCATCTTTTAAAGTGGCGATGTCGATACATACTACAACACTTCGACAAAAATAATCAGCAAGGGATTGTAAATATTTTATTTCAGAATCCATGTGTGCCATCTGTATCTTGTGTGAATAAAAATCGTTTTATTTAAAATTAATACAACAGTATAACATAATTATTAATTATTAAAAATAAATAAAAATGTATTTGTAAGATTTTTATCGTCTACTAAACAGTGATTTATATGAAAATTGTTACTTATATTTCGACTATATTGAAAGCCAAGAGATATTTAAATATCCTCAAAAGGAAGACGCGCTGATAGGATCTTGGGAAACTCGAAGGGAAAACCTGGACTAGATAAACTTTGCATATAAAGCAGAAATACTACATCATTAACTTGCTGTGAGTTCCACTACATCCCAATATGCCATATAAACTATTTAGAGATTGTAAAATATCATGGCGCAAGAAAATATCATGGAAGTTGAACGTGTTTGTCACAAATATGTTAAACAATGTAATTACTTGTTACTAAGATTTAAATACCATTGGTAATGCATTGGGGGAGTCAGAAGAAGACTGGGAAATAATAATAAATGGTATGAACGTGGTCCTGGAGAGAGTGAGTTCAATATGAGGATTAATAGAGGGATCCTTTGAAATGTGGTGCTATATGAGAATGCTGAAAATCAGATGGGTGAATAGAATCGCTAACGAGGAAGTTCTAAACAGAATAGGGGAAAAACGAACAATATGGAGGATGTCCACCAAAAGAAGAGAGATTAATAGGCTACGTTTTATGACACGAGGGTCTTGTAAAGTTAGCATTAGAGGGTGAGAACAGAAGAGGGAGGCCAAGGATCAAAAACGCTAAGAAGATTAGGGAGGATGTCTAATGTGCTAGTTATGCGGAAATGAAAAGGTTTGCGCATAATAGGTTAGCATGGAAGGTTGCATCAGAACATTCTTAGGACTGAATATCACACAAAAAGGTTAAAACTATAATACAGTTTTATGATAGTATGGGGGTCTTACGGGAAGTGCAGTTGTGGAATAGTTTCAAAAATGTTCAAAATGCACCAAATATAATTTTTAAGCTTTCGGCAAGACGTTAGTGCCATTCAGTGTCTATTATTAACTTTAGATCGAATAGAAAGGCTGAAGATCAAAGAAAGGAATATATTTTTATGAATTCTAGCACCCAAATGAAAAACCGCTAACTAAACCTTTATCAAATAAGAAAAAGTTTGTCATACAAAATGAGAAAATAAAAAATGATCACTAACTGGCGTATCGTCAGAATTATTCCAAATAGACTAACCAAAAATAAACTTTCACTTCTTCCGCATCAACAAAAAGACGAATTGCTTAAAGGAAATTGAGTAGGATTTAAAAGAACTCCAAACCACAGAATTTTGCTCACAGATTAAACCGTCACAATAAGAGGTCTAAAGAAATTAAATAAAGGTCACAAGGAATGAAGTATCATATGGAGGAAAAGAAAGGCACACAGTATCAAAAGTAATAAATTTAGCGTACTCCGAAATCGGGTGAGAGAATGAAACATATTTAGTTGTATCAAGATAAATAAACGTACTACATATCAGTTACGTCTTTAGTTTTAGTTATCTGAATTATAGGATATTTATAATTGCTGAAACGTTCTTGATTAATAAACGTTTGTCTTAATAAATAGTAGCGGAAACTAAGTTTCCATTCTATCTTGAGTTCCAAGTAGAAAACCAATCAGAGCTAAATGTAACAATGAACACTGGTGGTAATTACACAAAGTGAATTTATATGGCAGCAGGACTTACGGCTCTTAAAAGTTTTAAAATTTGAACAAAAAAAATCATTCACCGGAGTCCACACTATCGTACTCGGCCAGTTTCCCTCTCCCATTTGTCGGCTGAGGCTTTGTCTGCTGCACTTGGGTGCAATATTAATCGGTGCACTTTAGCTTCGAAACAATGCGTCGACGTGCGGTCATTGTCGAACAAGGCACCTAAAAGCTGCCAAACGCAGCGGCGACACAACAGCCCTCTCGAAACCCTTGCCTGAATGAGGAAAGGCTTTTAATGCTGGCGAAAAGGTTAGTTAACTACAAACCTCCTGAGATGCGGCCCTTGAGGCAGTTCGACGTCGATTCTCAATGGTCCCATTGTTTCGTACGTCGCTGGGGGGAGAAGCCGCATTCTGGCCTCCTACTTGGAACCACACGATCAACATGAATCATCCACTCAATCATACGATCCTCCACAGTGTTTCCAATCTTACAATGGACTGTAACAAGGTGTGGTAATTGTAAACAGACAGGTCCTGTATGAGCCATTTCACGCAGTTGTATTTGTGATTATAATGATCAAATCAATACGACCAAGAGATTGGAGAAACTAAATATTTTCGCAAATAACAGAATTCCAGAAACAGAAAGAAGCAGAGTTACTTATGAATGTAACACAGTCTGTCTCTCTCTCTCTACGATTTCAAAAATTCGTTATGCAGATGGATTTAGAAATATAGCGTATTATGTGCCACGAAGTATTATCAACATTGCAACAGTTATCTTCCTTAATTATCCACGCAAAAATTGATCCTAGGGGCGATGTATCACGTAATTTAACAACTTACGAGCCACCACTGCTTTCATATATGATTATCAACTCCTAGGGAAAGTAATAAGCCATAAACAAAAGACTGCTAATTAAAAATAAAACAAAACTGATCATCTATTTTTCAATTGCTTTCCCGCAAATGGATCCATCACAACATTCATTTAAGAAAATCAATGAATTCATTGTAATATCAACTATCAAGCAACATAGATAATCATAAATGTAAATATTAATTTGATTACAATTCCGAGTATTAATGCGATTTGATAAGAATTTATAAAACAAAGGCAATTTTATTAATCATATCTTACTTTGTACAGGGCGGAATATTGGTCCCGAGAAAAGAACTTTGACAATGGTACTGTTGGGTGCTGCGTTTGTATTACTCAAGGCCGTGGCTCAGGTCATGTACGCAAGGGAGGTTAATTTGTAGTAGTTGTAGGATCGTAAAAGGAGGTCAGCAAATATAATTGCAGATGAAAGTGTTGTTGAAAAATCAACGCAGGTAGGCTATAGTTTGGTCGCCTGCTCATGAGTAAAGTGATGGTGAATATCGACAAGGGATGACAACAGTTTTGTCCCTGATTCAGAGAGGAGTGGAACAGAACGTTGATTAGAACAGTGCATTAAGCTGAGGATATAACTTCAAAAACTAGTGTGCATAAATTTATAGTGTGCCCATTTATAAATTTTAAAAGAAAAATACTATTTGACATTAAGTAAACAGTGAAATCATTTAAGCCTTTCAAGTTATATGTTCAAGCATAAATAACTGCATCAAAGGAATCGTAAACAATATAAACGTATATGTAATAAAATTATGATGTAAATTTCCAGTCACGTGGTGTGATGTTCCTTCAGTTGCTAGAGTAGTTGTTGCTACTGAAAAGTTCCTGTTGGAATAAAGTTGGGGTATCCTTACCAATTCAATCATCAAAGTAGCCAGATTTTGTAAATTTTGAAAATTTGGTAATGATTTACTTAAAATATTTTGGTATTGCGTCAGATAATTTTTCTTTTAATTTTTTCTTTTCATATAAATCAGACTTTTGTTCATTTCCAACAGGATCCTATTTGAATACATTAATTATTTATTATTTAAGTTTGAGAATATTTTGAAAATAAATGTAGTTTGTAATTTGTTTTGTTTGAAATTACAAAGATTTAAATTTGAACCATGTGAATAAAATACTGATCAAGAATTAGATTTATCACAGTATAAAAAGCTTTCAGATCATGTATAAATAAATTTCAATCAGTCGAAAGTTTTATTTTTCTTACCAATATTTCTCATTTTCCGTTATGAGATTTTGTTAATTTTCCCATATTTATTTTGTCTGTTCGTTTAAGCTCGCAACATTGGTTACGATTTTTAAAAAAAATTGTTTCCCCTTTAACATAAATTTTTATTTGAACTGCAAAAAGGAATTTGAATGCCATTTAAAGTCCGAGCGGGGAAATTTTTGTGTAATTTAAAATTATAATCTCGAACATGTGAGATGCTGTGTGGAACATTCGATATCTTCGCATCTTGCAGCTTGTGAAATATCCAGAAAGCAGCCATATAAAAAGTTACTTTCCTATTATTTTACTACTTTCGATGTTACTCAGACTATATAAGATACGCATACCAGGTTTCTAGCTTTTCATCTGCTTTAGTAAACAAAAAATTAATGTCACCATAATATTATTTGTGAAAAATTATGGCAAGCCTTCGTATCGTGAAGCGAGTTTGCCAAAATTTATCACAATGAAGATTATGGAGACTTTGAATATTTGAATAAAGAGTTCTTGGGTTACAACCCAGGTCACATTAAAATTTAAAATCGACGTTTCGAAGAAAAACTCATTCATATTAATTAAATGCATCTTATATACACCCTCAACTAGGTTTCTTATTTTGACTTCGCGTGCTCTTGCGTGTCAATCTCTGATTGGCATAGGTTGTGACGTGTGTACTGCCTTTTAAATATTCATTTTATTATTGATGTTTACTGATGAAGTTGAAAAGCTAGAAGCTCGGTAAGTGATGTATTATATGGGCTCAATAGTACCGACATTAATTGATTCCATATCCATTTTCCTTCGGCGATTGTCTTCTCCTTCAGCTCAAAGAACGGTAAAGAATATTTCGTTGTATGACTAGAGTCACAAATATACAGGGGTTAAAGTAAGACTGTTAATCTTCGGATTTGATTTCGTCAGATTGTTTGAGTCATCAATTATAGGAATAGTGTTAGACTTCCTGTCGACAGCGCTCTCTTTGCTACGGTTGGAAGCCTTACGGCTGTGTTCTTTGTTCGTGGGCGTGGAGGCGTCGGTCCAGTGTCGGTGACGTGACGAGCTTATGAAAGCCGCAAGAACTCTCACTGGTCACAAACAGGGGCGCCATCTGCCGCGAGTCATTGTTCCATCATTAATCACGACGGCCGCACTTTCCCGATCCGACATAACGGCCCTGGCGGCGCTCCCATTGTTTTCGTTAATTTGATCTCCATTAACGATACAGCTACCGCGGTAGTAATCGGGTCGTCTCCCATAGAGAAGGCCGCGATTTTGTAGTAAAAAAAATAATCACGCTAATAGACTGCCCGTTGTGTTTAATATTACAAAATTTAAAATATCCCTTTTCAGAGCGCCGCCGTTAATATCCAGTGGTTTTGTAAACGCCAGAGAGTTGCGGACACATTAATCATAGTTTTTGAAAGTGTTTTATGTTAAAATGATTATCGCGGTCATTAATCAATCTTCATTAGTAAGGCGAACTGTGGTTTCGGGTGCGCTATTGCAAATCACGGATTTGCAAAGCACAGAATTTTCACAACAAAAAGTATCCAAATTTTTGAATTCATATTATCGGATTACGATAACTTGTATATTACTTTATTTTTAAAGTGCAGCCAATTAAGTCAAAATTAAGTTCTAATTAAAATGTATAACGTATTGTACACAGCACAAACAACGTGTCGTTCATTTCTTACGAACCCTTCCAGTAGCAAGAAATATTTTAATAAATATAAAAACTACGAAGAAAGCTGATAATACATATTATTTTAATGATACAATTGTAATATAAATATATGAAATATTACTTTCAATTTATTCCATCAATTTAAACCGAAAAGTTAACGTCATATTCAAAGCCAAAATTATTCAGTCGTTCCAAGGACATTTATTTAATCAATTATAATTGTTATTACCAATTTTAAAAGTTTTTAATGAAGACCTAAATATTTTTCAAGATTGTTAACTTATTTCCAAGACTAATGTGCGAAATGTTGCTTATTATCTTTAAATTAATACGTGAAGTAAAAACTTGCTGCACTTTTCAAGCGTAATGCGTGCACGGAGAAAATTGAGATTTGGTATTGTTAAAGCTAATACGGAGGAGTGCAGAAAGATAATAATTATCTGTAACGTGTATTATAAATACATTAAATTAAAGAAATAAACATCCATTCTTTACGGTTATACTGAATGTCAATCATAAATGTCTTTGGTCAAACAGTCGCACTGAGTAGAGTTATCGCTGAAATATTATAAATGTATTTAACTTGATAAAATAAAACGTACATACTTTGTATATTTGTTCTTTATATATTAGAGAATTACAGCTATCATTATATTTTATTATTGATGTTCCAAAGAAGTGAGTATTTACTTCCATTATGCCTCGACATTGTACATTGATGGATCGGAGTGAGAGACAAAGAAGGGAAATTAATGTGCGTACCCATAATAATAGGGCAAATTGAAGTTTAAATAGTGTAAAAGTATGCAAAATGATTAAATTTATTTGAGAGTTACATTTAAATGCGCATTGAATGTCATTCTAATAATTTTTAAAATATTAATTGTGGATTTACAATTCAGGATTTGCAATAACGCTCAAACTTATAATTCGATCAAGTTTTGACCGACCACTGGCTATTAATAGGAAAACTGATTCCAATCATTTAAATAGAATATATAATGTTTCGTTACCTTGAATGTTGTTTTAATTCAGTGTTAAAATATTTTTTCATTGTTAATTTCACACAACAATACGCCCATCAGCTGTGCATGTATAAGTCATTTCAACTGCCATATATACACGATGAGCATTTTCTGAGGTAAATTGTAAAACATGTCCCATATATTTTCATCATAATAAATTATTAATATCATGTTTGTAAAACCTATTTTCTTTGGAATTTTTTTGCTGATTTAAATGCTTTCTTGAAACAAACAAATGAACGACACGTTGTTCTCACATTCATTACGTTCTAAATTCTTAAGTGAATTAAAATTTCGTTCTGACTTAATTGCCTGCGCTATTAATTTATTTTTCCGGACGCTCTCAACTATTTTTATTTTAAAATAGTAAATTGAGTAGCGTGTATTTCACAATAAATAAAACGCAAAAATTTAAAGACCACGTTTTGACATCGTGTTTGGGACGTCATCGTCACTTAATTCAAAATGTTACAATGTAAAACGATTAAGTTATACGGAGATTTAGCTAAACGATTATACGATGAAATCAAATCGTTTTTGTCAACAAATGAAATTTATTAGTCTGTAATTAACTTTGCTTTTGTCATAAATACAAAGTGTATATATTCACTGCTTTTATCGTCTCAGTATTTTATGAAATTATAAGCTTCTTAAATTTAATAACATTGAAGCTGAAGAATATTTTTGAACCAATTTTACAATTATATGCGCATTCTGTAGCGGTAGATTCTTTAACATTTAATTAAGAACCTACATAAAGAGTTAAAAAGAAATAAATTTGTCTATATTTTTTTGTCTTGACATCAAGTAAAGTTGTAATTAAATTGTAACCATATTTGTAGCAGGCACAATGAACGATTTCGACCATTAGTGCTTTATATTTCAGAAAATAGGTTCGCGATTACCTACTTCCGACTATTTGTTTCCCGATACACTTGTCATCTCTCTTTTTTATGTAGATTACCTGCTGGCTGACCTGCGATGCCCTCGAATTCATTAACATTAGCGCACTACAGTATTTAATTCAGTAGTAATTAAGTTGTCAACGCGTGCTTAAAACATCAGCTAGAGCGTCACATTTCAGAAAATTTTTGCTTTCCACACCTCATATCTTATGACGTCGTGACGACTCAGTATCTTAATCCAGTCCTTAAAGTGTAAAAAAAGTACACAGAAATAGTCAATCATACAGGGTGTTTTACAAAAAGAATATACGTATTACAAAGTATTATTTTATCAAAACTATCTATCGCTGCGCATCGACTCGGCTATTGGAAAAAACGAATATAGTCTAGTTTATATTAATAGCCGCTAGATGTGTGTAAAGTTTCATATTCGTATAACTTAAAGTTTCAAAAATATATGCATTCGAAATATGTATATTCTTTTTGAAACACCCTGTATTTATAAGGAGAAGACACTGAAAACATCTCTTCAGTCTGATCAGCATGAATTAATGTGTGTAGATACATATATATTATCTGCAAAAACTAAAATTTAGTGTGCAGTTCTGGTCTTTATATAATGTAACTATCAGCTGCCCTTTAACTTTACATATTTATTACTAATTAAAATGTTCATTACGTAAATAAAATGTTGGTTTAATTTATGTATTATATCACGCTTGACAAATATATTGTATTTGATCTGATTAGCTTTGAATTATGTGTTTACCCTGACGTAGCCTGTAATCACGAAATAATGCCTAAGTATAATAATGTTTTAATTATAATCTGACACTCTTTAATTGTTTTTTCGCGAACGTCGTCGTCAACACCACCGCCTAAGTACGCACGGAGCGGATAAGCATCTCGCTTAACAAGGCTCATGTAAAAAAATCTATATATCTTTAGGGTACGACTATTGAATAGTACATGAGGTCGCACCGCAGATGGTGGGCGTGGGAACAATTTAGGTCTGAAAGGGAGAAATGAAGGATCTTCAACAGATCCTTTTTCGAGGTGGACTGCGCTAAACACAAAAAGTTTCACGTAAATCGATTGAATGGCTTACGAACGCCCAAAACCAAACTTTATAGTATCCCTGGAGCAGGCCATTAACAATTCCCTTTTATCTATAGATAAAAGCAGAATACTTCTGCAAAATTGATTTTTGCCATTGAGCATAATTAATAAACTGACAAGAATAAGATATACAAAACAGAATTGTATGTTGTTGAAGTATATAGTGCTTAGACTGGTCTGTTGCAACTCTCCATGCTAACCTATTCTGGGTAAGCCTTCTCATTTATACATAACTACCACATCTCACATACTTCCAAGTCTCCTTAGTGTATTCCATCCTTCTTTCCTTTCTGCTCTTACCCCACACAGTTTCCTCTAATGCTAATTTTACAAGACCCTCATGTCTCAAAAGAAGACCTTCATACTATTCTTTCTCTTGGGAATTTATTGTATATAAATACTGAAACACATTAAGAATGTTTCTGTATACACTATTCGAAATTAATAATTAGAGTATAATGCAGTAATACAATAAATTATCGATAATTATTCTCGATTTAGCTTCCAGTTCTCAAAGGAACAATCAAATATTCTAACAAGTTTTAACTTAAAATATATGAATGTAAGATTTATTTATTTATATAACAGTGACAGCATTTTCTGGTTCATGTTTATTTTTGACCATTAACCGTGCCAGTACTCAGTGTTGAATTTAACTTTACGGCAGCATATCCCCAGTTCAAAGCACGGTCAGGGCACTCAGAGATAATAATTATTGACTTACGCTAGTGAGCGTTGATTTGAAGCCGTAAAATCGTCTATCTTGTTACCCGATGTGTGGGATGGCTCTTACAGCTATGGTTAGCTGTTGCCACAAATATTTGCCAACCGTGAATGGTATTCGTACATGTACATGCTTCTGACAGTTTTTTAAATTAAACACGCTACTTGTAATAGTTGTTCTAGTTTTACGTCTTTTTATGTTACATATGACGAACCGTTTTGTTATGATAAAATATAGTTTATAATCGACAAAGTAATTAGCGTGTAAAAGTATTTTCTGTTATTTAGCTAATTAAATTTATCTGTCGACAGGAAAACGCAGTTACTTTATTTGCCTTTTCACTGGAAATATCAGAGAGCATAAAATGAGGGGAAGTCACTTCTGTATGTCGGTAGCAACATTTCGCTGTCCCACTCTAAAACATTGCTAATACTAACCACCCTTCCATCGTCCCTCCCCGCATTTTATCTGGCCATAAGCAACGAAGAGTAATAATCGTAAATAAAAAATAATTACCGAAGGGATGTTGAATAATTGCGAGTCAACACAGGAATACTATCTAAATGTAACAGGATATTCGAGCGATAAATGGGCGAATTAAATTATGGTTCGTCCACAGTATCGATCGAAATGCTTCTCAGATGTGTCTAACAAGGGAGGACAGTCTCTATATCTACTTTTACTACCATTCGGAATTCACCCCCCCCCTTCTACGAAAACCAGTTTCTATGGGAGTGTGGAATGTGATATTTTACCTTCCCTTTAGTATCAAATAGTACTGACTATTCGATTAAATTTATCCAGATTATACTATCAGAACAAAAAGTATTGTTTTAAATTATATAAATATTACTTAAATAAAGTAAATTTTTACATCATATTTTTCTGACTTAAATATTTACAATTTATATATATTGATGTATTGCTAAATTTGTAAGTTTTTTATATATAAATTCAAAATTGTAACATAGAACATAAATTGATTGTAATATTATGTTTGTAGTAAGCCTGAAGAAGTCTCAAAATGGAGATGAAACGTCGGCTTTGTTAATAAATGGTTATATATTTAATGCTGATTTTTTGTTTTATTTATTTATTGTAAAGTAACTTTTTATCTACTAGGATCAATTTAGTAAATATAAGTTCAAGCATTTTGTAAAACTGCTGAAGGTTGATTAAAATTTACGAAGTATTGTTGTGGTATATTGAGATCTTATTTTTTTCAAGTACATGTTTTACGTCAGAAGTGACTGAAAAATTAATCTCTGAGAAGGATAATGTAACAGTACTGTAGCAAGTACGCTCCGTTTTACATCAACCTTTATATTATTTACTTTATTCCTTTTTCTTACAACCGGGAATTAGTTACCTTTTTAAAAAAATAACCAAGAATTAAATCATTTAATTACTTGTTTTATTAAATTTATTTATAGTCGAATCGACAAAGTAGTCATTAGCGACTTATACGAAATTACAATAACCATTAAATTTTGATCTTTAAAAAATTACTTTTAATTTTTGACCTTCGCTAGTTTCAAACAAAAATATGCGGTGTTCATTAATTAATTAGATTTGATTATCTTTATTATTAAATCCATAACTCCACCTTCGAGAAAATAAGATAATGTCATTTATGTAATGGACCTGTGGTGTAGTAATCAGCGTTGTTGCCTCGCATCACAGTGGTTCTCGATTCGAATCCTGGCGTGGGCTTGGATGTGTATTGTATTTCCCCACTGTCAAATTAGAAATAACGAGTTCAGCTACCGTAGTCGCTAATAACCATAGCAGCTAATGTGACTCTAAATAAAGTTTAAAAAGTTGTGGAAATTTGTTTAGAATTTAATTTCCCCGTTTTTTTTTTGTAAATCGGAGTTATCATTCAAGTCTCAAATCGTACCTGAAAACGTGTAGACCTCGCAATGGGATCAAATGAGACAATAAATTAAAATTAATAGGTAACATTATCGACTATGCGATTAAAAATAATCTTTTAGAGGTTGGTAGAGATTAATTATTTTGTATTTGCATTTATTTCGTAACCTTTTTTAATTATTATAGACAAGACACAAGTATTTCATCACTTATAAGGAAATGTTTTCAATAGTGTCCTAACTGAAATTCTCTTATCAAAATTGAAATAATCATATTATCTCTCTTTGGAGATAATGAAACTCTACCCAAACTGTACGGATTCACTAGCACCATAAATGAAAACGAAATGTTCATGGTATGGCAACTAGTCGTATATATGAGTTAGATGTTAAATAGGAAAAGTGATGAATAGGAAAATATATAGCCCCTTATTGTATTTTGGAAATATTAACTTTTCTTTATAATTCTAACAAGAAGACAGTAACTAATACTTCACGAAGAGAAAACGATTATTGGAATTTTCAGTCGTTTGATTCTTTGTGACGACAGATTATTTTAGCAGCCTATCAATATTTGAACTCTTATATACGGATAATGACTGATGATACGTGTTTCCTTAGTATACATTTAACTGTAAATAAAAGATGCCGTATAAAGAAAACTCGAATTTCGTGCAGGAAGCGAACTGCCACTACGACAGGATATTTTGATTACTGTTCCGTTCCCCTTACTCATTTAAAGCTATGCGATACATGTTCCGCGCTCTTTGTTCCGTATTTAGCATACTTCTGCATTTTATTTGGAGCGAAATTTCATTTAAAACCTTTTAGCCTAAGGGCCTTCACGAGAAAGAGAGGAGGAGGAATACAATTCAGTGTTTGACCGTCTGTTTTAGATATCGTCAACGTTTCCACCTGGGGATACGAATTTCATTTATACGATCGTTGTTTGTAACACAGGCCAAATTACAGATATCGTTCTCTTTGATTCACGGCTACCGTCTGCAATCGTTTGCACCGATCTGCAATTGTTATGGCTACAAGCAATTTAAAATAAAATGAATGAGAAAATATCATACTCCCCCAACAATCTTTGTAATGCAATTGTATGTAGTCCCTCACAAAAAGCATTATTAATTTCTTAAATTAAATTAAATTAATTCTAGAAAAATTGTAATAAAAACAAGGAAGTGAATAAAATGTATATAAAAGCTTGTGAGGAGCTCCCGCATGAAAAAAAATACCTTGATGCTCAAAGGGAAATGGAAATAAGGGGTAGTAATAATTATAAAAACAGGATGAAAATAAAATTAACAATAGCAAGCTCTTTTAATTAAATTTGGCAAATGTACTTCAAAATCATGACCAGTGAGAATGTTGTGTCACAGCCTTTACACACAAGAACTTCATGAAATCTCATTTCCATGTAAAAAAAGTATGATTTTCCATTTTAAGCAAAGCCTTTAATTAATTCTCCAAAATTTTAACTGAATTCTATACCATGCTATCTTCTAACGAAAACAGAAATAATCACTAGACGTATATATTTATCCCCGTTTTCCCTGGTTTGCTGTTGACCTACGGCGGGCAACCCCCGGCCCGCGGACCACATCCGGCCATGTTGCAAAATTTACCCGGACCGTCATTAAATTTCTCTATTGCATATTAAAACGACCCGTCGTGTCGCACCGAATACATGTTAACAAAGGTAAATATCCAAGTCTGATTAATATTATGCGTAAAATGATGTCTCTCTTCCGCAAAACTTATTGTTAATCAGCGATAATAATCTGGAAAGCTCCATACGCGTAGCAACAACCTCACTTTCACCAAATATGTAATTTCTTGCAAAAGAAAGGCAATCACAAGTTTCTCATTAGTTAGAGATGTAACACTATTAATTTGGTTTTCGTAATACCAACAGAATGTATACTAACATATTTGTACATTTTCTTGTTTTAAGAAAAACTACTACTATCAAGTTGTTTTTCATTTGGTCCGTGGCACACACCATATATTTTTCTATACGGCTCCCTATAAGAAAAGGTTGCCCACCCCTGATGTAGTGAATGATTATCGATGAATTGTTTCTTGCTTAGTGGATTGAAACTGACTGTAACTAGAGTTGTGACAAAATTTATAAAGTGAAGTTAGTTGCGTATGGTATTTATTTGTGAGCAACATTATTTTATATGGTCCTTCATATCTGTAATTTTACTCGTACTTCAGACAAAAAAAAATTATAAATTAGTATGTTGCGTTATCCTTGTATCTAAAACAGTTTCTTTACAAATGTTATTCGTACTTCAAACTCCAACTTTGTTTATTCATCTATTCTGAATTTATTTTTCCAATTTCATATGGGAAAATTAATCAAATTCATGTCAGTTATATATGTCTGATATATATGATAATTGAATATTATTTTATGACCTATTTCAAACATTATTTATTAACTCAATTTAAAACGAACAAAGTTTCGGTACGTATTTGTACCATCTTCAGGCTTTTATCCTGCACGTAAATATTATTGAACATCGTATTAACCATGGAAACAAGTTGTTACAAAATTAACTTGGTAACAAAATAGTATCAAATTAAAATTTCACAACTGAGAATCACTTACCTAATTATCACCACACGTTTTCACTATCAGATGCCATATATTTGGAAAAATGATCAAAAATTAACAAAAAATTTTAATTTCTGTCGAGTATTCTTGTTTTAAATTGTTATTTAATTAAATTCATAACAATTTAATACTTAAAAGAACAAATTCTTGCGCCTCAACCGCAAATGTTATCATTTACATTAAGTTTCGTTAATGAGTAAGAAGGGTTGGAAGGGGGTGAAACAGACTTCCACATATTATTTTTTAACGGATGGGATAATTTCGACTAAATTTTGAATACGTGTTACTGGCGCCCCGAAAACATCACTCTGGCGGGTGAGTATGGGGTGGAAATTTTTTAAATATCCATAGAGCCTCTATTAACATCTAATATATATTTTTTCTTGGTCGATTTATTTGATAGCAGTTTCGGTGAATCTTTCTTCAGTATAATTTCAACCCTATTCGAACTTCAACCCCAATATTAAAAGCAACAAGCAATTTTTACTAAATTTTGTAAGCATGATCCTCGAGACTCGAAAACTGCAGTGAAGGAAGGAACAACTAGCATTCGCTCCCGATGCTAGTTATGTGCTGACGAAGATGTAAAAAATTTACCAGCTAGTAATTAATAAATTAATCCATTTTGTCATATTTAAATTTCCGTCATTTTATTACTATTAAATGTAAGGGAAACTGCCTTGTTTGGTATTATTATTAATATAAATGTAGGTATAAATGTAAAAGATTGTATTTTTAAATATTAATATTACTAAAATTTGTAAATTTTACAATTTTTAGAAAAAATGATATTTTTTTCTAAATTGTGAAAAATAATTTACTACTTAATGTTGGAGTAACGTTGTTGTTGTTTTAATCAATCCTATGAATGGTTTTCGTGTTAATCTATCCAGCGCAACCATTTTAATTTCTACATAGCTATCACATTGCTCGTCCTCTATAATCTACTTAACGTATTTCATTCTTACCTCCCTCCTTTGTTCTTCGCCCACACTCTTCCCTCTGTAATTATCTATACATATAAAGTCTGTAATGATCATAAAGGATACGTTTCAAATATTATTATTTCTTCGTTTGATTTTGTGCTGTAAATAGTCTGTGTACGATTAGTGCATAATAGGTTTGAACTGTATGGTATTAAGTACATTTCATTACTAAATCACAGTTGGACATACTGAATTATGAGCAGAAACTCTGATATATATGACGGGGAATTTAATTAAACAGTGTAAAAATAATAGAAAAGAACTGCCTATGGGAAGCAGGGTTCAAAATAATTTGCAATAACGCCAGAAGCTTCAAAATACATCTGAAAATTTCTTGATGTTTTATTACAGTTACGATTTATGAATTTACACATTTATAAGAATCACCCATAAATTGTTGAAATAAACTGAATATATTTATCATTTTTCTTCAACACTCACCAGGTACGGAAACACAACTCAGCTGGAGAAACAAACAATATCAGGTTTACGTGCCGCAGCAACTTTACGTTTGGTAGTTGGACAGCCAGTAAATGACCCGAGTAAATTTAAGCACGTTGCAGGGGTCCGGGTTGTATTCCTGGGAACTGCTGAACCTCCCCAAGAGCTCAGTAAAACAAACTGTAGGTAATCACGAGATAAATGAACACTCTAGGCGGCAGTAGCGATTGCTCTTGTGAAAGGGAGATTAGCTAATTCTAACCCTGCATTGAACTGCTTCCTGTGCAGGCACTAAAACAAGGGGCGAATGCTTCACCTGCAAACCCCAACTGTGAACAGTCGCTCAAAAAAGGGAGCAGTAAACAAGGACGACGAAACACCAAGTAGCACTCAGATATACGAAAGAATATATTGTTGGAAGAAGTCGCGCTATATTTGAAAATATAATAAACTTCTACTTTATGATTTAGAATAATTTATTGAAAAATATCGTTCAAAATAAATAATCCTAAATGCAACACTACGATTAGTGAAAGACGTTTAGAGGAGACTAACTCAATAAACATATCTTTTGCATAAAACTTCCCCTTTGTCCTTGTGTTAATAAATTATTCGCTTCACAAATAATAGGTAGTAGCAGATTTTGTTACAAAAATAAAATTTCAAGGAATTTTAAGGAAAATTTTAAAAACGCGTGACACAAGAATTACATTTTAAAATGGTAAATGATCAGAGGGAAACAAAGAGAAAGTACAGATTAGTATTCATACATTCCTTAAAGCGTAATTTTGCTACAGATATATGTGGAAGGAACTCGTGAAAAGTAGAACGAGAGTTATAGATACCATAAGTATATTTATTTCTCATAAATAAATTTGTATATTTGTACGTAAATTTGTGCGTACGTTCCGTATACGAATTTAAACTCGTGGAACAATTTCGGTCAGTTTCTTTTAACTCAGATTACTTACGACCCGGAAACAAACACTGTAGGAATGACTACCACGCCTACGAGAGAGGGTGGACGTAAGTGGAAATTTTTGAACATTGAGAAAGGGACAATATTTGTACAGACAAAACATTTTCCTAGTAAATGAGCCTGATAGAGTATCTCCCGATTGTTTTTGTGTATAATGTAGAGGAACAGCATTAAAGGTGTTTTTCATAAAAATGAGACGAAAAGAACCGAGTTTGGTGTAAAATCCCTAGTTATGGGGGGCACTGAGTTTAATTCTTGCATTCGAAATGCCGGTTAAGAATCATGAGTCAGTAGGAGAGCGGCTGAAAGAGTGAAACAAAGTTCCACGAACGATATTTAACGCGTGGAGCAATTATGTCAAACGATGAACACATGTTACCTATGATCTAGGAACAAGTAATACTTGTGAAAAACACCTATAAGACTGGGGCTGCCAGGGATGACATTTTTGACACATTGTAAAACGGCAATTTTTAGAGTAAAAAGAAAAGATTTCACGGTTTCAGACATACATAGTATTATTTTATCAGCTTCAAGGGCTAATTTCAGCCCCTGGTAAAATGAAGTTAAGCAACTGTAAGGGTGGGGGAAAACGGAGTATACATTAAATTAATGAAAAAACGACTGAGAAGGATGTCTATTCCAAAGTCATGGAAGCCTCTGAATCTAAATGACATTCACAATCCAAGTTAAGTTGTAGTTCAGCCCCGTCGAATGGTGGTAAAGAAAAATGCCCTATGATATTGGTGCATCCTTCCGTTAAGAATTGTAGAAAAAAAATTACTCGAGAGAATCTGAAAGGTTTTTTTGTAGGTGCTAATTGTTTGTTTTGTGACGGACCAACTCTGGGGTCTGATTGAACATAAGGGCAGACCCATGTTAGTACAAAACCAAAAGATCCTTTTCACTGACAATGGATATGCGTGTCTAGATAAAGACGGTCCGTGTCCAAATTCGAGCAAAATTTCCTTGTCAGTCCGGAAGATAATTTCATCTAATTATGAAATAACAGCTACTGTAACTAACATGAAACACGTATGAAGACAGTTTGCTCACATTTGGTGGCTGAAAATTTCCTATCGGCTAAAGTCCTGTAAATTTCAACCAATGGAAGTTATTTTAAAATTAATGCTGATTGATATAAAAGGGAGGAGGAAAATTCAGAGGCGAAACGTGCAGACAGCCATTATATTGTGAATGTTAAGGTCAAAGAGGAGATATAGAATTGGGTGGATGTCTCGACATCCCGACCAAAGTCATAACATGCTGGAGAGTCGCTGCGGGAAAATTCGTCGTGCAACCTTTCCGTCGCGACACAGTTTCAACCAGAGGCAACCATCATTCGGCGTTACTCTAATGTACCTTCGCCATAAACAGACGTCACAACCGGTTACTAAGAAATCAAATGCAGCTGCAGTCCAAATTCTTTTTATTCCGAATTAAATATTAATGTTTTGTGTTTAAATTCAAACTTATTAATTATTTTCTCTTAAACCATATATGATAAATTTATTTATTTTGACCAATCAAAGAAAATTAAAATAAATTTTATAAAGGGTCTACAACCCTTGACATTGTGTAAATATTTCAACAATATTAGAAATGTTCACCAACTGTAAGTCTTCGTAAAATTTTAATATATATATTGATTACACAATAAAGTAGAATATTTAATGACTCGGAATGAAGGGTACAGTAGATCGTACATTAGTATATCCTGCCGTCTCATGGTTTCTGTTTTACGAGAACAGCCTGGTTACATGTATTACGCTTCACGTCGAGAAAATTTTGTGGATTTATTATGCAAACACTACTGAAATTATGATATGTCACTGTACGAAGTATTTTATTTTTATGAAACCTGTATAGTAATAATCAGAACGACAGCACTTTGTTATTCCCAGTATGTGGAATTGAACTCGAAAAGTTGTCAGCAAATTTCCCAGGAGAGCGACTTTATTATACACTAAAAACTCCCAGATTGGAAACGAAAACTTTGAGGTGTGTGTGTTTAACATCCCGGGCGTCTGTTACAAAAGTAGCGAGCTACAAAGACGTCTATCTATTCTCACTTATAAACTAATTCAACACAAAAACTGATTAGAAAGATTAATAATTTTGAACGGATTGAGACACACAAAAACAATTAAATCTGTAAAGTAGACAATTTTGAAATAAAAAAAATTATATAAGAAAATGCTGGATGAAAAAAGATGAATATATAATTGTTAAAATCGTTAAAAAAATCTCAGAGAAATTTCTGCGTAAATAATTAAAATGTTAATATTAACAATATTCTTGTTATTATCGACGCTAGTATTGAGCACTTTCTAGCTACGTTCTTCGCCAATATTGCGTAAATCTAACCCGCACAATATTATGTATGCAATGGTGATATCGTGTGTTATTTATAGTTAATCGATTGCAAAGGCGTGAGAGAGGAGAGAGAGGTCGAGGGAGGCTTCGTTGCTTGGTGACATCGAAACAGCCTATATCCTTGCTACCTGTTGTAATTATTTTTTTATGAAACATTGACATTAAATTATGCTTCGATTGTGACGCTCAAAACAAAATACTTAAATACGTTTTAGATTGTAAAAATAAAACGCACTACAAAGGGAATCAAATTACTCAGTGAAGGGACATTAATTTTTTGTATATCTGTCCGATTATTTTTAATTTAGAATCTCTAAACTATAAGTCACAGTAACTTTTAATTTGAATTGTTGTCGGTTATTTTGTTCACCTCATGAGGCCCTGAGAGTAACCTTAGTAGGCCACGGGAAAATAATTTTAGCATTTGTTATGATGAATGATCAGGGTTATTAGAACAAAGACTATGTAAAAATGTGAAACTAGATTGATTCCATGTATGAAAGCGGTGTACAACCAAAAAGGTATCGAATGTCTTCTTCTCGATATTCCACAGAGTTCGCAGTACTAAAGTCATTGAACATTGTGTAGGTGTAAAAATAGAATATTGAGAGCTCACAAGCACCTTGCGTAGAGAAACGATCGATACCGCGGCTAACTGCTGGAACAGCAGGAGATGTAGGGGAATATAAGAAAGGGAGGAGATAATAGGCTGTCCTGCTGTGCTTAAACCTCTTTTATCGCACGGGGTGTGATTCATTCGCTCACAGAGTACGATCAAGCGTTGCATGCATTACTGAACCTGACGCTAATAAACTTTGTTGACTCCTAGTCATATGAATTTCCTCACGTCCTCTTCCCCCATCATTCCTGCCTATCTATACAAAACACAACAACAAACAGTAAAATTCACGTAGAAATGTTTACCTGTCAACGTTCTTACAAAATGTTCGTTACTGAGTGAAAATTGAGTTATCGAGGTGGACGGAAAAATCGAGATGATGAACGTTGAAAACGACAAATGGAATCTGCGAGAAGACCTGGACTAATTAAAGAAACGATTATATAAATTTCGGGTAGAATGCAGTTGTTTACATTTTTATGGTTTAAGAGAATAGTCGTCTACTTCAAAAGGCTTCATGGCTGAAATTAACCTAATAACAGGTATATTCTTAAATAATAATTTGACAATTGACTCGTTACCTCCATTGGAGAGTCAAAGGTTCTTCCTGTCGTCACTTGAGTTTGTCTTTGTCCTTCAAGATGTATTAGGTTGCGGTCAATGCTGAAGATCTGCTCGAAAATTCCTCTTATTAACTTTGAGGACTTGTAGGATAAACTTAGTAGTTTATTTTATATGTAAAATTTCCATTTTAAAACAGTGTTTTAAGGTGTTCACTTTTGCCTAGGTAATTCAGTTAGTTCATCGCTTTTCTCATCATTCAACTCATTAGGTGATAATTCCAAAGGGAATAATACATTTCTTTCAAACACTTTTATTAACATTCAGCCTTAACAAAGTTTCACTCATCTGCAAATGATGGTTAAGATTCTGAGCCACTACAACAGTTGTTCGATGTGTCGACCATGAATGGTGTGGTTAACGTCGAGGGTTTTTCGATAATATTGGGTAAATTTTTATGAAAGATCGGGAAATTTCTCTCTTTCGTGCCATTGCTGGTAAACACAATCATTTCAAAGACATTCCTAAACGTTTTAAACATATGCCAATCGAAGTTTATTGTTGGAAACTTTCTGTAGTGTTTATAAATGTGTGGTCAAGCGGAGACAATGGAAGAAAATCTAATTTCCCCCTGTCATAAAAGAACTTTAATTTGAAGGGTAGAACAGCTCCGCAAATCAAATCAAAATTGGATGAAGTTCATGTGGACTTTGCACCAGCACAGAAGACCACTTGCATCTAGATTAATGAGTTTTAACGAAGTCGTAGAGGCATAAAAGATGTAATTTATCCCGGCGGCCCAAATGAGACCACCACACTTGAAAACATGGAACAACTTTACAATATCATGATGGAAGATCGCAGACTAAAAGTGTGGGAGGTTTCTGATTCGTTAGGCTTGTCAATAGAACGAATACATTTCATCCTCAATGAGAAAGTGGTCCTGAAAATTATTTGTGCGTAATGGATGCCGCGACTGTTGACATTGGACCAAAAACGGATTCTGAAAAACGTTTCAACGTAAAATTTAGAAATCTCTAGGCGAATCCCACAGTACTTTTTGCGCAGATTCGTAAACGTCGATGAAATTTGGATCCATCACAACACACTAGAGAACAAACGACAATCTACACAATGGACAAAACTGGCGAAAGTGCTCCGAAAATGGAGAAGACCGTTTCGACGACTGTAAAGGTGATTTGAATTATTTCTCATCCACCCTATCCACCAGAACTAGCATCGAGTGAGTTTGAAGTGACGGAATATTTTTCATAATTTGACAAAACCTTTTTTTTGTGATGATATGACAAAATTGGAAGCTTTTCTGGGCCATGTACACAGCGAAGGAAGGAAAGTATGTTCAGAAATGAAGTCAATTTTCAAAAAAAAAATTTTTTTGCTTGTTTTCACCAGAGTTTTCAAACAGCTCTTGTAGCTCATTTCCTCAAGATATATGTTCTAAATTTTGTTTAGCGACAACAACTAGTTCCACAAGTTTTATGAAACTTTTCATACGACATGATCGTGGAGGCCACTTGATTAAACCCACCTTTGACCGAAACGTAGATACAGATGTTCCCGAGCATAAAGTGGAAAGAGTGGAAGTATGCCTTCGTGTTTTACTTTCGGGAAGTGGGGCAAAGACCCTTAAAGACTGTGTCCCTCAGAAAGCGCTCAACGTCAGCGAGATGCTCTAACAGTTTCCCTTCCCTCTCTGTACGTGCTGTTAGGAAGTTCACTGGAACACAAAGAGTTATAAACCTTGTACCTGTTAATAAGCTAAGTCGCAGAGATAGATTCTGAGACTGGAAGATGATCGCCGTTGTGGTGAATCCTCATGTTTTTACGGATATTCGATGGCACAGCATCCAACGATACGCTGTTTTAGTAAGATCACCGTTAGCTTGGCTGGAATAATGTTATTTTGGTAATCAATATTAAGAGTGGTGTGATGCAACCCTCCATGATAATCTATCCAGCGCAAGCCTTTTCATTTCTACATAGCTACTAAATCGCACATTCTTCCTATTCTGATAAGTGGATTCCATCATTGGCCCCACATACGTCCCTCTAATGCTAACATTACACAAGACCCTCATGTCTCAAAACGTGGCCTATATTGATCTATTGCTCCTCTGCGTCAAAGTCTTCCAAATTGCTCCCTCTTCCCCTATTTTGCTTGTAACTTCCTGGTTAGCTACCCTATCCACCCATTTGATCTTCATCATTCTTCTATAGCACCACATTTGGAAATTTTCTATTATTTTTAAAGAGCATGAGCGACAGACTCCTTTCTTTATTTCTGCTTTCTTTTCTTGCCCTTTAATTCTAATTA
Source organism: Eucriotettix oculatus (assembly GCA_034510155.1). Lineage (NCBI taxonomy): Eukaryota > Metazoa > Arthropoda > Insecta > Orthoptera > Tetrigidae > Eucriotettix > Eucriotettix oculatus. Next base: position 47,285,944 of record CM067376.1, on the reverse strand, counting down.
CTGCTGACTGCCATCTGTAGAATTTACGGATAATTCTTCTGGAAGAATATACAGCACAATTAACATGACTGATTTTAAATGTTTGCAGAACGGAAACGGTACGTTCAAAATACGATCTACACAGTCCCCGTCTTCAAGTCCTGGAAGTTTATATAAACAATTTTCAAACATCCTGTTTACGTCTTACGTCATCTGATATTTAAAGTGTTTTACTTCATTGTTATCCATCATACGGGGTTGAAACACATTTTAAACTCTTCTTTTATGTGATTTAATGTACCAAGGGCACAAAACTAATTGTAAAGATTTTTACCGGATCTCATTACAGAGTAATTTAGAGAAAAAAATATTAATACGTGAATGTTCCTGTGATATGCATATAAAATGCAAAAGAAATGATCATAGAATATATCTTCATATCAGAAGAATTATTAATGTTTTAAGTATGATTAAATAATACTAATTTACCCTAAATAAATTAAATAAATAGTTTATCTGACAAATATAAATAATTAAATGTATTATTGACTCTTTATCAGTTTTTATTTTATTTAAAAAACTAAATATACGTTTCGTCTCTCATTTGAGACTTCTTCAGGGCTTTGTTTAAAGCTTACAAAAACGAACTTACCTGGGCGGGATTTTTCTCTCGTAGGCGTTTTCCCCCCGGAGTGACTCCGGCGCTCACCTGACTATGTTTTTTTTTTCAAAGTTCTCACATGCCGAGACACATTCACCTATTTTTGGAGGTTTATGTACTGGGGTCGAAGACCTTGGGCATAAGGCAAGAGTTTTCCACTGATTCCATTGGATCAGTCGGCCAACTGCCTCCTAAAACTGTTGGAGACACTGAGAAGGGAATGCTGAGACCCCACAGCATTCGAAAGGGCGTGAGAATAATACCCAATGCCCGGCCTACCTGATGCAGCTTTTCTAGGGTTTTTCCTGCATCTCTTTGGGTAAAACACCGGGTAGGATCCTTAAACTAGAGGTCGGGGGCCCTAGTGAACCCTTGGCTGCCTTGCTCTACCTTCCGCATAACCCCTTTTCAATCCCTTCCTATGCTCTATTAAAGGGGAGTTGCCTGTTTCAGATTACCCTCATGTAGCCTGTTACCCTTCCCCCCACCCCCCAAAAAAAATAAACTTGCCTGGAGTGAAGTCACAAATTGACTTGAGACACCAAACTTTGTATCACGGAACGATCACGTGAATAAAATGAAAGAAAGAAATCAGAGGACAGATGTAGGGAAGTTCTCTTTCGTAAATACGAGCATCAGGGACTGGAATAGGTTACCTGTAAGATTTCTGGAGGCTTTTCACAATAACGTTAAAGTTTTCAATAAAAAACTGATTAAAGAGTGATTAATTGCATTTTCTTTCTTTTGTTCTCTTGTTTTCTTTTCTCAAGGTTAAATATACTATTGTCCATTTGTAGTTTTGTGTAAATATTATTAATAATAATAAAATATAAAAATTTTCTATGACTCCTTCGGCCGAAAATTAGTGTAATGTGTTGTATTAGTTGTGAACATAATACATATTATCATAGAGTCAATGCCTTTAGAGTCTTGACACACATACCAGTGTTCATTAACGTCAAACGGATATGTTTTGTATGCTGAATACCTATTTATATTTTAATGTATCTATACATATTAGTTACGTTCCAAGTTCTTCCGCAATAAAATTTCGGAACAGCCGTTTTGATCATCATTTTGAGTTTAAATTAGTTTTGGATACCTAACGACAGCATTCAGAGTAGAAGAAAGAAGTGAAAGCACTGGCAAACACGTAAATATACAAGACTGTTAAGTTGTTGAGTGTCTATGTTATGTCTACCGACGCCGGTAAGAAGTTGTGTGTGTTCCTGTTTACTCAGGCTGCTTCAAAGAACGTGTTGACATCTTAATCCAACCGAGGAGGACACGGAATACCAAATGAATAAGCGGCGGAGTAAATATCCCGCAGTTGACACTCCGCCTCCATTCCTACCAAAACAAACGAGAAGGAAGAGGAGGAGCAGGAGGAAAGAAAAATCTTCGTCGGTTCGTGCTGCTCGGCTCGCAACGAATTAATTACTTATAATTGCTTACATTACTAATTCCACAAAAAGAACCGTGGGAAAAGTGGAGCTAACATAAGATAGCCTTAGTAGGTTTTATATCGCGTACACGTCGTTTCGTGTTAGATAAAAGCTACTCGTAGGAAATAGTGGTTAATCTGCAGAACCTTTCAGAATTTAATACAGTTGCTACAATTTTTCATGAATCGAATAATATTTGAAATAGTATTGAGTCGTTTGAAATATATCAAAATGCAAAGTCCAAAAGGAACTTCATTTGTTATAATAATTGTTATATATCGTACAAATGATTTTTCCTCTGTATCTATTACAGTTCGAGTCGAGAAAAGTATTAGTAATATCAAGTTGAATGTAGCAATGAGTGTACGACCAGATATCGTTTATCGGATCAAACATAGGAGTTTATTTTTTTCTCACAAAAGACTCACACTAATGTAATTATACATATTAGTTACGTTCCTACATGAACTTCATGATGCCAACTTCTTTGGAAACTGAATGAGTTTAATTTAATTAGGTACGCCGTTAAAATGACCTATTTATTCATTTCGATTGAATGCAATGAAAGGCGGAACTGGTGGAGTAAGTTTCCACAACTCACGATTGGTGCACAGTCTGTTAGCGGGTATACAAGAAAGGGAAAATCGTCATATGTACGTTTGGGGAATCAAATTCCGCTTTAGCATGAATGGCCAAAAGTTAAAAATAGAAGAATTTTAACTGAAAATAATAACGTTTCGTCTCTGGATATTGCGGCACTAACACAAAATTTAAATAAGATTTGATTGTAGAAACTAAAGAGTTTCCGAAAGTTGGGGACGCAAAGTCTTACATAGAACTAAAATTATTGCATTGCGTTCTTTGGCCGTTTAACTGTTGATGTAATGGGTAATAAAAACTCCTTTACGGTCACTGAATTGTAAGTTATTATGTTTTAAAAGAGGTAACTTTCTGCAGTTATACTGCCATATTCATCCTAATAATATACAAATCAATCAATATATTATTTATAATTCAATTATTAAAAAGCTTTATACAATAACAGATCTAAAAACTCTTGAAACGGATATAAACATTTTTAGATACCTTGAATTTGCACACTATTTACAATATCTTTATTTTCTGTACAAAATTCGTTGTTAATATATAAAATACTTGTGTTTTTCTACACGTCGTCCGTTACAAGTATAAGTGACGTTATACGTCATGCACTATTGATTGGTTGATCGATTGTGTATGATTAACATCGATTATTTATTTTTGTATGTAAACAGAAATATATATATATATATATATATATATATATATACATGGGTAGTAGCATAATGACTTGTATATATTTAGTTAACGTATAATATTGAGTATTATTGTAATTTATTGATGGTCCCAATTTCATAGCTTTTTATTTCAATTTCTTCATTTCTGAAATTAATAATTTGATTTCTAAGAATATTAATAAAAATTGATTCTGCGAATCTGAGTTTGCTTTAAAAATTGTTCATGTATAAAATACGTGTTTTGTCGATTGCGAATTCGTGATTATTAGTTTTTACGTGGTATGATAATTAAATTTATAATTTGTTTTTTTGCTATTATACGTGGAACAATCCCATTACCAATTGTTTATAATTCAATTATTAAAAAAGCTTTATATAATAACAGTTCTAAAAACGCTTCAAACGGATAAAACATTTTTACATACCTCAGTGTGAATATAGCCGGTATCGTAATAAACCATATCCCGAATAAAACTATTTCAACGTCTGAGATTAAACCAAAATTACTAGTGAAATACATTGACGATCTTTTTGTCATCGTCAAGAGACAAGAAACCGAATTATTACTCGAACAATTAAACTCAACTAACAATAGAATAAAATTCACTATAGAAACGCACGGAAATAAATATACTTAATTTTTTAGATATGACGATAATCAGTGAAAATAAGCTTTATACCATTCGGTATTCTAAAACTAATGCGTCCAATACCATCCTAAATTTCTTCTCAAACCACACTCCTTTTATGATTCGTAATGTTGCGAACAATTTAATTTCTAAAGCTATCCAATTAACGGACAAAATGTTTTTAAGTAACGTCAAAATCAATATGGAAAATATTTTAACAAATACTCTTTTTCCTGATAAACTAATTAAAAAATTATGGTTTGAAAACCACACTAAATTACTAGCACCGATCATTATATATGACCAAATTTTATCTAGAACTAACATAATTAAACCAGTTGTAATTCATCAGGATAATGATAAAATAATAAAATCTTCACAAACTAACAACGTCAAACAATATTTCCGAAAATGTTCAATAACAAAAAACTGACAATAAACAATCAACCAGATACTTCTGAACAAAATATTAACACAAACTTAAAGAGAGTCACTTATGTACACACATTAACGTATAAAATGGTAAATGTTTTAAAACAATTTGATGTGAATGAACTCATTTACACTTTTAAACCTAATATCATATTAGAAAACTATTAACGAAACTGAAAGACAATATTGTTGTAGACAATATTACAAATGTGCGAAAAATCATATATTGGCTATACCAAAACCAATATTAAAACCAGAATGTACAATCATAAACAAACATGGAAAGCGAAATCAAAAAATACTACAGCATTAACATGCCACGTAAAATCAATTAATCATGAATTTGCATTCGACAAAACATGAATTTTATAGATGAACAATTTTAAAAGCAAACTCAGATTCACAGAATCAATTTTTATTAATATTCTTAGAGATCAAATAATTAATTTCAGAAATGAAGGAATTGAAATAGGAAGCTATTACATTGAGACCATCAATAAATTACAACAATTCTCAATATTATACGTTAACTAAATATATACAAGTCATAACCTCACTTATTTTTCCGCCAGTTTGTAACGGACAACGTGTAGAAAAACACAAATATTTTATATATTAACAACGAACTTTGTACGGAAAATAAGGATATTGTAAAAAAAGCGTATGAGTACAAGGTATGTAAAAATGTTTATATCCGTTTAAGAGTTTTTAGGTCTGATATTGTATAAATCTTTTTAATAATTGAATTATAACCAATATATTGATTGATTTGTATATTTGGATGAATATGGCAGTATAACTGCCGAAAGCTACCTATTTTAAAGTATAATAACTTGCAAAACAGTGGCCGTGAAGGAGTTTTTATTACCCATTAAATTAAAATTATTCAATTTCTCACTTTTGGCCAGTCATTGTATTTTATTTATAGTATTGAGTCTCATTACTTTATTTATAACTCAATATTGTTATTACTATAAATTTTAATTTCTGTCAAATTATTTTGTTATTAACCTAAGTCTATAATTAATAATTCATAAAGTTTAGGTACAAATAAATATGAAACCATATTAGTGTACTAATTGTGCACTTACCTTTTAATCTTAACTTTTTTGAAACTGTAACATGCATACATCATATCAAGACAATATTGCAACCTTAATGTTCGTCACTTAATCATTTGACACGGTATTGAATTAAGTAAATGTTACACCGTTCGAAAATATTTACTCTTCAACGTGGACATGAAACGAAAAGTCTGACCAGCATGAGGAATGAAATCGTGACATTGTCGGTTAATCTCAGATACGAGTTGTCATGGAAATGCACGCAAAGAATTTATTTTTAATGGCATGTCATAAAAATGTAGTTGTCCAGGTAACATATTTGGCTTCTGTTTGTGTCAATTATTTGATAATTATTTTTAAATGACAGTTCGGCTCGTCTGTGGCCGCACTGACGTGGAAAGTCCATACCTACTGACGTGATTTGTTATCTGATTGTCTGGAAACTTGACCAACCTCCCTGGCAACTGTAATGATTTTAATACACAGGTGGCATTTTGAAATCCCACATGACTTTCATATAAATATCGTTAATAATTTCGAAATATCTGATAAGGTAAATGGTTTATAAGACGTCGATATAACACTATGTTCATACCTTTAAACTTTATGCAAACTCTTTTCGTGATTTTTGGAGCAGAGAAAGAATTTAAAATATTTTATGTAAAAACAGCTTGTCATTATGTATACTAATTATGTGACGTAAAATACGTCATATCACCAAATAAAAGTTTTTTATATTTTATAAGGACTTTCGCTGGACTTGGTACTGTAGCGCAAAGGAATGCTTCCCATTTAATTCATTTAAAATACAAAATTTCGTCTACTAAACGAAAATATTTAAAATAATACTATGGAATTTCCAGAATCTAACCTGAAGCCGTGGTGTTGCCAAAGTTCGTGCCTATAAACAAAGCTGGAGGATTAAGGCTGGACAGCCACCAGAGGACGATGACCTGTGAAAACGTCGCCAGGGTTACTACGGGGAAGAGAGGAGAAGGAAAGATAAGAAATACGTCTAGATAACACAATTAAATTCATATTCTGGAAGAAGATATAGAGCCACTGAAAGAGAAGAAGAGGGTCCCAGTAAGGTATCTAAAACAAACCATAAGCCCACCAGAAATTCTCCTACCTTAGCCAAAGTTCTTGGCTGAGCCATTATCATCTTAGTGAAAGAGAAAAACTTGTCTTCCTCGACGCTGCACAGTGCAACTCTACTTTATTCCGCCTTCCCAGATTACATCCACCAGTGAAGGACCCATATACTGACGTATGCTAAGGCACCGACGTATCAGAAATCGCCCAGTCCCTACTCAAGAATCCAAGTCGTCGAGCTCAGAACAAAACAGGTTCGTTGTTTGGCTCAACTTAATAAGCAAGGTATCTGCTACCCGTTGTTTCTCCATCCCACATCCCGAGCAGCAATGATACCGATAGTGAATTTGAATCTCATGAAAATAAATACCCTGAGTTTAACTATTATCATAATTTTCAAATTTTTAAATCACCGTAATTTTCATGTCTTTAGTAGAGGACCCAAGTGAAAATTTGAATCAGAAATTAAATAAATTGTAAAGTTAATTAAATTTGAACATATTTTATTTATTACCCATCCTTTAAACAGCAATGGTACCGTACAAGCTTGAAATAACAGAATATTACACAACCAGGTGATTAAATGCCAATTCATTGTCTAATTTAAGGTTTGATGTACGTTTTAGTATAATAGAAACAATGAATTTTACAAACTTTTTGGTAACTACTGAAAGTATTTGACTTATTTTAAAAGTAATCCAGTTTAAATATTAATACTGTAGACTGAGTTTTTTATTAAAATCGAAATATAATATTTTATTCAAGCCTTAAGAGACCCTTAAGAGAAATGTCTCTGAATATAGTAGATGAAATAGAAACTATTTACACTGACATCTATTTGGATTGAGGAAAATGGGTGTTTAAGATTTTTTATATTGCTATTAACTGCTTGGTATCGTTGAGGTTATTTAGAAATTTATTTTAACTTTCATGAAGAATAAAGACTTTTTATGCCCAGACAATATCCTTTTATAAGACATTACGGTAACCAAAATTGTAATTTGATGCATCAAAAATGTAAGATACATGATTCAGTTCGCAAAATACAGATTTTCCTGAAAATTAAAATTAGAGAGTGAACTGGAGTGTTGTGAACTGAAACAAATCTTAACTCTGTTGTTAATAATATACTGAAGATTAAAAAATGACTGAAAAGTGAAATGAGTACAGATATCTTGGCCAGTCGATGACGAATTGCGAAAATAACTTATGAAGTACGTTTCTATTTTCGCAAAGTATTCTAGCATCTTTTGCGTACTTGTGAAGTTATTAAACAGCTATAATTAATTTTAATGGGTCGAATATAGTTAATTCTGTATGTTAAAAATTATTCCGTCGGTAATTACTCATTTCTCTTCGTTTTATCATACCGTACAAGTTAAAATACGAGAACACGGACACAATTATGAAGCAATTATTTTTAAATGGAAATAAGTTCAATGAAATGAACGAGCGTTAAAGCGAGGAAAGAAAATTTTTACGACTCGTTGTGATTTCGTCGCATCGTTAATTTTTTATTGGAAACGTATTCCGTTATTGTCTTTCAGCTTATTGTTTTTAATAAAAACTGATTGCGTTGTTATTTGAATCTTTAATAATAATAGCCGCATTAACTTTTATTACAAATAATGGAATTGTAAATTAATTATTAAAATAATTCTGTGCGGCCCGTTTAAATACGTGATAGCGAATCAAAATTTTTTTGCCTCTCGTTGAAACGCGACATCGAAAATGTTTGGCTCCTAAAATTTTACGGTAATTACTGGAATGCTATATTGCTCCCGTGGACTCGAATTTCATTTCTGTGAAAGCGATTTTAGCTGTAGTAGAAATCTGAGCGTGGCTGCACGCACGCACACACACACAGGTAGGTAGTCTACAAATAATGGAAGTGCCCGTATATCAATGCGCTACTCCGCTCATAAATTTCGTGCCCGTGTTTTACTCTATAAAATTGTGAGTTACGCCCCTCCTGTGACTAGCATGGCAGAACTGCGAAACCCATTTCCTCGCAAGAGCCAAGTAATAAAATATTATCCACCTTTCGGAAACATCAGTCCTTGGCGTTCGTCGGTGGAAACGTTAGTGCAGCTACTTTTATTTCAGAAGAGTCCTAGGCTAACACTTCCACTTATAATAATAGAAAATGCCTTATATCCCAACAAGAATTGTTTAAAAATTATACAGATTGTTGATATTTCCTAAGTGCAGAATGTTCATGGATGTAAATATATAAATGAAATATCCCTAAATAATCAGAAATACTTCATAGTCAGGGAAATCAGGAATGGAATACTTAATTTAGAATAAAAGAAAGATTGCATCTCTCCCTTTTTTAAATTTTCCGTCCAGCATGAGGTAAACGATATTCGGGGATTTGTTGTCATTACATCAAATATGAAGAAAAAAATTACAATAATTAATTCTTTTCGGGTATTTATTGAGAGGATTCAAAATTAAAACATTTAAATTTAAAAGAAAATTAACTACAAGGAACATTTATTTTCAAATCTTCTCAAACTTCACAATAAACCTTAATTTAATAAAATATTCAAATAACAATGAGACTATTGTTAACAGGGCTGACACGTTGTTCCGTTAGAAATAGATGAAAGGCTGATTAAAATTAAATATAAAATAAATTACATTTAAATGAAAATTCAGTCTCGCAGCTTCAATACTATAGGAAAATCTTTACAAATGATTTAAAATTTACTCCGTTCAAAACAAAAATTGTTTTTTATGATAATTTAATTGGTAACGATACCCCAATTTTGTTCTAACAACATTTTTCAGTACCAGCTACCACTGTCACAGCTAAAGGCACCTTGTTGGAAATTTACAGCTAAATTATTACAATATGACATTTTATGATTTAAAATTCAGTTATCATCATTTTTAGTGATATGAATTTAAACATTTCAAAGGAGTCACTGATTACGTAATCTAACATAGCCCTTTTATTTTAAAGTTTATAGGACGAGCATCGAATTTATGCACCGCAACAACACTAGCTTTTAAAATGACATCATCAGTCCAATGCACTGTCCTAATTAGTGTTCTGGTTCTCTCTGGAACAGGAGACAAACGTGTTTTCGTCCCATGTTAATATTTACCAACAGTTCTTTTTCTCTGTGACTATACGTGCTGGTCACCTGATGCCTACCGCCGCCTTCTACGAACAGTACTGTTTCTGATTCCACAACTAATAACAGATCCACCAATCAGCGCACAATATTAGCAGAGACCTGTGTACTTACCTGATTTAACTATACACGTTCTGGAATGTTCAAGGAGCTTTTATCTCATTTTAACGGCGACTGAGCAGCTACTGTTCAACACACTCGCCGTCCAACAATACTAAAGTTATTTTGTCGGGATCAATATTCCGCCCCGTATAGGAGTATATTTGTAATAGCACAAAATAATATATGTTTAATAAAATTCTCTTTCTCTCATAAGTCTTTATCAAGTCACTTTAATACTCAGAATTATAATTAAATTAATACATTATGAATGCCTACGTGGTGGGTGTCAAACTTCATTAAAATTAAAGAGACTTTAATAGTTGCTATAAAAATATATTGCGTACTCAATAATTACGCGTCACAGAAGTTACGTTTCACGTTATCATTGAAAAACAATACCTTTTTCTGTGCTGAAAAAAATTAAGCTTCAGAAATTTATCAAATCCTCATAAAAGGATATATTAATAGAATTATGGTTAATCCTCCCGGAGGTCGATTCGTGTGCTCTCCACTATTCGAGAGTGGCAGCAGAACACAATTAAAATTAATTATCGAGCCTCCTCTACGCACGGTTTCAGTGTGTAAAACTGTACAGGTGAAAATCGGAAAAAGGGAAAACTAGAGGCATATGAAATAAGTTTTATTATTTTTCAATCAAAAATTTAATGAAACCAAAATATAGGTCTCTATTCACCGATGAACTTATTAGGATTGCTTACTAAAAGTGTTATCTTCATACAGTTAATTATGAAGCATTGGCCAATACCGAATATAACACAGATTGATTTATTATATACCATCTGAGTGCTCGACGATGCTCGGAATGCCATTTATATTAACCCGCTACAGTATTTAATTCGACAGTAATCTCTTTGTCAACACGTGATGAAATCATCAGTGATAGGGTCACATTTTTGAAAATTTACCCTTACACATCCTTCACATTATGAGTCCTGAATTTCGTTGTAACGACCACGATGACTCAGGTTTCGATATACTGGTCTTTAAATAAGTACTGTAATTTACAATGTCTTAAAGAAAGTATAATACCGAGAGAGGCACTTTCAATCTCACTGATACGGAAAAATATTTTTTCGCATGCAGATATTTGCCACCCCAGGGTTGGCAGTAGTACAATGCAATATTTGCTAGCTTCTGATCGTAAGGAACACGTGTACAAACTTTTCTCCAACTTGCTTCACGTGTTTAGATTTGTATGCGGCATATACATAGACAAAAATACACTTAACAATCCATTTATATATAAGGGGATGATACCTGAACCATCTCTTCGGTGTGATTACCGTGAAATTATGTTTATACCTACATTTCTACGCTTGACAGACTATGTGAGGGCATAATCTAACCATTTACAACATTTATATATTATTAGGCTAGGACCTTTATTGACCTGAAAGAGAGGAAGGAGGGCACTTAAGTCTTCAAAAGATTGACAGGGAACTTTTCTGGGGTGATCTGCGCTAAACACCAAAATTTCATGATAATCGGTTGAATGGTGTAGAAACAATTGCTTCCAAACTTTATAACTCGTAGTTGGTCTGGATCAGGGCCTGCTTTGACGTAGAATTTCTTTGAATTTATAAATTTTTATATTCATATATTCTTAGCTCTGCAAGATAACAAAATGTACATACACGAACATTTAAGTTAAAGTCTGTTTAATTGCATTGTATTTATTATTACTACAGGCACTTGCCCGGTGACAGTTTGTTGATAAAATTTAAGTACAACGATAAATTGTTGATTAAATCAAAGAACAAAGAAAAATTACAGAAAAAAATTAAAAATACTATTTTAAAATATATCACGTACTTTTTTTACGAAACAAGCACCTAACGTTTCAGTGTTTTTAACTTCATTTTGAAAACATTTGTATTCTTAGGGAAAGTCTCTAGTATCTTAACAGGCCAAGCATTACAGTCCCTTATCACCCAATTTCCGAAGGATTATTTGCCCACATCCGTTCTTTGGTCCCTTTCCTTTATTTTGTAATTATGGTGGTTTTTAGAGAAAAATTCAGGTATATCTAACCACTCCCTTATTTTTGACCAGGCCGGTTCGACACCAAGTCTAGCCTTTTTCCTCCTATCACCGTGTGGTTCCTATTTAGTTTTGTCCCCATATGAAGCCCCAGACCGTTTCTGAATTTTATCCAGTGCATTGATGTGCTCCGCTCTGTAAGGATCCCAACCTGCTGCCTTGTATGCTATCACAGGTCTAACTAGGAAAGTGTCAGCAGCTGCCTTGGTCTTTCTTGTACTTTTCTTCAATATCCTATTTATGAAGTGTAACGACCTCCATCCCTTCCGCGCTACTAAGTTTACGTGTTCGCCCCAGTTTAATTTCTTATTAAAAGTTACACCTAGATATTTAGACGTTTCAACAAGCAGCACTTTTTCGTTTCCTATTTTATATTTCCCGGAGATGACCATTTTCTTTTTCGTAAAAAAGTTGTTTTTCTGTTTGATGGATTTATTCTCACCTTATTAATTTCTGTACATTGATATAGCTCATCTAAATCTGCTTGAAGAGCGATTTCATCATCTATATTCTCTATAATTTTGTACATTATTCAGTCGTCCGCGAACAATTTAATTTTAGAGTCTATTCCCGTCGACAGGTCATTCACAAAAGCCAATAACATTATTGGTCCGATTACACTTCCCTGCGGTACACCGGATGTAATATATATAGGATCGGGTAGCTCTTCATTTACCCGGGCTCTAAGTACGCGATTGCTGAAAAATTCCCTAAACCATTCAATTAAGCGATTATCTACTCCCGATTCGTTAAGTATAGCTAACAAAATACTGTGTGGTATTACATACCTAAAATATTAATTGCAATTCGTTTAGCCGTCACCTGCCCTATTCTAGACAAACTTTTAATAGACAACCACATCAGTTTTATTTATTTGCGTAGATAAACGTTTCATTTGTATGTGTTTTATAAATGTAATAAAACAATAATAGTTTTATTTTTGAATAATTTTTTTTATTCACTATTAGTCATGCATATCCGCCCTAATGATACTTTTGAATGTGCTTCAAAAGAATCAGGAATCCCTTATGCAATATTTTCTTGTCACATTGAAAATGACGTTTGAATTAGTAAGTAACGCGTCTACGGCCCAGTGGATATACTGCGACCACTACTTGCCGTGTCCATATTCAGTTTAAGCATCAAATATTTCTCTTTTCATGGTCATAAGTGGATATTATGTTTGTGGCTTTTTATAACAATTTTTCGTTTTTATGTTTGTGAACAATGGTGAAAAATAAGTAAAAAAATATTTTCAACTCGAATAATCCTCAAGATGTAGATGCAGTTTGTCGTGGATGTCGTAGATAAATTGTGTTACTTATAAGGTGGCCAATGGTAATTTTTATCATGAATTGAATGTGGGTGAAATAAATTCGAGACATACAAATTGGTAATGGCATTGATGTTTTCATTCTATGTATACCCTATTAAAATTAGTTCCCCAGAGCGTATAAAGTCACTAATAAACGCTAGATGTAAATGGAAAATCATGTATTTAGTTTTTTCTGAGACGGTCAAGCAATCAATTACTTTCTTTATGTACCGCGTGGATCGGATTGACTGTATTATATTCGCTCTTATAATACTTCAGGAATTACAGACAAACTGAGAGTTCCGTCTGTGAAACGAGTGGCTTACCGTAAGGATCCAGCAAGTGAAGATCACCTTTAGGTTTACAGGAGTCTGAAGTTTTCCACTTGAGTTGACCCCCTACAGCAGCTCCTGTGATATATGTCGGCCTCCGTCAATTGCGTTCACTGAGACACGAGTTTTAAAAAAGAGTTCCGATAGCGGAAAAGGGAAGAGCGGGGGAAGGGAAGGCACCTTGTTATTGTTTCCGCGAATGAAGACGGAGGCGGTCTGCGTGTGGTCGCCGTCTGTCACGACTCTTGCACAGCTGCGGGGGCGGGGGCGGCTGGTGGAATTCCCGCACAGTGCAATAACAGCGCCCCAGCCGCCCCTGTGACTCGTATATCACTCTCACGTGCGAGGGGGGCCGCCAAAGAAGTATCGAGTGATATTAGCCTGACTCACGACCGGAGCGTAACCGATGCTTTTACAAGTAATTCGCTTGTAATTACGCCGGTGCCATGTTATCGCCCGCCGGCGCGGGGTTGCGAGAGGGGGTGGGGGTGAGGTGGGGGCGCCAGAACAATAACGAACGCGGGGGCGAGAAAGTAGGGCGCAGCCCTCGCACCGGATCCGGAAATACTTAGCCAATTTTTGAATTCGAAGGGAAAAACGTATCATGAAAAAATGTCACTTCAAAGCAGCTTCGCAGCTGCAGAAATATAATTGGGTATATGTTCATAAATCATTAAGGAAGCGGATATCACACATGACTTTTTAACGATTTCACTTTTTGTTGAATAAAGAAATAATTAACTACTGACATCTATTTTCTATGCTGAATATAGGAGAAGTCAGTGACACCCTACTATTTTTAATTGATATTACTGGGGTTAGTAAATAGGGGAGCATACTTTGTAACTGGTCAAGGAAGAAGCCCTAGCGCCACCCTGACCAAGTTCTGACTGCACCCTGTGAATTACATCTATGACTATTGTTTTTTCTGAATTTCGACAGAAGACATACAAAACTTTTCGCTTTTACCTAAATGGTATATATTTGTAAACTAGGTTTAAATCTACTGGTATTAAGGTTCGGTGAAAAAGCTTAATCTGAGACTAGCGTGCGGAGCAGAACGGAATAGTACTGTATAAGGCAAAACGTAAAGTGTTCCTTAAGAAAAAAATGGCACACTCAACTTATAAGGATGGGTTACAGGATGCTCTACTAAAAAAATAATAAAAAGGATGGGAAAACGGTGAAAATGTTAGCCAAGACTGTGCAGTTGCAAAAAGAAATCTCCTTGCGAAAATAAAAATTAATAAAGCAATCAACCATATGCTAAATTAGTGTAAGTAAGAAAACACAAAACGTGTTAAGGTTTTTTTAACTCAATTTTATTGGACTAATTGTAAATAAAAAATCATCTAATCCCGTTCTGACCCAGGGGGTTACCGGAACGGAAAATTTACAAGTTCAGTTTTAAAAATTTTTCAAAAAGCTAAATTCGTTGTTTTAATTATTTTGATACTATAATAAGTAATATAATAAACTAATGTTTTACACTTTTATAAAGTCATTTTTCGTTTTCCATAGTTTTACGAAATATGTTAAACCATAAGTGTTCTGTTCCGCTCCGATTTCCCCTATACCAACTATCAAACCAGTCACCATATCACTTTAATCGATTCAAGTAGAATAGGTGTCTTGCCTGAACGTGTCATTAAAAAGTCGCAGACGGAATTATTAAAAATTTCTCGTTTCCTATTTTTGCACCATCTTTCCATCATTAATTACCTAACCGTGTAGATTCTCTGAATATAGTAGTGTGTTATATATTTTATTCATTTAAGATGGCCTGGATATTCAAACCGCTAAGCTCATAGGTATTCACCTAAGAGACAACGGGATTTTTCTTTCCTTTATACTAATATTGGTTTTCACTTTAAGGTTATCCAGTCCTACTGTGTTGTAATGTCAAAATCCACAGAACTTTGGTAATAATCTATTGGAGTCTTAAAAGTCAAAAAATTATGTAAAGTGATATTTCAGTAACTTTTACTGAAAGTAACGCGAATGAATAAAACAATAACGAATATTACATCAACAGGTTCCACGGCTTAACCTTCTATACCTGGGAGTCCAGTTCACGAGATCGGACGGACTTTGAGATGGTCAAGTTTCACAAATAACGAGGGCATTCTATCCATCATTTTTGTGCGATGTATTCATAGACGGAATGGTCAGTCGCATACATTGGAGAGTAGTTACTTGAAAATCGACTTTCAGGCCTGTATTTCAAAGAAGTTTGATATTCAAGGACAAATTATTTATTAAAATTGATACATATTTAAGAATATGAGTGCTTAAATCTATCGTACTACAGAAACGAAATATTTTCTCCGTTAACCAAAAACGAAACATACAATCATTTAATGAGACATGTCCATTTTTTTTATTCAGATATTTACAATCTGTTCAAAATAACATATCCTATTGTGGGGCAAAACCTGGCCACACAATAATAATAACAGAATAATTTGGTGCAATTTTTTGCTTTTGAATAGTGCAACTTAAAGATCGCATGACCTCAGAACTGGCTATCCAAAGCTCTCTCTCTCTCTCTCTCTCGATCAACGGGAGATTAAAAACACAGTCATATTGAGGGAAAGAAACAACATTTAAATGACAATTCTTAGGCACAGATTGGACCTCGACCATTACGAGGTATTAATTTCATCACTTCCTCAATTATTGCAACTGCTGCTTTCGGAAATAGCTGGCATGGAGAGGACCCATCTGGTAGACATCGCCCTTTTCCGGAGTGGCAATATTTTCTACTTTTCCTGTTAATATCACTGACAACCTCTCTCTGCTGTGGCTCTGCTGTAACATGTGAATTTACAGCCCAGATAGGATCTATACGAGCAGGATTGTAGCTTGCGAGTCGCGACCTGTTGGGCAAGATTCTCGCCACGACACAGACAGGCATTGTCGTGTGGATGACGAAAGCGGAAGCATACGAGCAGTCCAGGCTAGAATTTGCTTGTAGACGGAGGTTCTGTGGTCCGCGAATCCTCGCGGCCACATGATAATCAACGGATATCGAATCAACTCCAGATTTAGGTGGTGATACGCCGGGAAGCATTTAAAGTCTTCGTTAAGTGTTCAATTAAGTTACGTCAACGAATTTTCAGAGTTGTTAGTGGAGAATGAATGAGTTGAAGATTACCAACTTCGTGCTCTGATTAAAATTTAAACTATTAAATTGATCTTTTGGTGTTTTTATGATCAAATAATACCTGGTGCCCTACAAATTCCTAAAAGTTGAGCCAGGTCGGAAACTCCAGATCTGCTACATTATGTTTTTAGGAGGTGTATGTTCTGGGGTCGAAGACCTTGGGCATACGGTGAGAGTTGCCCGCTGATCCCATTGGATCAGATGGCCAAATGCTTCCTAAAACTGGTGGAGACAAGGAGATGGTATTGCTGCGACCCCGCTTGGCTTGAGAATAGTACCTAATAGCCCGACCTACCTGATGCATATTTAGGAGGGTTTTCCTTGCGTCCCTTTTAGGTGGAAAACCAAATATTATCCTTAAAATACAACCCAATGACTTACTCAACCCTTGGCTACCTTACTCTACCTTCCACATTCCCCCTTTTTAATTCCCTTCTTATGCTATTAAAGGAGAGCTGCCTGTTTCAGGATCATCCAAAAATAAACTCAACTGATCCTCCGTGACCTTACAGACCCCTTCATTCTTCTCTCCGAGTATTTATATAATTCCTGGCTACTTGTTTCTCTCAGCTAGTTGTGGTTCTGTTTCTCCCGCTCAAAAAAAAACTTTTTGTCCATTCAAACCGCTCTTCAGTCCCTTTTAATGTGTGAGAGGCAACCAGTAGCCTTACCGATTTTCAAGGTCATATATGTGTCGTCGATCAATACCTCAAACCCGCAGCTGCGCCACTTCAATCACCCATATAAATTAATAACTTTCTCGCAACCCTTGGCTACCTTGCTCTACCTTCCACATCCCGCCTTTCAATTCCCTTCCTATGCTATTAAAGGGGAGTTTCCTGATTCAGGATCACCCTCATGTAGCCTGTTAACCTCCCCCCCAAATAACCACCACCAAAAAAGGCAATATTTGAATGCATTGCAAACGTGCATTACAACCTGTGCTACAGTTAATCACCGTTTAAGGTTCATTTAATTTTTTTTATATAATTTCACTTATTTGCATTTGGTGATGTGCGGAAAAATAAATTACTTCAACTATACTTCAAAATCCATAAATAAGATGGTTCTTTAATAGAAAATATGTTTCTAATGTAAATATTTGGAAATAAATAGTTGTATAGAGGGATGAAATACTAAATAAACCCAGTCATGACATAAAAATAACACGACTGCTGAAAATAACTGTTTACAAAAAATACTGAAAACCACACATATTCAGTTCTGTTGGTTTATGGCAGACAACGGGAAGGTAGTTATAGTATTAATTACTTTGCAAATAAATTCTAACGGGGAGAGGTTTGAGCAGAGCCGGACGCTATAGGCGACGCGCGGACAGCATTGCATTATCTGCTGCAGGAAACCGTAATAATCGTTGAGTGTTCCCCTCATAGCTGTATAATGCGAGGACTATCGGTCACTTGATTATGTTACGCTCCCCTCGTACACACGTGCGTGTCCAGAGGCCTTCAGAATCGGCGAATCATTTAGCGATCTCAATAGAAAAAAAACACAGCCATGTTTAAAAACCTGAGATCAGACGATTTTCTGAAATTGTTTACGTGGAAATACAAGATAGAGTATTCAAAGGGTTTATTATTGGTTTAAATGGTGATAAAACGTGCTGTAAAAGTAGTTCTCAAACGGTTTGGTCCCCGACACCCTTAATATATCACAAACTTTCACACGTCAAAAAATTCGTCTACTGAACGCATTTGAAGTTTACGAAAAGACTCTTTAAAAATATAAAAATAAATGAGAACCGTATTTTAATTTCACAAACAATTTATTGAAGAGGCATAATTACAATTATTCAATTGTAATTCTTATGCTATACAAAATCTGTATAATATACATTTTGTATCAGAACTGATCGTAAACAAAATCCAATTATGCTGTGATACTTTTGACTGGGCTGAAAGAATGTAATGTAATATTTTCGCAGCGCCCCTATAATAACAACCGCGACGCCTGTTCTATAATCGCAGATGTTATTTTATTTCTAGATTTGGGATTATACTTTTTTTAAGTAACAAACCTCGTGAAAATAATTTAATGAAATGTGAAGGTCATTTTCTTGTACTGTCGTTGTCGTTGTGGTATACAGTCCTACGACTGTACTGATGCAACCCTCCATGCTAACCCATCTTGCGCAAGCCTTTTCATATCCGCATAAATAGCTCATCTTACATCCTCCCTAATATTCTTAGAGTATTCCATCCGTGGCCTCCCTCTTCTGTTCTTACCCCACACACTTCCCTCTAATGATAATTTTACAAGACCCTCATGTCTTAAAACGTGGCCTATTAATCTGTCCCTTCTCTTGGTCAACGTCCTCCATATTGTTCGCTCTTCCGCTATTGTGTTTATTACTTCCTCGTTAGTTACTCTATCCACTCATCAGATTTTCAGCATTTTCCTATAGCACCACATTTTGAAAATACTATTTATTTTCTTTCCGCAACTCCTACAGACCACGTTTCGCACCCATATAACACTACGCTCCTTACCAACATTGTTAGCAAAGATTTACTAATATTTATACTTATATTAGCCGTAAGTAAATTTCCATTTTTTGCGAAAGCTTTCCTTGCCTGTGCTATCCTACTCTTTAGGCGTACTATACTTCTACCATTCCTAGTTATTTTGCTGCATAAGTAGCAGAATTCCTCGACTTCCTTCAAAATATTCCTTCCCAATCTAACACCCTTTGTTATTCCACTGTTTCCCATACTACACTCCATTACCTTGGATTTCTCTCTGTTAATACTTATGTCGATGACGATCATGCCATTTAATATGCTAGTTTTATTTTTGTCTTCCCTAATACTACTATATCATCGGCAAACCGTTTTTATTTCTTTTCGTTGCATTATAATTCATTTTCCATATTCTTTTTTAATTTTCTTCATCACCATACATACCTTATGGAAATAAATACCAATCTCAAGAAAAGAAATTATTACGAAAACCGATTTTTGTATTTAACCTTTATTTTAGTAACGTCCGGATAAGAGAGATCAGGAAAAATTTGCGGAAATACTGAATGAGATACATTGAAACGACTACGTAGGACTTTTATAATTTTATAATGACAAAAAGGAATGGCCGTTCATTGAACTGTTATATCCTGCTGATGAATGTACAACATTAAGTAAAATTAGGAAAATATTAGGCAGACGTTATAAGATACTGTAAGTTACCGCATAATAGAATATAGAAGCCTCGATTGTGTTAAAAACTACGTGAAAACCTAGAGTAGCAGTTACTACGAATTGTTCACAATTCTGTACTCCAACATAATGTAATTTGATAATTTTGATCATATTAATTATATTCATATGGCTCCTTGGATATTAACTAATAATCTGAAACATAATCATAAAATGGCTTGAAAAATCTCTTAATGAAATCATGATACGTTTACCATTACGTCTGTGTGAACTGCATTGTGGGTTATCAGCCACGTAGAGCAGTTCCCTCCGTGATTTTTGATTTTGTCATTGTCCATCAAATGGAAGACCCCCTTGTGCTAAGTCATTGCACATTAATTAACTCAGAGTATTATTCCACATGCGGAAGCCGTGTCCCCCTTCGGCTTCTGTAATGAACCTCGTGCAAATTCGATGTTAATTGCCGTCAAACACATTCTCAGCAGCAGCAAAATGTTTTGCTTTAGGGTTAAATTTGAATTATGTTCCGCCATTAACTAGCTAGAATACACATTTAATTAAAAATTGATTACAGTTTGGTTAAATGGATTATGAAAAAATTAATTTGCATAGGAACAGAGGCTTAGATCGTAGTTGGATGCATATAAACCAATATTTTCAAACTGAACCACAAGGTTTATATCAATTGAAATTATATATATAAAGCCGACGTTCCGAAATTAATCTAGAGCAATTTATTACAAACCACTTGAAGTTTAATTTGCGTATCTATTGAGTAATATAAAATTATGTTAGTAGAATCATATTATTTGTTACACTTCATTGTCATAAACGAATAAAGAAATATGTAGGATTCAGTAATTTGTAATAATAAAAATAATGTTTTATAATTTTTACTTCACTATATTTTTCCCAATAAAAATATACAATGATTACCTTTACTTTTTACGCGATTAGTATTACTATATATTTAGTTTGTTTTACTAAACAAATTAACTTATTTATTGTTCTTCTTCCAGCCATAGTTTTGTTCTTTAAATTTGTGTAGTAGAAGAAACTAAATTTTAAGAAAGATGAAATATTTAAATAATTGGATGGAAAAAAGAAGACGGAATCGAACCCTGGATATCCTTCGGAATGTACCTAAACTGCTAGCATGACTAAAAATTAAAATGTTTCTGAATAATGCAAAGAAGAGATGAACCATCTTCGGAATGAAACTGTTAATCTCTAGACGTCAGGCTGCGTTTTGATGGTTGAAAGTAAAATATTAAGACAGACAAAATTTATGAATAGGAGATATTGAAGGACATAATTTTAAGGGGAATCATGGAACAGTTAATACTGTATTATTATAATTTCATTCTCAGTAAAATTGTCAACGGTGTTAAAAAAAATTTAATTCTCTTTAATATCATTTCTAAAATTGATGTCAAATGTATTGATTGGTAGTCGTAATAGTATATTTGATTACAAAGTAAACCATGTAGAGTTGGTAATATCGAAAGGTAAAGTAAATTTGGAAATCGTGGAGCAAAGTCTTAACCATGAAATCCCGCCCCCAATACGATATTGGAGCATGTACTACATGTACATTCTGTATGTTCGATTAAAAATGCACACGTAAACAAAACGTTAATAAT
This sequence comes from Eucriotettix oculatus, assembly GCA_034510155.1. Taxonomy (NCBI): domain Eukaryota; kingdom Metazoa; phylum Arthropoda; class Insecta; order Orthoptera; family Tetrigidae; genus Eucriotettix; species Eucriotettix oculatus. The sequence continues at coordinate 47,264,424 of CM067376.1, read as the reverse complement.
TATGAAATTTCCTCACGTTTCCGGAAAAATGGTGAAGGCTCACTTTTCTTAGAAGACGTCACCAGAAACCGCGTCTCAAATAATGGTCATTTCATAACTCACGTATTTACTCCATTTACTTATCATAATTGCAAGTCTTTTTAAAAATCACTGAGTGGAACAGGAAAAGAACAAATTTGTCATTATTATTTAAATATAACATTAGTATCCTATTAACTTCGCTCTTGCACCTCATAATTACCATCTTTTTCCCAAAATTACTCAAAAAACCGTACGAAATTGTGAATACCGACAATTAAGCATCAAAAAATGGTTATAATATTAATTAGTTATCCAATTAGATTATAAGAACCCTTTTCAAACAATTAAGCTAATTTGTTTTGCAATTATAATTACCAATTATTTGAATGATAAAATGTTTAAAAATTATGTCAAAACTTAAGTTTGGATAGAAGGAAACTCAGCTACTAAATTTGAAGTATTGGAATTGATTTAAAAATTTTATAGAATGAAGGAAAATATTTTACTAAATTTAAAATATTTGGATAAGAAATACTTCAATTATCTTGAAAACTGTATGTGGAATGAAGAAAAGTCAATTACTAAATTTCGAGTATATTTTTAATTTTATTTCAAAGCTATATAAAACGAAGAAAAATCTATGAGCAAACAATAAACATCTGAATGATAACACCTTTAAGTTCCTGTATCACAAATATTGTTAATTAAATATTATGATAAAATGTTCGCTTTAATATTTGCAACGTTACCGTTATTAATGTGCTAGACTTGTTCGAGGTGGGGAGGGGCCAGTTCAGGTGAATTATACGTTTTGTGATCAGTATTCCCCTGTAGCCGTAGATGTAATTGGTTTTTGATATAACAAATTTCCGAACAGGGTCGATATTTTTCATCCATTATATACGTATGTTTCCTTGAATCATGCCTAAATTTCAATGAAGAATGTATGCTGTGTGATGGATAGTCGACTCGGTTAGTCCAGGGGTATGTCGCGGGAACGTTTCTCGTGCAGGTAAAGATATTTCTATCCTCATATATTATTCAATTTCATATCCTGTTTGGGTATTCAAAACATTTAACACTATTTTATCTCAGCTTTATAGGTTCCGCAACCAAAACCTAAAACGTGCAGTATTAAACGATTATTATTGTACTGAATTCATAATATAAAATATATAAATACATTGATGATTAAGAAAACCGTACCCATACATTGGCAAAATCGCCGACGCTCACGTTCATGCGAACACGTGACTTCAAAGTGAAGCGTCAACTCTGAATGTAAATGAGTCTTTTCTCCGTTGCTTTTCAATTTCTTTCATCATTTAATGTGTTCAAAACTTGTAGAGAGGACATTTTCAGTATTTTAAGTGCACTTTTCGGTACTCATGACGTACCACAGCACTCTTTCTATTCATAGAAGTGCCATTTAATGTTCGCCCAGGTATACAAATTGCAAATTAAAATGGAATGCTAACGGTGTTACTGATATAATTACTAAATAACTGGATAGTAACGGCAGTCCTTTACAGGTAAAGTGTTTTAGACAGCATTATTATCTGCGGTTCTTTGTCTGAAGAAGAAAAGGCTTAATGAGAAATTAATATCGATACATTTAAGTATGAGAGAAACGTGGTTGGCAGATTATTTACAGTTTCTCAATTCTTACTGTGATCATTTGAATTACTGCGTTAAAATGAATGAAATTTCAATTTTCCTTAAATCTTTATAAATGTAGCTAGAAAATAATTGTGTTTCGTTGTGAAAATAGTTATCCATTCTAATTCTCTCTTGGACAAATTGATAGAGACTTGGGTCAAACAATTCATAAAACTTCGGATGTCAAGGGGGTGATTTACGTCCGCTAAACTGTTATTTTTAAAGCTTGGGCCTTCCAACCAGGGCCAGAGATTAACGTATCTGACTTCACGTGGCAAAAGAACGATAGAAACTCGTCAATCCTACTTCGTAATATTTTTGAATATGTCCGTTACAAGATTTAATATCTAATACAGACAGTACAGTTCCGTAACAGTTAAATTAGCACAATAGAAAAACACTGTTTCCTTCTCGTTCCGTGGACTTAATCAGGGGAGATAAAACTTTTCGCTCTTGATATTTAAGTAAATGTTTCTTATCGCCTCATGAGATCCATGGAACTATGAGAAAACGTGTTTATGTGATGTATTACTTTAATTTTCAAGTATTTATAACCTTGTTTCCGATCGTGGGACCAATTTGATTGCTCAAAGGTAACTCAAAAATTGAGTTGTCTATCATTTAAAACGCCAGAAGTGATTTCCAGTTGAAGGTGAAATTATTAAGCAATTAAATTATAATTATTATGAATGAAAAATCCGTGTATAATTTTATGTACTTGAATTCAAGTTGAATATTATATGTTTTGAGAACTTACTGCTTTTTCTAAATTTCCTACTGCCTGCTTTCTAAGTCCCACGTTTTTTTTATCCAGGAAAGATGTTAGCAGGTTCATTTAGGGAATATTTTAGTTTTGTACATACAAGAAGTGTAGGAAATATGGGGGTGTCAGATTTTTTAGAAAAAATTGGGACATGGAAATATAGGTTAGGAAACACTATACAAGTGGTGTTTGATATAAAATGAAAAGGTAGTTATTGAGAAACGTGACAGCGTACCTTGTTGATTTAACCGTAGCGTCGCCTCTCTACCAGCTTCTATGTAAAGCACTTTCTTCAGCGTTGCATCAAATTGATCACCAACTCCTTCGACTGGAGATATCAGAACGATTTCCACTCATATCTCCTTAAACTACATACACCCAAATGACGGGTCTCACAGCATCACCACTGTGAGAAAAATCAAACTTTTCTGTCGATTTTCTTATGACTACGAAATGCCATTTGTTGGGGTAACCGCGGTGTTTTCTAACAGTTCCTCAGTTTCTCAGTTTTCTAGTTTGTTACGCAAGTGTGGTAAATCCCATACGTGTCAAGATACCATCCCAGGAGATTAGACGAATCTTCATGGTTCAACATATTGGCGCCAGGCCCGGCCCTCAATCTTCACTAATTTTTCCTAAAATTTTAAGAAACAGCTATACCGAATATCGGGCTACAGTACTAATCTATATTGTCTGTATTTGGTCATTATTGGAACTTAATCTTAATGTCCTTAAGAATTAAGTATACTCTCAACCCCAATAGAATAGAATCATATGGCTATAGGAACATACCAAGATATGCGAATATATTAATCAAACTGTTTTGGTTACAGCAAATTTGTAATTAGGCTGCAGCCAGACACGAAATTCTGCTGTAGAAAGAATTATTTTATAAACTGGTCAGTAATAATATCATTACATCTGAAATTTGCAGCATTGTGGTTATCAAACCTGATGAACATTAACATCATTAACATGATTCTACACTTTTAATTCAGTTTGATGGAGGAAAAAAGCTCAAACTACTTCGGTGATAGATTGCCATCTAATTAACGTTCGTTGCAGAGATAAGTGATTAATATTTACAGATAGTAAATCTAGTTATATATGTTATAATGTATAGTAAAATGCTAAATATTCTTATCTAGCAACAGACGGTTTAGTATATACGTTTTGTGCTCCGTTCTTTTTTTGTTCAGTTTACTACGTTATATATATATATATATATATATAAATTATTTTTAACTGTAGAAAAACACGCGAAGTAGCATATATACAATAAATTCCTATACACATATATTATAAATATAATAGTCCACGGCTTTAGCTTCGTCAAAGAAGCCGCAGTAGAAAGAGTACACTTGAGGTCAAAGTAATCAGTGAATTACTTATACTTAAATAGTATACTTCCAGAAGTTAATCTAATTGATGAATTAAAACTCAATATCATCATCAAAATAAATATCAAGCATAAACGTTTGCGTCCATCCAACCTGTAAGTGTTAATTCAATAGATTCTTAACCTGTTTTATGAACTAGAACTTAACATTTCACACCAAAGGAAGGATGGTGATAACCACGGCAGTTTTCAAATTACATTTGCCTAAGACTAACTTATAAAGCCAAAAGCTTCGATTTTTTAATCATTATCATTTATAAAACTTTTGTTAATTGCATAAGGGAGAATTTTCACTAAACTTGGCTGTGTGTGTATTCTAAATTTTCCTGTTTTTTAATTGCATGCTTTTGACTTCATAATAAAATTACAAATATGTTAAAAACTCAATTTTGAGGTTAGAGATTATTTTTCAGGATGTATGCTAATCGTTTAAACGGTTTGAGATTGCAGAGAGTGATGCATCTCGGTAATTACGAATAGGAATTTAAAAAATAATGAAATTGACGGCTTTTGGAATCATACTGAGTATCTAAAAACGCTAAATCAGAAAAAATTCACAAAGTACCGTTACATATAACTCCGTCTGTTAATACGACTTTCTTAAGTTGTTATAGAACCAGGCGATAGGGAGCTCTGACAACGCGCTCAATACCGCTTAAATTACATTCGTGTCAAATTAAATACTGTACCACATTTAAAAATGTAAGTCCCGGGTATGGCGAGCACCTAGCTTGTACTGATAAATTTATTCCTTTATTTAACTCATTATGTTAATTGAATCTTTCTTGTGCGTGTTATTAGTGACCCCGTGACTAATATCCCTGAAAGCACTTATTTACTGAATACCCTCCTGAACATTATCTGTCGTCCAAATATAAACGTTTAATAACTCTCTACCTTCTGGGCAATAAGACACCTTAATTCTGCATCGTGGAACACGCCTTGGAAACCGACTACACAGGAAAGGTCCAGGTGGGGATGGATCCCTTACAGGATACAGGATATATCTTACCCCCCAAGGTATACAGGGAGGCGGTAGCTAAGGGGAGTAGCTGTGGTCAAGCGTCTCCCTGGGGTCACGGAAACCGTCTCTGCCCGAGCTCAAGGCAGTACCATGGACAATTTATCCATGATAAGTTTTTCGAAAGTATGAACAGACAAACTTATTTTCCAACGATGAACCAGCTGATAACGCACTGCTTCTTCAAAGATACAATTATTTGATTATTATTACTGCACCATAATGTAATCTGTTCTGCTTCACATTCATACAGAAGCGATTACAATTTCACATGAAATGGTCACTCCTCACTGTCTTGATTATGAAACTTCACCAGACTTTTTATCCGGGCCAAGAACTCTTTATTGGGCTGTTATTTAAATAAAAGGCTGCTTGATTTAGTGAGAACAAAAAGTTTCTACGCAGGGACAAGGTCGCGAGTGATTGCAATTTATGACATCATAATACACGTCTGCATGACGTGAATGCTTGGAGAATTATCATTCGTTTATTTCTATAGTGTACGAACATATGAACATAATTCAAGCCCTCTTCGTAAATAGATTACTTTCAAATGTGAATAAGGGAATAAGCTTTTTAAAGGTCTTAAATAAATCAGTCTCTGCTCTTAACTAAAATCCATAAAAATTAAAGTTACTTGCATATTGTTATAGTATTAAGTATGGCTGGGTAATGAAAAAGTTCTTCTGGGAAATTCGCATATCAGATAAAAAAAGATGAAAATCTCTGTTATGTTAAGCGAACAAATTCAGTTGATATACTGCACGTAATGCATGTTGCACCAATACTACTATTGATCTTTGGAACTGATTCAAGGGTCTTCCATTGAATCCTTGATCTGAAAAACAAAATTGCGATGACACTAGGTAAAAATATTTGTGCATACTCGTATCGTATAGAGCGATCAAACGAAAACTACCAAGTTTGATATTTAATAACTATATTTATTACAAGCATCCTCAATTACCCTTTCGTACAACTTTGTGCTGTGTTGTTACTGGCGTAGAATAGGTATGCATGCGATTGGCTGTCGAGGTCATGTGACCTTGGACTTGAATTATGGCGAAAATCTAAAATGTTGAGTTTTGCAGTAGTCGCCGTTTAGACGTCATGGGATGACGTGTTTGTGGGTTCGTGAACATTCGTGACCGCGTGAAAAAGCCACAAAGTTAGGTCGTGGGACGCCATTACGAAGTTAAAGTCTGAATAAGGCGACTTGAATTATTTTACAAGCAGAAAGAAATGTTTTTAAATATTAAACAAGCAGCACAACTTAGTGCCACGTCAAAGTGTAGTTATACATTACTTAACCTCATTCGAAAATAATTTGTTCCTTTCTGGAACTCATCGTTGCTGTTTAATTACACTTTTAAAAAGGATGAAATTTTAGATTGAAATAATAACTTTGTATTATAATGATTCCACTGTTCCTACACTTTAAAATAACCATTATTATAAGCTGTTATAGTACTCAGACCTTAGATTGGTGTTCTGCAAACCTTTCAATCTAAACGTATTATGCAAAAGGCTTTTTATTTCTACAGAACTACCACATCTTCCGTAACCTGCTTAGGCTATTTCATCCTTGGACACCCTCTTCCGTTCTTACCCCACACTTCCCTCTAATGCTCATTTTACAAGACCCTCGTGCCTTAAAACGTGGCCGATTAATCTATCCCTTCCCTTGGTCAACGTCTTCCATATTGTTCGCTCTTCCCCTATTCTGTTTAGAACTTCCTCGTTACTCTATCCACCCATCTGATTTTCAGCACCACATTTCAAAGGCTTCTATTCTTTTCCTTTCCCCAATTGCTATCGTCCACGTTTCGCACCGATATAACGCCACGCTCCATACGAACATTTTTCCTAATATTCATACTTACATTACCCGTAAGTAAATTCCTCTTTTCCGCGAAAGTCTCCTTTACCTGTGCTATGCTACTCTTAATGTCTACTATACTTCTATCATCCCTAGTTATTACGCTTTCAAGTAGAAGAATTCCTTAACTTCCTTCAAAATATCCCTTCCTAATCTAACACCCTTTGTTATTCCACTATTTTCCAAACTAAAGTTTTCTCTCTATTATTACTGATGTTATTCCTTTTCTCCAAGACCACGTTAAGCCATTTATTATGCTTTCCAAATCTTCTTCTGACTTCCCCAATACTATAATATCATCTTTAAAGCGTAGGGTTTTTATTTCTTCTCGTTACAGTGTGATTCCTTTTCCATATTTCTTTTTAAGTTGCTTCATCGCCTGTTCCACTTATAAGTTAAAGATAATGGGCGTATCGCATATGCTATAAAATATTATTGAATAAACTATCTGCGTAAGGCGACTTGAATGCAAACAATATTTCAACTTATATTTTACTTTTTGTCAACGACTTTAATTATAACTTGAGCAGTGTGTAATTTTTACTGGTATTAAACGGTTTCAATCAACATTTTCAATCAAAGCGGACCAATAGCTTTTACATTTTCAGAGAAAATTGCGTCGACCTGTTTTTGTAGTTCCACAGACTAACAACTATACCACCTGTTATCGTCACATCGCATTCGGTCGCTTCATATTTCACCATTTACTTTGAAGTTGAAATGAACTGTTCAATTTCATCATCACGCTTTCGTATTTTCTAAATGGAACGACACCAGCGTGTGTGCGTGTGTAGCGAAAGGCTTTGGAAGCACAAAGTCATAATACAACAACAGAGGGAACGTAGCGTAGATTTAACAAGTTGGCCGTCCGCGCTCCCGCGGAATGATATTAATTTTGTTGAGAGTTGTGGAGAGGTGATTCCCGAGGCTGGTTGATCTATTTGCAACACAGTTCCGGCTGGTATAGAGGAAGCTGATTAGCTGTCAGACTCACTCGCCGCCCCGTGGCTTAGAACAAGAGATCTCGCAGTCCTGCAAACCACAAACTCCACGAGCCACTTTCTGGTACGAAGAATAAGAATGCTACGGGGAAATAAAGACAAAATATTTATATTAAAGAGGAAACTAAAGAAATTAAAAGTACAAAAGTCACAAAGATTATAAATATCAGAGAGAAAAACGAAAAATGCTTAACATGCAATAGATATATATACAACCAAAAAAAACACTGAAAGCCAGTTCTGCAAACAAGAGTAAAATATCATGCGAAAAATTTCTAAAATTAATTTACTATCGAAGCTTCTAGTGATTAATGGGCGCCTTAAACTTAAAAAATTGAATTGCCCGCCCATTCCCGGGTAATTTGTTTTTTGGATAACAGACTACATGAGGCAGATACCCTTTTAACATCATAAGAACGAAATATGAAAACGAGGGGGGGGATTAAAGAAGTTCAACATAAACTGTAGAGTAAAATACCATTCTCTGAAATACATAATAATTCATGATCAATGTTCTGTGTAAACTTCATCTGGTATACTAGGTATTCAACTCATTTAATAAGTGTCGGGAAAAGATTTAAACAAATTTGTAACAGAAAAGACTCAGCAAACATTTTAAAATTTTTAAAGTATAAATAGTTTAGATTCAAAATCACATCTTTGATTCGAAAATATTTTAGTTTTAGTGCTTTGATGTTGACTCTCTTGAGTAACTACTAAACGAATTTGTACTTTTGCTATCACTTATAAGGTACACAATAGCTGTATGCCACGAGTTTTCCGGGGTTTCATTTATAATAGCCCGCTGCAGTATTTAATTCGACACCAATCTCTTTTTCAGCACTTGATTAAACCAGCAAACAGAATTTACCATTTACACACCCCCTTTCATCCAAATCGCACAAATGAACATTGAAAATAAAGTGTCTTACTTAGGCTATGTAAAATGCCGGTGGATAAACATGTGTATAAATCGAAATTCAAACAATACACCTTTCACATTAGCTCACTTCATTTGTTCAATGACGAATTAGATAACAATACACCCAGTATGCACGCAATTTCAATACACAGAATGCATAAGAACTCAATAATCATAAATCGAAATGTCAAAACAATGACAAGCTACGACGCAATGAACTTGCTCACAAATTGATGCATGGATCAAATATGACATATTATTCAAACGATCAGGCTGAAAATTTTTGATTATGTGTTTTGTGCTATAAATTCAAAAAAAATATAAAAAAGGGATCGGAAAATTAAAAGAAAATTCTGGATCTCAACAACAGCACCACCTAATTGGCCCAAATATAGGTAATAACCATCCAGGTGACCCCATATATGTAGAAAACTAATCGTCAAAATCGGATAAGTCGTTTAGGAGGCGAAGAAATACGAACACTCGCACACCGGAAGTTAAATTATACATATGAAAACCTGTACTTTAGACCACTTATCAAATTTCTACAAAATATTGAGGCCCTTTAATATTAAGGTATAATCAGCTTTCGAATTCCTTCCTCATAGCAATTTACTAGTAAATATTATTTTTTATCGGAGCTATTAGTAATGCTTTAAGGAATACAAATATTTCTTTAAAAACTGTTTCAAGATGGCTATTAAGATGTTAGGTTCTCCTCAATAGCATGCAATTAATGTTACTAAATAATAACTTTTGCGGGTAAAGGTTAACCGACCTAATGTGAAAAATATTTTCCGTTATTAACTTTACAGATTCGTGCCGCTCTATTATAAGTGTTTACAGTGTTTTAATTTATTTTATGACTTCTCTATTACCCGACGTACAGTACTATTTACTCAGAAATATACTAGTCAAATTTTGCTATTGATTTGGAATTGTCATGACACTGGAACTCGTGTGTTGTGCGGCGTCCCTCAATGTATCGTGACATAGGCAGGCCGCAATACGACTGCTCATACGTCACTACTTTTTTAATTGTTATTCTGCCCACTTCGTCGTCCCGAAAAAAAAACCTCTAAAATCCACCAATCAGTATGCAACAGAATACGATAAGCAGATTAAGGAGTATGTGGGTTGTGCTAATTATAAGGAAATGAAAAGGCTTGTGCAATATAGGTTAGACTGGAGGGTTGCTACAGACCAGTCTTAGGACTGAATACCACAACAACAATAGTATTGAACTATCTTACAGCCATCTCTTGGTTAGTTCTCGCAACTCACACTTTTCAATACCTTCCAGAAAAATTTCACGTCATCGCCTCACTATAATCACGTGAAATGCCACTCCGCGCGCCTATCGTTCTTTGCGTCACTGCCGACAATGCATTACCTCAACAATCGGTTCTTTTGTCGGCTTGTAATTTAAACAGGTGGTCACCCCTCCCGTTCCGAGTCGATTCTTTCATTCTATCTCGGATTCCCTGCCAAGGGTTTTGACCTTCAAAAGCTCTGTAGAAAATGTGTAGCCTAGCTGTTTCTCTTCTTGTCTGTAGCGTATCCCACCCTAGTCGCTTTACCTTTTCGTTCCCATGCCCAGGTCTTATTTGTACGAATTTTGCGGCCCTCCTTTGCACCCTTTCTAAGGATTCTATTTGACCTATCCTGTACGGATCCCAGCATGGGCCCACTTATGGATTTAGGCTACACATTTTCTACAGAGCTTTTGCAGGTCAAAAACCTTGACAGGGAATCCGAGATAGAATGAAAGAATCGACTCGGAACGGGAGGGGTGACCACCTGTTTAAATTACAAGCAAGAAACCAAAAAACAGACGTTGGAAAATACTCATTCCAAAAAAAGGACAATTAATGACTGGATCAATCTACCTGCAGGAGTGTTTGGGGAACTTCCTCTAACAGAAAGAAAATTTCGACTCAATCTAAGTTTAGTGTAGTGTAGTGCAATGTAGTGCAGTGTAGTGAAGTGATCAGTGCTGCGAAATCTCTAAAAATATACAACAGTGAAATATATTTCCAGGTTTTTTGTTTTGTTTCTTTTTATTTCAGGCAAAAACAATACTATTCTTTTTTTTTAAATTCATTTGTAATAATATTATTATTATTTTTGGTTAACAGGCTACATGAAGGTGATCCTGAAACAGGCAACTCCCCTTTAATAGCATAGGAAGGGAATTGAAAAGGGGGGATGCGGAAGGTAGAGCAAGGTAGCCAAGGGTTAACTAGGGCCCCCGGGCTATGGTTTAAGGATCCTACCCGTTGGTTCACCTAAAGAGATGCAGGGAAAACCCTAGAAAACCTGCATCAGGTAGGTCGGGCATTGGGTACTATTCTCACGCCCTTCCGAATGACGGGAGACGAGTCTGCTGTGGGGACGCAGCATTCCCTTCACCGTGTCTCCACCAGTTTCAGGAGGCAGTTGGCCGACTGATCCAATGGGATCAGCGGACAGCTCTTGCCATATGCCCAAGGTCTTTGACCCCGGTACATATACCTCCTAAAATAGGTGAAGGTGTCTCGGCATGTGAGAACTTTGATAAAAAGTACCCAGAGAGAGTGCGAGGCATTCCCGACATGATCAGGTGAGCCACACAGTCACTCTGGGCTGAAGCGCCTGCGAGAAAACTCCCGCAGCGCCCTTCTTCTAATAATATGATTCCACACTTATTTATTTATATGGAATATAATTATACATTCAACTATAGGTTAAATATGGTCCTTACGACCAGTTTATTAATTATTCTTTAAGTTCTATGTATCTGCCACCGGGCATCTGCCCATTTGTAGATATAATAAATACATCCATACATACCACCGCCAGGTACAAATGTCCTATGCCTAAGAGAATAACTATTCAAAAGTCACTTGTTTGCACATTAAAAATTAAATCACCCTACATTACATTTAAATGTACACTATTTACACCATAGTAATGTAATTCCACCACTAGACAGCTGCAAAATCTCCTTGATAATTTCAGTTTCATACATCCAAAGCTATGTAAGAAAGCGCCAGACAATTGTAAATGTTAGTCCGGCCAAGTGGCATTCCTTTAGCCCAGCTTAATAGCAAAATTCCTTTCAACTCGAGGGCTAATAAACGGTCTTTCATACACAATAAATAAGTTCATTTCCATCGTTGTTCTACATTTTCCTTCATATTCAACGTGATTTTCAGTGTTGACTAATTATTATATTAAATTTTACGTCCACAACCAAATCATTCACTTCTTTGACTACTGCCTTAATTAATAGGTCATGATGATCAAATAAAATTTTATTTGTGTATATACGACAAATTATAACTTACAACTATCCAACCGTTATACGGTTGCCACGGCAACCTGACCAACGACACACATACAATTAAGCAAAGGTAAATCATTTACCACACATATCTGTCACAAAAATCAACGCGATTACAAAGGTAACCCTCATAGATAGGAAGATGTATTTCGTCACAATGGGTTGAGCCCGGTGGCAACATACATTTAATATTCCAATAAAAGAATATTTGATAAAGAAAAAATAATATTCATATTGAAAATATAAATACACTTACACCAATTTTAAGCTTGAATATATTAACTTAAACCTTTGTCCTTAATTCGGTCCCTAAATGATTTTACACACTTCGGAAAAAAGGAATACTTCATCTGGGCCAACTAATTTGTGTGACTATATTTTTAATGTGTTTGCGTAGTGACCCCGGTATGATTTAGAAAACTGCCCTACTCTCCTAATTTTTAATTGTTGGCAAACTTTTTTTCTTCACGAATACTGTGCAAAATATTTTGTAAATTTATTTGATTTTTCCTTTTCGCTTAAAATAATGGTATTTTCCTCATCCCCTAGGGGAGGACACAAACCTGTATCCCTCTTCAGTCTACAAACACATTTGAAAAATTGATCCCAACAATTCAACTCGTTTACCCATTATATATATTTTATTTTCCCTTGCGCTTCTATTTTAGCCCTTGTTAAGTTGTTACTGAGCTGCCCAAACTTGATTCTATTGGTGATTTCGCTTTTTTTCCGTTTTCTAAATAATTTCCCAACCTTCCTCTTCAGTTTCTTTATTTCTGTATTACAGAACCTTATGAAGACAGAACTAATCGTGGGATATTTAAGGTTACAACAAATCGTGTAAGAGAGTTAAATGTAACCTGTAGGACAAACAAAACGACAGTACGATCAGATCGGTCTGGAGACTTAAGTAACCGGGTTCGCATATTCTGAATGATATTTTATGAGGTTGTTACTCCAACCTTCCAGATTAATTGTACTTCTTACATGAAGAGGTTAATGAAAGCTGTAGCCTTATTTTTAAAAGAGTCAAACTGTTCTTGTAGGGAAAACAATAATATTTGTGATGCCTCATTACCTTCTGAACATCAGGTATCAGCTTTAAGGAAAATATAACTTTTTATAAATGCTACGACTACAATTTTTTTAGCGATGTTACTTTTCCATCGGAGCCGAGAAGATATTCACCGTGAATTTTGCTGTGACTGTGCATTCCCATCAACATCAAATGAGAGTATATTTGCGGGAAACCACAGTAAACACGACCAGAGATAGGATTTCGGATAGAAACCTCAAAATTTTTGGTGTTGCACGCAAGCTTGCAGAAATTATTACCAGTTTATACTAACTGAATTTACCAGAAGATTTTTGCACGCATATATAATTGTTTAATTTTTTACCCCAACCTTAGAATTATTTAAATTTTATCACATTTTATATGCTGTCATTACTATTATGACATTTTGTTTCTTGTTTAGTACACATGTTGAATTAATAAGTTTTTCAATTTTTATTAATATTAAAATTCATTTCTTGGGATATAAAATTATTTACTGAACTCATATAGATTTTTATTTAAGATTATATATCATCCTTTATTGCCGATATTATTGGAGTTGTCTGCAGCTGAACTGTCTATTTATTGATAATAATTGTTATTGAAGTATGTAGTTAATTACATTACAGCTAGAGTTGGGATAAATGGAAGAATCATAGATCTGTATTATGCGATCGTATATTTTGCTTATCTGACAATTCATTCATATTGATAATCTGGCTTTAGGAATGAATGCGGCAATAAACTGAAGCAGCTGAAGTGATTAAATTTACAAAGATATCTTCTAGTTCCACTTCAAACGTGTTCTGTCATTAATTATTATTTTTTTAAATTTTTTTTTCGGGTTAACAGGCTTCATGAGGATGATCCTGAAACAGGCAACTCCCCTTTAATATTATAGGAAGGGAATTGAAAGGGAGGATGCGGAAGGTAGAGCACTGTAGCCAAGGGTTAACTAGGGCCCCCAGGATATGGTATTAGGATCCTACCCGGTGTTTCACCAAAAGAGATGCAGGGAAAACCCTAGAAAACCTGCATCAGGTAGGTCGGGCATTAGGTACTATTCTCACGCTCTTCCGAATGACGGGAGACGAGTTTGCTGTGGGGTCGCAGCATTACCTTTTCCATGTCTCCATCAGTTTCAGGAGGCAGTTGGCCGACTGATCCAATGGGATCAGCGGACAACTCTTGCCATATGCCCAAGGTCTTTGACCTCGGTACATATACCTCTTAAAATAGGTGAAGTTGTCTCGGCATATGAGAGCTGTCATTAATTACGAACGTATTACAGTATACTTAAACCCCATTGTATCAAGACTGCTGGAGAATACTCCAAATTCGGATAGTGTCATTCAAGATGACAGTCCGCAGTCGACCCGGTAGGCCCAGGTACTTGATGAGACAAAGAAGGAGAAGTTCCTATTCCAGTATGTTACAAATAAACATCCAAAATGTTCTTCAAGAACATGGATCTATTATACATTTTTGGCAATACCACTTCTTCAATCTTATTTTGCAACTATCTGGCTGCCCAGCGAAGCACAGGATCTCATTTATATTAGTCCCCAACGCTATTTAATTCGGCAGCAATTTGTTTGTCGACATGTGATTAAACCTTCAGCAAAATCGTCACATTTTTGAATATTTACCATTGCACGCATCGTATTTTGTATTTCATCAGAACCACCGCACAGACTCAGTACCTTATTAAAATCAAGAAATCATTACATGGTAATCTTTTTAATTTTTCGCTTATCCTGTATTTATTAAATTATTATTTATCTCTCGAGTATCCCGGCCGAACATGTTTAGTCAAAGGGTTCGAACCCCTAACTAAATTTCTCCTATTTTGTTTTCGATTTCTGTTTGATTAATTTATGATGTAGCAAATAGATAGGAATAACTTTTCAACACATTCTAATTAACATAGTTAGCAACGAGATCCCCTGCGGCGGGTGATTATTATAAATGTGAGACGTGTTTGTGCAGTTCGGCAGGGCTGGATTTCTGGGTCTGCCCTTTGGCCACAGAGGCTGACATGTCACGGCAGCCCTAATATATAGCTGGCGGAAATTAGTTCTGACCAAACCCGCAAGCCTGCAGTCGAGATAACTACTCTCCTCGTTTTGTCGACATGGCAAAGTAACGCGTACAAGCTGGGCTCGGTTTATTCGGCCAAATCTTAGTACGTCGACGAGAGCAACATTTCCAGTAACTCCTGTCACACCAACACGTCAACAGAACGAGATCAACAATTGTTTAGTCACGATTCATCTGCCAAAATCATCAAATGTTTATTTTTATGCGTCTGCTCATTTCGGTGGTTCTGTATGTAACTGCGTTTGGTTGTATAGAATTACGAATTCAAAAAAAAATTAATATTAAATTATTAAGAACTTTGTTTAATTTAAACTCGCGATTTCGTAACAACTGAACAAAAAATTTTAATACGAAAAGTAAGTGGATCAATTCATACCAAATTATGCAGCAGATGTTACTGTTCATCTCAGAAACAATCCCTCATGTTTTGGTAGTTTTAAACTACTGTATTTTGTAACAATTTCAAGTATGGCTGTCATTTTGGTGCAGAACGAATACTGTTTTCTTAATTTCTCAGCTCTGGGTTGTTTTATTATTTTCAAATAAACCTCATTATGTTCAGTACATTCAGAAGTAAAAATAAAATTTCTACTTTCTTATCTAACGCTATTGTTTTATTTTCACTGTAGAACACAAATTTATCGAAAGAAATAGGAGAAAATTCAATTTTCGTATGCTTATTTCTCAAAGAAGGAACGTTTTGCGATCCTCATTATTTTTGTGCTTTTATTTATTATTGTAGTTACTTTATGTAAACTGTCAATGATAACTAGGATATCCTTTACAAGTTACACCATTTAAAAATTAAGTTTTGGTTATTTTTTTAAAATATTTTATCAGAAAAATTTGAACTCAAAATTAGAATAATATCAAAAATTCATAATTTAAACGGTCGTATACTAACTTTGAGTAATATCACAAATTTCAAATTTATACTTAAGTTTTCTGTGTGTGCTGTTTTTAGATTCTATAGGTACTGACTTCTCATGCCTCCCTGTCACTGCTTTTCTTGTTATCCTCAGTCTTTCTCCGAAACAGTTGTAGAAAATCAAAGATTCTCATGTTACTATTAGTGTGTTACTGTACCTTTCACGACTTGTCCGAGATTTAATCCAGCGTTCTCCCAACACGTTATATCCTTTACCTCATGCGCCCTAGACAATACAGTTTTTTATGAACTCTGGCTTTTTCAGCAGGACGGTAAATCGTTTGTTATTAAAACAATTTACGATAGTGGTATTTTGCATATGCTTTACAGGCTGGTTTGAAATTTTTTTTTTAGTTTAATTGTGAAAAAGTTTCTCAATCCTACCTTAATGAGGCTCATACTTTACAGACAATTATGAAGAAATAGTTATTATTATTTCCCTTGAAATATTTTCAACTTACGCTACAACTCGTCAATTACTTCCGTGTCACAAGTTTCCGTAAACAATTTACATCACTGTTCTCCAGTATTCTGTTTCCAGGTGAGCTAAGACAGTAATTGATAATTGGATGTTCTTTGTAGAATTTCTCTGACATAAATTTTCTCCGAGGTACCTAGTAACTACAGTGTGCCATAGAACAATTGTATTCGCACCATTTAAAGGGTGCTTAATATTCAACGGTACATTTGTAGTTGTTTATCTGGCAACAGCGGAAATATTATGGTTACAAATTTGCCACTAGAGGTACTGTTAATCAGGCTGATGCCATCCGTACAGCATACGCCCAAACATCATCGTCCAAGAATTTTTGGTACGAAATTTACTAAAGAACCACCACATCGGTTTAGCATCTAACGGGGTCTTTGACTTTCGCAGGTATCTGGCCGGGCCTCACACCATCAAAAGATTTATTGAAGAGAAGGCTTTTAAGGGATTAAGAAGCCGCTGGGCAGTATAAGCCATAAATGTGACGGATGGAGTAATCTTATGTCTCAATAATTTGTTGCGTTCCAGACGTTCACACAGAAGGTTCAATAATCTCTGTTGCGAGTCATTTTGCGAACCTCAAAAATGTAAAAATGTTTCCTATTGGCCAAAATTTGAATCAGGGAAGGGATATCACAGTTTGTGTGGTTGGGAAAAGATTGAGGAGGTAGTAAGTGGTGAAGTGATGAATTGGTAGAACGTGAGTTGAAGAGTGGCCGTTGATCGAACGGAAAAAACATAGTGATCACAGGGTCGAGGTTTTCAGGGGAAAATACCGTAGCAGCCAATTCCAGAAGCTGCCACTTCAGTATCTTCAATGGTTTCAAAGTTTCCGAGGGCCACTGTCGCCAACGTCATCATCAATTAGCATTTGACCAGGTATTTAAGCCCACCTGGGGGGGACATAGAATCAATTTGTTTTTAATTTTAATTTATAAAGTAAATTCATTTTTCAAAGTGTATACTTCCTTATAAAAGATGAGATAAATTTTTTCGTTTTATTTTATTTGCTGTTTTCTTGTATTAAATATAATTTTAAAATTGTAATTTTTCTTATTATTTATTCAGTATCTGCACACTTATCGTAAAGTAAAATTAAAGTGCCATATAAATCGTTACAATGTAAATTAATACCAAAGCTAAACAAAATAAATACCACTGTCGATTGCTTTTGTTTCAGTCCGAGGCCTACCAAACTTTTTTATAAGACAGCCTACAAAAAAAAAGTTTCCTATCTTCGGAATAGTATCGTTGTCAGCGATCTGTGTACAAAATCTACTTACGAACTAGTGTATAAGACATCATCGCCTTCCTCCGCGTAGAAACCAAAAGTGCCTTCTAATTTCAAACGTTCTATAATATTCCCACTTTTCCCTGAGAAATTATATTGTTAGATTCAGATAAATACACAACTTTAAAGAATTGTGATGCACATTGAAAGTTCCTTTTTATAAGGTAAGAAACGTTATCATTTGAACAACTTCGAGAATTACATTTAAAAAGCACTTATTACAGCAACCCAAGTGACGTCTCTTAATGTTATAACGTATAGAGGCTAATGACGTCATCACCAACAATAAATATAAAATGTGCGAAATGATCTCCGGATGCTCTGCGATAATAGAAATAATGGTTAATGAACTGGAAGCTGTGGGCAATGGAACACGTGGCGTTGGTAAGCCGCCATTGAAGTGGCAATGGGAGGAGCCTCGGGCGCTATGGGGTTAGATGGGGTGTCTGTATGGCAGATGGCAATTCCCACAATTCTCCAACTCGAGAAAATACCGCGAGAAAATATTGGCGTCAAGTGTTGAAAAGGGAAAAGACTGAGACAAGGAGTTCATTTTTCACTAGAAAAAAAATAGAGAAGAAATGAAAAAACTGAACATTACAATGTGTTTATTGAATAGATTTACCTGGGGCATCGAATGGAAGTAGTTGATATTGACCAATTTGTCCAAGGGGACTTCATCACCACAGACAATATGTAACACAAGCTTTGAGATTTATTCAATAGTAGGGTTTTATCTGGGCTCTATTAAATGTTCTTTTTTAAATTTAAATGAATATTAAAATATATATTAATTATTTTAATAAGGTAATGATATATAAAAATTACGGGACTCTTTACAATTTTTTTTACTTTGTACTCACTCAGGGGTTAAAAATAAGCAAAGTTTGAGGCTCTATATAATTCAAGGGGATTTATGTGGGCGGGATACCTGGAGAGCAGAATGGCAGATTCCCATAACAAGCAAGTAACACTCCTGTTTTAGTAGCATACTGGAGCCATCATGGATGTCGCTTCTGGTAGTCCGGAGCAGAATTTCTTGGATCTGGGGAGACGTGAAGACACATTCCAGGTAAAAATTCAAGCGTTAACCCTTCGTATTAGCAGCTTACCGACTGTCAGCGTGGCTTTTTGATGGCATATGCCCAGGTTAATTTGGCATATGCAGGCGATTGATTTTGTTGTGAGAGTTATCTCTTCTGCAAATAGTAATTCTTAGCCCTTAAGCATTTGACAAGAACTGTCTGTTAACATTCTTCATGGAACAACTTTGAAGAACTGTCTTCTTATCTCCTTGCAGTCTTCCTTCTAGTTTAGGTTTTTTCCCACCACTCTTCGTGTTATCGCCTCTGACGTGGTATATTTCACCCAATACACCTCTTCGTTCCAAACCCTCTCCCTTAGGGTCATCCAGTTGGTGGGGTAAAACGTCTGGGAAAATTCCAGGATGGTTGTCCTAAGTCTGCGGGAAATTTTCTTAATCCGTGTGGCGACAGCCCAACACAAAGAAACTCCCCTATTTGTTGATTTCTGTATTATATATAATTATAACGCCAAATAATTGGTTGGTGATTCTCTACGCTGCATGTAAACCTAATCTAAACAACTAAAGAATCCAGCTAGGGTCGATGTCCAGGCAGTTACGTAGTTACAAACACGATTGTTAACCTTCATTATTATTAGGAGAATTAAATGTATCTAAAACAATTAATTTTAAGCCTATAATGGCGATAAAAAGTAAGAAGTTAAAGTTATCAACCCTATTGTAAGTTGATGTAAAGTAGAATGACTTCTAACTTTAAAGAATAAAATTTCCTGTTAACAAAGTAAATTTCCATTTTTGAAACGAATATAAGTTTTAAATTACTTGTGATGGGAACTTAATAATTAGATATTTATATTTTAACATTGCCTAATCTGTGCATATAAATTAAACCTAATATAACAAATCAGTATTAAACGTTTACTAAATTTGTAATTTACTGCTGTATGTCAAGCTGTTTCAAACGTTAAAGAAATCCAGAGAATTAATTATTTGTCACATTCACTTTTCCTTCATTACAACAATATGTACTGAAAACGTTTTGAAAATTCCGCGTTAAGCAACTATTAAAGCTACAAAGCCACACCAACGGCATGTTGTAACAAAACTCTCCTTATTCCAGAATTACAACTCTGTTCAATAAGAACTGATAATTATTTGGCTTAAAATAACCTCCTAGATGCAATCCCAGATATGGCAATCCTTTCCGCTTCCAGCGTCAAATATTTTCTTCTTCTTACCCACGTATGTGAACAGGAGAAGGCGATAAAATTACAAACACAAGTAGTGTTAATTCCATGTTTGGGTTTACATCGGCAGCTACAATCTTAATCAGATAATTCTTACTTATTTAATTAGAATCTTAGAAAAGGTTAGATAAAATAATAGAGGTTAAAATTTGTTTTAATAATCTGCAATAATGGAAAACATAGGATTTAACATAAAAAAATCCTTGAGGCTAGATGACAGTGTTTTAAATCCTGGGCTACGTTATTTTCGTTTAGGAAGTCAGCAACTCTTCTTTCATCAGTTATTTTTTAAATACATTTCAAATTATGGGAATTAATTCATTAAGTAAACCCCCTGAAACATTATTTGAAACGTTACGAAATAAATCTTATTAATTGCACATTTTCTTTTTAACAATTACAACAACATATTATTTAAATATAATTGAATGCTGTGTTAATCAATCTCGTTTCTGAACGAACTAACCTACAGAATCCACAAATGTCACGTCATAAATTAATAATGAATAGCGATAGAACGGTTCCGTTGATAGAATTATAAAAAATTACAGGGAATCATAGAATATACCGAACTCAATTAAAATCTCTTCGTTCCAAACATGACAGTTTCCTGTCAATGTTTTCTAACAGAATTCAGAATGTGACCGGCTAGTTGCCAAATCTAGGAATTTACGACCTCCAATACCAATTAGATACGTATGTAAATAATTTATATTTACAAACGAACTTTCATGTGAAAGTCATGACTGCCTTTATTTACATTTAGAACACTGTAATGAGATGATGAAAATTCGTAGAATGTTTCTATTCATTCACTTGAAAAAAAGTTAATTTCACTAGGAAACATAGAGGTCTGTTTCACGGATTAAAATGTCATTTTGTTTTCTCATAATATAAATTATTTTAGTCAGCGAAATATGTAACTCTATAGACTGAATTTTCACCACAGGGTAAAAATCTTATTTTAAGTGATCTTTTTATTTTTTGTGTCCACAATAGGCTCCACCACTCGTACTGTAACGGTAAAACACATCTACTCGGACTTTGAGGGTGCCGAGTCAAACGGAAGAGACATTAAATGCTAACAGGGTTAATAAAAGTCAGACAGTTTGGCGCTAGCCTCTGGAATGTGAGACCGAGGATGGATAAAAAATAAACGTTGATGGAGATGGGCAAATGATTCCTCCCAGAGAGGTGAGACAATAAATATGATTGGTGGACATCTAGCCCCCGCCACCTTCCGAATATGAACTAAGGAAGTGGGGAAGAATTATTAAAAACCCTTGATGAAGAGATTGGGACTAATTTAGGGGTCGTGGCAGATGATCACATTAGATACCGGACAGATTGAGGAGTGGCGGTTATGACCTAAAACTGGATATTGGCCCGGACCACGAACAATAGCAGCATCAGTGAGGCGTGATCCAAACCGACCCTGAAAGGAGGAAGTGGCAACAGGAAGGCGCTGGACGGTCCGAATAATTTGATGTGGTAAATACCTCTGTAGCCTTTCGCCGATTTCCTGGTACTGCCAGATGCCAGTAGATTTGTGTTAAATAGTTCCACTCTGAGAAGGCCCATATAATACGACCCTTAGTGTAGAGATCTTGAATTTAGTTGTAAGAAAATTTATACCAATTTTTTTGTATATATGTTGTAGTGTGCATTATCCCATTTACAAAATCTTTTTAAATATTTGGCAAGACTGCGTACACTGAGGGACGCACCCTTTGTTTTCGTCTGGGGCTAGCAGCCAGATGTGAGAGGTGGGGGTAGCAAAAGCGGCCTGGTCAAGCAGCACAATAAAAGGGGCTACTAAGTAAATACGAAAGGGCACGAGGATTTGAGGCAGTCCTTGGAGAGAGATGACGGCGACACGTTGACTTGTAGGACGTCGCAAAAAGGCGACGAATTGGAATTATTTTAGAACTCCTATAGGTGTGAGTGGAGAGACGCCGACCTTCATCGAGACCCGCCATCATCACCACTGGCACGTGACCGACGTCGACGCTTCTCATTGCTGGCCGCGCGGAATCTTCGAGACATAAAAAAATATTGCGACACTGGTAAAACAATTTTACCATGCATTGTCGGACCCAATGTTTCAATTAAGTGTTCTCTGCTACTTGGCCCAAAATCCCCTAAGAAAAAAAGTACATTTGAAACCGGAAATTAAAATTGTCTGAAATGTGTTATTGAATTTTAATCTTTTTTATCTGGAAATTGGATTTATTTATTAATTAATCCCACCGTGTGAATTAGATATTAAATTAAAATTAAAACTTATTATTATTTTTAAAGCCTTTTCTTCATTACAATGTATAATGTTTTATATAAAAAAGGCCGGCTATGCAAATTTAAACTCTATTCAATCAGTGCACATTATTTTAAATAAAAGTTAAAATTTAATATAATTTATATTTTTAACGATTTTTTAATATATAATAATATAAACCCCTCCTATTCATTTCAGTACATTTCTTTGTTATAGTAAATCTATTAACTAAAGTTTTAAATCATGATTCTCCTCTTCCTACACAATTGTCATTGCTGCTGTTTTTTATATCTCTATTTCAGTTTCGTTTCGTTATTACTACAGATTTTGGTGGGAAGGATTTAAATAAGTACTTGAAACCGTTTTATTTTGTAAACACATTTATTTGGTGACACTACCAATACAAAACCATATCTTCTCTGTCTTATACATACACTTAAATTTCTAATGCCTCTATTTTATGTACACTAGCCTTGGCTATGATATTGTTTTTCTATATGCCCTGATATGTCTTTAATATAAAGTGTGATGTGTTTGTTTTCTCGAAATTACCATATTGGTTCTAATATTTTGAAATTTCTTTATTGGCATCTAATTTAGATCTTATTTTTATAAAATTTTACATCATAATTCTATATGTAGTCATCCAAACAATGGGAAGAATAGTTAATAACAAATTTACTACACATACTTTCAACGGATTCGTAATCATATCCTTCCATATATATTCTCACAGAAATACTCTTCCCGAATCTAACACATTATGAAAAACTTAAACTATTCTATGAACTATTATATTATACAGCTATGAATTATTTATTTACATGACTTATGAAAATACAGAAATTAACTTTACCATGATAGCGAATACGTTATAAATGTTGTTTAAAGGCCATAACAGTCTCATATATGAGATCTGGGATCATCACTCAAAGTTGAAAAGAATTATTCTCCAGATCTTTCACAAAGCAACATTTCAATCGTCGAAGTAAAAAAAAATAAAGCTACAAAACATCAAACTACTAAAAAATCGAGATCATCTGCTTTGATTCTTGATCAAAACAACTTATACTGACAGAGAATCTACAATAGTAAGCTACTAAAGAGGTTCTGCGTTTATTATAAGATCAATAACACAATTTCTCAAGATCAGAAAGAATAGGTGAACCAAATTTAGACATTTTTTTGTTGTTGAATTATTCATTCTAATAAATGCAAATACTCAACGGTCAGATGTTGATTGTACTGTGCGATTGTCAATTCTAACACTAAGAATTAACATGAAACTGATTATAACACAAAAATACCTCTGACATATAACCGCAGCAATAACAGAAACATATCGTAAAATGAGTACCAATCAATTGTATCAGAATGTATAAACACCGTTAGTGCATAGAAAAGTAGTTTTTGTATAAATATATATGTAAATGTGTTGTATAGAAATGGAATTCTAATTTTCCTAAATTACAAATAGTTTACAACGAGACGATAAAACACAGTTCCTGCAACATACCACCCAAAAAGTTCGTAAATTGAGCACTGATTCATTAACTGCATAAAATGTTATGCGTTCGTACATCAATAAACATTTTAAATTTTTTCTCATATACATAATAAGAAGCCGTTACAATTAATCAACATTTGGCAAAAATGTCTTGGAGAATGAAAGTAATGAAACAATGAGAATTCAAATATTAACTAATGTAATGGGAATAATTTATTAGCTTTCTTCGTTCTTTCATTAAAGCTTCAAAGTCTGTCTTTGACGTGTCCGACGTCGGCATTCGTGGATGTCCTTTGAACCATCACGAACACTGAATATACACTCTTTGTTTTGTTTAGAGACAAACTTCACTCGTCACATAAAACAAATATTTCACTTTCTTGTCGCAGTGCTCCGCTTTTCCAGTTTTTTTACAGCATTTTCACAAATATCACATAAAATGTTCCATCGATGAACAGATACTCATAATAGATCATTGTATTGAAGCAATACATTTGTCACAAATTAGAGAAGGAACAGTGGAAGACACAATAGTTTGCACACAGCAGTCATGCAGGGAAATGTCTTACACGAAAATTGGTAGTTTCAAAATGTATGGATAGGGAAAGTACGAGAAAAACTTTGTAGGAAGAACAAACGTTTGCTCCTGCCATCACAAAAACAAAAAGATTATTAGAAAACGTATTACTTCACCGGTAAAGCATTTCCAGTCCATATTTAACCTTTTCCTGAGCCGAATGTAACTACGTTACTTTGATTCACTGTCGACACGACATTCACTTTGAACTGATACTACAAATCGTCATAAAAGTTGCGCTGACTTCAGGGAAATGACGAAACGTTATTAGTGAAGGTTCCCATCGCAGAAGATATAACAATAAGGAAAAGTCAGGGAGACTACCTCATATTTTCGTTGTCCTGGTTTCTGTTGAAATTGTTGCGGTTACTTCCTTAAAGTTGTGGGAACTATGATTTTATGGAAGATTCAATACAAAGTAGTAGCATCTAATTGGTCTAGCGCGTGGGGCACTCGAGAATCAGTAAAAGTCATTTGGGAATGCTGAAACCTACGGCTTACGTCAGGTATCAAGACGGTATTTCACTTTATCGCACTAACATCCCATTTCTGTCGAAGAGAGGAAAACTTGTGATTTTGGAAAGGAAGCTAGAAATAAGAATGATACATTAAACTGTTGCGGAAATAACTACTTTCCCCTCATTTGGTCTAGATACTAACGTCGTTGCCTCACAACACAGATTTCCACGGTTCGAATCCTGGCATGGCTCGGGTGTTTGTATTGACTTGGTCACGAATATTAAGACTACTGGAGTATGGACACGCTGAAAACGTATCACTCCAAGTTTGGAATGTGTCATGTAAGGTGACAGTCCACAGTCGACCCGGTAGGCCGAAGCTCTGAATGGACTGCAGAGCCAAGAAAGGAGAAAATAAAAAATGAATAAAACACTATTAAAATTCTCTCATTCTGGTCTTAACATTTTTTGGCCTGACGGCCACTAACACCAGTGAGTGCCCCGTTAAGTCAAATGTCATTTAGAACTGCCTAATTGGAGTTACTACACTGTGTCGCGTCATGGCATCAAGAGGGACTGCCTTGACTAACCCGTGGGCGATTATTTTTAGGTTAACAGTAGTCTTGTTAATTTTATAAAAAAAGTACGTACTGATAAAAAATGGTTTAACGGAAACATCGCAGGAAGATTCTTAGATGTTCGTCGATGGGAAAACTAACCGTTTTCAAACGTAGTTGAGCCAATAGCAGAACTTCGTTGGAACTTACCTTATCTTCATAGTGATGGATTTTCATAGATAATCGGTGTTTTCCACGACAGTCACAAAAAAATACCATGCGTTTGCATCGAAAATGTGTATCAACAAACTGTAAGTAAGATAGAATAATTTCGTGTTATTGGAACACGGATTAAATGCGGGTTGAGAAGGTGTGGAAAAGTAAATTATTTGGTCAAAGTTATAATCAGAAACACCAGCAATTGAAGCAACAGAAAAATGCGGTAGAGATATGTTCTACGTTGATTCAATTTTCCGGAGTAGTATGTTCAGCCACAGTTATCAAGAACCATTTCAGATTTTCTATGTCGGTTTCACAATACTTCAAATGGTTATGAAACGTTATACGTTTCACATTTTTCATCAACTAATATACGGGTAATCATTTTTTGTTTCTTTTTTTTTAGAAATAAGCCATTTGAAATGGTCTGCAAACAGCTTGAAGCTGTCAGCTGGAGACTTGGCGTATTTAAGCGGGAGAAGGTCCATAACCGACGTTCTTGCGCTGGAGAAAGAGGTGTATTTCAGCGAACCGGGGGCGGTCAGCGTGGTGGCGGCGCCAGCACTCGGCCATGAGGTCGTACACCTCCCGGGGGCAGGTGGCGGGGCGGGCGAGGCAGCGCTGACGACCGTCGTC
Source organism: Eucriotettix oculatus (assembly GCA_034510155.1). NCBI lineage: Eukaryota > Metazoa > Arthropoda > Insecta > Orthoptera > Tetrigidae > Eucriotettix > Eucriotettix oculatus. The sequence goes on along the minus strand of CM067376.1, from coordinate 47,238,050 downwards.
CAGATGCCAGTGGCTGCAGTTCTCCACCACCTGCTCGCTGCTCAGCTCTGCGAAGGGCTGGTGGGCGCACAGGGTCAGAACCTCCCACAGGGTCACGCCGAACGCCCACACGTCGCTCTTGGACGAGTACTCACCCTGAAAACAAGACCAATACCTAAATACTCCTGCAAAAATTAGTTTGTGAAGGTATGCCTATAATTGTGCTTCAAAATTCATGAAGGTAGAATTGATGCATAATCATAGATTTTTCAAAGATCTACGGCTTAGTTCCGCATTAACAAATTAAGCGTACTGAATTGGATTCGGGACTTTTTGAAGGGCGAAAACCCACAGGTAGAATAAATTCCGAATGGTCCGATCCCGTTGAAAGAACTTCAGGGATGCCACAGGGATGCGTTATAGGGCCTTTAATGTCCTTAGCATATATACACGATTTGCCCGTCGATACCCAGTCGAATATGAAACTCTTCGTGGATGATTGCATTATCTACAGAAAAATTAAACATTCAAACGGCGTTGATGCTCTTCATTCATATTTAGACAAGGTATTTAACAGGCCATTGGAAAATAAATTCAACAAGAAGTTTTACGAAACAGAAACGTTTTGAGGCAGTAAATTAGCAACTAGGTTGGGAATTAACAGAAGTATCCAACAACTGAAAATAATGGGGTGTAACGTTTAGTATTCTAGACCAGTGATGGGAAAACTACGGACCGCGGGTCAGATGCGGCCCCCTGACATGTTCTATCCGGCCCGCAATCTGACGAATAAAAAAAGAATACAGGTTGTATGAAAAATAAATATTTTCTTCTTCCTTCCTCTCTTTCGTTTTGTATCAGTGACGACATACAAATTTATTGACTTAACCTAGATATTGGAATATTACGTTGAGAGTGAGAGGCACTGATAACTGGCAACTAGGTAGCGAAGAGTAAAATTGGCAACGGAGCCTCCTCGCAAGCTACCCCCTCTACCGTGGCTATATATCGAAAAACCTTTCTTGAGTCAGACCCGTCTTAGTGTTGTTGGTTTTCTAGCTTTACTCTGCATATTGTAAAAAATTATCACTAAGATGGTATCTAGAAACGTAAATTTGGCCCTTATTGCCGTGTTTTCAAAGATGAATACAGTTTGAAGTACTTTATCATAGTTTTTATGGATAAACCTGCGTGCACGTGGTAGTGATAAGACTGTTCTGTGACGATCAATTTGAGCAGTATTCGTTGCTAGCCTATTTTCCCCACGGTAAACCTTGAGTGTAGAAAAACTTTGCATATTTACCTAGCTAGGAAATAATTTTTTTCTATTTTTTGTAAATCAATTATTGTGTTTTTAAAATAAATAGTTATTCGATAGATAAATTCCAATAGATAGAAGGATACGCTACACCACTATGTCTCATCTGTAAGAAAACCGAAACATTCTACAAATAGGCAGTGGGAAAAATTCAGGAAAATACATTAAAATTATCTTGCAGACTTAGAGAAAATGAGATAGAAATTTTGCCACATAGAAAGAAGCCGGGTATACTTTGTGCATTATTCAGAGCACGCAATAACGAACCGGCTCTTTTATAACCCACTTTCTTTCCCAGAAGGCATCGCTCGTGAAAAATTAGACAAAGGAAGCATAAATCTGATATAGGACCAAGTATACCCGGCAAATGAAAGGAAATAAGTTACCTAATTAGCAAATCGCTAATGTCCTCGATAATGGCGCGATTCCGTCTGAATTATCAGCAATAATATTCTGTAACTCGATAAATGTATCTGTAGGCTGCAATCTGTATTTTCGTAACATACTATTTTTTTGTTTTTTCTTTGAATACCAGGGAAGAACAAATCGCAAAAAGAAAGCTTCCGTATTGCTCCTAGAAGACTGAAATGTTGACCTCCTGTGGTCTAGTGGTTAGCGTGGCTGCCTCGCACCACAGAGGTCCCGGGTTCCAATCATGGCGTGGGTTTGGATGTTTGTGTTGTTTGAGAAACCTTACTAAGATACCCTTACATCCCCTAATCGTTCAGTCGCTAATGTCCTTGCAGTTGATGCGACTATAAAAAAAGACTAAAATTAGACCGTAATCGTTACTCAAGTACCAGGCGTAAAATTTAACCCCTCTTGGGTGTTCTAGGTATAATTAATATTTTGTCCGCGCTGAAGTGATATATTTGTAACATATTACTTATAAGACGGATTCAGTAAATGCCACGAAATTGAAAGAACATACATTAACAACAAAGAAGTTTATAAACATAATTATATGGCTCGGAGTGAAAATGGCTCCACCTGGGAGTTCAAGTGTTAACAATATTGGTTTCTCAGTACGAAAAAATTGTACTCAAAATTTGTGCCCTCACCGGGTTTCTAACTCAGTAATGTGAGCACTATGTTAAGAGGCATGTATAGTCTTACAGTTCCGTATGTTTTCCCTCTTCTTTTATAAAGCTATTGTAAGAAATAAGAGTTCACAAAAGTTCCTGACAGACACTAAAGGAGTATTTTATTAAGAACTTAGAATATATCTTCATTAGCTTGAAACTGTTCTATAAAAAAATTTAAATTTATTTTTCTATTGGTCCTAAGAGTATACAAAACAATCTTCCACGACTTTTCTTGAATATTTAATCAAAAGCTGTTTTGTTTCGATATCACGGCACTTAGACCTACACGTCCATGTTAGTTTCTTAATCTCATCGAGATTAATATTATACGATTATTAAAATCACATATCAAAGCTTTTTACCTTTCGTGTCACAAGACGTTCAGATGTTATGGTTTATGACTAGTCACACCTACGTCAACGACAAAATATTGGACTTTATCACATTTAACAAGTAATCTAAATAACAGTTATTTCACTTACGTATATTGCGGGAAATTCGTTTAATCAATTACAAGCGTAATGGTATCGTTTCTACATTTATTTCTTGCTCTTATTGCAAACATTTCAAGAACACACCGACGGAGGAGTTGAACACATTCCAAAAGCACAGATTTTACTTATTTATAGTATTTTGAGAGCTTGAGGCTATTCATCGATTCCAAAATAATTTAAAATTCACTCTCAATCAGAGTGGTGAACAGCAGTGGCGTCCTTGTGCTTTTTACTTCAGCTGCTGTATTCCATAATATTATCATGTGACCGCCGTTCCCTCATTGCTGTGCTCATTCCCTACCCTGTGTTCCCACTATATTGCTCGGCTCCTGCTGTGCGTAACTACGAGTCGCCTTTGGGAGGAAAAGCGGAATCCCTTATGCCTCAGAACATTGCCATCTTTTTACGAAGAAAATCTTGTAAAACCCACGTAGTCTCCCCATAAAGAAACGCCATATTCGGCCTTACTTCTAACGAAATTTCCTACGATAATTAAAAATCAACTTCCCTTTAAATATCGAGAAAGAGAGAAACGCCCCTAATTGTATAAATTTAAATATTATGCGCCAGATACCATAGCTGCCTGTACCCAGCATTTTACAACGAAATAGTAGAGTACACTTGAGTATAAATATGATTTAAAATAAAATTATTTCTAAATCAAGTGTTATCAAATACACATCATGAGAAAAATACGCGTCAAAGTACAGATTAAATTCTAACTGATTATATCTATGACGCATGATACACACCTTATGTAGTTAATATAAATTCGCGAGAATTTAGAAAACAATAATTAAAAAATTCTTTAAAGAAAGGATTCCAGCAGCTGAAAAAGCACGAAGGTGCCAAGAGTCGTACTTTCTGAGGTAAATAGAGACGCCCTGGGGAATAACTCAAAATACTGTCATCTGAACAGAGAACTCTTTTTAAAGGTGGGAACGAGGTGACCGAAATAATTTACAAAATTTGTTCCGTGATTAGAATTATCTTCCCATAGACTGATCGGGTTTGGCAGTTGAAGCAGACAGTTCGGATTTGCAGCTTAAAGTAGAGTTCTCTGGTTTGATACAAAGGAGAAGCCTTGGAATTCTTATATTTCTCAGACACGTTGGATTTTCACTTCTATAAAAGACTAGTCGCAAGCATTTTGCGAATGCAACGCAGTCCTTACGCCTGGAAGGGAGAAGGAAATAGGGAACTGAGCCAAGGTCACTGAAAACAGCGGCTATACATCAAGAAATTTCCTGGAACCAGCGCCTAAAGCATCCTTGTTGATCATCAGACAACAGGAAATTTGTGTATGTCAATTATGTAATTCTAGCCGGTTTTAAATTCTCTGCTCTCCGAGGGAGTCCCTGGCAAAACAAATTGTATTTTCTGTAATCTCATGCCAAATTTGTTACATATTAAATTAAAGTTTATATGCGGTACAAATTTTCTTTCAGGAACTCTAAAAATATTTAATTCTCCTCTTTTCCCTGGGAATAAATAAAATGTTAAATAGTAACCATTTCTGTTCACTGGCGCCTGAGAAGCATTCTTTAAAATTATCTAATAAGAACAATTAATGCATCAAAACCCCGCAACAATTTATACTCTAATGAAACTTAATTATGTAGTCTCATACGTTATTTCGGATTTGCATGTCGTAAAAAAATTTGTTTAATATAATACAGTTTTTGTCGATTTTTGGTTGGTCTCAATATTTCATACTGCTTGCTTTGCTCCTCCGTAAATCATGTGCGGTTGTATGTAGGTTTAATGTTGTCTAGCGCAAATTTGTGCTTATTATCAACTTTGGTGAAACAATGGGGATCCTACACCCTGAAAATTAATTATATTGGGATGTGAAAATAAAAAGTTGATCTTTTTCTTTGGATGTGAAGCAATAGATATTATGAGATTGAATTAATGCTTTCACATAGCGTTTTCTAGACGTCACAGCAAGTTTTCTTATGAATCTTGTATTTCTCTCCTCGATACGCTAACATTTTCAGCAACCTCATCGAGAAATATGCGGGCTATCTCGTGATTTGACGTCGCTCCCATGTCGGTTTTACTTTCCTATCTGACTTCCTTCATTTCCTCGAGGCAACTACCTTGGAATCGCCAAACCTTTGCACGCCGCGTCGCTACCTGGCATCAGATCAGAGATTGGCTATGGGTAAAACCGTTCAGCCCTTAAGATTACATTTTTGCGAGAAAAGAATAACAAAACAGTGAGATCGTTAGTGGTGAAAATATTAATAATACCTGAAAGATAAACTTTGAAGCACATTTTCGGAAACAGTGTGAACTTGAAATTGAAAATTACAGAACATATAGACAGGGATTCATTAGGGATTTATATGTGTTAAGTTCAGGAGAAATTCAACAAGAATAGCAATTGAGGAGATAACATACAAGTATTCTCTACTATATGTCCCCAATAGAAAATGAGCTATGCTGGGCCATTTCAAAATTATCGAGAGACTTTAGTAAAAGTGTAATTCAAATATCCTGAGAAAATGAGCAATCAGTTTCCTATTTGTATGATATATGACTTTGTAAGAATCAGAATGGCAAAATTGAAACTTGACGGGGTTTGGCCCAATGCAATCGTCTCGGAAACTAAGAGTCAAAACTTGGAGAAGGGAATTCGTGACAAGAGCGATATTCCATTGCTTTTTAAAAATTATAAGCGAGAATCAATGGGAGCTAAAAGGTATAATATAGTAATTATTCGCTCTTAAGTAATCTGTTTATATATTTATTCCAGAACTAGGTAACTCCATTCTTGAAAACGCGTGCTGACTATATATCCAACCAGATCGTCACCAAACCGATCACGACTTCGCCCGATGGAAATTTATTTCCAGGACTGCCCACCATAAACTGTCCAAACTTCTGAACTTTGCATATGGAGAGATTTGAGGTGGAGGGAATGTGCTGAAATTGTTTCCAGCTTAATCTCTGAGTCGTATTCGTCATGAAGTTGGCAGTATGCGGCTGGGAAATAGGAAGCAGAAGGTTGAAGTCATTTGATAGCAATCCAAGCCGTCTTTATTTAATGACATCATCTGTAAGATTTCTTCATTGCGCCATGTATAGACTATGTGCTCTGAAAAACAAGTGGGATACAGAAACAAGCAAAGAAAAATATTTAAAATGACTGAATCCGAATCTACTTTGGACTTCATCAGTGAGGTGAATTCTCTGTTTTCATTGTCAGCATCAGAACACATCCTTTTTATCGTGGCAAGTGACTCTGGGAAGAAACCATTCTCTCTGTTTTTCATCGTCCATCAACTCATGTGGAACAAATTTGGTTCAGAGGTTTCGTTAACTCCATTACTTATTCACACCACAACAGGAACGTAGCGATCAATTTCCCCGAGTAAGACCATCAACCTCAACCATAACAGTAGGCGTGTTAACACAATGCGTCAGTTCTGGACGCGCATTGTCTTGCACGCACATACGTCTTATACGAGGAATATCTTGAGAACATTCCATATAACTAAAGAGATGCTCAGTGGTCCTTTAGTAAAACGGGTAGTCCGGAAACGTATGTTTTTAGACGTATTTTAAACCATTGATGTATGGAAACAAATAGTGTTAAATTATAAATATTTTGTTCTCCTAAAACCTCATCCAAAAAATTTATGGGATGATAGGAATCAGCTGTGATAGAATGACCTTATTGCTGTTAGTATATCTCTTCACTAACAATGTAATGAATATTTTTAAAAGCGCTAGTAGCCACTCTCCAACGGTTTTACTCACTGACGACAGTACTCCCCATCCACTTTCCCCCTTCATCTATTGAGGACCTTACACTTGGTGCTCCTTTTCGCGACCAATACGTGAGACGTTCAATTTTCTCACAGACGTCGGACGAACAAAGGTATCTCTAATATCAGTTCAAATAAAATAAACGTCTATAATCACGTATTTTAACAGTGCTTCGGCGAGTCGCCGCTATAGATCTTTTGAAATGAGAACCGATTTGCCAACATTCTGCCGACGAATCATAATCACGCAACGTTGTAACATATTGTCCACGTAGCTGGAATCAAATTCCAGCTGTCCTTTTCTTTGATGTTACTGTTCCACATAATTAGTTTAATATTTCATTTTGCCGTAGGAAATATCGGGAAAATAATGAAGTTTGTTACCTTATAAAAGAATAAGCTAGAATACTGATTGTAATGCTTTTTAAATAAGAAAAAGAAACACTTGGTCAGCAGCTTACCAGCAAAAGACTCTCCCAAGACATCCACCTTATTGGAAGCCTGGCTTGAGTGTCACTGACATAATAATCGTGATCATATCGGGTGCAGAACATTGCGTGGTCCGAGACCTTCAAGCTGTAGTTTTGTCCAACCAGGCAGTTCCTGCGAAGCGGGAAAAATAATCGAATTATTTAATTTAATTACTTTTATTTCACTTATTTACACCAACTATTTTTGAAACTCAATGCTACGGTAACGAAACTGTGACGTAACTCACCTCGCTGCCAAGTCTCTGTGTATAATCTGAAGAGACTCCAGGTATTTCATTCCCGATGCGATCTGAGTGGCCAAGTATATTAAGCAGCCATAACTGAAAAGTTAAAACAATCTTATAAGGAACACGTCAGGCTATAATTAAGATATAATTATATAATGTTAAACGGCAAAACCTTCCCTAAAGTCTAAATAACTCTTCTCTGATTTTTTTTACTTCACTTAACTTGCGCTATAAAATACAGCAGGATTTTAATTTTTATCAATAAACTGCATTATAAACTACATTTTAAAAGGAATATAATTTTCCATGAACGTTCTACTCAAATAAGAACAATTAAAGTCTGTAAAGGAGATACAAAAATTGAGAATTAACCACCCCAGTGAATGTTAATAATAAAAAAAATTGTTATGAAGATTGACAAGGAGCACAGGTGTTGGTCGAAACGTCTTAATTTAACTTTTAAATTTTGATTCAAATTTTTTGTCGTTAATTCTTAATTTTATAATATTTTTTACAATATGGAGGACGGTGATTAAGAGAAGGGATGGATTTATAGGCCACGTTTTAAGATACGAGGGTCTTGTAAAATTAGCATTAGAGGGAAGTGTGCGGGATAAGAACAGGAGAGGGAGGCCACGGATGGAATGTGGGGTATGCTAGTTATAAGGAAATGAAAAGGCTTGCGCAAGATAGGTTAGCATGGAGGGTTACATCAAACCATTCTGAGAACTGAATACCACAACAAAAATTCTTAATTTATTTCATTTGTCTCTTTATTAATTAGTTAACTCGACTGACCATTTCCCTAAGGATAGCTAAACAATTAGTGTTAATTAAATAACTAAGGAGGGAGAAAGGTGTTTAATTTACCGAAAAGTTTATGTGGAATGGCCTATGTGCCTATATGCGAATTTAATTTCTGTCTTGCAAGCAGCTTTACGCAAATTCAATCGAATTATCTTTTCAAAGTTACGTTGGATATACTTTATATGCTTTTTAAAAAAAATAGATATACACACGCGTGGCTTAAATCTTGTACCTTTCTGTGTGTTTGCCAAAGGGATTTGAGTCTCGCTTTTATTCGATGTGAGATAAACACAAAGCGAATATGGCGGCGGCAATGCGTCTGACCCAGTTCCTGGAGCTAAAGCTGGTTCTCTTCCTCTCCCTTACTTCCCCTCGGTAATGTTATTCTATTTCCCGTCTTACGGGCCCCATTACTCTTCCCTCTCTACCAATTACAACGAGGTGCAGTTCACTACTTTGTCTCCATTATGCAGCAGCGCTGCAAGCAATATCCTTACATTACACCCACATCTCCCCACCGCCATGTTCTTCTCTTTCGATATGATGATGGCAAAGCGAAGTTCCCCCTTCCCTCATCTAAAGAACACAATATTCCTACACGAGGCTATCATAAAACGCGTGTGAATCACTCATCCGTTCCTCTATGCATATTCTACTACGAATACAATCCTTCTTACAATAACGTCTCCAAAAATGTTATCGTATCTAGCAGTGTGCGTATGCTAATATATTCATCGTCAAAACTCTGAAAATGCAACTTATAGTGGAATAACCTAAATAAAATACTTCTGCAGTTAATTTTATGAGATCCTTCATCCTTTGTTTCGGGGCAACAATCGCTTCACCTCACGTTATAATTATTCTTATTCCACTGGATGTTTATTTCAGTCTCCTACTTCAGGTAGTTATTCAGCATACAAGACGGCAGAGAACGTCTAGTTCAATTTCAGCATTCTAATTAGATTAGTGTGTTTTTTTAATAAAAATATAATTTTATTTAATGGAATAATATTATTAATATTATCTTAAGTCGCGTCAACAGCTAAGGTCATTAGCGAATACACACATACCCATACCCTTGCCAGGAATCGAACCCAGGACCTCTTTGGTACGAGGCAGTGATGCTAGGCACTAGACCACAGAGGCCGGAAAATGGAATAATTTATAAGCAAATAAGAAATGGTAGTTAATTAACATACAATATTAAGATAATTGCAACACCTCAGCTCAGTCATAATCTACGAACTCAACAATCCGGAGGGACTATTATGTGTTTCTGCGTTGAGAAAGATAAGCATTGATGCGAAATAAGTTGTGAAAGACCAGAAGTTTCGTGACGTATGAAAACCATCATCAATCTTAACATGTTTCAATATCCAAGCAGCGCGCTGACGTCGTCGTGACTGCAGCAGAGCTTCTAGAATATCGAGAGTATTTTCAACTACTCAGCGGAAACTGAAAGTTGAATCTAGGATTCTTAAAAACTGTTGTCCATAGAACGGGCTCATAAAGTCTTTAAAAAAAATTCACATAGTAAACTTTAGGCGTTTCATCTGTATACCCTTCAAACTTAAAGCCTTTTATTTAATTTAAAATGTGTGTCTCAGAATGCAATATAAATATGCCTCACACCCATAAAGATGCTGCCATTCAGGCGACTAACGAACTTAGTCAACCTTGGCCACATTTTACTCTCTGACTGCTTCGACTCGCTCTCCTTTGTGGGCCATGGTCCCTGAGAATTCCACCGAAACTGTTGCTAGCTATTGCTCATACTCTAACAGCTTGCATTTTTTAAATTCACACCTTCTACAAAATACGTCGTAGTCTTATTATTTTTCTCTCATTAAGTAATCACTTTTCACAATTCTACGTTTCGTGAACGCAATTGAAGCTATTATAAATTGTTCTCGGACTTGTAACCGGGTTGACAGTGACGTTTCAGTGGCTTGCACAGCCATCTTCTTCAGACTTAAGTGACGAAATCGAGTAGCTAAATCAAATCGCTCTCACAAAAGCGTCTATTCAATCACAAGCAGTCAGTCTGTGGACGCACAGATTTGACTGAGACTATATGAATGCCCACAATACCAAATTCAGACACCAGTCTGAGGAAGATGGCAGTGCCAAAAACTGAAACGTAACTGATTATCACTTCAACCTGGTTGGAAAGCCAAGAGCAATTTATACATGTCGTTTTCTACAGTAATTTCCTAACAAAATTTATTTCGTCGATTAGAAATAAATATTAATTGCTTGTTAGACACTTTTATACATCTCTTTTAATATATTATAAATGAAATATTAATGTTTTAAGGTTATAAATTGGTCAAGAACTTTTAATTTAAAAATCAATATAATTTTCAAAGTACACAATGGGTTCCCTCTTTAAAATTATTTTTCTCCACACGCATATTGAATATATTCTACATACCATCATCCATACATTCATTCAGCGAGTGCTATTCTTAATTACCGTTTCACAAAAAAATATATTTATAACTTAAAACTTTGCGGTTATTTTAGTTAACAATTTCATCTTGTAGACTTTTAACTCCGCATATTAACTGGTTTAGTAGAGGAAATAACGACGTTGATATTGTAGTATTAGGGGAATCAGAAGAAGACTTGGAAAACATGATAAATGGCATGAAAGTGGTCCAGGAGAAAGAGTTCAATATGAGGATTCATAGAGGGAAAACCAATGTAATGGAGTGTAGTATGGAAAATAGTAAAATACAAAGGATGTTAGCTGGGAAGGGATATTTTAAATGAAGTTAAGGAATTCTTCTACTTGGGAAGCGTAATAACAGGGGATGGTAGAAGTATAATAGACATAAAGAATAGAACAGCACAGCAAGGAAGACTTTCGCTAAAAGAAGAATTTACTTACGGGTAATATAAGTGTGAATATTAGGAAATCGCTGCAAAATTGTTAGTTTGGAGCATGGCGTTATATGGGTGCGAAACGTGAACGATAGGAAAAGAATAGGAGTCTTTGAAATGTGTCGCTATAGGTGAATGTTGAAGAGATATATATTAACAGGCCACTTTTAAGACATGAGGGTCTTGTAAAATTAGTATTAGATGGAAGTGTATGTGGTAAAGAATAGAAGAGGGAAGCCAAGGATGGAATGCACTTAGCTGGTTAGGGAGGATGTGGGTTGTATTAGTTATGCGGGAATGAAAAGGCTTGCGCTAGATAGGTTAGCATGGAAGGTTGCATCAGACCAGTCTTCAACCTCAACAATAACAACAATATCAGCTATCTCAAGCATGTAAAGTGAGTTTCATTAACCAAATTTTAAATATTAGTCAATTATACTACGAAAATGTTTTCTTCGAGCCGTTTACTGGCCTCATTTAATTTCTTTCTTCGCCTAAAGTTTTCGTTTCATTTCCTGACCAAAAGTTCATGTCACAAAATTTTAATCAAAACCACTATTTCTCTACGACTTGGGGATACAAGTCAATCTATTGTTAAAAAAAGTCTCAGTTACATTCTTTAGTGTTTCATTTGTTTTATCAACACGTATTTGGTGTATGAAAAGTGTCACGCCAGATAACAGTCCGCAACCGCCTCGGTAGGCCTAGGCCCTCAAGAGGGCTTTTGAGCCATTGCAAGAAGAAGATTTGGTCTATGAAACAATTTATTTTCGCTTATTATATACCTGTAGTTACATTAAGTTAAATTATTCGCTGCTTTGAAAGCAAAGAGAATATCTTCATTGTTGATAGTAAGCGAGTATTATTATGACAGTTTTCCGTGGTTTATTTCACGGCTCCGCGATGAAAGGACCACTTGAAATTCAGGCTTACTTCACCGAACCCTTCTACAAGCTTACGCAATTTCGTGAGTTCGGAATTTCAAAACCTGCCTGTTGTTAAACTTATCGATAACATACTTCAACTCAAATTTCATTACACAACAAAACTCAACTCCGGCTTATGTGTTTACCTAACTCAAGTACCTCGAGTGTACCTTTTTGCGTAATGCCGCTGTGTAACTTATCGCTCAGCATTTTATCGTCCGGAACAAATTCCCGGAACTCGATTAGTAAAAGGAACAAGATGCCGCGAAACATCTTATAGCGTACAGAGCAGTAATAGAAAAGAAACGTTTGGTGTCTTGAACTTAACTTCTTGCTGATTGCGATGGGAAAAGTTGGCTGAAAGTTTTTTCATAAAAACGTTTGTACGAGGACATTCAAGAACTTTAGATGACCCAATTAATTCACCTTTAAGTTGATATTCACACACTGATAGATATTGTGTGTGTTTAATTACGTTGTGCTTAATTGACAATGATATAAAATAAATTATAAATTCGTCTTAATATTTTTTTGTTACATTTACACATTATTTATTTGCCTGAGGATAATTGTATCGTTGAATTCATACTGTTTCAATTATTATTACCTATATGGGTAACCGATACAGTTTTTCATTCTACGGTAATCTCGTTGTCAGTACAAGGAATAAACGTTTAGCGAGAACTTCATACTTTTTAAATTTTACATTTTCACGACCCCTACTTTTTGAGAGCTGAATTTCATCATAACCATTGCGGAGACACAGTATTTTAATCGAGTCACGAAATTTCGTGGTATTTAAAATAAAAACAAGAATTTGGTCCAAATTGCTCCGCGCGTATAGATTTCTATGCGGAACATACATACACAAAAATACAAACTATCTTGTATATTTTTAAAAGAACAAGATACTTGAACCATTATTTCGGTCTGATTAGCGTGAAATAATATGTATAGATACAAATACATATATAGGAAAAATAAAATCCAGTGTGTGCGGTCCTGTTCTTTATATAATCAATCTTACTGAGACTATCAAAACGTTTTCATATTTATAAATTTTATTACATAAGATTATATAGCTTAAAATAACATTATATTTAGGTAATGAAACATTTTGTTTATCTTGAATCAGACATCGGATAACCGACCAGGCTGTTACTTACACAAAAATCTAATCTGGATCATTTGCATTGCGACTCAAAACATTATGAATTATTATTAACTAATTAAAAAATATTATTTCTTTAATGAAATTTTCACACTAAACTGAAATTTAATTGTTTCGTTTGGCAGGCTATGTGAGGGCATAACATATACAGTTGTAAATTCTATATGTCCTTAGGGCAGGAACTTTCTTGGCCTGAAAGATGGAAAGGAAGGAACCTAAATATTAAAAATATCAGAAGAAACTTTCTTATCAGACACAAAAGAAAATTCACGGCAATTGGACGAATGGTATATATTAACACTAAAGAGCTATCTCTCAGTGTGTTTGAACAGGAAGGGTTTATCGTTCCTTTATTGTCAATTTTTAGTTGTAAAATTTTGTATATTTCTTGTAATATTATATTTGACGTATCCTATTTCCTCAACCGAGGACTAATGGATTGAATAATAATAATAATAAGCATCGGAGAGTATCGCATACACTACCTTTTATTTATACCAGTCGCAGGACATACGAAATTATAATTTTTCGAAACATTTATGTCTTGCATCAGTTCCTTCGAAATCTTCATTTGCCAAATCGTTTTTATTGTAAAATTTTTTAGGATATTTGATACGTTACAATCATTATTATTTAAATACATTCAATACCTCCTGACACCCAGAAGAATTAAATATGTATTTTTCATTATCTAAGATATATGTTTAACTTATCACAGAAGAATTATAATATTTTTAAAAATATTTTATACCAAAACCGGAATTATATCCTATCGTAGCAAACATATAAATATGAGTGTTCATAAAATTAAAATAATTACTCAGATTAAAATTTATTATCTACTTTCGTGCCAACGCTTCTAATTTTCCTCTTTACTGATGAATCAGATAAAACTCCAGCTTGATGATGGGAAATAATTATTAAGATGGTGCATGAGTTGTTATTTTACCTTATAGATGAAGGGTCGTGTTCCCTCAGGACGTTCGGGAGAGGCCCAGCAGATCCGTACTCCTGTAACGCACACAGCGGCTCTTCTTCGCTACACACGGCCAACGTCCTGGCCACGTTGATGTCTCGAAGACTAGACAACCACTCGGCTTCATGAAGGAATTCTTCCCTAGAATCACGACAAATAAAGACGTACAGTGGTGACGTGATTAAAACGAGCAACAATGTTTAAATGGCATATATGTATCACTCAATCTTTTTTTGGAAGAATACCAGAAGATTTTAGTAAAAATATAATTATATCCATACACAAGAAGACTGGGGCTGATAGATACGAAGAGCACAGAACAATTAGTTTAGTATCCCATGCATGCAAAATATTAACGAAAATAGTATACAGGAGAATGGAACGTCAAATAGAATGCGAGTTAGAAGATCAGTTTGACTTTAGGAAGAATGTAGGGACTTGAGAAGCAATATTAACTTTGCTACTAATTTTAGAAGACAGGATAAGAAGAAACCGGCCAATGTTTATGGCATTTGTAGATTTAGAAAAAGCGTTTGATAATGTGAACTGGAACACACTACAAAGGATTTTGCAGTGCACTGGAATAAAATATCGAGAAAGGAGGCTTATGCATAACCTGTATGTAAGACAGGCAGCAGTAATTACAATAGAAGATCAAGAAAAGAAAAGCAGAAATCAAGAAAGGAGTAAGCCAAGGATGCAGTCTGTCGGTCAAGCTGTTTAACTTATATATAGAACAGGCGATGAAGTAAGTTAAAACGGAATATGGAAAATGAATCATAATGTAAGAAGATGAAATAAAAACCCTACGCTTTGCCGATGATATTGTAGTATTAGGGGAGTTAGAATAAGACTTGAAAAATATAATAAATGGCATGAACGTGGTCCTGGAGAAAGAGTTCCATATAAGTATCAACAGAGGGAAAATGAAGGTAATGGGGTGTAGTATAGGAAACAGTGGAATGACAAAGGGCGTTAGATTGGTACGGGATATTTTGACGGAAGTTAAGGAATTCTGCTACTTTGGAAGCGTAATAACTCGGGATGGTAGAATGATAGTAAACAAAAAGTGTAGGATAGCGCAGGCAAGGAAGGTTTTCGCGAAAAAGAGGAATTTACTTACGGGTAATATAAATGTGAA
Organism: Eucriotettix oculatus; assembly: GCA_034510155.1. Lineage (NCBI taxonomy): Eukaryota > Metazoa > Arthropoda > Insecta > Orthoptera > Tetrigidae > Eucriotettix > Eucriotettix oculatus. Next base: position 47,222,773 of record CM067376.1, on the reverse strand, counting down.
TATGGCATGTGGCGTTATATGGGTGCGAAACGTAGTCGATAGGAGTCGCGGAAAGGAAAAAAAATAGAAGCTTTCAAAATGTGGTGTTATAGGCGAATGCTGAAAATTAGTTGGGTGAACAGAATCACAAAAGAGGTTGTTCTCAACAGAATAGGGGAAAAGCGAACAATATGGAGGATGTTGACTAAGAGAAGGGATAGATTAATAAGGCCAAGTTTTAAGACACTAGGGTCTTGTCAAATTAGCATTAGAGGGAAGTGTGTGGGGTAAGAACAGAATAGGGAGGCAGAGGTTGTAATACGCTAAGCAGATTAGGGATGATGTGGGTTTTTCAAGTTATAAGTAAATGGAAAGTCTTGCGAAAAAAATGTTAGCATGGAGGGTTGCGTCAGACCAGTCTTAGGACTGAATACCACAACAACATCTTTTTTTAACGCATGTGTGGAAAAATACATGGTGACATTTTTAATATTTGGTATATTGAAGAATGTGAATCCGATTCCGAAGAAATGAAACCAAGCACTATATATATATTATTATTAAAAATGTATATTTAACATATTGACAGAATAGAAATATTATGGAAGTATTTCATAGGATTATACTAATTTATTTAAAGAAACGGCTCTTTATCAATGGTTATGTATGGCCTTGGACAGCGTGGTTTGTTTTTAGATTTTTTGTACCTGGTTTTGTCACTGCATCCCCTCCAGAGTGACTTGACAAGGACCAGCTTCTTCTTGTGCGAACTGGTGAGGCCGCTGAATTCCGGGACGCCGTCAGCTTCACACAGCAGCACCTGGAAACATATTTATCCCTTATTACTATTTGAAACAAATGTTCACGATGACACCACCTTGTCCTTTTATTTTAAAACAAGTATTCATCAGCTTTCACCTTGCCTCTCTTTTCTTTCCTTGGTTTCATTACACATCCTAATCTATGTGTAACCATGACTGATCATCCATAACACAGGAACTTCATATTATCTAACGCTACTAGCTTACGATCAAATACTTTAAATAGGCGATCAGACGAATGTGCAAATTGACCTGCCATTATACTGATTGTCGAATAATTGTTGACACAATTTGGGCGCGAGAGTGTCGTGTATTGGATTATGAGCTGGCGAAAATTAGTGATTGATGAGTCCATACACTCAGCTGTAATTAAAGCAAAGAGAATGTGACACAAATCCTATCTATATCCTAAATCGACTTAGGAGAAGCTAATCAACAGGTCACGCTGCTTATTTAACATGCATTTACACTAACGATAGTCGGCTAAATATGAAATCGATAAGGTTGCATGGATGTTTATATATTAACTAGTCGGTAATTTTCAGTTTTGCACAACGAACTTAAAAACTTATTTATAATACCTACTAAGTAAACGCTCATTCATTCTGAATTCTGTACTCAATTCTAAGATTGACCTTTTCAATGATTACTTGTAGCTTAGTGCCCTATAATTTACTCTTATAACATCGCAAAGTTATGCTTCTAATACATTTATTAACAATAATAACATATTTGGTTTCCTTCAAATGTTACCAAATTCACCACACCACAAATATTCAAATAAACCATTTAAAAATAAACAGAACTAACTAATAGCCTTCTTAATCAGAGAAAATACATAATTCAATTAAAATATTCTAATACAAGCGAATTTATATAAAGTAGTTTTATTGAAAATCTTAATAATTTATTTCTAATGCGAAAACATAAAAAGCTTACAAATTATAACTAGTAGCTACTATTTTCAGATAAAATTGAAATATACATTTCAGCAATGAACAATGTAACGGTCACTTTAGGGTTTGTTTTTGATGTTTATGTTTGTTATATTAAGCAAATAAAGAATAATTAGGGGATATCAGTGTTTATCAGAGAAAAGAGAGAGAGAGAGAGGTTAGAAAGGTGGTGGCCAGGGAAAACATTCTATTGGTTATGCTGGATATATATATTTGTTTGATAATGAAATGTGAAGCTGATTAATAATTTAGAAAGAGTTAGAAGTTTTTCGTCTTCAAAAGAAAAATATTATGCATAGAATAATGACTGAAAATTTAAGCATAAGTAGGACTTTTGGAGTTATGTTTACAAATTAACTGGAATCGTATGCATAATGCTCTTGAATGACGAGTATTTGTGAGTTATGGTTGAATAATACGATTAATTAGAATTTTTCAAATGTAATTCGTGAAGCATTAAACATTTCCGAGAGTAAAGAGATCCTTGCTCTATCAGCTACTAACAGCTGATTTCCATGTTTGCCAACTGTCCTGAATTAATGTTCTCAATAGGTATAGCAATTCCAAAATATTATCATATAACTTAATAACAAAATTTGAAGCAGAGAAAGAAGATACGGTTTAAAATATATAAAATATATTTTATTACTAATAATAATAATGATGAACTTATGTATTTTGGTTTCTGTTCGTGTTGTGTGTCTGAGGTTTCTAAGAACATTGATGTCATTTGCGGTATTAAACTCATAATAATAAAATACAGTAACAACTTCCTAACACTGTTAGGCTATATGGAAGTCGGCCTAGTAATATAAATAATACTTAATTATTATAAATATAATTTTTACGGGAGGTGTGCTTGAAGGCATCCGGTCTGACGATTTCATATATATATTTATATACATATAAACAAATACGTTTGACATTTAATCGGACGCGAACGATGGGTTGTTTCAACAAAACTAGATACGTCTAAATATAAAATAAGACAATCTATTTCAAAGTTAATACCTTACAAAATCGCGAATAACGACTTCCATCTTTATTTACTTCATTCACGTTCAATGGCCAACATGGCTAAGCCATTTTGACGAATTTGAGTAGAGTTGGTCCTTAAATAATGAATATAAAATGACGTCATTGGATCTTATTTATTTATCGAAAGTGAAGAAACTAGGCTTATTTCGTTAAACACTTCTAAACAATTAAGATACTACAAATCTGTTAAATGTTTATAAGAATAGTTTTTGCATTATAGCTAAGGCGGTTTTGCCGGAGTATACAGTCGCCTACGACTCCTACCATCTAGGTACGCTCAAGAACAGGTGAAAATTTATTCTGCACTAAGATTCGAATATAGACTTTATTCTTTGCATTACAGCAACATAAAATGCACAAAAAATTACTATACAGTAATTTATATTTTTACCCCTCATCTTGTTCAAGTACCGTGTATTTATTCCGACTCTGTTAGATAACTGAGAGGAATTCATTCACTCATTAAAATATAGCTTATTTGGGACTTTACCATTCCAAAGGTCCCTTCTCCCATTTTCTCGACGAGACGCAGTCTGTGTCGTGGAAATTCGCACAATGAGTCGACGTCAGGGTGAGTCTGCGGGTTTGGTAGCCGCAGAGTCGTGAAACGTCCAGGGCTCAGATGCTGTTCACAGCGAACGTTCTGCAACGGAGAGTCACACGTAGCAAATAAATACTCCTCTTAACACAAACAGAAAAGACAAAATACTTCAATTATAAACATTAATAAAATTATTTATTTGTCTTGGAACTGAAATTCAAACGATATAGACAAAATAATTAAATCAGAAGCATTTATAATAATATTGAACGGGAAATACAACCCGTTAATTTTATCGCACACATTAAATTTAAAGTAGGATACATAATGTTGTGTACTCAGTGTACTATTTTATAACAAATGATTGTTTGCAGAAGAGATAATTTTAAACAACACAAAAGCGCCGACTAATATACTTAATTTAATGAAATTTGTATTTATTAGTTAAAGCCAATAAACAGAAACGTCGCAATAACAATTATGTTCTAGTGTGCATAAATTAAAAATCAGGTACACTCCTCTACACAAAAATTGTACGTCCCCTCTTGTATGCAACCCTCATAACACTATTTGTACAGATAATTTTTTAGAATCATATTGGCTAGGGAAAGAAACTGTCACTAACAACAGCCAGAGTTCAATAATTAATTTTCTTTTCTGCAATATTGACTTGCAAACTATTTATTATGTTAAACATAACCCTAATAAATTTCATAAAAGTGTTACAATTAAATTCCAAATGTTGTAACCTGTAACAGTGATTTCTTAACTTCAAGGAGAACAGCTTTTGAAGTTTTAGAAATGAGCACTCTAGTTCACATTGTTTAAAAGCTATATATGAATACAAATTCATCTTGGTTTTTGAAAGGCATACACATCTGAAGTATGACTTAGTATATGCCAATATGTATATGGGTCTTTAATTAGATTGAAATTAATGAAAGGTGTACTCGTAAGAAGTTCTTAATTATAAAACCCGTAAAAAGTGCACATAATATATTAGTTTTTTCAAATAGTCTCTAGACGCTATTATCAACACTCACCTTGGTTTGCCTTACGTGTCTTTTCGTCGTTCTCTTTTGAATACATTTTTTATTATGTGTGCATATTTAGAATAATTACTATTTAAGAGCAGAGAAAATGCTTTCAATAAGCCATGATTGCCATGAAACGGAATTTATAACGGTAGGACGGATTCCTGTCGGTCAATCTTGATGTTCTAATTTAACGGCCTAGCTTACATTGAAAGCATTTATCCAGTTCCAGAATTGAAATCACTGAACACTTATAATATACATTTATTCCTTTCCTGTAAGTATTCCGTGAGGACGTGAGCCTGATTTTCAGGTGTTTTCCAAGGAAAAGAAGCTCACGTCGTCCACGTTTCGCACGCATATTACGCCAACATTTTAAGCAAAGGTTTCCTAATATTCACACTTATATTACCAGTAAGTGAATTCCTCTTTTTTGCGAAAGCAGAATTCCTTAACCTCCTTGAAAATATTCCTTCCCAAACTAATAGTCTTCGTAATCCACTGCTTCCCGTACTACACTCCATTACCTTAGTTTTCCCTGTATTAATTCTCATAATGAACACTTTCTCCAGGACCACGTTCATGCCATTTATTATATTTTCCAAGTCGTATTCTGACTCCCCTAATACTACAATATCATCGGCAAAGCGAAGGATGTTTACTTCATCTTCTTACATTATAATTCCTTTTACATAATCCGTTTTAACGTTTTTCATCTCCTTTTCTATAAATAAGTTAAACTGCATGGGCGACAGACTGCATCGTTGTGTTAGTCCTTTGTTGATTTCTGCTTTCTTTTCTTGACCTTCAATTGTAATTACTGCCTTCAGCGGAGGTTACCAGGTGTGCAAGTATGAAGTGCGGATTTCAAACAATGATGGTTGCACAATGCAGTTTGCGCTCCGATGATTTGACACTGCGCCATTTTGTTGCGTTATCAGAAAGTTTCACCCGCGCACTAGTGATAGACTGAAAAAGTGTGTGCATCGTGTTGTATTTTTTTTATCAGTATGTCGAAATTTATACCGAACAAAGAGCATTTGCGGATAGCGTAACGTTTTCAGTTGAAGAAAACTGCTGCTGAATCATATCCATTACTTCGAGAAGCTTATGGTGACCATGCTCCATCGCAAGATACGTGTGAATGATGATTTCAGCGTTTAAAAAGTGGTGACTTCGTTGTTGCAGACGAGGAACATGGAAAACAATACGAAGATATGGAATTGCAAGCACTGTTGGACGACGATGATTCGCAAACACAAAAACAACTCGCACTGCAATTGGCAGTTACGCAGCAAGCTACCTCCAATCGCCTAAAAGAGTTGGGATAATTTCAGAAGACCGGTAGATGGGTACCATTCAAGTTGAACAACAGAAAAAATGGAAAAGTGCAGAAACACGTGTGAAATTTTGCTCGCTCGGTACGAAAGGAAGTCGTTTTCGAATCGTATAGTAACAGGGGATGAAAAGTGGATTTATTTTGACCCAGGAGCAGCATCCACATCGACCGCAAGACCGAATCGCTTTGGCAGAAAGACGATGCTTCGTGTTTGGTGGGACCAGAGACGCGCGATCTATTATGAGCTGCTAAAACCTGCGGAAACGTTTAATACTTAAAGTTACCAACAACAGTTAACCAATTTAAACAGTTTGCTGCTTGAAAGAAGGCCAGAATACCGAAAGAGGCAACACAAACTCATTTTTTTTCATGACAATGCTCCGTCACATACGACAAAACCGGTTCGCGACACATTGGAAGCTCTCCGCTGGGAAGTTCTACCTCATGCGGCTTACTCACAAGAATTGGCTCCTTCCGATTATCACTTGTTTGTTTCGATGGGTCGTGCACTTGCTAAGAATCGTTTTGGTTCGTATGCAGATGTTAAAAACTGGCTCGATGAATTGTTCGCGGAAAAAGGGGAACATTTCTACTGGCGTGGTATTCCCAAATTGCCCGAAAGATGGGAAAGATGTATAAAAATCGAGAGGACATATTTTGAATAAAGCATTTTTTATAGTTCTACCGAATATAATGTGCTTTTTTTCTCTTAAAATCCGCATCTCATACTTGTACACCTGGTATGTATAAGCCTTCTCCCTCGATATTTTATTCCTTTACTCTTCAAAATCCTTAATACTGAGTAATGTAGGTATAACTATGTAAATTATACAGTTCCGGACCCATGTTCCATCAATATGAGGAATTCATTCCTGATTTTTTTTCCCATCGAGTATTTTTACACCCTGTATTTTAGACGGTACTCAGGAATTTTTTTTATATAAAGTATATCATCGACTTTCAGTTATTTGTTGACTTAATGCACGTTTATTTTTTGAGTTTTCTTGCTGCAATGTAATTCATATCGTGGAATCCACAAGACTGATCGCTACGTAAAATATTAGAATATATTTGCTTGCTAAAAGTTAAGCAGTTTTACGCTGTATCCAGTACAGTTTCGCTTATTAATAACTGTGAACCGATTAAACAACCATAAATGATACTTGCAACGTGTATGCACTTATATGAGATAATGCAAAACCTGGATCGACTTTCTAAATAAGGTGTCTATTGTTTTCAGCTCTGTCCAGATTAGCCGTCACTGCTTGTACTGCATCTGTTCTAAAGCGCTGTTGTGCACTTGCCTTATGATCACCAGTTTAACGTTTCAGACAGTTCTTTACTCAGAATTACGAGCGTTACAAACATACTTTCAAAATATATTAAATACATTTGAAAATGACATTATTCAAGACAGATCATAAGACTGTTGGAACTTCTCGTCTTTGTAGGAACTAAGTAAACTTTGTATCACAATGGCAGCAAGTCCGTAAACTTTTCTTATTTACAACGTTCCTTGATTACTTTACCTTGACAATGTCTGTAGCTGCGTAGAACGCTTCTCCCTTTCCCGCAGAGGGCGTGACATTACACCCTTGTTCCAGCCGTGACGTCATGGGGGGAGGCGGCGTTGAAGGGAAATGTACATCATCCTGGAAGCTGTTCACACTCGTGAAATCTGGAAACACAATACAAATCTCTTTAGAAGTTACCGTAAATCACATGACGAAGAAACTAACGCCCGAAGTAAAGCTGTAAGTAGACACAAGACCTCAGTATTTTTAAAATGAATTTTAGAAATGATAATTATCTGGACGTTATTTTCGTTAAGAGTTTTATCTGGAATGAACAAGAGAGCATCATATGCCAAAGAGGGAATGGGGATGTGTTTTACTAATTGGATGTTAATGACGAATGTCGAGGGAATTACGTAACGAACCGTGGCCAAGCGCAATATCAAATACGAAGTGGGGTTTTCGGATACATACACGATCAAACATTTACCTCAGTGCAAAAATAAGTGGATAAATTATTGTTTGGCAACTTCTGTTTACTTTTCAAACACGAATAAGAAAATGTGTCGATCGATTACAGTAGTAAAAGAATTTAATTACTCCTCATACATAAATTTGAAAGCGTGACCTAAATAAAACAAAGAACTACTCAGTTTTAAATACTTTTTCTTTCTCCAAAATATCAAAACAATTGTATTTCTATTTGTATTCCGAAATCCTAAACGTCTATTTTAGTCTGTACAGACACTCCGAATAATAACAATCACGTGTATTTTTATGTTAAGAAACATTTTGTATGGTTTCACAGAAAGTTTTCGTGGCCTTGAATAAATAAGTAGTTAAATAAATCAATAATATTGACATTATCATTGGTTACGAATAAAACATCCAGCCAATTTGACAGCAAACAATATAAATATTTATTTAAGATCTCTAAGACGTTTTGTCCAGATTTGTGGACTTCCTCAGGAAAACTGTAAGTGGGTAAACCCACATAAACATGCTGATCATCGCTGACTGCGTCCAGAGAGGTCCTTTTTTCGGTCATATCAGTCTCTGGTCGCAGTCCACTACGCAAAATTATCAGCATTTTTACACAAGTTCACCAATTTAAAATTTATCAGAGGAAGTCCACAATAAGGACGAAACGTTGTAGATATCTGAAAAAATTTTAAATATTGTTTGCTGACAAATTGGCTGGATGTTTAATATTTAAGTAAAAGAAATGCTATATTCCTATATAGTAAATATAAAAATTTGACGCAAAACTTTTTTCCTGCAGAACTTTTTCATTATGAATTTAATATGACACGTGGAAAAGGTTTTTGTAGTTGTAAAAGTCTTGCAACTGGAACGATTTTTAATCCAAGTGACAATTTGTCACTGTCGTTTAAACAATAAAAGGACCGAGACGACTGTCACAATGTTTCTGCAATAAGCTGCTTTTCCTTTCTTTCGAGAGCGAGGTTTGTTCACATTATATTCCTGGCAAACAGTTGGCGTCTACAAGAGACAGAAAATTCCAAATGTAGAGAACATCATTTTTACTTAATTGCTACTTTTAAAGAGACGCCCGTGTAGGCGTTTCAATATCAGGAAGAGCAGACATATTTCAAAGGAATTTTGGACGAATGTTGTGATTTTCGATAATACAGGGTGCGGCAGAGTCGGGCGATTTTGAAATAACTGTCAAAAATCAGTGAAGTCGTTTACACAAGAATTATTCATACCATCATAATCTACATAAGAAAGCATTTGCTTCACTTACAATTTTATTCAATTTTGAAGAATGACGTCTCACAAGGCAATGCGTCGATGAAAACTGCACACCGGATCCCGTAACATTTTTTGCGGTATTCTTAAAATACCTCGAAGAATGTTCTCTTTCAGTTGATCCAATGTCGTCGTCCGCTGCAGGTAGACTTTAATTTTCAGGTCACCCCAGAAAAAGAAAAATCGCAGGGGAAGACGACGCCATTTTTAAGAAACATCCCGCTCTCAGATTATGGTCGATAAAGGAAAAAGTATTTTGGACAAACTGCTGTATTATTTTGTATAAGTAACTTTGTTTATATAATTTTCTGACCAAAGGCTGGCTAACAATTAGTTGAAATCGTAAATTATGGCAGTGTCTAATCTCATAGTTAGCGACATTTTATAGCTACTGGTGATCAACAGGAAACTGCGGAGTTTGGGAATCAGAAATATTGATGATGTTACTCAAAGATTTCTACTTAAAACTAGTACAATTGTAATCTGAAAAAGTTACCAACGTTACGTGATTCTAATGGCTTGTGTACCATAATGTGAAAAAGTATCTGATTCAATATAGTATTAATACTTAAAACTATATGAATAAATCACGGCCCGTATAACAGACTTTGTTTTGAGTATTTTTAACGTCCATTGTAATCATTGTCAATAAACTAAATCAACTAAAAGTATAAAGACAAAGGGCATAACGAAAAGATAAAAGTAACAAAAACAATTTTATAAACCAGAAAACAATTTATTTAATAGTAAATTTTCTTGTTTCATACTGACAGTAACTTTGTTGCTTTTAATATACATTTCTGAAATAAATTTGTCATTAAAATTCACTTCCGTATCTAAAAGAATACTATTATAAAAATTAATAGAATATTTTAATTCCAACCTAAATTTAGTAATTGTAGTGTTTATATAAAGGAAATTGTAAATTGGTTTGACGTTCTTTAATTCTAATTAACAGAAATCTCTTAGCGTGACGAATGTAGCAAAAAGGACAGCTATTAGAAGACTTTTTAAAACAAATTTATGACAGACAAAAGCATCAAGCAAATTTTTATATCTTTAACAAAGAAAGATAAAGAATTGACAGATTTGTAGATTACTGAAATAATATATATCTTCAATAACATTTTGAATCGGGTAGACAAATAATCAAAAAATGGTAAAACAATATAGTTATTAGATTTTGGAACACAATTATTAAAACCATTAAGAAAACAATTAATTCAGAGTTTGCTAAATTTATAAATAAAATATACAAACAAAATTTTGAATACATAATTAAGTTTCTTTGAATGATATTGAGAATCAGATAACAGTAAATCTTTCTCAACAATATTAGAAACCATAGTTTTTTTTTCTAATTTTTGGATGATTACATAAAAAGTTTAGCACTCTACCAGGATAAGTAAATTTATAGTTCCAATTGAAACGTAACATGTTATGAAATAGGTAAACAGATACTTAAAGAAAATTAAGAGATTAATCTTTTTCCTCATTCAAACGTAAATTAAATATTAGAACAATAATTGCTAAAGACCTATAATAAGCCAAAGGTTTAAAGTTAAGCTTTCCAAGACATGAATTTTCTAGGTCTCTCATGGCGTCAGCAAAAAACGAAGACAATCAGGAACCAGTGGAAAGACCATAAATTTGGTGACAAATAGAATTATCAAATTTAAGGAAGGTAGAATTAAAATTACTCCTGTTTCTATCTCAGAACAATTGATTGACAAGGACCACAATGGATGGTCGAAACGTCTGCTTTATTATAAAATATTCACCATTTTCTTTAAGTCTGTTAAATGGGTCGTGAATACTTAGTTAATCACAAACGATAATTGTTCCTATAACGATAATAACTCCTGTAGTCATGGTGGTTATGTAGTTAAGACTGAATTGAGAGTGAGTCATCAGTTACCTGTGTATTCGGCACTCCTGCTGGGAGCGAGGAGACAGCCGTACTCTTGGTGGTTGTTGCCGTTGGAGGAGAGTAGCTTGTAGGGTTCGTGGTAGACGCTCGAGTTCTCGCTGTCTTCGCTCTCCTCGTGTGTCCCATAAAGGCTGCAGACGCCGTTGGTATTGGCGAGGTGCGGAGGCGCCGCGACGCCAACTTTGCTCCTGGCGCCGGGACCCAGCACTCGTGCGAGAACGGGCGTCGACGACAGCTGCAGCCCCCGCATCGTTATGGCGCCGCCCTTGGAGCCCACGCCCACGACGCCGGTCGCCGGGACGAACGTCGAACTCTTGGATGACAGCAAGGCCACCTTCTTGCGGCCGCGACGTACCATCAGAACGACGCTGCAAGCCAGCAGAAGCAGCAGCACCATCGCAAGCACGCCGGTCAGGAGGCCTATGTACGCCTGGTGGTGGCTGTCTGCACTCGTAGCTGAAAAAAGTATTTAATAATCTAAAATTGAGCATATAGTAAGCAAGAGCTGTCCGCTGATCCCATTGGATCAGTCATTGGAAACTGGTCGAGACACGGAGAAGGGAATGCTGCGTCCCCAAAGCAGACTCGTCTCCCGTCATTCGGAAGTGCGTGAGAATAGTACCCAATGCCCGACCTACCTGATGCAGGTTTTCTAGGGTTTTCCCTGCATCTCTTTAGGTGAAACACCGGGTAGGATCATTAATCATAGCCCGGGGGCCCTAGTCAACCCTTGGCTACTTTACTGTACCTTACGTATCCCCCCCTTTTCAATTCACTTCCGATGCTATTAAGGGGGGGTTGCCTGTTTCAGGATCACCCTCATGTAGCCTGTTAGACCAAAAGAAAACCCTGGCTACCTTGCTCTACCTTGTTTCAGGATCATGTAGCCTATTAACCAAAAGAAAAAGGAGGCGGCTAGATGATTATTTTGTCTACTAGCTGGTGACCCGGTGTTTCCTGAGTATTTGAGTATTATTTAAATCTTGTTCAACACACGATTAAACGGGCATCGAATGCGTCAAAAATATACTCTACGTATCGCAAGAGATTAAAAAATATTCCCGGTACATAGCAGGGCTAAAATATTTTCAGTAAGCTAACTTAATAAAACTTGTCTTGAACACTATATAAGAGCACGAAAAGATGCCCGGAACTTAATGAAATAAAAACTGTCTCCACTAATCTAAATGAGTCAAAACCGACTAGAGTAAGAAACAGTTACAGTTTCTGAAGGAAGGCCAAATTACATCCGGTATTTAAAGATGATAATAATTAGCTTCGGTACCTTAAGACGGTAAGACATGCGCACGAGCCACAGTTCTAGGTGTTATTTTATCCATCAAGTTTTCTAACTGGACCAAAGTGACAAATTAAGTTCGATTGAAATAGCTCCGATTGTAACAGAACTTAATTTACTCTCTGATAATCAATAAAATTAAACTTACGCAGAAATGTGTTTTACCCCTTCCCACCCACCAGTTATGGAATGAACTGAAATTTAAATCGCATGCTACAACTCGGATTTAAACTCAAAGACCGATTTCAATACAAAACTTAACTTTTTTCATTTTATTTTCATCTGACTCCCCATACTATGAATACTTCACTTGGACGCTGAATGGGTTGGAATTATACGCAAAAAATTGACGAAAACACTATCAAATTAATTTACTCAGACAAATACATATTTGAAATAAGTAACAGCATTTATGGATATTTAAAATTTTCTGCTCCCTCCACACCCGCCATGTCTTACTCCAACACTGTTAAATTCCGAGTCACAACGAACACGCGTGCTAAATTTGGTCGAAATTGGTCCACTCGTTTAGATTTGTATGCGGAACATACATACACACAAATACAGGCCATATTAATACATATTAAGCAATGAAATAAAGCAGTTGGCATAAAATTATAAATGGAACACAATAGCAGGGAAACTAAGAAAAAATATTATTAAAAAATACTACCTGTCGTGACTTCCTTGCGAGCATGAGTTGTTTCTCCCGCAGTAGTTTCTGTTTCAGCGATCGTCTCCATCAATCCACTGTCTTGCTGGAAGAACATCTGCTCCAGTATTTGAAGAGAAACATTCCGCGGAATAGACACTGCAATAATAATAAATTGCATATTATACCAAGTTTGGTTTCATTAAGTACACGGAAAATATTGAATACAATTAAATCCACCTTCTGAATTGTGTAAACATTGGGCCTGATAAAAAAGCACGAATCGGATTTTGCAGACAAATAGGAGTCTATATCGAAATAAATGGTATTTATTAAAGGAATAAAATTTTTCCCATGGCCTAGGGACCAGCGTCGCTGCCTCACAAAACAGAGGTACAGGGTTAAAATCTTAACATGGGCTTTGATGTTTGTGACGTCATAGTGACGAATACTGGGATTAAGACTGCTGGACCACGTATTCGGAATGTGGCTAGTAAGGTGACAGTCCGCTGTCGACCAGGTAGGTCAAGGCCATCAATGGGCTGCAAGGTCAAAAGAAGAAAGCAATAAATTTCCGGATAGAATTTTCAGGTGGATTACGTACGTTTTAATTTGAAATATTGCTGGTTGAAAAATAGTTTACATTTTAAAATCAGCATCATTAAATTAAATTTCTTCAAAAGAGTAGGAAACATATTACTCTAAATTTATTAATTTGGAATAAATTACTTTTGTTCTTAATATTTCATAAATAATATTCCTAATAAGCAGTAGAACGTAAAAAAGATAAGTAATTCAATGTGATTTTACTATACTCTAAGGTTTATAGTCATTGTTCTTGAGCTACCGTGTTCATTTACAGTTTGTAAAACCGTAAAAGATAATTCCCGTCTCTTTCTGTGACATGCAACCAAGTGTTTAATTTTTGTAGTTAATTCTCATTGAATACAATAATCGACTTGTATTACTAGATATTGTGTTTGATATTCTAGCATTTGCTCCTTTACAGCCCAATTATTCATATAAACTGCTTTATACTGTTCCAAGAAAGCAATGATTCCGCAATTCCACAATCCGAATTGCTTATGAACTGCAGATATGTGTGTTGCGTTTGTTTTGTTAATATTCAATTTGGCTCGGGTTCAGATACGAGGGATTTAGGAGGTTGGCTTCTGCATACGTAATCTTAATACTAGCTCATAACGCCCGAGGGGAGCAGATGGTAGAGATTATTAGAGGTGATACATTACGCGAGGAAGCAGGGGCGAGTCCCTTGCAAACCACAGTACAACCCTAACCCTTGAGACTCAGTACTGCGGAAACATAAGCTCCGTAGACCAAGTTCTCCTTTCAATACGTGCTTCTGTTAGTGAACTTGGTCTTCCCCCGCCCTTCTCTCTCCAGAAACGGATGTTGTGCTTGCTAATTTACAGTAACCGCCGTTAAGAGAAATACCGTAACTAACTACATAAAGGACCGCAGAATATATTATATACATTAAGGGAAACACATGAACAGCACCAACACAGTGATCTTCTGAGGCAGTGTTACAGGTTGAAATTAGCTGGACCGTGACATTTAACACTGCAATAAAACCATCTTGTAGCTCAAACGCAAGCTCGGCTAAACGTTAAGCAAGGCCTTTAGGGGTTTTTATAACTAACAGCGTCAGAGTCCTGTGGTTTACTAAAACCCTGAAATACCAGATTAAATAAATAATTAAAACTTTTCAACTTAAATTCCATCCAGATGGCCAAATTCTTCATGATGATGTCGCCATTATTCCACGACCAGTGAGATCCCTTGAATCCTTGCATCAGATAAAGATTTGCGCCACAGAAAATGTCCACCGTTGCAAAAGGCTCCAAATTTTGTAAGAGACACCACGTCAAAGCTCGATGATGATAATCAATCTTATTTTCGGATCAGGTGCATCATGAACCGGGTCGCCGTTAGAACTGTCGGATTCGCAAATTCACTTTTATCCACAATAAAGAGACGCTTCCCATGATTGACGATAACTTCGTTGGGTTTAAAATTACGTAGTTGTAGAAACCAAATGTTGACATTCTGTTCGTGTACGAAGCATTTACAATCGATTGGTGAGCTGCTCCACACAGTTCTTCAATGTCGTTTTAATTCATGAAGTCTGCCAGAGTTATTCAAGCTTTCCTACTAAATAATTGTGGACATAGAACAGTAACGTTCATTGTAGCGGCAAAAAATGTAATTAGGTACCATGGAAACATTAAAAATCGCAACAATCTATACAATTTAATTATGCAGTCGGTCATGACCTTTATGGGTAATGCGACTTTAAAATTAAATAAAAATAATTATACATCAGAGTATTGTACAGACAAAAAACTTTGTGTTATTTACAATTTTAAGAATACTTAAGTGCAATATGCTGGTCACATCAAATTTCGAATATAAAGTAAGTATGGTTGATATGGAGGATTGGTCATTAATCTATACCCAATAAATAAAATTGAAGTGTATGTCTGTCGTCCTGAAAGTTCACTGAAATAGGCTCCGAAATGGCTCAACAGATTTCAAAGAAAAATTTGAGGGATTGAAACAGGAATTTTAACTTTAATTTTGGTAAGAGTAAATTTGGCAGCATCGGAAAGAGAGAGGGGGAGAGGGGAGAGAGAAAGTGTGTGTGTGTGTGAGAGAGAGAATACGAGCATTCTCACTCCGTCTATTGTTGCAGCAGGAGTTTCGTCGAAGGTCACGCCATTAGTGTTCAGACAGCAATGTTAGTTAAGATAGAGGACTGTCAGCATGTGTTCGGTTTTAGTTTCAGCCCCACGCAAATTTGTAAATCACTAATCAGAGAAATTAATGGTTTTACAATAGATTGTTATATGTACCCTAAAAATCTCTCCAAATAGGGACATAACCGAGAATACGCCTCGCAGCTCGGGAAACAGGTTTGAAACCGGGAAATGACCTCGAACAACGGGGACGGATAGTCAATCAAATATAACTTAATTCCTGGATATCTAAGTTCCACGCAAAGTTAAAAAGTTAAAAGCCAACGTCAAAGTCCTTAAGTAATTTCATTCATAGAGATAATGTCAACTCTATTTTCGGCCGTCGAAACCATATTCATGTGTAAAACAAATAATGGTAAAAGAAAATACAAATGTCCTGTCATTAATTTAAGTCTATTTTTTATTATGGTAATAAGAAATATCAGACAGATTGAAATGGAAGACTTGTGGGAACTTTCTATCGCAGGCAGAGTGATGATGAGGCCTATCTTCTGGGATGCCTCGTTCTCTCTGTGCTTTCAAGTTTTTCACATGACTCTTTTGGGATGTGTATGTACTGGGGACGCATATTGTAAGAGTTGTCCGCTCATCCTACTGGTCCAGTCGGCCAGCTGCATCCTTATCCGGTTGCGACACGGAGAGGGGAATGCTGCGACCCCACATCAAACTCATCCCGTCATTCAGAAGGGCGGAAAACACATTATATTCGCTTTTAATGCTAATAAATTTCCTGTTTCAGGATCACACTAATGTAGCCTGTTCTCCCCCTCCAACCCAAAGAAAATCTGTAATTCCAATCTCCTTTATAAGGTGTACGCACCGGCAGAAAGACCTTGGGCATACAATTAGATTTTTCTGCTGATTCTATTTGACTAGTCGGCCAACTGCCTCCTGAACTAGTCGAGACACGAAGAAGGGAATATTGGACAGCACAGCAAAATATCTCCCGTCATTCGGAAGGACGTGAGACAAGCACCCAATAGCCCGACCTAAATGATGCAGGTTTCCTAGGTGAATCACCTGGTAGGATCCTTAAACTATAGTCTTGGGACCCTAGTTAACCATTCGATGTCTTTCTTTCCATTCCGCAGACCCCCTTTTTAATTTTTTTTTCTATACTATTAAAGGGGAGTTGCCTTTTTCAGGATCACCCTCATGTAGCCTGCTACCCCGCAAACCAAGAACGAGACTATTTCTATGAAATAAAGTTCTTGGACGTCGGTTTTTACTATATTCTAAAATAAGAGTATAAATTTATTTTGTAGATGGTTCCAAAAAAACCGATATTTCTTGATTAATTACTATTGCCGACTTATAAATATAAAAATTTTCATGTTCATTGTGGTTTTGACATATTGGTCTGATAATAGTTTTTAAATAATTGACCTATGTTTCCCTGAAATATAAAAGAGCACAAATGTATGACGACAGTGTTTCTTCTTTTATTAATAATCAGTGTTAGTTCTTTACTTTATTCGTTGTTAGCTAACATTCGCAACCTTAATTATTTTATAGTTTCTATTAATTTCTAATTCTAAATTTAGTCATAACTGTCTGTAACTATTACGAGTGATCAATTGCGAGAAAGAATGTACTTGTCAGAACTAGACGCAACCACAAATTTAATCATAATACCTTTGCCCGCTAAAATCCGGTTAGAAAAGAATGTTGAAATCCATTATAAAATCCAGCCCCCCATCGGAATTCTTATCTGTATTTTATCCGTTATTGCGGAATTCTTGCGGCTTGCTGTAATTAATCATCTGAAGTCACGCGACTGCGTAAACCGTTAGATGGATTGATTTCCATTACATGGAAGCGACTTTTCCCAAAGTTTTTTTTTGTCGATGAAGTCACATACCAATCGCTTTATAACGACGCTCACAGTTTTATGTGAGATTTTATAAAATTGTTATATAAAATGTTCCTGTTTTTAGAGACAGAGTTTAAGGGAACAGTTCTCTTTTTATGTGAACTCGTCTCCTCTTTTGAAATGGTTTCTCGCGTCCGAGGTGGAATAATTGTAAACTAGTGTTTTATATCTGGGGCAAGGATTTTGGCATTTTATGAAGCGTCAAATAAGTTATTATAAACAATACAACCAATAATGTTGATTTTGCGAAAGAAAAATAAGTAAAATATTTGAAGTTTCAGACTAGAAAAGTAACAACGTTCATGTTCCCTCGTAAGCGATACTAGGCAATATTAATTATTACTGTAAAATATTTACGGACCTCTTTCTAACAAAATTCATAAACGTTTAACAAAAATTTCGGGATATTTCACTTCCACTCGTATTTTCAATTTATGCTTTCTTTGTCGCCGCTAGTGCACACATTTACAGACGTTTAACAAAAAATGTTTTCCATTTTCCCTTTCATCCCATCTTTTATATAAAATTTGCATTTCGAAGTTCCAGGTCAGTCAATTGAAGAATGCATTAACGTATGTTACATTGTACGGTAATTTGAGTCAATGTTGCAAAACTGAATGATAGCCAATACCCAAGGCAATGGATTCTAATTAAATCTCTCGACGTGAATGTAATGAACGTCTCACAAGTCAGAAGTACGCAAAAGTTCTTAAACATAAATTAAAAATAAAATAATGAAGTTAATCTAGCTTACTATGATGAATAAAATACAAAGATTGACCATAAAAAGAAAACAAAAAAAAACTAAATTATAATTTAGTTTATTAGTATAAAATCATCTGAAGAGAACCTGAAAGTTCGGGAAGGAAACGTTTTCTTTAAACTTAAACAGGAACTATTTATAATGCTAGTAACATAAATTAACGCTTAAATTGTTGCTGTTACGTCATAAAAAATGATGAGCAGTGACGTAGCGTCCAATTGATCTTCATTTACGTAAATATAAACAAGTAATGACTATAATAATTTCTTCAACCTGGTTTTTAAGAAGAAATATATGAATACCTGCATTATTACTGTTTAAATTTTGTTTATTTATCATAATCTTACGTTCATCAGGCGTCACTAAATTTACGGAAAATAAAAAGTACTCCAAATTTTATACAACAGTCATTACCGCAGTTTCAAAAAAATTGGGTAATGGGGTTACATGAGGGTGATTCAGAAACTAGCAACTCGCCTTCATACCATAGGAAGAAAGTTGAAAGGGGGGATGGGGAGGATAGGAGAAAGAAGTTTGACTAAGGGCCTTCGGGCGCTATAGGATCCTACCCGGTGGTTCACTGGAAAGAGATATGAACGAAGCAATCCTATGTGAGCTTAAAACCTTTATAAAAAATTTAGTGCTAATTGGACTGGAAAATTAATTATAGCGTATTGAAGATTCAAGAGTGAAGGAATTTGGCATTGTAGATTAGTATACTCTAAGAACTTGAAATGGGTCACAATTGTCGGAACATGACCAACGCGCTTGTTTCGCAACGTCTGAACCTTCAAAATATAACTCGCGAGAAGCAATATTTTCTATAACACAATGTAGGAATAATTTCGCGGTCGATAAATTCCTCTCGGAATAAGACAAATAAAAGTCGCTGGAATGGTCGTAAATTTTTGCCAAAACCGTTCCACTCGTTGCACTCTTGCGATTTAACGGGACTTTTTTTTCCCCTGCAAGGTGTTTCTTATTTTAGGCACATCTTCTCTCTTCTCCTTATAAGGGAGGAGTGTCTCATCATTCAATTACACTTCGGGAGGCAAGGAGTCGTCCAACTGGATTCTAAACGAAGTTACGGAGAAGCTACAGTTGGAACTTTGATTCGTAACACAATCTAGAATAATTTTGAAACTGATTTCAATGTCCCGGCTTTTGCGCTTTCAAAAATAATATTTCTAGTTTCATAATCTTTGTTTGAAAATAATTTTTTATCCTAATACTTTCTAATAAGTTGCATCACAAAACTCTGTAAACGAAATAATAACTCGCACCGCGAGAGAAATGCCAGTAAAGTAATTTAAGCCATACATTAATCACGATATTTTAACGTAATAAATCAAGTAACTATTTTAATGTCTAAATAAAATGGACGAACTTCGGAGACAAAGAGAAAAATATGAATTAGTTTTACAGGTTAATTATAAATAATTAAGGTTCAGCGCGGTGTTATTCTACATTTACGTTATAAATGAGCTTTATTATTTTCAGACATAATTCAATTTTAAAACATTAACTAAAAGTAAGAAAATAATTAATAAGTCTTAAAGGAAAATTTAAGACAACTATTATCTTCAATATGTCGTGTGACCAGCATAGAACATGTCACAGTTGACGAGGGAGTGAGAATGAACTTGGGCGGACATTGGCGAAAAGCAGGGTAAACAAGACACTTGCAGCTGGAGCAGAGAACTACAACAGTGAAGGAGATAAAACTCACGTATTTTGGAGGAAGACGCTAATAAAGGTCGCACCCAAGAGAGAAACCACAATCAACTGGGTGAAGAGAGAAAGAAGTCCTACGTAATTAACCTTTCTTATTAGTATTACGGCAATTTAATCTACCCGTTGTCGCCGAACATTTAATAGAGGCGAGCCACAAAATAGCTCTGAGCACGGAAGAATCGGGAAGCCATAGAAATAAGGAACAGACCTGCTAATTTGAACAGAGATTCCGGATGCTAGCTATGCTCCCTGTAACTTTAATGCCTCAAGGGCACCCAGGAAAATTGCGGCATGAGTAAAAGACCCGACTCGGAGTGGTCGTGCACGTCTGCAACTATATATATATATATATATATATATATATATATACGTTTGAAACAATTTAATTAGTCTGCTTTCACAGAACACGTTATAGAGGCCAATCATAAAATACCTCAGGCAGACGCTACTGTACAGCACCAGGAGGCATTGGAAATCAGAAATAAATCCACTGTGATTTTCCTGCATCAAAGTCAAACAACGAAACATTTGCGACGACCAGAAACAGATTGACCAGTTGCCTAAATAATAGAGATGGGCGATCCGATCGAGATCTGATTCAAAGAACTAGCTCCTAGCGGAGTGAGTGATCATTGAGTCATAAAAAGAGCGGTAGCTCTTTCGATTCACTCCGCTCCAGCGATCCGAGAGCAACCAGCTATTTGAATCACTTACTCTCAAATCAGATCACCAGTGTTTGAATCACTCACTCTCGAATCAGATCGCGGAAATCAGGATCTTTCTTTTTTATTTTCTGGATACGTTACCGTGGGGTAAAATTAAATTAAGTGGCATATGTACAAAATATTGTAACCGAACGTTAATATTAAATTCTCTTATCTGATTGTGCAAATATTATACCTATTCTGGCTACACTTTTCACTTTAGCCTCTCAAGATCGATTTACACTATATTATGCTTTTAAAACGTTATTAATAATAAACTTCATTTTTTATAATATCGAAGTAGAAACGGGATCAATTCCTTAATTACGTTAAATTCATCTTAATATTAATACAAAGAATGTGTGTACAAGATTAGTATAGAAAAATTAAAAATTCAACTTTTTGAGTGGTTAAATACTTTTGTTTTATTTGCCTGGCTGCTGTAGAGTTGTGTAATAATTTTTTTCAGTGGCATAACAATTACAATATAAGCATATGTATATGAATATTACCAGTAAATTTGTTCCTCTTTCAAAGAAAAATCCAAATCTATTAGTGACCATCCAAATACTTCATTTATTAAAATAGATTTCCTAGAGGCACTTATTTAATTTTATAACAATTTATTTAGCGTTTGTAATTTGTCAAAAAATTATAAACTCATATTCACTAGAAAATCATGTCCACATTCATGGAAACAAGGTAAGAGTCATATTGGTAATTTGGGTGCGGTGAAAACCCAAATATATATAAATTAATATAATATAAATATATATCTACTGAGCGAGTGATTCCGATCCCATCACTGAAAAGAACGTTTTTGTCCATCTTTGCTATATAAACAGGCTGAAAAACAACCTGGTCTAGCCTTGATAATGATTAGTGATTTCATGTGAAACGTTGGCAAACTCGCCAAAAATAAACGTGGCCCAACAGCCCAAAAACCGATACATAATAATAGTTCACATTTTAAGAGTTAAATTGAAATATGAACAGAGCCATTCCAGTCATCTGTACTGCTCATCCTACACTAAAATGAATTGTTGAGGACTTACCGGAGTCGAAGGACACCTCACTGATGAGGATCCACGGTGCCGGGAAGAAGAGCTGCAGCCGCATGAACCTGGCCACTCTGTTCTGGAGAGGAATGCTCACGTTCTGCATCGTTTCCCCCGGTGACATTGTCATTTGGACTGGAGCTGACTGGTAGTGCTGCCCGTCGAGGCTCAGAAACACGGCTGCTTCCGACAGAACCTGCACAACCCAATCAGTTCCATTGCACTAAAGAAAGAACTGTGAGGTTCAGGACAGGCTTCCAAACCCTCGCGATACGCTTAACTACTCTCATTTTAATTTAGATAATTTCCGTCCGATTTTTACTGGCAGTTTTTATTTTTTATTTAAACGGCGTTTCGGCGCATATTCGCGCCTCCTTCAGGTTTATAATCAAATTATTGTTAAAATCCAATTATCAAAAACTATAAAATTGTTGTAATCCTTAATTTCTTTCTACCAAAGTGAGGTCCCAGGCAGCACTAAGAACTTGTCTAGTCAACAGTTTGCAACAAATATTAACGAAAGTAGTATATAGGATGATGGAACGTCAAATAGAATGAAAGTTAGGAGAAGATCAGTTTGGTTTTAGGAAGAAAGTAGGGACAAGATAAGCAATATTTCCTTTGCGTCTAATTTTAGAAGACAGAAGAAGAAAAAACCGACCTACGTTCATGGCATTTGTGGATTTAGAAAAAGCGTTTGATAATGCGAACTGGAACAGACTATTAAGGATATTGACGAGGACAGGAATTAAATATTAAGAAAGGAAGCTTATACATAACCACTACAGAAGGCAATCAGCAGTAAATAGAATTGAAGATCAAGAAAAAGAAAGCAGAAATCAAGAAAGGAGCAAGACAAGGATGCAGGCTGTAGCCCATATATAGAACAGGCGATGAAGAAAGTTAAAACGGAATATGAAAAAAGGAATCATATTGCATACGGTTTGCCGACGATAGTGAAATATTGGGGAAGTCAGAAGAAGACTTGGAAAAATTGATAAATGGCATGAACGTGGTCCAGAAGAAAGAGTTCAATATGAGGATTCATAGAAGGGAAACCAATATATGGAAAATAGTGGAATAACAAAGGGTGTTATTTGGGAAGGAATATTTTAAAGGAAGTTAAGGAATTCTGACACTTGGGAAGCGTAATAACGGGGGATGGCAGAAGTATAATAGACATAAAGAATAGAAGAGCAGAGCAAGGAAGGGTTTCGCGAAAAAGAAGAATTTACTTACGGGTAATATAAGTATGAATATTAGGAAATCGTTGCAAAAATGTTGGTATGGAGCGTGGCGTTATATTACTGCGAAAAGTGGACGATAGGAGATGGGGAAAGGAAAAGAATAGAAGTCTTTGAAATGTGGCGCCATAGGAGAATGCTGGAAATCAGATGGGTAGATAAAATCACTAACGAAATCTAAACAGAATAGGGAAAGAGCGAACAATATGGAGGACGTTGATCAAGAGATTGGACAGATTAATAGGCCATGTTTTGAGACATGAGGGTCTTCTAAATTAGTATTAGAGGGAAGTGTGTGGGGTAAGAA
This sequence comes from Eucriotettix oculatus, assembly GCA_034510155.1. Classification (NCBI taxonomy): domain Eukaryota; kingdom Metazoa; phylum Arthropoda; class Insecta; order Orthoptera; family Tetrigidae; genus Eucriotettix; species Eucriotettix oculatus. Next base: position 47,199,436 of record CM067376.1, on the reverse strand, counting down.
CAGGCCAAGGATGGAATACGCTTATTAGATTAGGGAAAATGTGTGTTGAGGTTGTTATGCGGAAATGAAAAAGCTTGCGCAATATGGGTTAGCTTGGGGTTTGAATAGACCAGTCTTAGGACTGAATACCACAACAACGTCATCCACAATTTAAAGATGCTAAAAGTTAAAATTCAGTCTGCTGAATTCAATTGTCCCTTTATGGATCACGGTGAAGAAACTTAACTTTTGTTTTCAATTAGAAGCGAGAAATTAGATGACTTTATATTATATAAGCAAGAAGTACGGTAAAGTTGATGGGGTAACTTTGTCAGAAACATAAATGACACCAACCCTATTCTATCAACTGTGTACATGGTGCGTAAAGAAAATCTCGGCGTTACACGACCGCTCACTACTCATGACTGTTAAAAGTATGTATTGTGTCACGGAATAAAGTGAGAGATGTCGATACTCACCTTAATGCCCTGTTTAGGCCTGTGTAAGGCGTGAATGTGGACTGCTGTCAACTCCCGTGCTCCATCCAGCTCAAACTCCAGCTCCACTGGTTGCCCCAGTCGCGTTTCGTTACTCCAGCCGACCCAACGCCAATCTGAGAACAGGACGAACAGACACGGTTCAGGTCAACATCGAAGAAACTCAGATGCAGTTCAAAAACTTAGAGATCTATCCTTGCGCAACGGCATTAAATTCTCTGTGAAACTTGTAATATGCGCGTAATGAGCCAGGTCATCTTTCCTTCCGAGACGGCGACATTTGTTCCCGTGCTGCAGAACTTGTGGTCATGTGACGGGTGCGACTTTACGACTGGGGAGAAAAGTCATTTGAAGACTAATATAGCAACTTCGTGAGACTAACTTTGAGAATTCCGGTGTGTCATGTTGCGGAGACAAGGATAATCGACACGTTTGTCCTCTTACTATACGGCACACATTACCTTTATTGAAGAGAGAACTTTTGCTGGGAGCACTCAACTGTTTAATATGTTATTTTAATTTGAACTTCCTGAGTTACTTAACATTTTAGACAAAATCAAAAGATATTTGACTAACTATTCAGTTAAAGAATGTCACATTACGAATGGAAACGAACTTTGTGAAACGGTGCGAAATATTTAATAAATGATTAAATCAGCCTCTTTGTCAGTATTTTTATAATTTAAATATTACGACGTTTCGTCTCTCATTTGAGACCTCTTCAGGTTAAAATTTCACTCCATGAAACCTTCGGCCGACGGACGAAACGTCGTAATATTTAATAATTAAATTATAAAAGTACTGACAAAGAGGATTATATTATTTGCCAGAAAAATTATTTAATTAGATGCGAAATACTAATTAACTTTTAAAATCATTATTAAATGAACCGAAAATATTATGGGATACTGCGGACTAAACCCGTGAAATGTTAAGCAAATAAGTAACGAATGTTGATGTAGTTTGTCTATCCTGACAATCATACAATCATTCTACATAACGGAACATCTTTAGTTCAATTCGTGCTTGCGTAATCATTTAACGTAGAAAATATGTCAACATTACAATTTCTGTATAAAGGGATTTGACAATAAATTCGAATATAAATTATTGCTACAGAACAAAAACCATTATATTATCGGTGGTAAGTGTTAAGTCGAATTTTACACCAGTAATATACTCGTACATGGCAATACAAAATAACTGCTTTTCTTTCAGAAATGTATGAATTTTGAAATAATGTTGGAGTTGATAAAGATTAGGATTTAAGCATATCGATGAACGATTGAACTAAACGTCTCTTAGCAGTGTTTCAGAGAATACTTTCATAGACCAATAAGTATACGTACGAGTTATGTTTTTTTTATTAATTTTTCTAGTAAAAAAATGAACAAATGTAATGTGATATACGGATACGTGAAGCAAGAAGTGCCTAATGGATGAGTAGATTTTTATTTATGTTTCCAATATTCATTGACTGCTTTCTGTAGAAATAATAATTACAATAACGTATTAAGTTTATTACACATGTTAACGAGATGTTCTGTGATTATTATTGAGAGTACCTGGCTTCCAGGGTTCCGTGTTGCTGTCCGTGGCTAGTTTACCGTCGATAAGTTGTCCCAAGCCACCAATCATGAGTTCGCCGTCCAACACACCATCGTAGCTGATGTCCTCCAATCTCAAGTCGTCCGACCAGCTGTCTCCTCTAGGGGAGGTGTAGCTCAGGACGCTCTCTGTAATTTTCCATTAAAATACTCCTTCAAAATCATGTGGTTGAAACACATTAAAACCACGTCCGGAGTGTTTCTAAAATGAAGACGTGCTTATAATAATTGGGGACTTCACAAGAACAAAATCAGTTGAATAGTATATTCTAATAATGGAGTCTAGGTTCAGAAGTTGTTTAAAAGGTGCATCTATTATTGAAACCAATTACCAGACGGACATCACTGAAGAGAGGTCAATTCACTTTTATATCAAATGAATTAGAGTGACTTTTGACAGGGAAAGGATTTTTAGTGAAGTGTCAAATAAAGAGAATGTGACGTATTCGAGGCACGTCGATAAGTTTTCAGGGAAGCATGTTTCGGGTCTAAGAACTTGGGCATACGGTAAGAGCTGTCCAATGATACTATGGGAACAGTAGGCCAGCAGCCTCCTAAGCCGGTCAAGACGCGGAGAAGGAAATGCTGCGTCCCGATAGTAAACTCGTGTCCCGTAATTATGCGTGCTAACCAGATGTTCACAGATTATTATAGAGTGTACCTGGCTTCCAGGGTTCACAATATCCATAAACTTTTGATATAATTTCTATCAAATATGACACTTATTTTACCTATCTGACGTTTGAAAAAGTGGGCACGAAGCAGGAAACGATAACTACCATTATTTTAGGCCAATATTAATATCCAATATACAAATTTTGGTTTACTTGATGTTTGACGCAGATGTGACCAACCAAATGCATGCTGGTTGCCTCCTACGGTTTCAGAAGGGCTGCTATAAACGACACTTCGGTTGTATTTGCACAAAGAATTGCAGTTATGAGGAAGGTAAAAGGCAAGTATTTTGATAGTATACTGTTTAAATTCAGTCTAAATAAATGCCAAGTGCTAAAACTGAGACAGTTGTTCATGAAATTATGCTATCAACTAAGTAAACGTCAGATTACGTTCAGGTGGAAGAAGCAAAACATGTCCGAGAATTGTTTTTGGGAGCATTTATCTTATGTATAAAAAAATTCGAGGGAAGTTATAGCCGTGACCATCGGCAAGTTGGACGGAGATGAGTGGAGTTTAGTGATCAAAACGGTGGCAATCGAACGTGATGGTTGAGGTGTGAAGTCACCAAAGAGTTAGACGAATAAAGAGGGGAAATGGAATTTTCGTCGAGGACTGACAGACTTATCTTTGGAAATCCAGTGGGAGCCAATTTGATTTTAAAGTAAGTGTTGTGAATCGAGAGATACGCAAATTTTTTCAATTTTTTCAATTCCCTTCCTATGCTATTAAAGGGGAGTTGCCTGTTTCAGGATAATCCTCATGTAGCCTGTTAACCCCTCCCCCCTTCTCAAAAAAAAGTTCATGTATTCTGTATTCGTATCCGGGACCTCTGTGATGTGAGGCAGTGACTCTGACCGCGAAACCTCAGCTAGGTTTGGACGAATAAAATTACTTCGCCAAAGTGGTTGAATCCAAACATTATACCATGAAACAGAGTATTTTAATTACAAACGATGTTCATTAGTCATTAGTAGTATAAATGTGAATACTCAATTTTTATTCCGTAACAAAATTTTTCAGTCTGTGGAATAAAACCTAAGAATTAAATTCTAATTTATTTAAGTTACAAAGTGTACCTGGTTTTATCCGGCAAATAAATGTGGTAGTGCGTGTACTATGAGATGAAGCTTAGAAGCTGAGTGACAGTACGGTTTCTTATGTTGAGTAAGATGATCCTTTTCATCATAAAATATGCTCCCTGATATGCATACAACTTTAGCTTACATACTGACCTTGAACATTCCATATGTTGAATACATCATCAAAGATAAAATTCGTAAACATCCTACGGAGCTTCAAAACCCATCCCAATCCACAACCAGAAACGTTTCTACAGCTTCTGCACAACCGAAGACTGACAATTTGCCGACCGATAAACTTCTATAGAAACTGGCGTTGTTGGACCATCGCCTCAGTACCACATCGGTTCAAGCAACTTATAGACATTGCACATTTTATCCAATTTGGTTAAAGATTGTATATCTGTTTGTGACCCTGACCACTCTTCAAACTCTGCTAAACGAGAAACTTTTTTTTGTATTTATGTGATTATCTACAGTTAGGCGTGATCCCGATAGCAGATCGAATTGTATAATTTAAATAAACCACTGTCATTTGAAATTGTTATACCCTTGAGAGAAAGAAAACATACAACAAGAAATATGTTAAAACATCACTTCACCTTGGATTTAACATTTAAATTGGACTATGCAGTAATTTCAATTTATAATGTTAGGGAAACCAGATATATTCATGCATTTCGCTAGATTTAACGTAAATTTATTTTCTTAAAGAGAATTTTCCCCAAACACTGTCACAGCTGAATTATTACAGTCGTTACTGGTCCTATTTAGGGGTGAAAATTTGCCAAAGTCTTTGTTTTTGTTTCTACGTTTTATCTTGAACTGATGCTACCATCTACCGATATAACTGGGCTTTTGCATTTAGGAGATATTTGTAATCCATGACGTTTACTTAGTATAAGCTTTGAATAGCAAGTACAGCCTTGCTTTCTTCTCCTCTCTGATCATAACTCCAGTCCTAGTTGTTCCACCATTTTGTTCATATTCGCTGGTAGGCAAGAATAAAATATCCTTGATATTTCTAACATTTTAATTTTAAAGCATGCTGGACCAGTTCCAATAAGGCTGAAACGTGGTAATCGAATTGAGTATCAGCAGTTGATGGAGGTGAGTTGGTACTTACGCTGCCAGGGACATCCGTAAAGCTCGACCCGCATGCAGACTGTGCGGGTGTGCTGGGAATATGGCATGAATCGCACGCGGCTGGCGACGAACGGCAACTCCAACTGCTGCCTCACTGCCAGGTAAGTGTTCCTGTTCCCGGCCAACACCTAGAATCAAACAAGTGGGCAATCGTACAATAATGTTGGCCATTGTTGCTGTTATTAATGTTATCTCATAAAGGACGAGTCCGCCTCACCAAAATAAGATGAGTAATTCTTAAATCTCGTGATAGCTCAGCATTGTGACGTGGACCAAGATGGCAGTATAGCGTCAACATTGAAGCACGATAGATCGTAAGCCACAGAGACTTGACAGTGGGACGTATTGATTAATGGTAGTACAGATGTTGTTTAAAATGTAATAATGCAGGAGAAAACCCTCAGATGAATATGGCTTACGGAGCCAAAAGCTAAAATATATGACTGAAATTTAATTTTATCAAATTATCTCAATAAATTTACACTCAAAATTGGGTATCCAATCATTAATATCACCTTATAACAATAATCAGCCTCAACAATTTATTAACATAGTTAATATTTGGGGAAATTAACGACTAACAGACTTTAATCTGTTAATAATTAATAGAAAGAAATTTTCGACTTTTCATCATTTTATATCCATATATAATTGCTCAAGCATTATTTAATATTCATCAGTACAAGAATTTAACTTTAAGCTACAGACCAAAAAGCCTTCCTAATAAAATTTTTAATTACAAGATAATGACATTTGTAGATCTGGGAAAAGGTTTCGGTAATGTCGATTGGAAAAAACGTGCTAAGGACTTCGAAAATGATTGGGATAAAATACAGAAATCTAAGGTTTATCTACGACCTTTAACAGAAATGAGACAGTTATAAATACAATTAATTAAAACGAAATGGGGGAAACAATCCATAGGGGAGTAAATATGGGATTGCAAACGGTCACCTATGCTATTTAATCTGTAAATTGAACAAGCAATAAAGTAACTTAATTTTGGGAAAGGAGTCATAATTCAATGAGGAGAAATTAAGACACTCAGGATTTCTGACGATACTGTCACATTATCAGAGTCTGCTGAAGATTTGGAGGACTCGTGAAAGGACATGGCGTAATAGAGCATCAATAGAAGCAGATGGAAAGAAAAGGTGTGTAGTCAATAGGAGAATATCGTATTATGATTTGATACATTGACGAAAGTAGATGAATTTTCTGCTTGGACATTAGAATAAAAATTCATGATACAAGAAAAGTACATATCATAGTCGGATAGTAGAAGCATTCGAAAAAACGACAATTTTTCTTACATAAAATATTGGGGACTAGGAAGTCATTTCTTAAGTTTTTTTTGTGAAGTCTGACGTTGAATAAGACTGAAAATAAGACAATTGGCGGTGCAGGACAGAAGAATGCTGAAATAGGAACGGATCTGGATTCAAATTATGAAATCTTGAGTAGAATTGGTGAGGAGAGAACATTATGGAGGACACTGGCTAAACGAAGGGCACGAAGGACTCGTTAAATTAATATTAGAGGGACGTGTGTCGTGTAGGATTAGATGAGGAAGACCAAGGCGAGAATATTTAAGGGTGTAGGCTACAATAGCTATTGCAGGGTTGAAAAGATTAGCACAGGATAGATTAACATGCAGAGATTCATCAAACCAGTCTTCACAACAATACAAGAACAACAGTTTCTACACGTTAAATGGCAAACATTAAATTATTTATCAAATTTTAGTAACAAACTGCTGAAAAATAAAATTTTGTAAAACATTTGTACTAATAAAATGCATGTGAATTATAATATAGCCAGAGAAAAGTAACAATACAATAAATAATTTATTTGACATTGGCTCTGATACACAAATGCAATTAAGTTTATTTTAAATTTACCCAGCGAAGAACTGTGAGCAATTTATCACTCATGGGAATGTATATTGTTATGACATCTTCGACACGAAACGTTTCGACATTCCGGACCTCGATGACACTAACGATACATCGCGTTGGAACAATGGAAGATCAGAAAAGTCAAACAGGCGGCGAGCACTCCCACAGAAGCCAACCACTTGTTACAAGCGAGGAAAAGCGTGTTCTTGTCACTTCCAACAATGCCCCATTGTAGCCACCCGGTGCTTTTTCCCTCCATCTCAAATATGTTTTATAGTCGCCGTAATGGGCTCGTAAATAGTCCGAGAAGTAATCGGATGTCAGCCACTGCACGAAAACACGGGTCAGAAATCGCCAGATACACGTTCCGAACATACAGTTTACACGAGGAAAGAGGTTCGGCCCGTGTTAACATCAGCATAAACATGCGAACAGCAGCGCCTGAAATGGGCGCTATAAATACTCCAACCTTCTCACAAATATTTTATAAATGGTCAGGTCCATTCGGAAGGTGTCAAGTCGGGAATTCAACGGTCCCACATTATCCTGTCCTGGCTCTGTGGGGACGAGTCTGAACGCTCAACAAAACTGGTATATGATATTGGGATCATCTCTTATTTTCCTGGAGCAGGATCAAGATCTACACTCATATACGTGATACGGATGAATTGATTTAAATTGAAAGCAATCACTGTGGAGTTCCTGTTTCAGGATCACCCTCATGTAGTCTGTTAACCAAAAAAAAAATTGTTGTTGTGATGCCTATGGAAGTTTTCTCTCGCTGTCACTTCACCCCAGAGTGACTGCGGGGCTCACCTTATTATGTCGGAAATGCCTCGTAATTTTTGTGTATTTTTTTTCAAAGTTCTCATATTCCGAGACACCTTCACCTATTTTAGGAGGTATATGTACTGGCGTCGAAGGCCTTGTGCATAAGGCAAGAGCTGTCCGCTGATCCCATTGGATCAGTCGGCCAACTGCCTCCTAAGACTGGTGGAAACACGGAGAAGGGAATGCTGCAAGCCCACAGCAAACTCGTCTCCCGTCATTAGGAAGGGTGCAAGAATAGTACCCAATGCCCGTTCTACCTAATGCAGGTTTTCTAGCGTTTTCCCTGCATCTGTTTAGGTGAAACGCCGGGTAGGATCCTAGACTATAACACGGGAGCCCTAGTCAACCCTTGGCTACCTTGCTCTACCTTCCGCATCCCCCCTTTTTAATTCCCTTCCTATGCTATTAGAGGGGAGTTGCCTGCTTCAGGATCACCGTCATGTAGCCTGTTAACCCCCCCAAAAAAAGTTGTTGTAGTTTTCAGTCCATAGACTGGTCTGATGCAACTCTCCATGCTAACCTATTCTGTGCAAGCCTACATTTCCACATAACTACATCATCCCAGATTCTACCTAATCATCTCAGAGTACTTCACCCTTTTTCTCCTTCTTCTGTTCTAACCTCGCACCCTTCCCACTAATGATAATTTTACAAACCTTCGTATCTTAAATTGTGGCCTATTAATCTATCCTTTCTTATGGTCAGAGTCCTCCATATTTTTCTATCTTTCCTTATTCTGCTTAGTACTTCCTGGTTCACCCACTGATTTTCAGAATTCTCCTAATAACCACCACTTTTCAAAAGCTTCTATTCTCTTCCTTTCTGCAAATCCTTCCGTCCACGTTTCGCACACTCACGAACATTTTTTTATTAATGATTTCTCTCCCAAAAAAGCAAGTTTAAATTAATTCATTTATTGGAGATTGAAATGCCATGATTCTGGATGGCATTAATATTAAACAAAAAAATTGACTGTGAGCAGTCCAACGCGTCCCTTTTATATGGCGCAATGTACGTGCGTCCCACTCGAAAGATAAACCTATTTGTATGTATTTTAAGTACTTAAAATATAATGGTACTTAAATTACATATTCAATATATTTACAAGTTATTTCTCGCTTACGAGACCAAATAGAAGGACCGACTACCTTATTCTTATGAATGAAAGTCATTGTTTATGGAAAAAAACTCAAAATTCGTATGTGTTTGTGGGTATGAATGTTCAGCAAACCCGTTGAGAAACATGTTCTTTGCGACTACGAAATAAGCATTCATTGCGCTGGGGTTGAGGGAGCGGAAAGTTTTAAATATGCAAAATCCGCCAACATTTCAGTCGATGTAATGCTTTTTGGGGTCAATTACTTTTACGGTCTTTCCCGTGACACTTTTTGTCTCTGTCCTACCCTAACGATATAAAGAACAGAATACATTATGCCGTTACGTATGAGTGCGGCGACGGCAACGACGTTCTCGAGAAACGAAAAGTATTATAATTTAAGTAAAATGTTTATTATATTTAAGTATTAATATCCGAGGAATCGCCGGGCACCCAGTTAGTATTAAATAAAATCATAGTTTTATTATTTCGTACAGACAACTATACACACAGAGAGCAATTGCTTGTGAGATGGAACTCGCCGATAGTCTAAACACAATACTGAGAACTCTCAAGCAATTTTAGTTGAGTTCTATAACGGGAATAATTTTCAAAACATCAAATAAGGACCACGGAGGTAGGATTATAAGCAAGAGGAACAAGAAAATCCCACGGAAGTCTGGCAGCATTTGGAATGTATTTCTACAAAAGAATGTTGAGAATTAAGTGGACTGGTAAATACGGAACGGGGGGGAACTTTGAATAAAATTTGCGAGAGGAGGAACCTTTGCAGAAGTCTAATCAAACGAAGAGGAAAGCCGGTGGGGTTTACATTGGATTAGCAAAATACTGCAACAGAACAATAAAAGCTCTGAGATGAAGAGGAAAGCACAGAGTAGACAAGCTATAGAGCCACATCAAACCGACATTCAAATTGAAAAATAATGAAGGGTAATTTTTTTTAAATCGTTAAATAGCCTCCAGAGAGTTATTTTATCACTCAACGTATACTAGTGGAATAATTTCATAAATCATTTAGTTTAGTCTGGAAGTAACGTAATATATCTGTGAATGAAAACTGCCTAAGAAATAATAGGATAGAATATCGACGAAAGTAAATACATTTTATAATTTAATTAAAATAGATATTATTTTCGATTGATTTTATAGCAACCCACGTCTTTATAAAAATTTAATTGTTTCATTAATAATCTCTTTATAATAATTTTTAGAATATTCTGCATTAATAATAAAAGTTAATATTTCTAATTAATTCGCGTCCCATCAGTGTATACAAAAATTTAGGATTGTGTCAATTGAATTTCTGTCCGAGTCGACTCCTAGATAGGTGCGAGGTTTCTCCATCAAGCTCACCTACAATTTATTGAATCAAATTTTTCGCGGTCTAATTTTATGACGTCTTTGTGGAATGAATATTATAAATAAATTTACAGTGGTTGTAAGAATTTTAATTCAAGAAGAGAAGAAGTGCTTTAAGCCCTGATAACTGTAAAACTGAATTAGAAAATCAGGATGGAAAATCCGAATGGAAAAAACCTCGCACCTGGCTGTGAGTCGATTCGGATAGCTTAGATGGTAGAGTAATCGCCGGGTTCGATTTCCGATCTGGTTAAGATTCTTTCCCGGTCTTTTAATTCAGTCTCATACCTTTCATTACTGAACTAAAGACTTTGTTCACTACTATTTAATTTTTATTTTAGTGGGATTCTGTAAATGAATTAATGAACACAGAGACATTTTGAAAATTAAAGACTTGTTAACCCTGGGTCATGCGCTCCAGGCCTGGTGGACCTATGCCGTTTAATTCCTTTTATATTTGAAAAGCCGGGCCAGGTACTGGGATGAACTTTTATGTCATCCCAAAAGGGTGTGTTTTTACAATGATATGCCAAGGTCACATTATAGAAGAGGCCGTACTTTCTAGGAAAAAGACGAGAGAATGAGAATGTCCAGGGGATCTGCTGCGCCCACTACCGCCAGTATTTTGCTTCATCTCTTTGCTGTAGTACGTTGGGATTATTGAGTTATATTAGCAGAAAAAGTTGAAGAATATTAACGTTTAGCATTAAATATTTATATTTTTGATATTTAATTGTTTGTGTACCATTACTACAGTATTTTTTCTTTCAAGATAATTTTTGAGAATAAACAGTTTTTCAATAAGAATAAAAAGTATAACTCAATAATTCTCAACATAGAGATTCGGCTTATTTCAGAGAACGATATCTGTGACTAATATGTTGTGCCTGAAGACGATATTGAAATGTCGGATGGATCGGAAACTGAAGGTAACAAAGAGGCAACAACAATATTGTGGACCATGTAATAAAAAATAATTAACAATAGAAAAATCAATATTGCAGTGAAAAGTGCAGAAAATTTTTGTGTTTGGGATTATATACTAAGAAAATGTACCAAGAATGTTTTGACGAATCTTCAAAAAAAGTTAACGGTAGACTCAATAATTTACTTAATTCATTAAAACTGTAATTACTTACGTCATAATAATAATGTTAATGAAATTGATGGGTTTGCAACTATTATTTTTCAATTGATCAATACCTAAAAGTTAAATTCAAATTTAATAATGTAAAGATCTGACTGAAATTTTATTATTATTTATCTCTTGAACACGCTTCAACTTTCAGGCTTGGAACTGATGTTCGGTTTCCAGAATAGCGTTTCAAACATTTTAGGAGATTTAAAATACCAAATTTTGTTTAAGTGTAAAAATTACAATTTTACGAGTACAATTTATTTTTACAGTTTTAGGTAATCAAAACTTTCATTGGATTTGTGAATTGTGAGTATATAAGTCTACAAAAATTATATATGTAACCTAAGGAAATAGAAATGCTTACACCTGAAGCTCAACCAGGTGCGTATAAATATTTTAGAAGAAAGACAATAATGGACAAAAATCGACTGGACCAGGGACTCGAACTTCGGACCTTACAACCCCGGCAATCGGGTGGTCCGGGGTTCGAGTTTCTGGTTCCGTTGACATTTTTTCATTCTTGTCTTTCTTTTAATATATATTTACATTATCTGAAGGTAAATTGATAATAATTCCTTCATAATAATGTTCAGAATAGTAAAAGTCAGTCCATAGGTACCGCGCATAACGGTATTAAAATATGAGGAACAACTAACGGGGGGTTAAAAATATATAGATTTGAACCACACCAGTTTTCATTGGAATAACTTTTTTTACTTAAATATTCCTATGAAGATTTCTTGTTATAAATTTTTTGTTATCTTTCAGTAAAATATAATTTTTTGTAGTTAATTTGAAATAACAACGATACGCTCTTCGGCTGCACGTACCTAATAGTAATTTCGGATGTAATGTCTGCACAATAAGCACACTTTGAAAGTTTTCTTTTCTAAAAAATTCATTAGATAAAATGTAAGTTACGGCTGATATATTTTCATACAACGGTATTCATAATAACATGTTACTAAAAATTTGTCCTCTATGCATTATTTAGATTTACATAAATATTTATAAGCAGCTGAAGACTCTCTGAGTAGGTAGGTATTTGCCCGGTGGAAGTTTGATGATAAAGTAAAATAGAATTACTAACGAAAAATTAATGAAAAAATAAAAATACAATTAAAAAAATATTTCACGTTCTCGTTTTTACAAAATTAGCATTGACTTTTCATTGTTTCTAACATTTTTTAAAAAGCACTCGATTCGTTTATTGTCGCTATTACGAAAGAACATTTTTCTACATCCGTTTTTCGAGAAAAATGTGGTTTCTTAATATATTCGTTAAAACTTTATTTCGGACTATTTTGTTCTGTTATTGAATTACTTTAATTCATATACAATTTTCAACTTTAAAGTTAAAAAGTTATCATTATTTATTTCAGTAAAGGTCTCAGCCTAATATCTTGGTATTCTGATCAGTAAATAAAATAATGAATGTGTTGTATCTCATCTTATTTATGTTAATATATCAGTGTATAATTGAATGTGCCGTTCGTATTCAAAAAATAAATTAAACAATCAAGAGATGCATAGGCACTTCATTCCAAATATATGCATTAAAAGGCAATGCATAATTGAATACGTTGTTCGTATTCAAATAGGATTGAAACAATGATCTCATAAAATATAAAATCTGAGTGGGTTGGAACGGGACAACAGTAAAAGGCTTGAACTTTAGACAAAAGGAATTTCGTGGCTGACAATAGCGGGAGTTTGTCATTGCCTGTCCACACACACGGACGGTCTCTGGGTGGAAGATGATTTGCAAAACATGCGGTTACAACGCGTCGAACAAGCAGCCTCGAAATAACCGTCCCACCTGGCAACATTATCATAAACACGGCAGAAGCGTCCACCAGGACCATCATGTTTCCAAACGATTTGCATATAATGAAAGTATGAATAACAGCTTCCCCGCCACTATAACAATAGCGCCACATATGCTCACAACTGCCCGTTATTCATAAATTATGCTACACACGATATTATACATATAAATCGCCCTAGGTTTCAGATTAAGTTTACTAAAAAAGAAGAAAGTTGGATCTTCGCAAAATGACAACCAATTCATCTAAATAATAATAATTGTCTTGAATACTTGGTGTACTGACATCTTGGTCTGCTCTAAAATTTGCTCACTGCCAGTTACTCATGACAACATATCTAAAAAATTATCTGAATGTTAACAGGCTAATGGAGGTAATACAGAAACTGATATACCATATTACCATAAGAAGGGAATTGAATACGGAAAATGTGGAAAGGAATGTAAGGCAGAAAAGATACTTTTTATGAGAAAGTGGGGGGTGTTTACAACCTACATGAAACGGGCAACTCCCCTTTCATTGCATAGGAAAGGAATATGTGTGTAAGGTATAGTAATGTAGCCATGGGTTCACTAGGGCCCCCGGGCTATAGTTTAAGGATTTTTACCCGTTGTTTCACCTAAAGAGACCCGGGGAGAACCCTAGAAAACCTGCATCAGGTAGGTCGGACTTTTGGTACCACTCTCACGTCTTTCCGAACGACTGGAGACGAGTTTGTTGCGGGATTGCAGCATTCCCTTCTCCGTACCTTCGCCAGTTTTAGGAGGCAGTTGGTTGACTGATCCAATGGTATCAGCGGATAACTCTTACCATATGCCCAAGGTCTTCGAACCCCAGTGCAAACACCTCCTAAAATAGGTGAAGATGCCTCGGCATGTGAGAACTTTGAAAAAACCCAGAGAGAGTACGAGACATTCCCAACACGCTCTTGTGAGACCCGCAGTCAATCTGGGGGGAAATACCTGCGAAAGAAATCTTCCACAGGTACATCTTTATGTATCCCATTAATTTGTCTTTCATTTGCTGAAAGCTATAATGGCTACCATTTGTAAACAATTACAGCTTTCCTAAAAGAGACATATTTACATAACATTTTCTTGACAACATTCCATTCATATTTCAGTTTACTTCCGATTTTTTTCATAAATATGTTTCTAAATATGATTTATAGTTGTCAGAAATACGTTTAGCTGCTATTTAAATTAAACACATCCTGAATACCAGATAGAGGCGAGGAAGAAATACGATAATTCTTTTTTTGGGGTAAACAGGCTACATGAGGGTGATCCTGAAACAGGCAACTCCCCTTTAATAGCATAGGAAGGGAATTGAAAAGGGGGAATGCGGAAGGTAGAGTAAGGTAGCCAAGGATCACCTACGGCCCCCGGGCTATGGTTTAAGGATCCTACCCGGTGTTTTACCAACATAGATGCAGTGAAAACCCTAGGAAACATAAACCAAGTAGGTCGGGCATTGGGTTCTTTTCTCACGCCCTTCCAAATGACGGGAGACGAGTTAACTGTGGGGTCGAAGAAGTCCCTTCTCCATGTCTCCACCAGTTTCAGGAGGCAGTTGGCCGACTGATCCAATGGAATCAGCAGACAACTCTTGCCATATGCCCAAGGTCTTCGACCCCAGTACATTTATCTCCTAAAATCTAAAAGGTATCTCGGCATGTGAGAACTTTGAAAAAAAAGGAGTACGAGGCATTCCCGGCACCTTTAAAGCTTTTCACAATAATTGTAAGAAAATATCTCATATTCTGGCTGCGGTATTAACGGAGGTAATATTAAATTCAACAATACCCTCAACAGCTGTTTATCTAACAGGAAATTGGTTTTGAAAGTGGATTTTTTCTTTCTTCTATTGTGTTAAAATTCATAAGATATATTCGTAACAAATACCATTGTAAAGGAATAGTGATTACATATTGAAAATATTGGAGACTAGTATCAAAAGAATAACTTGTTGGTAATATCCTTAAATTATTGGACCATTTGATTACATATATTTTCCGCTCACTTCTCTCCGGCATTCAGAATACTTTTTATGTTTACTTGAATTTAAATAGCAGCTATTAGTGACTGAAAATCATATTTGAAAAATTTTAAAAGTACTAAATTGGGAAAATACTGTCGAGAAAATGTTACAGAAATGTATGTGTGTGATTGGAAAGCTAAAATTGTTTTCAAATGGAAGCCGTTCCGGCTTTCAGCGAATGAGAGCAGAGAAGCAGACAAACGTTGCCACAAGTGAGAAGTCAATAATGAATGAAAACAAACCCTTATTACTGCAGTCCAGCTGCATTGCAATTATATCAGAGAACGTGGCATGAATTTGATTCGACCATACATCGAAGAGGTTCAAGGTCTAATCACCTCCAATTTGAAAATAACAATAGTGAATTATTACTCTCATTACCTCAGCTTTTTGTTTAAAAACAGGTTATTTTAAAACCTATTTTGCCACGTCTATAACCAAAGCTGAGACAAATTACAAGAAGAACTGGACAAAAATCTCACAAATTAGTGATAAAATACAAAAGTATATATAATTTCTCTGCTTCTTTTGGTAATTTGTACACTTTGAACACAGACGTTAATATTTCAAGTTCATAACTAAGACACACTAAGAAAAGTTTTGCCCGCCTTTAGACTTTATTTCTTCACTTCTGGATTGATTTCAATAAGCGTCGAATGCTTTTGCATTTGTTCTTGGAAATGTTGGAATTTCTCGTTTCCATGGCCTTCTTTTAATATTAATTAAGAAATGGTCGATAAATGGAAAAGTTAGATAGACCTATAAATAATTTTCTTTCTTTGGTTTTGCAGCCCATTGAGGGCCTTGGCCTACCGAGATGACTGCGTACAGACACATTCGGAGTTACTCCATCATTATTAACTCCTTTCTCGGGGACCATTACGACACAAACATCCATGCCCATAGCAGATTCGAACCCGGGATCAGTGTGGAATGAGCCAGCGACGCTAGCCACTGAACCTCGGGAAGTTGGCAGATATAAATATTTTGTACATATTGGAACTTTATTTTTCTGTAAAATATTATTAAATTGGCCTGTAAGATGTATAAGAAACATTTATAGCCTGTACAGAGGTTCAGAAAATATGAATAAAAACAATATTTGGTGTAAAAAGAGTTTTATTAAATTATATGGTCCTTCCGACACATTAAGAAGTCGGGTGATAGCAGTAAATTGTTTCTATGTTAACTTAAACACCTATGTTATGAATAAAGTTGTATGTTACAATTGAAAATTGTAAAAAGGAAATATTTTTTTAATTTGCACTTTTCTCCAGAGAAGAGATTTAGCAGAATGTCATTTCTAACATTCTCTGTGGTGAAAAAATCAGTATAATGAAGAGCTCTGTAAAGAAGGTGGACATTTGTCTATACTCATGTAGTCTATCCGAAGATTAAATTTTTGTCTACTGATCGAATTGTATGTCTGTAACTGTTACCTGTTTTACGAAGATCTATTTCCTTCTTCACATGTACTTATTTCGTACCCACATCAAACAATTGATCAATCGTAAAGACATATTTCTGGGAAAAAAACTAAGCTGTCTTAAAAATTATCAAGTCCAAGAAAAATTGTATCCAATTAAAATAATTACGAAATGTCCTCCGGATACTTGCCGTGGACGTGCATTTACCGTACACTACATTTTGACGAAGAACGTCTCTGTCGCCATTTTCAGATGAACTAAATTCCGAAGTTGATGTTGTGGTTCGATTACAAGGGTACTGGAACAATTTATGACAAAAGAATGGGGCATGAATTTCTTGTGCGTCCTTCATTAAAGCTATTAGACTGAAACCTCGGTTTTCGTCGATAATACGTCTGAACGCAATCGGTGTAATCCTAAACCAACGTAATTATTTTCATACAAAGCTATGTATATCCAAATAATTAGATTTCGATACTCAGGAAACAAAACACATTTTATAGGGAATTTACCTAGTTTATAAAAAAAATATTAGCTATAGAGGAAGAAAAGTGTTGAAATGCAGTCCTACTACTATTATTAAGTTCTCTGCTTATCAACAGGACAGGTTTCGGTAAAGTTTTAATTTGACGAATGACCAATTTTATCAAGAACACATGTGATCTGTCAGATGAATGATTTTGCAGAATCATAACATTTTTGTGTGATATCATGACAAAAGAAAACATGTTAACTTTTTTCTTGCAATGTAAAGTAGAAAAACAACCAGATCTTGCAGGAGTATGGAATTGAAATATTTGATGAATATGTAGGTTTCTTAAATTATTTTTCTTCACATGTACTTATTTCGTACCCACATCAGACAATTGATCAATCGTAAAGACATATTTCTGGGAAAAATACTAAGTTGTCATTAAAATTATCAAGTCCAAAATAATTGTATCAAATTAAAATAACTTAAGAAATGTCCTCCGGATACTTGCCGTGGACGTGCATTTACCGTACACTACATTTTAACTAAGGCCCTGGGCTGTAGTTGAAGGATCCTGGCCGGTATTTCACCTAAAAGAGATGCAGGGAAAACTCTAGAAAACCTGAATCATGCAACTCGGGCTTTTGGGTACTATTCTCACGCCCTTCTGAATGACGGGAGACGAGTTTGCTGTGGGGTCGCAACATTCCCTTCTCCGTGTCCTTACAGTGTCTCCAGGCAGTTGGCCGACTGATCCAATGGGATCCTTATGCTCAAGGTCTTCGACCACAGTACATAAACCTCCCAAAATAGGTGAGGGGGTCTCGGCATGTGAAAAATTTGAAAAAACCAGATAAGACTACGAGGAATTCCCGACGTAGTCTGGTAAGCCCCGCAGTCAATCTGAAGGGAAACGGCGTTTGAGAGAAAACTCCCACATGCATCTACGCCATCCTTGATTTACGAAAGCATGTACGCCATTTACATTCTTCTTTGGAAGTACTTTTTTGCGGCGATAAACCTTTTCTCTCTTGACTAAATAAAAACTATTGTAAGTACGAAAATTGTAGTTGTTACTTTAATGGAAGAGTCACGTATGTTGATCAAAATATTCCATTACTTTCAAGGAAATGCCAATTGCAGATATCTCACGGGTTGTTTAATATTATTATTTTTGTATTTTATTCATTTGTAATGTAATAATTTTAATGATTTAATTTAAATTTGGGGAGAAATGTATTTTATTTCTTTCGTTAACCGTAGAGTCGTCCAGCGTGTAAGGGAGTAGAGAGAGACATATCCAGAGCACGGATATCTCCATCCGTTAACGGTAATGTGTACCCAGTCAATGGGGGGAAAAACGGTAGGTATAAAATTCAGAAGAGCCGGAAGAAGACGGAGAAAGAGAAGCACATAAAATACGATCATAGGCGAGTTTAGAGGAGTAACTGTTTCGACGCCAGAACGCAAGATGGTCCTCACCCAGCCTGAAGGAAGGCTACGGACCACTGCCGCCTACCATACGAAGGAGATTTTAGTAGGTCGAAGAAATATTAATATGAAATTACTTGGATCACCACAAAAGTCATACACCCCAAGCGTACCCTGTTTTATAAAGAGTTCTCATGTCTTTTAATTTGTAGCATGTTACAAAATAATTATAAAAATGAGCGTCAAGAAAATAGAGAACACAATTTCGTCTTACCTTCCGCCCCTGGGCGTCCTTGTAAGTTGCCCATCGCTGCAGAGCGTCTCTCCAGTAAAGCAGGTGGAAGGACTCTGCGTATTCCTGGCCCTGACCATTGCCGAAGCGCCCTTGAGTCTCCGTGGCTGTGATGAGGTGCGGTTTTCCCAGATCCACCTCAAGGAATTCCTGTACCTCGCTGCTAATCTGAGCCTTGGGACACCATGCGCCTCCGTTCTTCTCTTGACGCACTCTGAAACAAATACCAACATACGGATGAACTACGTCTATACTTCGATGTATCCACATAAATAAATTAACAGTTTTATCGTTGGCAAGCTCTGGGCGCTGACTTTATCGCGTTTCACAATACGATGATCGAACTCGGACAGATCCAATGGAAATTTTTCGTTGTTATAAGGAAGGATATCTTGACATCTTGAGCCAAACGTACCGAAACCTGGTATTGACTTGTTACACAGTACTTTACTGGAAAATTTCTGAATGTAATTTATCGGGAGGTCTTATCAACATCGGTGCTACCTGGAATTTTGAACATACGTCTAACTGACGTATAAGGAAGTAAAAAATGCTTCAATGACGCTCAAGTACGAGCGTATAACTAATTTGGTCGACATTGTTCCATTATAGTATTCTTCCAAATTAGCTATAAGCTCCTACTTGGTTTCATTGAAGCATTTTTCTACTTCATTTGACTTGAACTCCATGCACTTTTGATCAATTTACACAATGTCCATTCTTCACAAAAATTCCTAGAAATTAGGTTGTGATGAAGGTGATTTGTAAATTGTAAGTGAGCCTGGCTTAGGTTTACAGGAATGGAGAGATGTTGAATAGGTCCTTGAATGTCGACTCGGATTAGCTCAGTGCCCGCCCGGAAAATAAGAATGGAACGGTTATTGTTTACTGACATGCTGTACTCGTATATTTCTCGAGACAACTCGGTTTTATTTGGGAGGTCATGTTCCGGAGTTGCATACGATAAGATTTGTCCGCTGATTGTATTTGATTTGATGCAAGGTTTCTACATTTTACCCAGCATCTTCTATTTCAGATGAATACCGAGTACGTTCCTCGGACTCTCGTAAACCCTTGGCTGTCTTCATTTTCATTCCGAAAACCTTGTCCTGAACCAAATTCCTTAACTATGCTAGGAATTGCTAGTTTCTGTAGCCAATCACCAAAACAAATCCGTTTCAACCAATGAGCTAATCAATACCTGAGGTCTGTTACCTTTTACGTGTAGTTGATAAATAATTTAAAGGTTTACGGGGAGTTTTCAAAAAATTAAAGCAGGAATATCCATGAAAAAATCACAAATTAAAATCAGGTCATATGAAAATTTAGCCGTTTTCTAGAATATTTTAACGGTCTTGGACGATATCACGACTTCGTTGAAAAATCAAACATAAATGTATCCAAAACCAACGAAAGTCATATATATCAAATGTAACATGTAAGTTACAGCCTCGAGCCAGTGACGGCAAAATCTGCCTGCCAAACGCGTAGACTAAATTATTGTGTAGTCTTTGAAGCAATCGCCACCGTAATAGTGCGCGTTGTGTACACGTGATATCGTGTTGTGCTTTGAAAAGCAGTCGAGAGTTAATCGACGCAATATGATTGGCTTGAAGGGAATTACGTAGCTATTTCGTGAAGATGGCGTAAGGCAAGAGTTTAAGTTAAATTCAGTATCCGGCGAGATGCCGTGAAGAAAGTACGTGGTTGCGGGGTCACGAAGATTCTCGACCATGTGAATTACGAGTAGTTGGTTGGAGACGGTCAAAAACAGCCGCTAATATTATTTGACTAACGAACAAGCCAAGGAGAGTGTACGGCGAACTAGCCGAATAATGATTAGTGAGATTTAGAATGTGTAAGGACCATCTATTCTCATGACTCTGATTTAATAAATTGTGGGTTTTGTTTACTGAATCTTTTGGTGTTTTTCTGTGGGGAAAAAAAACCTGGCGTCCTATGTCGTAAACTGTCAAAGTTTGGGGACGAAATATTGTTGAGCTAAGCAGTCGTCGTCGGAATTATGACGGAGGATCTCAGTTCCCGTTACAATATATATTCGATAATTTAATTATAGGAAACACGATACCAGGTTCGACCTAAATAAAATACATTCCATATTTTCATTTTTTGAATACCGCCTCGCCCAACAGATGTACTGAGAAACGTATCTTGTAATCGAATTCAGTTAAGTAGTTTGACGTACATGTTTAATGTGTGCCAGACAATATATGGTGTCTATTAAGTTCTGGTTAATATCTGTATTCAAACAAGCGACCCAGCTAAACGATGTCTGGGAAATTACAACTTGGCTGCAGGCCAACAACACTTGGAGTGCTCTGGAGATCGCCAATTCCAGTTCTAACCTTGCCAATCTACACGAAGTTGATATTACTAACACTTCTATGCTACTTATTACAACGTGGTGGGTATTCAATTAGCTGATACGTCAAAATATTTAGTTTATATTCTAAAAACACAGAATTATAATTTTTAAGAAATACCAATAACGAAAGATATTAAATGCTAATTAGTTAAGTTTATTTGTAAAAAATATTAATATGTAAGAAGTAAGTAATTTTTTGGTTTTACTAAATAATCCGATCCTTCAATCGATGTGTTTTTATAAATTGTTAAATACACACATATATTTCACAATTTCATCATTTATATTCCAAAAACTACCGTTAAGAAATTTTTTTATTCGATACCTTTATTTCAAATTTCTCGTTTTCAGTCACCATTGAAGGCCTATTTTTGAAGATACTCGGTACATATTTAATTACTTTTTAACTCCCTTGTTTAGCTGTATTTTAGCTCATGCACTTGGCCACTTTCGTGCCTTTGTCCGCTCAATATTCGGCTGTATTGTAAATTCCAGTACTTCACTTAAGGATATTGGACGGGTAATGCCTTCACCTGAAGCCATCTGAGAGAAATAAATGGGATCAAAGCTTTCACTGAAATAAGCTAATTAAATTAACTTGGACTCCCGACGAGGTGGCGCTGTGGAAGAATGCGGAATTCGCAATCCGTAGAACAGGAGTATAAATCTCTTTACGAATACTCTGATTTATCTGAACGTTTCAAGTAAAAGTAAGGCAATCACGATGCTCATTTTATTAATTTATTATTATTTGAAGCGTTTGTGTCTCGTAATTATTTTACTGGAGAGGTCAAATATAAAATTGGTTAGAAAAATGGAAGTGTAACAACTCATCCAAAGATTTGGAGGAAAGTGCGATGCATTTTTTTTAGTAAGAGAAAAATAGAAACGTTATGGGTTTAGTAGTTGCGGGAGACTTGCAGAAGGTTTTTGGATTTAATAAATAAAATACTTTCCTGTTCATTCACAAATGTAAGGGGGAATTCAGTATTACTCCGTAATAATTATTATGGAGAATATTTATGTTGAGGTGATGATATTTGGGGTAATATACCTATGACTACAACAATGAATACAAACATTTTCTTATATTTAGGCGTACACGACCTCAGTACATGGGTTCCGTAAAGAAATTGGTGACAATTAATGTCATTAAAATTGAACCATTAGTTCAATTAGACATCGTAAGTAAATTTTTATAGCAAAGATTTATAAAAGCAAATCCATAGTTAAGTGTTTAAGTGTCAAACAAGAAGTCCGTACGCCAAATGTAGAGCTGTTGTCTTATGAATGGAATATTTGGGTTGTACAATATGCAAATTAATCTGAAATTTATAAAACTAATCTGCCAAAAAATAGATTTTATAGCATTATTTAACTTATTATGTACACGTGGAATCACTTGTTGAAAGCAGCTTGAAGAAACTGCGTGATATTTTGTTACCCAATTTTTTCTATAATTTGGCTACTTCTTTGTCTTTGTTGTGTACCTTAAATGTAGATGTTCTTATTAATGACTAGCTAACCCTCCCGACTTCTTTCTCGCCGAAATAGTTCTTTTTATTTTGCCCAAAAAACTAAACAACAGGTAAAGTATTTTGATAAACTGAATTCATTGAATGTCAAAAACGTACGGTATAATCTATTTATGATCGACTGATGGCAAACCTTATAACTCGCAGTTGGTTTAGAACAAGTTCCGCTATCAGAAGTTTCGGAGCCAGTAAAAATAAGCAATTCAATGCATTTATAAATACGTATATAAGTATCTTCTGAACTCTTTAAGATATCGAAATGAAATATACACGAAAAATTTAAGTTAAAATTCCTGTTTCGATCCCCGAAATTTTTATTGAAATGCGAAGGCTGTTTCGAAGCATAAACAGATTAAGAGTATAGGCTACACAAATTCACTTTGGATTTTTTAAAGCAAGTATGGAAAATAAACCTTCACGTACAATACATATTGTAACATGTAAAGTTACAACCCCAGCCGACTGTTGGTATTGGCGGCCAGACTCAATTGTTGCGTGCGTAACGTCGATAGCTGACGTAAGTGAACGCGGGAAAGATAAGATGTACATTTTGTGTACAAGTAATCTGGCGTTGCAAATAGCCGACGCAGAGCGAGAAATCGCACAATAGGGATTGGTGGCTGAGGTCATGTGACCGTGTTTATGCAAGATGGCGTAAGCCAGGAGGAAAGATGAATTGGAATCTTCAGCGCGAGGCACTGGAGGACGGATATGTTTTGGCCCGAGAGTTCTTAGTGGCCACGTATGAGTTGGTGGAGGGTGGAATCAGGAGACGGATGTGTTTTATGGACTGCATATTTTAGCAGGCACGAGGCTTATGAACGGCTAGCAAGTAAGCCATGAATAAGTGGTGCTAGGCCTAGATTTGAATCGCGATTACTTCTGGTGTAATTGATTTATAAAGACGAGCGATAGAAAATTTGCTTGGAGTGACTCCGTCCTGTTTTAGATCATTTAGTTCCTGTTTTTGATTAAGCTATTGTGTTAAACTTTTGATATTATTTCTGGCAAAAGTAACTGGCGCCTTATATTATTCCTTGTCCAAGGAATAACTCTAATACCGACGTAGAACAGAGTGGCCGGAGGAAAGAGTACCTGTTTTTTAAACCCTCAGATTTTCATTGAAATCTGTTAACCGATTTCGGAGCCTATTCGAGACAAATATACGGACAGACACTCAGACAGATAGATAGTCATTTCAATTTTATTTATCGGTATAGATCAGTGATAGGCAAAATACGGCCCGTGTGCTAGACACGGCCCCTTGAAATGTTATGTCCGGCCCGCGCGAAATTATTCATAATCTAACTAAAAAAAATAGAATACTGGCTATTTCTCTCTTTCGTTTTAGAAATGCATTTACAGTTTCATTCATCACATTCTCCTTCTTCTTTCAGACACAAAAAATACAAGAATTTTGTAAAATGTATTATTATTTTTAAAACATTATTTTTGCCATTCTTTGGCCCCCTAGTTAATAAGTTTGCCCATCGCTGGTATAGTTTATTGGTTTGTGCTGCCTCTGAACATTTCTGTCACACCTGGCCTGGATAAGATTAGTTACAATGATGTGGCACGTCCTCGAAACGTACCGTCGGAAATTGATTTCGTTCGTTTGTAAGGAATAATGAGGTCGATTTCGTCTGTTTGCAGCCGAGGGATTGATTTCCCTGGCGGGAGGTTGTCCTCCGAGGGAGACGGCGAGACGCAGGGGTAGTTATAACGCCGTGTGACTTAGCGCAGCTCTAATGGATCCTCATCCCTTACATGAGCCAGCACGTTTCAGTAATGTGCCAGCTAAGGTCTGTATAGTGTCACTAACCGCGTTAGCCCCCTGCGATATGGAGCGTGCGAATGGGGTGCTAATAACTGCTTCAGAGGGACACACGAGCCTGCGCATATAATCGCAGAGTAAATATTCATCCGGCCAAACCATTTACAGCACCGCACAATAGGCGGCCGTCTGCACTACAACGTGAGCGTACATTATATTTCGCGCGGAAGTATTGATTTACTTTGTAGCTTTATGTTAAACAGGTGTGTCTTCGACGGTACAACTTAAAAACCACGCGGAGTACCCTTAACATTCGACAAATAGCGAACCCCGTTATAAATGTGTTTGCTACACTTTCCTATTATTGATTTAAAAGAGAATGAATCTTGGAAGTAATTTATTTAAATTTGATACAACTCAAATTCAAGATGCTGACATGAAAAATTAAGAGTCATAAAAATGTAACACGAAGAGCCCCTTAGAAATTATCGTTACTTTACTGGCTTTAGATACAAGTACTTATTAATTCCATATACACATTTATTGCAATACTTTCCGGTACCCAAACTTTTTACTAATATTTACCGAAACCTTTTGGGGCGGTCGGTTTCTTTGTAACAAGTTTTGAGTTGTCCGTCTATTGTCGTCCCTTTTCCCGTCATTAAGTGCATGCTGACGTGTTTTATCGTCATTCAGACGTTACTGTGTGACACTCACTTATAATGAAATTTTCCCAGGTTAATTTGTGTGCTGCGTACAGAGAGGACGAGCTTCAATATAAAGCTAAATGAAGAGCAAAAAACACAACCACAAAAATCGTAAGTTAATACAGTCAAATTCATTCCATTAGTCCCTGTGATAACAACGTTCTGAAGGCGATGATCATTTCATATTTAATAGATGTTAATATTCGTTTTTGCTTATGTATGGCAATCAGACGTAATGGCAGATAATTAATATGGAAAAGTTTTCCAGGAAACGGCAAGTTGTGATTAACAGAATTCGCATATTGCATTCTAAGCTAACACATTCCAACCTATTTACAGGAGAAGACAAACAAATATGCAGGATTTGTTATGTTAACCTGACGATTCCAAACGTATATTAATTGAATGTAAAACTCTCAAAACAAAAAGGCAGAAGCTTCTGGGACATTTAAATCCTAATTAATTGGCAACAAACAAAGACATTTCATTAAAAGTTCTAAAATTTATTTGTGAAATACGTATTTTTAATGAAAAGTAAATAAGTTAATTTTTCTGTTTCAGACAGATGTCTAGGTGATCAGTTTAATTTTTTTATATATTTAACTTTTTCTGATGCCTTAAATTTAATTTTAATTATTTTTAAAAAGAAGTTTCATTTTTTGTACACTTGCAATTGTCAAATGCTTTTTTTAAGAATTGATTGTAAATTACGATGTTAAAAATGTAATTGGATGGTTCCCTAATAACCCTCGGGTTGAGCCTTAAAAATAAGCTCCGAAAGCGAGTACTAATTCTCAAAGCATAAGAAGTACGCAGAAAATCTCCCAAGGGAAGTTCCGAGTACCATGAATTTGATTTCTAGAGCCATCATAAAGATCCGGTCCACCGAGCGAATAGATAGAATCGTTTTCGACAAACCCACTATATGTTTAGTGCAGTTCTTCTCCCATTTGAAAACAGATCCAGTTCAGTTCGAAAAGATGTGGCAAAACTTTAGCCAACTGGCGAGACTAAACTGTATTATTTCCGCAAGATCAGTTCCAAGTGAAAGCCTATTTTCAAAAGCGGGGACAATCCTTAAAAATCACGGAATCGTTTCGTCTCAAACGATTTAGAATGATAATATTCGTTTGAACAAGAGTGTTTTTATTTCTTTAAACTATCTTTTACTTAGAATACTTTAAGTTTCTATTAGGATAATTATTTATATTATTTATTTAAATGTCAGATAAACTACTTATTTTGAAAATCTATCCAATGAATATTTAATAATTTAGCTATCGATATTTTAAAACTGACACATTTTAGATGCCAATACCAAGTGTTCAATACTGACATTAAGTAAAGTATCGATAAGTTGGATGAAGGAATGAAGGTAGCTGGCATTTTTGCTGACCTCTCTAAGGCTTTCGACACCGTAGATCACCAAATATTAAAAAAAAGATGGAATATTATGGAATTCGGGGAAATACGTCACTTTTACTAAGATCGTATCTTACAAACCGCAAACAATATGTAGTAATTGAAATCAAAGACGGCCAACTTCACTTATCCGATTGGGAATTTATTACATGTGGAGTTCCTCAAGGACAATATCAGTTGTGCCTGTTTACTTTTTATTCCAGTACAAAACATCTTCCTCATAAAATCGAGTCGTCTACGCGATGGACTACAAAATATAATTATTGCAGATAAAAACTATATAATCTGATTAAGAAAGTAACAAGAACGCTCTGAATGTCTAAATTTTTGGTTTAGCGTGAATAAATTATCCCTCAACCTAGATAAGACTAAGTAGTTCAATTTTGTGCTGATGCTAGTAATAGACCAGTAACAAGTTCTCAGCCTAATGCTCCTTCCCTCGCCTATCGGATTGACGATAAATTAAAGTGGAATGGCCATATAAGATCCATCTTGCCGAAAAACTGAAGTTCAGCTTGTTATTCTCTGAGAACACTAAGGCAACACCGGTGACAAAACGTACGCTCAAATAATGGTTTATTTCGCGTATTTTTCATTCAAATATGAGCTATGCATCTCTAATAGGGTAAAACTGCTCCAGGATAAATGAAATTATTTAAGTGCAAAAGCTGCAATTAGAATACTTTTTAGCCTTCGATTATTCAGATTTAGGTTGCAAACCTTTCTTCAAAATTTTGGCAAATACTTACCTTTACCAAGCGTATATATTTATGAAATATTACAGTTTGTAAAGCGAAACACTAATTTGTTTCAAACAAAAGGAGAGTTTCATGAATACCGACTAGAAATCGTTTCAGCTCTGAAGGTCGGACAAGCATTGCCTAGCTCTACAACCAGAAAAGTTATTCACAATACCGGGATTTTTATACAACAGCAGACTTCCTCCAGAGGTTAAAAAATAGTAGCCTACAAAGAGATGTGAAGCAGAGTAAAACTATTCTTTTAATGCGCGTTTAACGTCGTACAGTATTTCTTAATCTTCCTCTAGTATATAAATCAAGGTTCCTGCAAAAGTGTTTGAATACTGCCTTAAAAAAATAGCAACATCACATATCTTAAAATTTCTATTCAGTTTTTTCTGCTCTTTTGTTTGGTTGTTTCATGTATTGCCTGGAGCTACGACGGAAGGACAGTTTCCTGGTCGCAGAGCTCCAAGTAGTTAAAACTCCATTCCGTGTTCCTCAGTGTGTGCTTGTTTGTGTTTCCCAGTGTGTGTCCATGTTTATATTGACTTTTGTCTATATACACTTTCTTCTACTAATTTATTTTAAGTTTATTTGTCTTTAATTATTTACTTTATTTTGTTCATTTTTAATATTAATGCATGACGTATCCTATTTCCTCAATCGAGGATTAATGGAAACAACAATAAATCTAAATCCTCAGTTAGCGACTCCCTAGTCGAAAGAATGCGCATAGCAGCACAGTTACAGTTTTTAGGAGATAAAAATACTTATATCAGAAACTGGAAGTCGCGGTTGCAACAGATACATTTCAGTGAATATATAAGGTAAAATTCTGCACATGGTGGGATCTCGCTAACCAACGATCAACAAGTGGACGGAGTTTGAGTGTTACTCCTGTCGACATAATTCGATAGTTTTGAACGAGATTCGCAATTAAAACTCAAATTTTGTGTTTATTCAAACCCAGCTGGGAGTATAAATACGTAGCTTTGGATTAGCAGTCGAAATAAAGGTTGTCACTGCATCTGGAAGGAACAATCATGATTTAACCACGTTGAAGCAACGGTTCGGTCAATTTAACAAAAAATGGGAAAATGTTTAATTTCTTTGTTGAAAATACAGATCAGCATCTGATAACGAATAAATATTTAATATTATCGATCTTAGAAGAGAATTGGATGTAATTCAAGATCTTATGACTGAAGAACGAAAGAGAACAATCTGAGAAATGTTGTATTAAAAAAGCCTAAAATACTTCAAATGGGCGCCAATTTGACCTTGACGCTATCCCTTGTGCCAAATAATGAAATTAAATCGCCATTGTCAGGTATTACTCGCAACGCAGCTAAAGTAATAGCTGTTTTAGGGCGAAGTGAAACGATGTGGCAACGTTTTTCTATTTTTCTCTTCTTATCAGAACGCCAGAACGATCCCATATGAAGAAAGCTATAGAAATATATTTTCCTTGGGATAAGAAACTCAGAAATTAAGACCTTTACTTACTCTACAGATCTGCTTTCATGACGAACACTGAAGTAAAGAAACGAGTATTAATTGCTTCACTTCCAATCGGAGCAAATACTAAACTTTTTTTTTCAACAGACACGAAGTGTTTTTCCTGATGTTAAAACTGCCTCCATGAACGACATTTAAAAATTTGAATAATTATGTACCTTTCTTTATCCGCGTATTTTCAGAAATCGCATATACTTTACCTTAGGTCATATCACATCACTCACTGAAAATCTTCACTTTTCATTTTTACAACTTAGAATTCACATAATTTCAATATTCCCAAGTTAACACGAGGAAGGGACGTTATTATATGCCGCGTTTATGTTGGTTTTATTATGTGCTAATGTTTAATTATCTTGTTAGTGAGCGTAATTGAGGATTTTTTTCTGGTGTTGCAATATACCTAAGATAAAATGAAATGACTGTAGCCGTAGGAGCATACGAATTTGGTAATGTTCAGATCAATGAAATATACCGCAATAATACTACAGTTGCTTGAATTTTAACGTTAATAAATAACGAGACCAAGTGATGTAAATCGGAGTGAGCTTCTTGTGATGCAGAAAATCGTAATCGTAAATATATCACTTTGTTATTCGTACGTTTAAATGATCAGTTTTAATAATAGAACGACTATCAACAAATCCATAGAAATAGTTTCATTCGAGTAATTTAATTTTGAGCAAAAATATCCAGTATAATTATGACTAAACTTTTGACGTCAAGTTCTATAACTTTAATCAGAGCTTAATTCGATTCATCTTTGTAGCGATCCTATACATCTGCCGAGGCTCTTGTTCATTTTCAGAACGTCGCCTGTGGATTTAAAAGTAATTAGTTACAATGCAAAAGACAGCCTTTGCTTTAATCAGTTGCAACTTAAGCTGAATAGCGCCTCATTAACTCATCTTGCCGTATCCATTTACAAATAAAATATACTTGAATTGTCTCGACGCAAATCTTATTAAATTTTAATTCCTCAAACTTATCTTCTTGTTGTTTAGTTTTATTTAACCAATGTGCCGCGGATGACGATGGAAAACCTTATTCTTTTGTTAAGATTATGAAAGAGAGAGAGAGAAGGGGGGCGGATTGAGTAACATGATAAAACAAGGAAAAATGTATTTATGTCTACTTTACATCCTAATGAGAATAACTGACAACACGAGCTAGGAAATCTTGTTTACAGTAGGTCGAGTAGTCTTCCACCTAATTATTAAATGATGATACATATAGGGGAACTGGATAGTGTTGGATATTAGTAAATAGGGGTGGAACATAACTGGTAAGGGAAGAAGTCCTGACTCCACCCTGTGAATAGAGCCTTTCATCTGTGTATAATTTTTGCAGCATTTTGACGGAAGGTTATCTACAAACCTCCTCGCTTTTAACTCTTTAATGGTATATATTCGTATTCTAGGTGTTTTAGCTGCATATAAGTATAAGCTTTAAATCTACTTATATTAAGGCACGGTGAGAAACCTTACTCCTGTATATGGCGAAATGATGTGTGTTCCTCACGAAATAAAGAAAAAACTGGCAGACACAAGTCATGAGAATGAATTACTCAAAAAGAATAAATTAAGAAAGAAAAGGAACTGAAAAACGGGAAAAATGTTAGCAAAGACTGTGAAGTTGCAAAATAATAGTTTTGCGAAAGGAAAAGTGCTAAGACTTTTATAAAATTAAATTTTATTGCATTAATTGTATATACAAAATATCCTATCTCGTCCTGTCCCGGGGGGCACAAATTCACCAAAAATATAAATTCGCTGTTTTAAGTTTTTTGCATATTGGATTCAGTAAATAATAGAATAAACTAATGTTTTGTACCTTTATGAAGTGATTTGTCTATTTCGAAAATTTTACAAGAATCCCGTTCCGCCCCGACTTCCCCTACTTGGACTTAAGCTGTTATATACTGTTGCTTATATAGAGTAAATTAAGTATACACATATATTAATGCGTGAATTATCTCCAACGAAGTTTAGAAAATTCATGCCCTGTAAACAACTCGTTTTTATTTACAAACTTTCTTTAAATTTCATAATAATAATTTATATTTTACAACCGCGAGTGTTCCTGAGATTTTTATATTTTTACGAGAATAATTTCGTAAGATAATAATAACGACAATGTTATTAATACTCCGCGACGAATGGCCCGATCCGTAACATGCTTCATTTCAAATTCCATATTTATACCATGTAATAATGTATAATTATTAAAATCGAAAAAATTTAAAACGAAGTTAACACACATTTTATAAGGAAAGTATTTTTCCTTTTAAAATAGCTATCCCGCGACATCGTTCACCCGGAAATCGCTCTTGTTATTTTGCCCTTGCAACAATAGATGGTGTGAGAATGCTCGCCCTTCCCCCTACCTCTCTCTCACACACACACTCATCTTTCATGCTGCCAAAATTACTCTTATACTTACACAGTAAGTGGTATGAATGGTAGTGGAACGCCTAATAGGACTTTTAACTCGCAGTTGGTTTTCATGCCGCCTTTCGAAAGCAATTAGATGGATTTATGAATATTTACTTTAATATCTTCGGAAATATGCAAGATATAAAAATGAAACATACTCGAAAATTTAAGTTAAAATTCCTGTTTCAGTCCATGAAATGTTGTTTGAAATTCGTTGAGTCATTTCGTCGAGACATACGGACAAACAGACACTTTAATTTCATATATGGGTATAGATAAATTTAATTTTAGAAATAGGCTACATATTAGGATAGTATTGTATGGTAGTTCTCTCTGTATCATGTCTTTAAAATACCTTCCGTTCATAATTCATAATTTATTAATATTTTCTTCTAATGCGTCTTCACGCAATTCCACCTGATTCGGCCTTCTCACAGAACGGCACGGTTTTATCTCCACGTGTAAAGTTATGCGTATCACCGGACAGAATCAGTTTGTAAAGCTTTATAGCAGGCTCAAGGGGATGAAACGGAAATCTGCGCAAGTTCATTTGTCACTTCAGACATAAAAACTGTCAGGCAATAGCGGGATCGAGCGCGATTCATGCTTCTGATATCGAAGCAGATGTTCAGGCCGTCAAAACACAATTATTAATGTTAGAAGGGTGATTATAATTACGAAAAAAATATATTTTCCTTAAAGTAATTTATCCTGGTTTACATAACACAGAGTAATTCTGGAAGTGTAACAATACCTAATTATTGTAGTTAACGTATTTTATGTAATGTGATTTTAATAGTAATAAGAAATATAAATCTTGAACTGTTTGAGTATAAGATCACTTAAACACCATTGAATTCTAGGTACCATAGTAAAATTAATGCGATGCTTTCCCATTGACTTAATACATGTCGCTATATGGAATTCGTAAACGTCTGTGAACACTATTTGAGACGTATTAAAATATTTATTTGTTGTGCATTAGCTGAATACAGTAATAAGCGTGCTCTCTTTCGCATTCATAAGGTGGAAATCTTCATTCTGCCTTTTATGAAGTCTTCTTGGCTTGAAGTAGAGCTCTTTCAAGCTTAGACCAAGAATAAGACTCCTTTATACGTTTCCTTCCTAAACCTGTAATTCATCAGGCTTTACTTGAATGAGAACTGAGGCGATTGCAAAAATTTCACATATGTAATCTTGCAACTGAGCTCGAGATGGATGTTCTCTTTTACGTGGGATATCTTCTGACTTTGACTTTATATGACTGACTAAGACTCCGCATTTTCCAATTGAAGAGTAGGAAGCTTTCACGCAACATTCTGGCCCTGAATTATACTAGTTATAAAAGTTTTAATTCAAAGCTTTTGACTGTCCCTCAAAATGGCAATAAAATAATTTTATGCTCTAAAGCCGTTAGCGTTCAGTAAAATTTTTGTTGACGTGCTACATAAAGCTACAACAAAACAATATTTGAATTGTCTTCAATTACCTAATTGCGTAGTAGCATTTTTTATGCTAGGTTACTTTATTTAAATTTTTAGTTTAATTAATTATTATAAATATACCGAGGACTTACTTCATATAATATTGTTATGATTTGAATTTGACAGAACCATTCTTCGAGCAGCGCGTACTCTGGATTCAATTTTCAGAAGCCGCTGACTGTTATAAATGCAGATTAATTTCGGGTGCTAATTAAATGCACTGCCATGTGCTGCCAGCAGTCAGTGGCTGACAGACTGTTGCAAGTAGCTTAGGTAGCTTTAGCGGGCCATTCAATATTGTTCTTGTTTCATTAGGAAATTGTGGAAAATGGCAACCAAAGCGAAAACATCCAGTAACAAAGCTCAATTAATTTACCATGAGGCGAAATAAAAATACACTTACAATTAATTCCAATACCTGGAATATTATAACACCCGAGTTTTGATTTTGTTGAAAATATAAAAACGTCTATTCATTGAATAATTAAATCTATTTTTATTGTTTTAACCAAAAATAAGCCCTGACGATATTCACTCACTTCTTCATTGCGTAGTAATTAAATTAAAATTACTAGATTTAAGACCATACGAAAATTATTAAACATTAAGAGCACGCTCAATTAATACAACAGTTACCTTATTACTAAATAAATAAATCAACATTGTGTAAATACTTCTGTTAAAAAATCTGAACATCTACGAACATTATTGACTGAAAGCGCACTGTCCATTCGCGGTTATTTACCGTTGATAGAATGTGATGTTTAACATTGAAAGCTCTTGTAATTTAATGATTACTCGTGCAGAACGAATGGGATTTTATTTTTGTATAAAACATCTGCATTAGCTAAAACTAAACAAGAGGATTAAAGAAACATTTTGTGGTAATTGTTTCTCTTTTTAATTGGATTCATAGTTTCCCGTATATTTATGTTGACTGAATTATTTTTCTTTAATCCTTTTCAGTTTTAACGTTTCTTCGATAATAAGACGAGTAAATTATATCGTCCGTGTTTTAAGAAGGTGAATTTTTATTTACAAGAAATTAAACTACCCTACTTGCGGAGCACTCGCTCCCGCTAATGCATCAACAGGACAATATCAATGCAACGCAAGGCTGTAGCATGATTCATTGTCTGGAATGAGAAATACATATTCCGTTTTACCGCCAGCACAGTCTGAAGGAACCGTGAGGGGACGGCAAAAGAATCGACATTAAAATAAATCCAAACCATTACAATTTAAAAATATTTTATTAAACTAATTTATATTTTTAAATAAATTTTTTTCAAAATTATTAGTACAATATGCGCATAATTTGAATAAATAAAGGTGGTGGGTGTTTAAAAACCAAAATAAAAATTAATGAGCGACATTTTGCAGACATTTATCATTCTGAAAAATCTACCACCCATTCTCCTGTGTAGAAAGCAGTCATCATTGTTCCCTTATTTTCAAAATTATTTTTTTATGAAATATGAAAGAGGGAAAATGACTTTCATCTTACTGTCAATTTTCTTTTAAAGGATAGTCCGTTACACGATTCGTGGACAAAGTGAGAAACGAAGCATATTACGAGTCTAATTTAATAACATTGTATGATGAATATCACTGTTTCAAGAACCGAGAAATCTTTCCTAAGCTATGGAAGTTTATGGTGTATGTGTAGAAAATTTTTATTCCAAAATAAATTTAATCATTTGAATGACACTCATGAACACAGCCCTTTATTTGCGATTTTCCGTCTGCGCCAAATACAAGGAAGGAACCCTATTTTGTATCAGGATTCGCAAAGACTTTTTTTAATAAAAACTGAGGTGACTTCTTTTTTTCGGGTGAAATCAGTTTTTAACCCTATTTATGTGTGTGTTTTTATTTTATAATTTATAAATAATTTATGTGATAGTGCATCATTGTACACAATGTAAACTAAATTACTTATAAATTATTTATACTATACAGCAAAACAAAATATTGTTCACTCATACAATATAATTATAAAGCGATTTTACTAATTATGAATTGTAAAAATGATACAAGTTGAAATCAAAATAACTTGAGTGTCTTATAAATTAATTTACTTGACGTGAATAATTTGCTTTGAAAATCCAATAATGAATAGAATGTTATAATACACAAGAAGAAAAAAGTAAACACTACATTGCATATAGTGTACTGTATATTCTTATGTAATAGAGATTCGCAACAGGGTCCCACTTGCAAAAGACCCCTGAATAAACCATAATAAGGGTATTTCTATTCAACAACCTTTAAATTTGTAAACAACGTATACATTTAATAAATTTAAGTTCAGTTAAATTTCATTAAAATAAATATAAAAGGAAATTACATAAATACTTAACTCTTTATATATATATATTAAATGCCAACAAAAATCTAAAGCTAATGTAAGATTATGATCATAAAATATTTTCTTCTTGAGTTAGGCCGTAAATATGTAACATAATATGCAAAGCTTACTTGAGATGAATTTTTATAATATATATATATAAACATATATATCACTTACCTGTACCTATAATTATTTACTATGCATGTGCTTACTGTATTCTGTGTTAGTAAAATTTTTAAATGCACTAAAATACATTTCAATTACTTCAGTTTTCTTATACATGAATATAAATGTGTGTATATATACATATACTTTTAAAGTAACCTAAATAACTTACATTTATTAAATGTATATGTTATTTAAAACTTTAAAAGTTGCTGAAAATTACAAAAAACATATTATGGGGGTTTCAGTAAGGGCTTTTCAAATGGGGTCCTGTCTGAAAAAAAAACCAATGGGTATTGTCGAAGAATGAGCAAGCTATGATTCTCATTTGAAATGAAATGTTTATATTATAAATTAAACATAAGACCTTTCGATTGGAGAATAAATATATCAACCAAATAACAAGCGAGAAAGAGAGATGACGTTTTACTGTATTGCCTCAATGAACATTTGTTAATGAAAAAATATATATAAATGTGGACGAACAAAATTATTACAGTTTTATGAAATTCGTGAAACAGATAAATGCAAAGGCACGGAACAACCACTCAGCATATTAATTCCGTCCTGTAACTGATGAGGTCTGCCGATGAGCATGGTAATAAGCTAAGTGGTTGTTACCTACATTTTTATGTGTCTGTTGGCCCAACTTTTAAAATTGTAATAAATGTTAAAACAATTATTTATATTGGAAAAAAATTATTATCAAAGTTGCATAATTTACGAAAAATTTCCACGATCAGTAATGTTTGCAGTTCAAATATTGACATTTTTCGGAAAATAGTATGTATATATGGGGTGTGTGTGAGTGTGTGATCGCGTGCAATTATTTTCTGCTAATAAAACTGCATGTTTGACATAGTATTCATCGTTTGCTGCATTTTACAGTAGCTCCATATTTAATTTTTGTTCTTTACAGTGTTGTCGATTTAGTTAATACAGAAATGATTTGTATCTGTAATCTATTACTGTTACTTTTAAACGTTTCTTATAATCTGTAGTTCGCCCCTTCTCAATAAAAGCTGTTCATTGAACACAGGAATATTTTTCTACTTTGTTAATTCTGTTCTTTCGTGAACACACAAGAAAATCCTCAAACATAGCTATTGACTTAAATTTTTACTTCAGTTATTAAATCCGTCATTTGGTGTGCGCTTGCACCCACCTATATATAAAAGAAAATTATCCCCATTTTAACTGTTTATTGGGTTCTTTTATTTTTTTGTATATATGTTGTAACATGTAAATTTACAGCCCAGTCAAATCAATACAAACAGGGAATGTAGTAGGCAAGCTTAGACTTGTTTAGCAGGTTGCGCGCCAAAATCAGACGCAGACGGATTGTTGCCTGAGCGACGTCACTCGCTGACGTAAGGGAACGCGGAAATATAGGCTTTGCATTCGGTTAACACGTGATTTGGCTTTGCAAATGGCTGACGCTACGCGGGAATTTGCGATCTTGTGGCCGTGCTTCTGCAGGTTGGTACAAGTCAGGGCCTGACAGGTTTAGTTAGTTATTATTAGTTAGGTTATTGGAGGTGATAGACGTGTTTCGTGCACTGCGAAGTTTAGCAGCCACGAAGCGTATGAAGCCTAGAGAGTAAGCCACGAATAAATGGAATCGAATCCCGTTTAATGCCGTTTCGTGGATTGTTGGTTAGTTGAGTTAAGGATGAGTCAGTGACGACGACGCCCGGCTTGGATTGTCCATTCTAATGCTCTGAATTTGAATTAAAATCTGAAATTAATCTTTTGGTTTTTTTCTGAGTTAAAAATTACCTGGTGACCTAGAATATTCCTGATACGAGGTTTAAAATCCAATATCGAAGAAGAGCTGGGCTGAACGGAAACGACCGATCTTCTCCAATGTATATGTAGAATACTTAATTTAATATGTGGGCTAGGCAGGGCTAAAATGAACCTGGTTAATGTTAACATCCGATTGAGATGATACATACTGCCAGACTGAAGACGGGAATTCAGTATCAGTACCATTGACTGAAATATTTTGGAAATAAAGACTGACAGAGTAGCCCTGTAGGCCTAAAAAATGTGACACTTAAAAATCAAGGTGCAGCTGGCACGTGCACATACCTTGCGACAGTAAACAGGAAAGGAAACTGAATAAGAGTGAGCTGGTCTGTAACGTTTTTTTTACACGAGGTTTTCTCTATAAAAAATTAAGTACCTATATTCCTTGTCTGTGTTAAATTTTTCTAAACATAAATAGTCTGTTTTCTGGCATACACATGATTGCTTAATGATTCATGTTGGTGGTCAATAACAGATAATATAGCAACTTAACAGCTGAATTATTTCATCACTACATTTCCTATACGATTAACGTATTAGTCTTATGAGATCGTTGGAATTGGGAAGGAAGCGTCCTAAATATACATCTTAAGTTGTTATATTGCCTGTCACGCACATAAATTAACCATATAAGTAAGATATTCTTCTTCGAGCTTTACGAATCGCATACACTTTCCATGTTGCTGGTGTATTTCATAAAAAGCACGTACCTTCTACGCATTATGCTGCAATTAACGGAAAAAAGGAAGACCTTGTGTCGAACAGAGTTCCGGAAGTAATGTCATTTAATGAACTTTGATAACAAAATATCGGCCAGACCGAAAATCTAATCAAGGATTTACACGGGAGTCCTGGGCTAATTCAGTTTCATAGCCTTTATAGTACTGAGCTTCGATTGAAAACATTTATTCTGTTCTGGAATAATTTCATTGTTTACCAAAGCACATCAAACTATAATTTAGTCTCGCTCGGAAAGTGCATTTGGTACACAATATGTAATTGATTAATTAATGCGGTTATATTCTCAGTGTACACAAAGCCATCACTGAACCACGCGTAATGAAATACTTCAGACATGTTTTAAAATAAGTTACATATCACTATAGGGGAAATGACTATTCCCAGTCTTCTGTCTTTACCGTTTTTGCTATTTTTCTATAATGTTATCTCATCCAGCGTTCCGAAATATTAATATCGGCCAGCCTATGTATATGCGAAAGACTATTATATAGAACGGGATCAACACGTATTTCAGGAACTCATTTTTTATTTGTACCAGTGGTGACTGGTGAGTTTTTAAACTTATGTGCTAGATCACACCAAGGGACAATTATTACGAGGATAATTACGTAACATACTAATAATACTACAAGAGCCACAGGATGGGTAATAGTAATGCACAGTATTTCGTATTTAGTTTGCATAACGTGTAATAGGAATGAATTATTAAAACTGTACGAATATAAAATCAAATTTGAAACAATTCCTAACACGAAAGGTTTTTGTCTTGGTACTTATAAAGAAAGTTAATTTTAGGAAGAAACCACTTATTACGGTAATATTGTATGCAGGATCGTGAGGTAATTTTTTCAGAGTTATGAAGTTTTCAAAATACCGCCCCTTAAATGTTAATTCTTTTAAGTAACATTTGATTAATTCAAATACACCACAAGTCCATAAATAGTAATTTTTTATTAATTCGTCACAACCATTTAAAACGCTGTCAGCGCGCTTTGCCATGCTCTGTGTTCTTTGTAGCTCACATAAATACTTAGTTCGTGCGCGCGCAGGGGGTGTGAAGCATTATGCTGCGCATGCGCATGTCAGACTAATGATGAGCTACAATGTAGTATACGGCGAAGTGCTTTGGCGGGAAGTTAAAAGTATTAGAAATGCAACCAGAAGTTAACACTCATAAAATACTGTTAGTATAAAGGTTCTTAAAATTACGAAACAAATATTCTTCCAAAATTAATTAATGTGCTATAGCTCGTGAGCACATATACACCAGCCGTCACTGATATATACCCTACGTCACAGGATTTGCAGACATTTTCAATTGATTAAATGGTCATAAAACAATTTGTTTCGGTTGTCTTCCATTTTTTCTCATTGTTCTTTCCACACTGATAACAGTTTTTGATGAAGTTCCCGTCCGTTACTCGTAAAAGAGTAATGAAAGTAAGGAAAAGCCATGAGTAACCACGCTAATAGTTCCCCAACTTAAGCTCAATCGATGTTGTCAGAGTTACAACGTTGATTCTCTTGCAACTATGCGGGAAACAGAAAAATGGAACGGGGAGTTAAACGCACTTGAGACAATGAGGCCTTACACCACGAGACGACAATGGCAAATGTTTCATTGTTCTACTGTTCCTAAAATCGACTCGGTCGTATGCACGACCAGAACTCTGCACCTTTAACAATTGTTAGGTATTTCTGGTGCCGAAGGTCACACAATCAATTCAATTGCGGGAAGTTAGACATTACGGAGATAGAACAAAGTGCACAAGCTGTGGTGGGATGTTTGCAATCATTAAATACTAATAAAAAAAGGAATAAAAATTTAATAAGATGAGAAAAATTATTTTGTTCAATTAAAAATTAAAAAATTGTGGATTTAAAAATTAAATAAAAAGCAAATTAAAAAAATTATGCATTTAAACTTTGGGTCAGCTAGTTACAAAGCTCATATGAGAGCTTTACCCTTCATAAGACTGAGACTGAAAAAATTAAAATTCTATACTTATGCAGTCAACAAGAAAGCGTGTCTTTCGATCAGTAATAATGTTGACATCGACCGTGGTATTAAAATGTTGACCCATGAAAAATAATTGGAGTTCCATCTTGAACAGCCTCAAGAAATACTGAGGAATGAATACAATACTATACAAATTAAATCAAAAAAATAAGTTGTCAATTGTGGACGTTAGAAATCGCACAGATTGAGTGGTTTAAACTTCAACGCAGTTCCTAGAAAGTGCAAGCAGAATGATTTTTTCTATGAACATATTATATTTTAATTTAATTTAATTTAAAATAATATTTAGGTTTCTTAAAATAATAATAAACGTGTTTTTTTTTGCAATATTTGGAAATTAAAAAAACAATGATATTACGTGAAAAATCAATAAGCCCGTCTTTATAACCCGAGTAGGAAACAAAAATATGTTTAATGTTCTTCTCTTCAATTAATTTTCT
Organism: Eucriotettix oculatus; assembly: GCA_034510155.1. Taxonomy (NCBI): domain Eukaryota; kingdom Metazoa; phylum Arthropoda; class Insecta; order Orthoptera; family Tetrigidae; genus Eucriotettix; species Eucriotettix oculatus. The sequence goes on along the minus strand of CM067376.1, from coordinate 47,159,084 downwards.
CCTCTTAAATATAATCAAAAATTGTTTAAGGGAAATGGACTGAAACACTATTCGAAACTTCAATGTATGGTACAGAAAAAAAACGCAACATACTTGGAACCCTTATAATACGTGTGACTCCGAATGAAAAAGACTCTCTTACTAGCTTAAACGAAACGTATGAATAGGACGAGATGGATTAAAAGTTTAGATGAGGGCGACGGCTGTAGCGGAAAAACAAACAAGCAGCACAGAGCCAAGACCTCATCTAACTCGTGGGATATGAAATCATTTGCCTCGACATTTTAGCTACAACTCGCCAAGTCTGGAATATATGCCAGCTTTGCCTTTTTACTGCCGTGGATTGTAGAACATCTGTTATTTCATTGCGCCTAAAGCGATATTAGGGATGCAACCAGGACAAAAATTAACATAATCTTGAATCTAATAGCTATTCAAGACCAAATGATTTTAAATTGCATTAGAAAAGTTTCTCTAATATACTAGTTTCAGTTCATGAGCTCAGGTTCGAATTAATCATTAAATAAATCTAACATCCTCATATGACAGTAAAATCAGTTCGGTAAAATTAGAAATCAATTCTAAAAGGACAAGAAGCAGCCAAAACTCTCTGTGCATATTTGTACGTTATGTTAATTATAATACGTACTATACAGTGTGTATTTCCGCGTCGCCAAGAACATTTCTTTAAAATTTAATTCAAATAATTCCATCCGTTAAAAATGGCACGTCGAAGTCTGTTTTACCGCTTCCAACCCCCCTTAGGAGATGAATTATAACTTAAATTGCATTTTTAATGTCAGAACTAAATTCGGATATTCATATTACACCGGTTTAGAGCCCAATGTTGATAGTTGTCGATTAAGAATGGGATTGAAATTATACGATAATAGTATCGGAGCACAATATCACGTGAACTGATCCAATAATGTATTTGTAAGATGGAAGTATTGGCCGTTTTAGTTAATTAAAAATTTTACATTCTTAGGGGTGGTATTCGAGTCTCACCCCAACAGTGCTGATTTCCGATCGCAAAGAACACGTGTACCAAATTTGGCTGAAATTGGTCCTCTCGTATTGATCTGCTTGTGGAACATACACCCACGTACACACATACAGTCAATTTTATTATTAAGAAGAAGATTTTAAACATTTCACTAAATAATATTTTTTTTCTACGTTATATAGTCATGCTAGTTGAATACAGATAACAGTGCACACATTAAATATTCATGGTTAAATCTTATTATCCGTCACCATCAATTCAAACTAATGAATAAAATGGTCTACCAACCTTGCATTTTGTGGTCCAACAGATTTCGCTTCGTATGAAGAACTTGCAGATACCGCTGAATCAGGAATTCTGCCTTCTTCCATACCAAGTGCTGAGTGACATCGTCCAGCTGAAATAAATTGAATGCGTTAATGTTACAAATTATATGAAATCTAAAAATTTTACATTTTAAATTGTTTTAACAGTATAGTCATCGGAAGTGTCTGTATTTTGTTCTATATCTATAATACGCAGTCATTATGATTTCAGTTTCATCAAACAATTACGTTATATAGTTAGTTTTATTATGATTTACATTTAATTAACATGCAAAATTTTACATATAAGCTACTTTATGTAGCTTGTTAATTGAAGTATTTCAGTAGTTATCGGATTTTGCATATTAGTTTGTAAAGTTAATTAGTTGCGTGCAGATAGAATAGCTCTACGAGAGTACGTTTCCTAATTAAATTCCTGATACGTGAAAGAGAATTGATAATCTATTTAGGTCGGGAGATAGGTTCGGAAATCAGATTTACTACTTTCATTTTGTCTCTTTACATTGAGCGGAGTAGTATACGACCATGTTGAACAGACAAACCTTAAAAAACAAAGTCAACTAATTAAAAACAATTAGATACACCGATGTCTCGAAGCAAACTTAACATATTTCTCAAATGACAATAAAAAAAGGGAACTGTCAATGTTTGAAACCGGAGAACACCAAAGATATAATACTAACCAAAAAACAGTAAAGAAACAAAGACCTAAAATAACTAACCGCTAACTTATTAAGATTATCTGTGCCGTGCTTAATATTAATTGTTTCAGGATCAATTTTAATTTTTAACGTTTCTGAGATCAATCTTTTACGAAAATGTGGCCATCTGTGTTGTCAATGCTTGAAGTCAATACAATGTTTGTTTATCAGATTACGTTTACAGCTAGAAAATTCAAAATTAGAGTACGTTCTTTAATTACAATAATCAAACTTCTTTTAGTTTGGACGGTGTAACTTAGATTACAATCGGAAAGGTCATCATTGTTGGTGGAAATTTTGTTTGTAAGATATTTGTATAAATATTTTACTTCTTAAATAATCAAGTCAGTTCATTCGATAGTGCACAACAGAAAGGTAAACCAACGAAACTAAGTTATACACTATTCCTAATGAAGAGGTTAGCAAATAAAATACTTTCATCCAGGAAGAGTTAATATAAACACAGACAGTATTGTAAAATATACGTTGTGTTATTTTAGTTCTTAGGTCAATTTCTTGGTTTATCTAAGGTGTTCTCCTCTTTTAAATATTCGACGTTTCCATTCTCATCCATTTAAGCTCGCAACTAATTTAATTTTTTTATTACTTCTCTCTCTTTTTAATGTTTTTTATCTTAAAGAAGGTCGTATCTCTTCTTATTGAGATATGTAGCGTATCTTTGCCTAAGTAGGAGGAAGAAAGATATCATCTTTGGCGGAGGTGTTATTTCGTCTCTGGAGATCAGATGACGGATATTGTCACGGAGCTTACCTGATTTGAAACAAAAATATAAGGAGAGAGAGTGAGTCCTCTTAAACGTTAAGGAAATACTTTGGCTGCGAAGCCTATAACAGTTAATATTTTTAAAAAAATCACTTCACTAAGGGTAAAAAGTTTTGATTTTAATAGTATGTCGATTATGTTAGTTCGTTCAAACTTGTTTAATATATTTGTGAATATTCATTTAAACTTTATTCATTTGGAAGTATATTAATTTATTTGGTTGCAAATAAACCAGGATTTTGGATCCTATAAAATACTATTTCAGAGACGTGACGTATTAGGACGTCTTTTTGTTTTGGATAACAGGCTTCATGAGGTTGATCCTGAAACAGGGCAACTCCCTTTTAATAGTATAGGAAGGGAATTGAATGGGGGGATGTGGAAGATAGATCAAAGTGCCAATGTTGACTAGGGCCACCTAAAGAGATGCAGAGAAAACCTTAGAAAAAATGCATCAGGTAGGTCGGACTATTGGATAGTATTCTCACGCTCTACCGATTGACGGGATATGAGTTTGCTGTGGGGTCGCAGCATTCCTGTCGCCGTCTCTTCATTAGTATAGCTACGAGTTAAAAAATTATTACAGTAATGGTAGAATAACTATGTATAGAAAATTAATTATATAACCATATTAAACATAATAATACAATAACACATATTAAATTAAATTTGAATTTATTCGAGTAGTCTCTCGTGTAAGAGGGAATACGAGGTTTCATTGTAGACTGAGCCGAGAGTAAAAATTTCAGTTAGCTCCATAATATCAAATATCAATTTTAAATTGATTTCCAATAGGTCACATCTACGATTGTGAATAAAGAGTTACTTGTTCATTATTTTGTATATTCATAAAACGTTTAGAGTTATTTATTGAGTTTGTACTGTCTGGACGATTATTCGGCATTCATTTGTTGTAATAAATGTGTTGTAAAAATTTAATTCTGGTCACTTTGATGGCATCTTTTGCTTTATTTGTCATGATTGTGATGATATTGTAATCTGTATTTAAAAATTGTTATCCACCTACACCACTTACGTCTGAGTGTGAAAAATTTTCTTATCACATACCTAGAGATATGTATTTCTCGCTAATAACTTAGTTAGTATGAAAAACCCACTCTTTCAGACCATTTGATGAATTATCTTTCTGATCATCCTACCACACAGCTATTGTTCATAACTTGGCTGACAAAATTTTATTATCCGATCCTGTCCATAACCTCAACTATTTAAAAAAATTTATTGGCCAACCTTTATTTGTAAGCATACGAATTCTAGAATGTCTAAAAATAATGGATGTAACACCCGTAAAAATATAATTAGGAATAATGAACAGTTAATTTCGTTGTTTTACCTTTCTCTGGTTCACTACCAAATATACTGACTTGTTCGTTTAAAAAGCTTAATATTTCTGTAATTTATAAGTATAAATCTGGTATTATTAAAGAACAAAAATTTCCTACAAATAGATTATCCACTAAGAATGATGTTCCATATAAATCCACTGTTCGGATTATAATTTAAGTTATGTCGGCCGAAAAGGAAAAGAATGAAAGAAAATAAGGCGTATATCCAACTTTTTAGCTGTAAACATAATCCGATCACCAAACATGGTTAGTTTTGAAAAAATTTGCTTTTTAGACAGACATTTTCGTGAAATATTGATCTCAGAAATATTAAAAATTAAAAATAATCCAGAAAGAGTTAATTTTGAGCATGACACAGATAATCTTGCTATTCTTTACGATGTGTTAATTTACTTCTTCTGCTCTTTTATGTTTGCTATTCTCTTGTTTCAAATATTGTTAGTTTCCATTTGAGAAAGATTCTACACTTTCTTCGAAACATCGGCCTATATATTATTTTAAAATTAGTTAACTTTGCTTTTAAGGTTTTGTCTTTTAAATAAGATCATATTTCTTCTTATTATTGTAATAAATGTAATTAAAAGAATTATATTCAAGAAGAAAACTTAAAAGTTTCTGTACTTCGTTACTTATCGGTTTAAATTTGAGCCACTGAGTGACAGACACCTAATTAATCTGAGGGTATTACGGAATATTTATTTTGTTGAAATGTAAGTGTATATCCTATATAAGGAATACAGTGTGTCTTTAAATGTTAACTCTGGTTTCAAGATAAAATATTAATTATATTTATAATGCTTAATTTTATTTTTTATTATGGGTTTAAAGGGGAAGCCATGAAGTTTCTGCACAGTTTCATTTATCTCGTTCGCCACAAGGAGCGCTGTGTGAGCTATATCGTAAAAATGGCTCCCCCGACCCCCACTCCAGGTGAAATCTCAATGTGTTGTGCGGCTATCGGAAACCAAATATCGGATATCTGTGCAGCGAAAGAAAATGTCACATTATGGAAAGAAAGCACCAGATGCCACGTTAATCGGAACACTGATGGTAACTCCTTTAGGAACGGGGTTGGCTCAGAAACGGACAAGTAGTGACAGACCATCTGTTTTGGAGGAGACTGTGCAGACAGTTCAAACCGCTTTCACGAGGCCGCCACAGAAATCGATTAGACAAGTTTCACGGGAGTTTCAAATTCCAAAGAGTACAGTGCCAAACGGGGTTGGCAAACGTCTTAAATTGTGTGCGTACTAGGCCCAAATTGTTCAGACATTACACCCAAACCGTGAACAATTAGCAAATGATATGCTGAACCGTTTGGATGAGGACAATGAATTCTCGAATTCCCGATAAGGCAATTTTTCATGTTTCTGGCTCTGTTAACCGCCGTAATGTCAGGATCTTGGGATCAGAAAATCCTCATGTCGTACTAAAACACATTGCGGACAGTCCAAAGGTCTGCGTGCGGTTGCGTGATTGGGCCGTTTTTCTTCCTTGAAAGAAATTCAAGTGGATATGTTTACCTAAACATGTTGGTGAATTAAGCCGTTCCCCAGCTCCATGATACGCAACACATTATCACCATTCAACAAGATGGCGCTCCTCCTCATTGAGGTCTAGAACTCCACGATTTTCTTAATGAAACTTCCCCCAACAGGTCTATTGGCAGAGAGCCCAATTCTATGGCCATCGAGATTTCATTTTTTGGGGTATGTAAAAGATATTACATGTACAAAACATCAGTTCCTGAAATTGTGAAAAATGCAACAACTCTTCAGACATCTTGCAGAATCTGTGGGAAGGGATTGAATACCGTCTTTACATTTTGCGTGTTAAAGTGATTTAAATGAATTAAATGCTTATGTAAGCTCAAATCTTAATGAGTAGTGGAATATGTGGTACAACGCATGTTCAATTAGCTGTTTCTTATTAAGAGTTACATTGCCTCATCCGGGTAAACATTTACGGATTGCTGTAATGGAACTCGGGTCGGAACGGGATACACTATTTTTGGACTGGATAGTGCTGAAATTTAGTAAATAGGGGTGGGACATTGTAACTGGCCAAGAAAAAAGTTCAGGCAGCCGCCTTGATCAAGTTCTGACAGCACTTTGCGAATGAACTCTTCTTTTCTCGTCTTACATCAGTGAATCTATAATTTTTGCAGCATTTGGACAAAAGAAAGCTACAAAACTCCTTGATTTTAACTCTTTAATGGTATATATTCGTAAAATAGGTGTTTTTAGCTGCGTATAAGTAAGGCACAAGGTTTAAATCTACTTGTATTAAGGCTTGGTGAAAAACCTTATAATAAAGTTTGCGTGTGGGTCGGAACGAGATTATATTGTATAAGGAAAATTTTAACGTGTTTTTCAAGAAAAAAGGGAAAATTGACAGACTTACCTTATAAAAATGAGTTATACGATGTTGAGCCCGAAAAGAAAAATACATATTCCAGGAAAAAGGAACCAATTCTAGTCTAGGCTGTGCAATTGCACTAAAACATCTTTTTGAAGAGAAAACTTGAAAAAGCGATTAACCGTATCCAAAATAAATATAAGAAAGAAAACAAAAGATATTAAGATTTTTCTTAATTCAAATTTAATTTAATTGTTTAAATTGTATTTACAAAACATCCTGTTCCGTTCTGCCCAGAGGTTGGGACGAAACAGGAAATTTGTAAGTTTCATTTCAGAAAACTAAATTCGTTGTTTCTAGTAATATTGATATTAGATTAACTAAATAATAGAATAACCTGATGTGTTAAACCTTTATAAAGTGATTTTTCTTTTTCCAAAATTTTCCAAAACTTTTTAAACCGTATGTGTCTTGTTCCGCCCCGGATTTCTAATAATAACAAGCATCATATCACCCTGCCAACAGTAAGATTTTAGGAAATGAGGTAGATGACCGTCTAGCTGAACTCACTGCAAACTCAAGCCACAATTTTATATCCGACCATTCATGCACCGCAGATGACATTTGGAATATTTACAAAACTAAATTCCTGGACCACTGGAACACTAACAGAAGATCTTTTTAAAAACGGACCATTCCACCTACACCTCAACAATTATCAATTACTCTTTCTACAGAATCTAATAAAAAGGAGCAAATAGTGATTTCCAGGGTAAGGGTGAACCACACCTAAATTTCCCATTGCTTTCTTTTTTTCTAAAGAACCTGCATCACAGTGTAGCTCGTGGATGATGAATATAACCATGGACCACATCATCTTCCACTGCCCCAAGTATTATAAGCTGAGGAGAAATATTATCGGATTGTATGGACATAAAGATATCACATTTTCGGTAGAAGCAATTAAAGGAAATTAAAAAATTTAACAAAATATCAGTATTTATGAACAAAGAAACTTCACCTTATGTAACTTATTATCACATTTCTTAACTTATATATAGAACAGACGATGAAGAATGTTAAAACGGAATATGGAAAAGGAATCATACTGCAAAGAAAAGACATAATAACCTCACGCTTTGCCGACGATATTGTAGTATTAAGGGATTCAGAAGAAGACTTGGAAACCATAATAAATGGCATGAACGGAGTCCTGGAAAAATAGTTCAATATGCGGATTAATAGAGGGAAAACCAAGGTAATGGAGTGTAGTTTGGTAAACAGTGGAATATCAAAGGGTGTTAAATTGAAAAGGATTATTTTGAAGGAAGTTAAGGAATTCTGCTACTTGGGAAGCGTAAAAACTAGGGACGGTAGAAGTATAGTAGACATAAAGAGTAGGATAGGACAGGCAAGGAAGGCTTTCGTGAAAAAGAGGAATTTTATTTCAGGGTAATATAAATGTGAATATCGTTGCTAAAAATGTTCGTATGGAGCGTGGGGTTATATGGGTGAGAAACGTGTACGATAGGAGTAGGGAAAAGGTAAAAATAAAGGCCTTTGAAATGTGGTGCTATAGGCAAATGCTGAAAATCAGATGGGTGGATAGAGTACGTAACGAGGAAGTTATAAACACAATAGCGGAAGAGCGAACAATATGGAGGACGTTGACTGAGAGAAGGGATAGATTAACATGCCACGTTTTAAGGCACGAGGGTCTTGTAAAATTAGCATTAGAGGGAAATGTGTGGGGTAAAAACAGAAGAGGGAGGCTAAGGATAGAAACCGCTAAGCAGATTTAGGGAGGATGTCGGTTGTGCTAGTTATGAGGTAATGAAAAGGCTCGCGCAAGAATGGAAGGATTCATAATAACATTCTGAGGGATGAATACCACAACAACAACATGTTATTTTTTTATGTGCTAATGTAATTTACGTTCGTTGCTAATGTGGGTATGCAACCTCTTTTTATACCAGAGTTGAAATTCATAAATGTTTAACAAAATAGAATACAGAATAATTGAAAATTAAATGTGTTTAGTTGATTCGCCATTCCATTTAAAGATCGTTTCCTTAGTTTTTAACAGTGTTTTGTATTGTTGGCCTATTCTTTTAAATGGCGCGTTTTACTCGGTACAGGATTTTCTTAATCGTCCTTCTAGTATTTAAATCAAGGTTCCTGCAAAAAGTGTTGAATGAGCTGCCTTATAAAATAGCACATCACATATCTTAAAATTTCTATTCAGTTTTTTTTCTGCTCTTTTGTTTGTTTGTTTCGTGTATTGCCTGGAGCTACGACGGAAGGACAATTCCCTGGTCGCAGAGCTGCAAGTAGTTAAAACTCCATTGCGTGTTCCTCAGTGTGTGCTTGTTTGTGTTTCCCAGTGTGTGTCCTTGTTTATATTGACTTTTGTCTATATACACTTTCTTTTACTAATTTATTTTAAGTTTATTTGTCTTTAATTATGTACTTTATTTTGTTCATTTTTAATTTTTAATGAATGACGTATCCTATTTCCTCAATCGAGGATTAATGGAAACAACAATAAATCTAAATCTCGTCTCCTTAGAAGTGTTCCCCTGAAGCGTGAGGGCGTCACCACGTCTAACCGCAGAGCTTGCACGGCTGCCTCACCGCCAGGGGCAGTAGTAATTGCATTACATCACTCCGCGTCACAGGACCACGGTTCCATGCTTCGTAGCTTCTGATATCGACACGATTGCGACTCACATGCATGCTATATCTTTAAACAAATACAAATCATCACAAATAAATTCCATACTGCGGTTTTCTGGCAAAATGGTATTAATTTCTTACTTAGTCTATTAATACGGCGAGTATTTCTTTATTAACCAACTCTTAAAAACTCGTTAGGAGTAAATAAATCGAGTTCGCTTCATATTTGGAAGGAAATGAATCAAATATGAGCTACAAGATCGCCAATGACATTATCCTATCGTTGCAATTGAATTTCGGAATAGCCAGCAACTTACATCGCGACCAGCTCGATTATTATGCTCAGCTAAAAATAATAATATATTTAAAAGGTACCCGAAAAATATCCACATCTTGAACCTACTACGGATTATCACGATTGAGGCATTGGTCGACATATTCCGTCCTAGTAGAGATGCCACTTTTAACTTTAAAAAAATAATTGCACTATCAAGAATCTGAAGACAGGATTGTAAGCTCTTAAAAGCAAAAGAAGATTTTCGGTTGACTTATGAATATAACACTGATTAAAATTATTTAAGTAAAATTATTCAATTAACTAATTGAATAGACTGTTTATATATCTATACATGTATACAGACAATGATACGCTCCCTTGGATGTCTCACACACATCCAGCTCCAAGCAAAGCAATACAGACATCAACAATACGTTCAGTTCAAAGAAAATATAACTTCAATTGTTTTTCTTTACTGTTTATTCATTGTAATTTTCACTATTTCTAACCGCTATTAATTTCCTTTGTGGTCAACAATTTAACATCAAACATATATTAACGTTACACTTTTAATTTAATTTAAATCACGTAAAAAAAACCAATAAATGTAAATGACATATTCGCAAACCCAAAGATATTTCTGTTTCCAACCAGGGAGATGCTAACATACCAGAGACGTTGCTTACGCGCGAATTATTCCTATATTTGAAAAGAAAAGTAATGCGCGGTAACGTGTACGTATGTCACGTTACACTTACTTGTTTTATATATTAATCCCTTCAAGTGAAATTAGAATACATTAATAAATTTCTTAAAATAAATATACAAGTTAACTAAAGATTACACTGCATGTCCAGGTAGAATTATAATAGTGAGAACAGGAAAGTGACGTAGACGATGCTATCGGAAAATAATGGGCAACTTTTGTGAATACGTTGTTTCTCCTTATAGTTTTTTCTTCAATTTCCGTTGACGTCTATTCTAAGTGTGGTGACTGTTTATATTCCACATTTAAAGGTATTGCAGTATCTGTAGCGCCAAAGAGAAGAGGAACGCGTTGCCCCGGGCAACGTGTCGTTGTTTAGGTGCGTTATTTGCACGGCATCGGTCCTTGACATTTTGGGCGGAATATTTCACTGTTTTAACATTAATAAAGAAATGTACTAATCCCACAAAAGTATTGTAAATATGTGCCTTCCTCTTCATGTTATTATCAAACTTTTACTTACGAATTATGTTCACAATCATCACAACATGTGCATTGGGCGTTATCACTAAAAAGGAACATAATGAAAACAGACTGAAATATGTCAGTAATTCTATTAAGGGCGTCTGACCAAATATTCAATATTTCTGCATTCATAATCGAATATTCAAATCATCGTGTTTGAAGAAAATGGCCAGAATTTGACACTTTTATATTAACACTCTGTATTACATACATATTAATTTCGAAGTTAAATTACACTACACATACAACATATATATAATCACGCTGTCCAATTTACATTTGGTTGCCATACAAATTTAATATGCAGAAAACTACTGGCTTTGTAGGGCATATAGTGCTCCTACATAGTGTTAAATAAAGTCTAATATAACCGATATTGACCAATGTATAAAAAATGAAGACAATCAGATCATCTGACAAGGCGCCATTAAGGCTAAAAATTGATGGTAGAGGACAGTTTTTAAGATTAATTCAGAAAGTAGGAAAAAACAATCTTTTTGTAAAATCTGTAGAAATAAACGGAAAATGAATCAATTATAGGGGAAGTCGGGGTGGATACTTATTGTTTTATAAATTTTTCTAAGATTATGGAAAAATAAAAATCACTTCAAAACAGTTTCAAACATTTTTTCTATTAGTTAATTAATCTAATAACAATATAACTTAAAACAACTAAATTAGGTTTTTTGTTGAATTTTTAAAAAGAAAACTACAAATTTCCTATTCTGCCCCACCCCTCGGGGTAGAACGGGATAGGAAATTTTCAATTACAATTAATACAATAAAATTTAATTAATATTAATACATTTTGTGCTTTCTCTCTTATTTTTATTTTGCGTACGATTGATCGCATTCCCAATTTTTCTATTCCTTCATAGATTTCTGTGCAGCTTCTCAGTCTATGCTAACATTTTCCAATGTTTTCAATTGCTTTTCTTGCTTAATCTATTATTTTTTGGTACCGAGTTCTGCAAATCATTCTTATAAATTGAGTATGCCAGCTTCGTTTCGTGAGGAACACATAACATTTTACCTTATAAAGTAGTATCCCGTTCCGTCCCGCATGTTAGTTTCAGTTTATGGTTTCTCACCGAGGTTTAATACAAGTAGATTTAAATATTATACTTATATTCAGATAAATACATCTACTTTACGAATATAAACCATTAAAGAGTTAAAAGAGAGGAGTTTTGTAGATTACCTTCAGTGGAAATAATGCAAAAATTATAATCCAGTTCCACCCCAACTTCCCCTAATTCCTATTGTAATTAGTTGTGATTCCATGAGTCTGAAATCCTTTTTAGAATTACTTTTTATAACGCAAAAACGAACTGTTTCGTTCTAAGTTATCTTATGCTATGACAGAAATAATTATCTTAATAGTTAGATGTAGTATCGTTACTTATAATCGAATGCGTCTTAGTAACTGAAGTTTCCTGTAACAGATAAACGAATAAGATAGACTAGGACAGTATTTATTTGAAACCTTGTCACGCAAACATGTATTATATTAACAGTAAACGAATATTTACATATATTTATTTATTAAACATATTTAACATCAATATAATATCTTTTCTCAAATCATTTAAATAAAGACAATTTTCAACGCCGCATTAAATGATTCAACAAGGCGGATAAGTGAATTTCTGCAAATATTACTGTTCTTAATTTACAAATATATTTATATGCAAGTAACTTTAAATGATAAATTCAAGATGAAAAGTAGCATAAGAGTTTTAAACACGTTCCGTTTCTCGTGTTGATTTTGAAACCAGAAACCAGTAGACCATCAGTCGGTAATTTTAACAACACACAACATTTATCCTAAACTGAGTAGTAGTAAAATTATATTCCCGTATTAAATATTTGCTTTTTCAACTCATACCTAGCGAGGTTTGTACAAAGTGATTCACAGGCTTCACAAACCGAAACGAATAAATTTACCATTTTCAACGTTTTAAACATCAAAGTTAAAATGAAACATTTAGGAAGCTAAATGTAAATGGCGTTATTAATTATTTACAGTATATTCGTATTCGTACAATTTACACTAGAATATATTCAAGAACGGCTCAATTGAAATTAAGGAATAGCCTCAGTATATATCCAATATAAAATAAAATCCATTGAAGCTCTTGATAGGAAATATTCTTCAATTGAGCTTGTAATGGTAAAATTCATCTATATGGTGAATTTTGCGTATGAAATCAAATGCCAGCGGCGTGAGAGAAGTTGATAAAGGTAATGGCAGGGTAATAAAACATCGACAAGTTGGCGCGGACTGAGTTTTTCTGTAGCCCGTTTCGATTCGGCGATATCAGATTGTGAGCGGACATGGCGTTTTCCTCAAAACATCGGTGAAGTGGGGTGAATGGCTCCTGCCAAGAGCGACAGATTATGTTTTTTTATTGGACAGGATCGAGCCCCGCCACCGACGGAAATAATGTAATGAAATGGGGACAAGATATAAAAGCGCAGGAAAAATTTATTTTCCAGATTGAGCATTGTAACACTAAGGAGTGGAAGTTGAGCATGAGTACGCTAAGCATTCGTAAATAATAAGTATCCCCTTGATATTTATTTGAAACTTATTGAAAACTGGCGTAACAAATAAAATGTCGAAAAACGAAAACATTTCAGTAAGACTTTTTAATACGTGAATATATGTAATAAATAAAACATATATATATTTATACATATATGGGGTTAGATATAATATGTAGGAGAGAAAAGTATCTGAATTTATCTCAATTAAAAAATAGTATTTATTATTATTCCCATTATACTTTTTTTCACTCCGTTTACAAGAAGAGTAACAAATAATTACCCGTCCATTCTAAACCAATTTTCAATTGTTATATGCCGACGTGGTGAAATCACGCGCAAGTAATTATTAATAGTAATAACGCATAACCGTAAGGGTTTATGCAACAAAACAGTAATTACACTTGTTACGGGAGGGTTTTAGAGATCGAGAGCTTTTCGTATACGCTAGGGAGGAAATCAGCTAAATTAGACGTTTTGCCACGAACTCCACCGTTGAGTATTACAGCAGTACTAATTCCCTGGAAACCTTCATTTACTAAATGGAGAGTGGCGGAAGGGATTTTTTGGGGGAGTAAAATGTAAAATAACAGAGGAGAATGAAACGCTGGGAAGTTATTGGAGACTAGCGTAGCAAATATAATGTCGAAATAAGAATGTATATCAATTAGACAGATTGTTTAAAGGTATTTATTTATATATATAATTAAAAAATAAAAATTATTTACTACTTACTGATTGAATAAAAAAACCTTTATTAAATTAAACCAATATAAAATTATCCTATTGACTTAAAGGAGCAGTAACAAACATTGCACACCTTGAATAGATTTACAATAAACATTTAAAACAAATAAAATGATATTCTTATTTAAAAATGGTTCAAACGAGAGGAGAGAAAATTAAATAAACAAAAACGTAGAACATAAATTTCTTTAAAATATTTCCTCCCTGTAAACAGTTAATTAAAAATCTATTACAATCGAACGTTATGTTTGCTTCATTAATAATATGTAAGATAATATTGTCACGTTTCTGTATGGACCGTGAGATACAGTAACACACACTGCCAGAAGTTATAGACGTCTTTTTAACACGAATTGCTTTTCTAGGTCTAGTACTGCGAAAGAATGTTTCCGTTTCCGGGAATATTCTAGAAAACAGAACAATCTTGAAACAGAAAATTTTAGAAAGTAAAGGTAAATAAAGTAAACAAATAAAGAATGGTTGTAACGAGTGGGAATGGAACCGGACTCCACATTTCTTCAACCCATGAGGTATGGCTGCAGATTCTCAGATTATACTTATTTAAAATCAAACGTCTATTTACAGTAAAAGGTGGAAAATGTTTTCGTATTTAGTAAGTTTTGTCTATATTACTGTGTTAAATGAGATTAGTTTTCAGGATAGAAAAAACTGACACACGACCCAAGGAGCGGAAATTTTGAAAATGCAATCTGGTCAATTTTCCAGAAGTGATTGAAGATTATAAAAACGTGGAGAAACTGAATCTATTGTGAAAAGGTCGGACGACGGAAAAAATCATATTACATACTCTAGATTACAATTAGATAATATTTACTACTATATAATTAACTGCGTCATGCAAGATGACAGTCCGCAGTCGACCCGGTAGACCCAGGCCCTCAATGGGCTGTAGAGTCAAATAAGAAGAATATATAATTAACTTATTATGCAAATTTTTATGATAGCTATTTTATGTGCATATAAAATATAAGTTGACATATAATTATCAAATATATTAATGAAATAGTTAGGTAATTTTAACACATGGGTCATTCCATGTCAAATCACAAAAAAATACGATTTGACACCAATGATCTCAGATTTTAGTGAAACGTGGCATGTTTGTTTCTTTCATGGATATAAGTAAAGAAATAAAATATTTCTGCTGCATCACAAATAGTTTTTATTTTACAGCCGGTTAAAGTTTTTGAAAAAGCGTGCTTTTTATAGATCAGCGGGGGAAATGGAATTTGCTCTTCCATAGAAAATAAATTATACCTTCCTTATTTACCAACCAATGTTAATGGAATTTTTTATTCGAATACTTAAATAGACAAGAAAACCATAAAAAATTATTGCAACTATAAACTATCTATAAGTGATCTGAAAAGATTCTGAATTGCTGTAATGAATTTTTTAATGAAATATGAACTTCCATGAATATCATCATGAGGGAAAAGGATAATTACAAACGTTTTTTGAAAATTCTTTTCTAAGATAAGCCTAATGCTTAGATTTACGAATTAATAAAGAAAAGTTTCATCCAGCATGAGCGTCCAAAGTTGCCGATAAAAATTTGGTTATTATTTTTTTATATATTTTTCACGGAATCCTGTTTAAAGAAGTGTGATGGCCTTTCTGAAAGCGAACTACCCACATGGAACAAACATTCATTATTTCAGTGATGGTTGTGCTGGGCAATATAAAAATAAATACAACTTCATAAATCTGTGCTTGCATGAGAAGTATTTTCAGCTCAAACCCCAGAGGTCATTTTTTGCAACCATTCATGGTAAAACAGAATGTGATGGAAATGGAGGTACTGTAAAACGTTTAGCTACGAAATAAAGTCTTCATCAACATCTGGACAGTCAAATAATAACAACAAATGATGTCTTTTGAGTTTTTCAAACACACAATTACAAATATCAACTTCCAATTTATTTCTAAAGGAGCAGTTGATATAATTCACCTAAATGAGTAAAGTTGCTTCAAAGATGTTCAAACTATTCCAGGAACAGGAATTTGGAATGATTGAGGCTAGAAGAATTAGTAGTGATGAAACACTGGCCTTTTCTTTCAACTTGTGTAACAAGAAGCAAACTTAATTTGTGAAAAAATAATATTTATATCCTGGATGTTTCATCGCTTGTATTTATGACATTTTATGGTATTTTGGTATGGTGAGGAGGTGATTGCAGAATAACAAGAGGCCATTGTAAAGTTCTTAAATCCTCATTGTGGTGATTCATGACCCTTACATTCATCGGGTAAAGCAAAAATAATTTAGTTTTTGTTATTTGCGTAAACAGAACGGAAAACGAGAATGTTTTGGTGAGGCCAAGTGGGCGGGAAACGTCGCCGTTTACAACATTATTTATTGCCTGGGTGCATTGTGTTCGACACTTGGTCCCAGGAGCTGTCCTGAGAAGGTCGGAATGGGACAGCAGTGGCTGAACAGGCGTCAAAGTTAATTTCGGCCTGCGTAAAAGTTAATTTCGGCATGTTCAAGAAAGAAGATTCATTTGTAGTACGGAAAACAAAAAGATAACATTTGATGGAGATTTAAGCTGAAGAAGAGGCGATAGAGGAGACGTGTTCAGCGAAGGAACATCCGGCACGGCAAACCAGGAACGACGTCACCAGGCCCTTGTTAACATCTGGTAACGGCATTTTTACCCGGCTTTCCACTTAAACCATTCTCGTTTGATTCGCGATTTTAAATTTTAATTATATCGTTCGTCACCCGCGTTCCCGGGAGCAAGCAGCCATTTAGAAGCTTTTTTTTTGCTTTACCGACTGAGCCAATTTGATATTCGTAAATTTATATATTTTTCACAAAAACTTAATTTGAGTTATATTTCTTTTGAAAATTTGATAATGTAATGTTATAATTAAATGGAAATTCAAATTAAATATAATTTTTATTATTATTTAATAATTCCTTGTTATAATAATATTTTTGTTGGTGTATCATGTATGATGTATCAAAGTTGAAGTTGCAGTCGTAAGTCGTCCACGGTTTAAGTGTTTTAAGAGCTCAACTATATGTTAGTAGAAATGCTTCCATATCTTCGTTTCAATATACGGGAATGCGAAATGATGATAGTGGGCATAGCAATGTTGTATGAGGACCTCAGATCTGCTACGCAGCGCCAGAGGAGGGTTTGCCTACCGTGGCAGTCGGCTCTGTTGCCAGGGTTACTAAAGCTTTCAAAAATACGCTGGCTCTGTAGAGCAATGGAAACAGCGATCGTTGCTACATGAATTTATACCGACTGTTAAATAACTCGGCTGCTCTCACTGGCAACAGATTCCACTTTTTATCCCACCATACGCAGAGATCAATGTTTCGACTAACGTAAGCATTTTTTTAGTCTTTCATTATGAACATATAGATTTAAAACTCTTTGGACATGTGAAAATATTTTGAAATCCTTCCGTTGGCCTTTAACAGCATATCTTTTTACGCAGAAAAAATGCGTCCTAGAAAAAAACATACAAAACAAAAAAATAACATTCTAAAATTAAGTTTCTTTAATGACAAAAAAATAGTAATTTTTTACTGCCTGGACAAGAATCATTCATAGCTCATAATAAATTAATAATGGATTCTTCAGTTAGGTCCCTAAAGTCAGTCTTCAGTCTCAGTTCTACAATTGTTAAAATGTTATATTGATGTAGAATAAAGAACTAAATATACAAACAAGGAACACAAATGAAATCCTACAAATTCAATTAAAAAATTAATTGTAAAAATTGATTGTTTTCCACTACATACAGAGAGATGGCGTGAGAGAGAGGGGTGGGGAGGATGGGGGTTGGAGAGATGGAGTGGGGTCAGGTTGGATTGTTTCAGGGTATAAGACAGAATGAGAATACAGAAAATATGCACGCGAACGAAAGACATATAACTGTAAAATAGCAATTACACGGGCAGTGATGTTCGTCGAAGTTGGGTTGGCTGTGCACTGCCTACCGTTTACATATTGAGCAGACAACTGCCCACTTCTTCACTGACAATTCTGTGCAAGTGCTGCCCTCACTACAGAACGGGCAGAGAACTCTTATGCATGTTTATACTTCTCTGCTATTTTTTGGCAACTACGACCGGTTGGAATGTTGATGTTGCATAGTGTCGATATATTGTTTATATCAAGTTGAATATTTTTCCCCTTTGTGTTTTCGCGTACGCTTAATGTCCATAAACAGGAACTAATCACTTTGTATTTGTGATAGAATAGACGTAACGAGGAAGGGTTCCTGAAATTCTCACGAAAAAGTCAAACTCAGTATTACGCTACTGTACTATAGATACATAGTAATATTGCTTTATATTATTACTACAGAAATCAAGCAATAAAAAAACAGCGCCTGTACTTTGAAGCTGGTTTTCAGTGTATAATTGGGTCGATCTATACTTGTTATATTTCCCTTAAAGGTGTCAATTACTGAACAAAACGAAATGAATTATTTTTCATTACGTGTGATAGTAGTATGTTTATAGCTATACATCATTCTTTTGCGTATTTTTGTCCAGTTTAAGTTTGTGCCGCTGGAGGGTGGACACTAATTATTTTTGGAAAGTTAACCTAAAAATTTATAGGCGATTAGGTGCAAAAAGAGAACTCTATCCTAAACGCTTTCTGAACCAAAATTCTGGCCGCTGTTCACAACAAAAATTCACTTACTGCAATCGCACACTGTACCTAACTGCACGCATATTGAAAATACAAAATACGAACTGTTTATCATTGCGAAATCGATAGTCAACCTTGCCTCACCGTTCACAATCGATAATTGATAACCGTAACTGGCACTAACTGGCCTCCCATGAGGGCAGCGTCTAGGTCGGTGGAGGGGGAACGTCAGTCATGACTGACATACTGTTGACACGCTCCAAGAAAAGTGAGGCAGTGCTCTCGTGTCAGCGATGGATTGGCAGTTGCCAGTGCAGCACTGACGTATGTTGACACGCCACTGACATCACTGCCCGTTGTTTTCTGGCAGTCATCACTGCCCGTGTAAACCTAGCCTTAGCTGTGTTGTTGAATCGGTTCCGAAACAAGCTAGAAACAAAGGAAGGTAAGAGAAATTTTTCCACTTCTTCCCGTTAGATGCAAACGGAGTTTTCGTCGTACAAACAGATTAAGTGGTGTTTTAATCAATAGTATAGATAGAATCAGTCGAAATTGTTTGCGGAACACAATTTGGGAAACTCGGTATTAACGTATCCTAGTTCCTCTTTGGCGGACTAATGGAAAACAACATTGATGTTAGCCCTGAGACCAGAGATTTAAATTATATTATTTGATAAATTAATAATTTAATTATTCAAATGATAAATTCATGCAAGTATTAGGGTTTCTTTATTTAGCTGTGTTGTTGAATCGGTTCCGAAACAAGCTAGAAACAAAGAAAGGTAAGAGAAATTTTTCCACTTCTTCCCGTTAGATGCAAACGGAGTTTTCGTCGTACAAACAGATTAAGTGGTGTTTTAATCAATAGTATAGAATAGAATCAATCGAAATTGTTTGCTGAACTCCTATTCAGGGCCCGCGGAACACATTTTGGGAAACTCGGTATTAACGTATCCTAATTCCTCTTTGGCGAACTAATGAAAAAAAAAGGTTAGCCCTGAGACCAGATATTTAAATTATATTATTTGATAAATTAATAAATTTATTATGCAAATGATAAATTCATTATAATACATTGCTGGGGATGGAGGATGGAGAATAGGCGCCAGTAATTGCTTATTGCTGTCACACGTACAAGTGTGTCGTGCTTTGGTCTATTGGTAAGATGATGATGTGGTGGTGATTACCTTGCTGGGGTCCGTCGACACTGCTGCCACCCGCGAAGGCGACAGCCGCGAGGACAACCAGGGTTGCCAACACTGTAGTCCCCGGCATGGCGTCCACCCGCTAGCTAGGTCGCCCTCTTCCTGCCCATCAGAGCGCCACAGGGTGTCCACTGTCCTCGGCCGATGCTGATCTCTGCACAGGAAAAACGCCATCTGAATATCAATTGGGCCGGTCGCATTCATCATCCGCCCGGTCCGCAGCGGACCGCTGAATATTCAAACGTTGCAACGGCGGAATTAAGCTGCGGAGATAATAGATTAATGTGCGACCGATCTGCATGCCATTATCGCCGTTGTTGCCGTTCAAGATCTCGTCGTGGAAAACAATATCTGATAAAACACACGCCGAGGATGCACCTATAATAGCGAGGGGATTAAGTACACGCCGAGTCCTCCTTTTGTGAGAGAAGAGATTATTTATTGTTTTTCTCTCCCGGCGTAAAACTTTTTAAATGCCTCTAAAATTATACAGTAATTGAAAATACACCCGTGCTGGGTGAGCTTAAAAGAAACTCCCAACGAGGAGCTTATATAAATATTTACAGCCTGATACCACAAAAGATTTTCCCCCCGTGCCGATAGTTTTTTTCTTCGTGGTTTCTTATTAACAACGCCAGTCCTACCCCTTCGTCGAGTAAATAATAAGCGGGAGTTTATCGGTAAGCCATTATCGGTACCGGTTTTCAATTACAGTGTCTATAACGAGACTTGTGTCAAGGGACGGGCGCTGATTATGAGTTACGCGAGGGGAAGGAAGAGTAGCGCACCTGCCAGAAGACGAGGAAGCCCCGGGCTGCAGACGTCTAATTGTGACTCGACGAGTTTATCAAATCAGACGCCCCTGTTAGTCCTCGGTGCAGCTGATTCAGATCGCACTATTCCTACTTCTTAGCTCCTTTTGTATCCCTTCAACATGGAGGCGTAGCTGGGAAAACACGTGATTGGATCTTACTACTTGCACCCTACATTATCTCTTAACTGGTTTCTAAAAATCCTAAAAACTATTAATTATTCTTTTTATGCGGAAAATAACGAAACTGTTACTATAATCATTCGTTTTCTTTATCACTTATGATAATTTCAATTTTTTGTTTAAAGACTGATAATTAATTTATTATGAGGATAATTTTTCCCTTATTTATATCAGTCACTTCATGAAACCAAATATATTTCAATTTTGATTTCCAAACTTTATTCTGAAGGAGCTTTCGGCATCTACTAAATAAATTAAAACATTTGAAACAATACAATTTTTTATAAATTATATATGTACATAAATATGGAACCTTGTTTAAAATTACGGTTACATGATATAATGTTTACAAATGTTATACATACCTTCATGTATTTTGAAAGCAAATAAAATTTCTAATTTTCTTAATGGATTAGTAAGTGATTCCAGACTGTGCTGGCTTACTCATAGAACAAACGGCAACATACATCCATGAATCGTCGCAAAATTTACATTGAAAAATTCTTTCAATGAGCCTTAAATTTAGTCCCGTCAAATTTGATAGTCAAAATGTCGATCATAATCGTAATTTTTAAATCGACTAATTGAATCTTGTAGAACGAGATTCGATAAGTCTAAGTCCAAACTTAACTAAAATTCTGTTTTTACTGTAAAACTTTGGCGTAGTGTTTTGATATTTCCTCACTTTCCTTTCTAGAATTCATACCATTATTGTTCTTGAAAATGTAAATGGATTCTAAAATCTTTCTTTTAATTGTATTTGTTTCTTTATGTATAATTTCTACATTATCATAATCTATTTTATGTTTTATTCTTATTATCGACTAGCTGGGGACCCGGCGTTTCCAGGGTATTTATTTATATTATCCCGGTACATTATTTAGTTCTTGGTCAACACATAACTAAACCGACACCGAAAATGTCACAATATGAACCTCAGATATCCTCCAAGTATCTGAAGAGAGTCCAATATATATTTTCAGTATTCTAACAGAATAAACCTTTTCCCCTACTTAATGGTTAAAGTTTTTACTTACAACGCATATTAAAGGTCACAGCGACTCGTATTACACCGGTTTCGACACCAAACTCGAAATTTTCCGTTTTATTTTCATATTAGCAATTGCTAAATTTTAAAATTTACCTGACGCGAGAAATAAAACCAATTTATTAATTTATGTATACATCGTATCGACGATTCAGAGTAGATCATTTTGTCTCAACTTGCTGCAAAATTGTGGGATGAATGATGTACGAACGCGAAATAGGACTTTGTAATAAGTGTATTTTTTAAACACATTCTACACATTTATTGTCTAACAAATACTTGAAATAACATTTGTTAGTTTACATATCATAGGAACAATTAAATTCTGTGGATAACAAAAATATATACAGAAGTAACGGCCCATATAATAGAGTGAAACACAAAATTTTGAAAACGTTTAAAGTAGACGCTTCGACCATCCATTGTGGTCCTTATCAATAAACTAAATTAAATAAAGATACAAACACAAAGAGCTTAGCTAAATGATATTATTTATTTGTCTTGGTTAATTTTATATTTTGGCAATGCTCTTTGTGTTTAGTTGATTTAGTTTATTGACAAGGACCACAATGGATGGTCGAAATGTCTACTTTATGTGTTTAATTGTGTTATACCGGGCGTTAATTCTTCTATGTTTTAATTTACATATCATTTTTGGAATCTAAAAGTATTAAATTAATGATTCCTTCATTTATCCCAGAACCTTGAAATATTTACCTATTTAAATTGAAACATTGAATCTGTGTTTATTTGACATTCAATTTGCGCATGAAGTTGTAAGAACAATATTTATTATTCGTGCGGTTAGAATAACTTAGGTTGGTTCTACGCAATAAAATAGTGAAACATGTATTATTCAACAGTTCAAGGTAAACGCCGGCAGCAGACAATATATTCAGCGTTTAATGTCCCAACACCACGTTGCGCCGTCAGCTTCATTTCTTAGTTGTATCGTCCCTTACGAACAATTACATCTAACGATTTACAAATCGTATTTCCACCGTATGTGTTCCTGAATCTTGTTCCGCCTGTTATTCAACGACTTACATAAATAAGCTGTCAGGGTTTTTATGTATCAATTATCATAAAAAACGCAATACAGTGTTGGTACTTTGTCTCCAATTTACGAAAATTTTTGGATTGTTTCATACAGCATGTTAAAATTCGGAAAAGGTATGAATTGTTAAAATTTATTACGCGATATTAGCGTACAGGCTATTTGAAACAATATCTTATTTTGCGTTTACCATATTTTAAATTATTTCCATATTCTGTGTATTTATTAAAATTAAACATTGTGTCAATGTTCTTTTCATACGTAAATTACACCAAGACAAAATTCAATGTCCGTGCGCTTACATTTATTCAACGCAATAAAATTATGAAACATGCATTATTCAAGTGTTCAATGTAAATGAGGCGACGTTTGGGTCTGATTATAAACATTGTTTCTAAATTTAATAGAAAATAGCAATATTCCTTTTGAGCACTTGTCAGGCAATCACGAACGAATCTCCAGTAAAAACCGTGGTTATATCACGCCATTAGCTAATAGGAGGTCTAAGTGTGACGGATTAGTCGAGTGTAAGACTACTTACCCCTTAATAGGCCCCTGTGGGCAGAAAACTGCGAGCTTGAATATGGAACGGCGCCCCCGCCATTTGCAATATCGGCTACGGACTTTTGCCGCATGGTTGAGATAGCGGCGTCATGAAATATTCATAAAGTTGCGGAATTATGATCGCGACGTCGACGTTTCTCGAGAGTTACTTGTCCCAGTGACAGTCCTGAGAGCGTCCCTCGGGCAACGATGCTATCTCCCCGGGAGACCACGAGTCGCGTAATTGATTTCCACCACGATAAAATTGGGCGCCGGTCTTTATACCGAAACGCGGTTAATGTAATTACGTCTCAGATGGCGCGATAACTATCTGCAAACCGGATAATTTCGGGTTATTTCTACGTCGATTACATAAATTACGACTAACTCTGCGGAATAGGAGTAGTTAAATTGTGGTTAAAATTATGAATAGAACGCTCACTTTGACTTTTAATATTCTCAGAAACCTGAAGGGTGTCCGGTTTATAATAATGACCTTAACGCTATTTTGAGATGATGAAGAACGACGAATTTTCCATAATTTCAAGAACTGATTCAATGTCTAGAAAAATTATTAGCCAAGGAAATATTAAATCAGAACGTTTTGGAAAATATATGGAGTACCTAGCATCAGTTCGACATAAAATACTGCGCATAAAATCAGACTTTTCAGCAGTTAAACCGATAGAAATAATCTCATAAAAATTTCTTACTATACCCTAAACTCCTCTTGTTGCAGTTTATTTATACCACACACCTGATGATAGGAAGAAACGTTGTGTAGTAGAATTTTATCAATTTAATAATATTTATTTATAGCTTACAATCTGTCATAAAGCGACATTTAGTAATTTATATGACTTTCAAAACACAAGACATGGTGAAAAACATTCCATCAAAATTCTTTCAAGGTTAAGTTAACATATAAAAGTTTGACACTGCGGAATTTGTTTCTTCACTTTACTTGAATCTTGTTAATAGGTCCAAAGGTTTGAATTTCTTGAGCCGAGGCTAGAGTCACTGGAGTTCAAGAGTCGCATCACTACTTTTTTTTAAAAAAAATAATTATAACGTTCGCATTGACTGCCTGGTCATTAGGGACCACAGTGACAACTATTTACATATTATTATACAATTATGTACACATTATTTATAATTATGAATTTACATAATAAAATAATGGTAATTTCCATTTTTCTGCTCGTTACCAATAACTAATTCACTAGTTTCTTTTGGGTATATTTTTAATCTGTCGTGGTTGCGCTCAATGTTGTTTTGTATTTCTTCAGAACGGGTTTAAATACCCAAATCTCTTCGGATGACAACCTTCGGAACGAACCATGGGGCGTTTAACAAGCATCACAGTACTTTTGATTGGATCGCTTGATAACGTCCATGTTTGTTCTACAAGCTGTCCCCCAAAGTTCCCGTATAGCCATATTGGTCGGATAGTAGTTTTATATAGCGGTAGTTAAATTTCTAGAGAAAACTGTGAATTTCGTCCCATGAGCCAATAATATTTCTGAAATTTTCGACCTAATTGTTTTCGTTTGGAGAATATATCCTGTTTCCATGTAAGTCGTCTATCTAGATGCATTCCCAGGTACTTTACGGTTTCTTCATGCGGTATTGGTTTGCAGTTTAAAGTAACAGCAGGAAAATTTCCTCTTCTACTTGTAAATGTTACATGGATTAATTTGGATTCATTTCGCCACTTATGAAACCATTGTGTGATTTTATTTAAGTGGGTTTGTGGCTTTCCAGAAGCTATATGAGGATCTGCAAGGGATGAAAGTATCGTCGTATCATCCGCAAATGTAGCAACTGTAACATGTGGTGAAACTGGGAGATCAGCAGCAAATATGAAATGCAACAATGGTCCCAGCATACTTCCTTGGGGAACGCCAGCTTTGATAGGAGGGACTCTCCGTAGCTAACCATAAAATGTCTGTCTGTATATGAAAATAATTTTTGTTCCTTATCTATTCATTCTTAACTGATTTATTGGAGGTGGAATTGGATGGCGGGGTAGAACAGGACACCCTATTGGATAAATAGGGGTGGGACATTGTAACTGGTCAAGGTAGAAGTCATGGCACGTTTTGACTCCATCTTGTGAATGAAGTCTTGTTTTGGCGTCTTACATACGTGATTTTATAATTTTTATACCATTTCGACAGAAGTGTAATTCCTCGCTTTAAAGTCTTTAATGGTATCTATTCGTTAACTAAGTGTCTTTAGCAGCATGTAAGTTACGTATAAGGCATTAAGGCTCGTTGAGGTACGGAACTAGATACTACTGTAAAGACACTTTATAAGAATGAGGTACAGGATGCTGAACCCAATACTAATAGATCAAGAAAGGAAAGAAACGGGAAAAAGGGAAGAAAATGTTAGCAAAGACAGTGTAGTTGCAAAAAGAAATAGTTTTGCAAAGGAAAAATGAATAAAGTGAACAGCCGTACGCTAAATCGGTATAAGAAAAAAAACTCAACAGTAGTATGTAGCTCTTTCGTACTTTCAAGTCACGATTCGCTAAGAAGTGACATTTTTCACATTTTGCAACCTGATTATTATATACTGTAGGTATCTTTCATGAGGTTCAGAAAACGTTACATTTGTTCAACTTATTGTCAACATGCTGTATGTTTCACAGGCAGCCTATATTTCCATTTCGCTACAACTCGAGGTTCTGTAATTACATGATCAGTCAAATTAAAAATATATTGTTTTAGGAAAACATCTGGAGGATTTAACTTCGTTTGTGGATAATGATCATTCATCGTCAAATACCCCTGCCATATTGGATTGAATTAAAAGAAAATAGTTTCAACGATTGATTACATATTTCTTTGATACTACCACATAATTAAACAAACAGACGTGCGTTTCTTTAAAAAACAATCTCAGTCTACCATAATAGAAAAATGCAGAAAATATTTATTTTGGTTGGTACTTGTATTTATTTACAGTTCTTGAAAATTGTATAATGGAAACGGTTCGCTATAAAAGCAAACATCCCAACAGGAAATGCTAGTCAAAGGATTTAAAAAACTCATGTTTATATGAGAGCAATGAGGTTGCGTTTTTTTAACTAAATTATGCATACATTTTAAAATCAAATGCATTAAAATGCAGATAATTCCCGTTAATTTTAATTATCAATCACTAACATGCGCCTTAAACATGACCTAAAATTAGTAATCATAGCTAACATAATTAAAATTCTATTGTAACACTGTAAATAAAAACGCTTTTTTATCTGTATCATGGTTTATTCACGATCTATTATCTGAAGGACTTAACGTATTTGTGTATAAATTAATAAAATTATTTAAAACACGAAATTCATATTTTATGAAGAGTGAACAACTATTTACCTTTTTTTAACCAAGTGGAATGGAATTCCGCTCGGACTTTATTAATTATAGATTCATTAAATATTTTAAAAATATGCAGTAATGTTTTGTTATGAAATAGCTGTTATGTATTTCACTGTGTACGCGGCGTGTATACTAATTAAATACGAGAAACATATTTACATGTATTTCTAATTAAAAATTACTCTTCATTAGTATCCTAATAATGTGAATTAGTCATAAAATTAAGTACTGCGCATTTATGTAGTGTTCCCAAGCTAATATGAATAAATTATTTTTAATCTTGATATTTTATTAATCTTTTAATATCGGCATAACCCATAGTAATTCTCAATAGCGTCTTTTAATGGGTATATATTAAATAAAATGAGATGTAATACATGTTTGTGTCACGAATCATATATTTAAACATCTGATAAATCTAGAAATTGTTTATAGTACAACAGTATAAGGAAACAAAAATTTTGGTTCAGAAAGTTGTCTTGAAATGCCAATAATATTTTTCATATTATGAACAAAACTACAGACGTTTGTTGTTTGTCAGAATTTTGAGTTCAATGTGAGACTATGATCATTAAATGAACGTGATGTACATTCACGTACCGACAATGATTTTTGAACTAATATTTACAATACTTTAATTGGTGAATCATAATTCTTACAATTAAATAATCTCTAAAATTTAGCTTCTATAAGTTTTTTTCCATCTCAGTTCGTTAATGTAAAATTATAATTTATTTACATATATTAGCACTTCCCTATCTTCAAATCCAGCAAGCCCGATAAAGGAAACGTATAAATTGATTAATTAACGTCTGAAGAGATAAGTAATAAAAGGACGACACTATAAGTAGACATTCTTAAATGAGACGTAATTAAAGATAATTAAAAAAATGTTGGTCTTTTCAAGCTGGATAGCTGAATGTATCTAACGGCTATTACTCATGGATTATAAATTAAAACAAGGATCTAAAGCCATAGTTAAATACAGAAGTAACCATACTAAATGTAGGACTTCTTATACCTTGTTGAGAATTTCAGTGCCGTGATTAATATTAACGGAATTTTTTTCATTTATAATGTACAACACTTAAAAAATTAATATTATACAAAAAATGATAATAATGTCACAAGAAGCGTAGCTTCAAGGATGAGTAATGAGGTTCCCCGTTTAAAATAATGATTAAATTTAATACAATGAGAAATCCAGGAATAAATAAGGTCCCCTTAGGGTCGAACAATTAATTAATTAGGGCTGGAATTAGTATTAGTGGATCTATTGATTATGCACAAACATAATTTTCTGATTAATTCAAATAGTTCATCCATTTAATAATGTAATTATGTAATTTATATTGAATATTACGCTTATTATTTTAACAAATTTTTATGTACTATAAATTAATTTTGGTTTTGTAATTTTTTGGTGTATAGATACCTGAAAAAGACCACAAAGTTGGATGAAACGTAGTATTATGTATTAATTACGTAGTTATAAAATTATTTGTGACTTATTGGCCGTCTTTTATTTATTTTGTAATTAAATTCAAGAGGATAAAAGTTGAGCCGTAATATATTTATAACATAATTAATAGTTTCAATATAACGGACTTTTACCAGACAACATGAAAGCTCCTCAACTATAGCTCGCTTCTGTTTGTGACGAATAGAAAAATTCAGAACCTGTAAAGCTGAGTTTAAGGTACATTTTAAAACGTGATTCTTCCTATAAGTATAGACCTATGGGGAACTGATATAATAATCTTATATTCTATAATACTTAAAGCCTTTGTCAGTGCGTCCGTCAGCATGTATATCACAGCTATAGGCGTCCAAACTACTCATACGGATTTGACCAAATTCGAAACATGTTTTCCAAAACTGCCCATTAACTTGAATTTTCTTCAAATAAACTGAAGTTACATATGCTAAAAAATTGAAAATGTCAACAAAACTCTGTTTTTTTGCACTTGTTTTCGCTGAGCTATAACTCAATTCTGAATCCCTTCCCAATTTAGGGCTTGCAGTCAAAAACTGAGAATTTTAGAAAATATTTTGAGGACACATAATCGGTTGGAAATTCGATTAAGTACAATTTTGGTCATATTATTTTTTTCTCCAGAGACCATCGCCAACGGGTCAAAATGACTCTCTGTAAAAATACTACCATTTCAACGTTTTTTCGTCATTTCATATCCTAGGGCTAAAAATGAGATGGATTCGACAGCAAAAATAGATTTAGTCGGTTGGAAAACACTAACGAGTGTTTACACGCCTCGTTTACTAAAATTGATCTCTATGAACGTAGTGTACACTCAAGTTCTGCAGTAAACTAATCTACCATCTACATTTAATTATTTACGTGAGCCCGTGCAATACAGAGTACTTCAGCTAGTACAAAAACTAAAAAATTACGTTTACGATATCATATTTCAAGTTCATCAGTAATTTTGTTTCATTCTGGATGGAGTCTTTGCATTAATTTACAGTCGTTGTGTAATTCATTCCTTTTAGTTATACCTTGGAGAATCTCTCCCCCGTCAGCAGATAGATCGCTACTCGAAACTTAAAACTCAAAGAATCAGATTCCAAAAAGGAATGGAGAACTTTAAAAGTTAAAAGAAGAAATGAATAAATCCATGGAAAGTAATTCGGGAAAAATCTAAATCAAGAAAAAAAACTGGGAATTTTCCTCTAAACCTGTGATTCTAAAAAATAATAC
The DNA here is from genome assembly GCA_034510155.1 of Eucriotettix oculatus. Classification (NCBI taxonomy): domain Eukaryota; kingdom Metazoa; phylum Arthropoda; class Insecta; order Orthoptera; family Tetrigidae; genus Eucriotettix; species Eucriotettix oculatus. The sequence continues at coordinate 47,129,476 of CM067376.1, read as the reverse complement.
AGCCCAAGGACTTTCCCAGAAGACAGCAGGTGGAAACAATTGATTCAAACTTAACTCACCCGGTCTTAATTTCACGAGAACCCCCTTCAATCTGTCATCATTGTAACATACGGTTATTAATCCCTCATCTAATTTTCTTTGTGTTTATCATAAAGTTGTCTGCTTTAATGTCATACTTTAAAAATTTCCAATTTTTAAGTCTGTTTTCGATCTATTTATTTAATTCATTGGAATACAATGTACGTATTAAATAGTAATAGTTATGTTTTAGTAACACATATAACATTATATGGTAACAATAGGATTTTGTGACAAGTAACAGAACCGAAGCTTTCGGCCTTTATTGGGCTATATTTATGGATATATCTGTATAATATTATTACTTAGCTGCTATTGGGAATTTAGCCGGTGGCAGCTATATACACAGTAAGCAAAATAGAATTCAAATACCATAAATTACGAACAATTTTGTACTGCCTCAAGAAATTTTGACCTGAAAATATACAATGTTTATCACACGTCAGTATGCTTTTTTTAATAATCCGGAGTTTTAACCAGTTAACGTAAAATAAAATTCAAAACGTGAAGTAACTCAATTTTGTGCCTAATTGTTTAATACCGGGTTTAACCAAACTGTGTTCCACGGGGCCTGAATAGGTGTTCCGCAAACATTTGGAGTGATTCTCTCTAAAGTATATAGTCTATAATATTGAATACAATACCATGTTGTAATACCAATTAATCAGTTCGTATGACGAAAATTCCGTTTCCATCCAACGGGAGAAAATCGAATCACAACGTTGCCAAACAAAGAAACCTTGTATCCCTGTACAATAGGAAAATTGAGTAACAATGAATAAGTGTGGACGTGTTTAGTCAACCAGAATCCTGTACGAGTGAGATAGAGATTGCCATTGCCCACAATTGTACTGTTACAATTTTATTTTACTTGACTATGAGCAGCTTTGACACACCTCCGTTTGTGGAATTTAATTCAATAGCACATAGTTGCAGTGTCAGGATCAGCGAAAGTCAACCGGAGTTTCACAGGAAAATTTTAGTGGCCTCTTCAATCCAAATTATTTAAAATTTTGTGCGATAACAGAGGAAGAACACTAATATAACTTTTTGGACTTCAAAAGGAGTTGTTAGTCTTCTTGAAGGTACAAACAATTCAGAAAATCATTTTATTTAAATTTTACAAAATCCTTCATGGTTGATTAAACTCGCATATCTGGCAGATATTTTTACAAAGTGCAATGAACATATAGTTACAAGGGATCTGTAGATAAAAAGAATACAATATTGGATTTCATGGGTTGAATCTAACCATCTTAATTGGTTTCCTGCAAATCATGAATGTTTGAATGAATTAAATTTATAAGTAGATGAAGAAGTTTCCAAAATGTTATTACAAAATCTATGTAACTTGAAATTTACTCTTTTTCAACACTTTCTGAAAACTAGTAAGGACGTTTCCTGGGTTCAGAAACATTTTTCTGTGACAGTCAAACCTGTATGTTTAGGTGCAAGTGACTATGAAAATCTAATTGATTTAATCAGTGAAAGAAAATCTAGAACGATCAGTCTTATGTGATCAAAAGAGTACCCCAATGTTTCAAAACATGCTATTATCGCTTTACTTCCGGTTCCTACAACCTATTTCTGCGAATCTGGACTTACTTATTATTGCGCAATGGAGTTGAAGTGCAGAAACACGCCACACCAGATATTAGAATTCAATTTACAAATATTGTTCCTGATATCAATAAGATATTGAATTCAAGGGTCTCAAATCATCAAAGTCACTAAGTACTTTATTTATTTAAATTATATTACAGGTCCATGTTTAAAAATAATAACTAGTTTAAATCACGTTTTAATTTTTAGGACTAGGAATCGCCCATTCTAAAAAAAATAATAATGTTCCGTTAGAATGTCTGATTTTACCAAGTGTTCCATTGTGGAAAAAGTTTGGGAAACCCTGGTTTAATATATTAAATTTGTTAATCTTGAAAAATAGTCTGCTGTGGACTTTTATCAGATTATTATTACGATAATTCTCTAACTGATGCCAATAGAAGCATTTGTGGCTAAAGTACAATTATCTGGTGTAATATGGTGGCTACTACGTGCTCGTGAACAATGCAGTTTGCTCAAGTTGTTGGCAAGTGTGACACAGTGGAGCGTGCGGTTTAGTCGCATTCCGGTCTGTAACAACTTAACAAGCGCGTCCTACCACTGCTCTTGCAACATTTATGAGCTCCCTCTCCACCTGGCCTTTATTGGATAGCAAGGTTCTCCTCTTTTCTTTTTTTAATTTTGAGTGTAACCGCCTCGCTACATAAGAATTCACTCTCCCCTATGAACGCGCCCACGCGGAAGGAAGACAATATGAGAGAGAAGCGTTATCGTAAAGCTCGTGTGTAATTTCAGAAAGGAGATAAGATCCCACACCCTCGGTGTGTGTGTGCATGGAAATCTGTAACACACACGGAAACGGAGATTTCGACGCGGAGAAATGGATTTTTCTTGTCGGCAATTAGGAGAATCCTCTTCTTAATGTAGGCTGATTTCCGTGCCTCATTAAGCTTCGCCAGCTTCATGTGGAATGTTAAGCCTTTATCTCAATCCATTCAGAGAAAATTAGAAACCATCCGACGGACTATTAACATACTTATAAATTGAGTCGGGGAGAACTGAATAAATACATCCGAATTTATCTTATTTACGGAATAATATTAATCGATGTGAATAAAATCACTGGCTACTGACAGCGAGCGCTATCGAAAACATTTATTAGTTGAAAACAAATCTTATTTTCACTACGGAAATTTTATTGCGTACACCATCAACACCGACATGCAATTAATTTACTTAATTGGAATTTAGTACAATTTTTGTTATCAGAAGAGTAATTTACAGGCTAATCAATACCAGTAACTTGCTCACTGTTTATCTCTCATAAACCTTGCTTTACGGGCATTTGCTTCCGTAATTATAATTATTAATTAGAGGTATAATCAAATATAAATAAACTGGTAATTGAATTATACAGTCGTAAATCGTTTAATAATATAGCTATAAAGCATTTCTTGAATTAATCCTGAATACGAAATTAATAGCGGGTTTACTGTTCATAAAGAGGTATTTTTCAAATAACAGTATAAATGGAAACGTTCATCATAAAATATGGGCATTAAATTATTTCAATTGTATTAAATGAGCTAAACGGCCACTTTGTCAGTTTTTATTTTATCTTAAATAATGAACTATACTACGTTTCATCTCTCATTTGAGACTTATTCAGGTATAGTAAAATGAAAATCATATTGGATTACATTACGTAATATGTTACAAAAAAGATTTTTAAATTCCATACGTGAATTTAGACTTACAAAATTTAGCTGTTCACAGGACTCCTTCGGGTTTCAGTTCATTAGACTAGTCAGATGTAAAACAAATCCATAAAATAATTGAAAAGAAAGTATATGAATATTAAATTTTACACCATTAATATTAGTTTCCTTCGATTTAAGACTTGAATTATTTTCTGAATTTAGTTTACAGAGGATTGTGGTTCAATGGACAAGATTCTGTACGTAAGTCTGTTTTACTTTTTAACTATTTAATTTTTGTTGAAGATTTGTTAGTGAGTGTAAACTATGGTTGAAGTCAGGATTTTCGTAATTTTTTAAAATTTAACCATCATCCTACTGAAAAACGGCATGACGTGTTCAATTCTTCTAATTATTAAGATTCAGATTTCTTGTTTTTCCCCTTTGTCCTCGGTTGTTGAAATAGGATAGTCGTACATTATAAATAATGAGAAAATAAAGTACATAATTAACTGCAAATAATCTTTAAATAAATAACAAAAATACATATTGGATATAGTCCAAAATCATTAAAAACACTACACACACAAACACACACTTAAATGCATAAAACACGCATAAGCAATAGAGAATTCACTTCGTGGAGCTGCAGAATTTTAATTTAAACAGCGATGTATTCAATTCATTTTAAAAGAATACTTTGCTGGCTAAAACTCTAATGTTCATTACTTACACGGGATTAAAAATGCATATATAACATAGTTTTGTGAGTTTTCCAAATATCGATCATTGACCTTCTTGAAGCTGTGACTCGGTGATATTCCTGAAGTATAAATGGAGAGAAATAGCAAGCCGTGTCGAAGCGCAATGAGAAACTCAACTTAGCACTGAACTTTGTTAAAGAAACTTCGTAGTGTAACGATACTTTTAAAACCTTGACGAAAGAAGCATTCTGTTCAGTTTATGATATGTCGTTTTTCAATAAATTCATCCAGAGAAGATGAGGGTGTAGTAAAAATGTTTTGGTGCTGTTAGTTACACAACGAATATTTAAACACATGATAATAGCCACTGTGGAACGGCTGTTCCTCTCTAGCGACAATACTCCATTCCTCCTACGGTCTTCCACTGTGCGCTTCGCACGCCATGCCATTTCTCGCAACCAATAACAGGGCTTCTCCACACCATCTGTTTTTTATGTGTCTTTAATGATAGTCATATAACTAATTCACTAATAATCTACGTAGGTTATGTGCTGTTTAAGGCACAGTGGGCGTATTTAGCATTAAATATTACACTGATAAACTGCAGGATTGTTTTTAATTTACTCCCCAATTTCGGCTCGTAATTAGTAGCTTGAGGGGGCGGGGGCGGGGGTGACGCGTCTGTGGCAACGTGTTGGTCAGACACAGGCCGATTACAGGTAGACCGACACTTATTTAGTCAGCGAGAAGTAATTTCTGGAAACAAGTTTTGTGGTTGCGGCGGTGGCAATAAAATGCAAATCAGGCGCTTCTTGCTCACTTGTTTTTGACACGGGGGGCGGTTTTTTGTGCTATTACTGGAGGTGGCTGTAGCATTAGCATTCCCTAACAAGGCTGGCTTGCAGCAGGTAGAAACTACTCTCCCTCTGATTTGCCATTCCCGCAAGGCAATTATTGACTATGCGTTCCGTCGGCAACGTAACCGCCATTGACTGTCCTGATAGTGTACGGAACACACGGTATCAGCTTATAGTCAGTCACTCATCAACTGGAAGGCTCTATGACTCTCATCGCACTATGAATTATATATGCACCTCGGGGAAATTATTCCGCTCACACAGTACGCGTTTTATGTCTGAGGAAGGTATGCGATATAATTACATTATCTCTGTAATCAATGTATCTCTATTTACTGTTTATAGGGTTGATACTGATCTGAAAGGCAGCACAACGAGGCTACTGGAAAAGTCACAATTTGTTTCACACAATATTGATTTTCAAGAACCACGAGGTTCTTCGTGACATAACCTTTGACTTTTTCGTCTCTTATACTGAATACGGGAAGAAACAATATTTGCCTCGGTAATAGAATCTGTTTTAAATAAATTCGTGAAAATGTGGAGAAATAAAATACAGTACGTGGTGGAATATGGAAGCACCAAATCCAATATCACTCACAAGAGCATTCCCAGGTCAAAAGGTTTTATCTTCTAAAATAAGTTGAGAATCGTGTATATTTCGAAGTTTTACGATTAGTCGAAAACACTCTCAGCTGTGTTAAATATAATAGATACACTAATTAAATTAAAATTTTATTTTCTTAATAGATTTCTCCATAATTTGATACTATTATTTCTATTGGTTACCCTTCTAACCAAAAAATTATATATAGTCGTCAATACTCTGACTTGTACCGTTAATAACAGCTCAACACATAAATACAGTGAAATTTCTGGGCGGAGATGTGGAAATAGTTCTCAATATAATATAGGTCTATATTCCACTCGTTTAACAGCTCTAGAGTTATTTCTATTACTTTTTTGCCCGATGAACGATAAGGGACAATTTCTTGTAAATTCGTTAACTTTGAAAATATCAAAGGTGGAAGATTTTCCCATTTTATATTCTGCGTACACAGTTGTTTGGTTTCTGTCCGGGTTAAAGAGAGCTTAAGCCACGACGTTTTGATGGCGTCAACTGTCTTCCTTCTAAGTGAAGAATGGCAGAGTACGCCATAGAAACGTCGTTGCTAAAACTTTCCTTGGAAAATATCGATTGAACTTTCCCGTAAAACGTCTAATATAACTTAGTTTACTACCAGGATTTAAAATTGTTGTGTACTTGTACAGCAAATAGTTTCTTTTGTTCAGTAATGCCACTGACATTTTATGAAATTAATATTCCTATTAATTATCCTAATATTTTAACGAAATTCCATGGATTTAATGTTATAGTTATTTAATGATTTATAGGAATGATAAATGAAAAGACGGCCAATAAGGCAGCATATAGTTTTATTGCTATTTAATTAATATAAATGTGACGTTTCGTCTCCTTTTAATTTTTTTCGGCCGTAACCGACGCGACTCATGTGTATACTTCAATACTAATAATATTTTAGGTCGGGGTAGCCAAGTAGTGAAGGACATGAAATGCTAAATTTTATGCCTGACAAAGCCTCGAAAAGAAAGCGGAACATCTCCTTTATATTAATTAAGTAGCAATAAATCTATATGTTGACTTATTGATCGATTATTTATTTATTTAAACTTAATGTCAGAAAACTAGGTTTGAGTTATTGAAATGGTTTTATCCAACATATTCGCTTTATTAATGTCGCTTTGCTTATGAAATCATTATGCAAAAAAATTTTCTATTGTCACGTATAGCCACGAGTAAATAGCAGTCAGAAACTTACGACAAAGATAGGCATAAAAGATGTGATAATTATCATTTGTTTGCTGTGGTTTCAATAGGGCTTGATATTACGGTTAATCATCTGATATCTTCTTTTCTTTCATTTTTTTAAAAAAACGTATTTTTATACTATCAGGCAAATAAAGTAAAAGTAAATAAGAAAAGATAAGTTATCATTTATGATTGAAATCAGAAGTAATCAAAGGTTACATCAAAAATTTAACTAACCAGAAAGAATCAGCTACAACATTTATTTTACAAATAAATAAATTAAGTTACCTGACTTAATATTACAAATAAAAGACAAAGAATGGCCAAAAGTTAAAAATAGAATAATTAAATTTGAAAATGGTTCGTACTGCAATTTTCTGCTCCTCATCATTCATTCATTCAAATTTTTCTATTACTGACTTTGAACATACTTTTATCATTTAATTTTATATGATTATTTACTTTATACACATTTCATGTTCAAAAGCTCTTAGAGTAGCATTGAAGCATCAACTATTCATTTTTAATTGTGTGTAATTATTTTTCATATTAAAATTAGTTTGGAAACTATAGTCAAATAATTAATTACTTTGCGAATAAATGGTATTATCATTTAGAAATTATTGATTTACAAACTGATATTTCTTGCCATAATTGACAAAATATATTGTACCCGAAAAATGTTACATTATTACTATTTCTATGTCTTCAATTATTTTTATCGTGGTTTCAGCAAAGATGCAAGTTGATTATTTAATTGGAGCCGCTTATTGAATTTAAAATTTCCGAAGACAAATTCTCGTCTCAATTTTATGATATAATTTATTGAGAAACAGCCTTAATGATCTTCCTGCTCAGATAATTTGTCAGGTGACATTTATTGATAAGGTCAAGTTGAAAGAAGGGGAACCACGGCCGTCTTCATCTTCCTACATAACATCCAATGTAATGTAAAATGTGACAAATACCTTTAAAATTAAAGGAACACAGAAGTATATAAATTATTACGGACCTATATTACGAAATAATGTTTAAAAATGAACGAAAGTTTCATATACCATAATTTTCAGGAAAAAATTGAAATTAAATCACGAAAAATAAAAAACAAATCCCTAAGATTTATTTCAGAGTTAACATAATAGTTTCATTAAGGAATACTGTTAGTTAAATGTAATGAACGTTAGAAGGACTACTGTATTTAACCGCGTTATTTCAAATCTCTTCAGACTTTTGTATACCCGAAAACAACTTACCACCGACAGTTTTACCAGTTTAAAATATAATTGAAATGTGTCTGCGCTGCAAATTTATTTTGCTAAATACTATATTTGAAACAGCAGTATCTCAACGCTATGAATGACAAATATAGGCACTGAGTATTACATTAAGAAAAGATTCTAATTCAGCGGAATTCTTCCAGTTATATGTTTTTCTTCCAGTCTTTGGAAATTTATAAACCAGTCCTTCCCATCATTCTTTTCGTAAGGGTTTCTATTTAACTACTATATTCAAGTATGAACAAATCACAAAAAATGTAAGAAACGAAGAACACGAGCCATTAAATTAATCGAATATATGAAATTTGAAACAAAATTAACTACAGAAATTGTCATCATTATAAAATATAGATTAACAAAAATGAAATGTAGTGTCAATGAACAGACTAGAAGAATCTGTTACGTTTTTAGAGTTGTAGATGAAGCAGATATCTAATTACTTACTTTCACGTCATTATTATTATTATATCAACGTAAATAGAAAATAAACTAATTAGTCCCGAAAGATTGTGGAAGAATGTTTTTAAATCGGCTGGATGTAACAAAGTTGAAAAAAAAAAGATGACCAAGAGTGTTGCATAACTCAAAGGGCTACATTTATGAGCAAAAGCATAATTTATTTGAGAGAAATTTAAAAAGTTTTAAAAACAAATTCTCTATCAGACAATACCATAAAAATTGAAAATATACTAGTGAAGATGTAAAAGAACAGAGAATTGATCAAAAACATACCTATGCCAATTTTATTATACGGTACATTTTGATGGAAGAGAGTATCATACATTAATTATAAATAAAATTCTTTGAAAAACTTAGTAGACTTCTTGGGGGTAATTATCAAATAAATTCTCAGACCTTTTAACCATGAAGTATTGTCGGTATGGGAAGTTTATATGGTCCATAAACTTACGATTTGTTAATGCTATCATGTTATAATTTTATTTTATGTGCGTGAGTGTACAAGGATAATTTTATTTTCAATTTCAAATATTCCAGTATTTGAGTGATGCGTTTCCCTCTTTACCACTTTAGTTTAGAATGGTACCAACCGGATTAAATATTTTATGTTAATTTCCTTGCCACAATTACTTTGGTGAAATTAACTCTGTAATGTAATTTTAATTACAATTTAATAATTTAACCAGCGTAACGTATGCTTTAAGTATAATTAATTTGTTTCTGTGATTATGCTGCTTAATTTAGAGTTCTTTGTTATTTTAAAAAGGTAAACCCTGGTTCAAATGTTGGTATCTCACAAAATCGTTCAATTTCAGGATTAATTGGGAAATAATCAGCCAATCGTCTTCTAAAAATTATTTGTATGAGAATAACTTATGAGGCTGTTATAGATGACGTCCTGTCAGAACAGAGCCGTGCTTTGCTTCTGAACGAATGAAGGGAGAACTCATTACATTATTATAATTACAAGGGATTTATAGTCGTCAGAGAACATTTGCTTCCATACGACCAAGACATTGCATAAATTACTCCATCATCTCTGAAAGACGTTTAGCTCCTACGTTCTCCTGTCCGTCCTTGTTGATTCCACTCTGTGTAATTTATTTGAAATGACGGTTGGCCCGTATTTATTAAAGGAGATGATTTAGGCACACATAAACGTCAAACTTAATCACGTTAACGCAGTGGATTTTACTGCTAAAAAGACTGCCCCCTTCTTACCATCCCAAAAGAAACGCCGGCTTTTGCTCGCAATAAAGCCACGTTATTTTAGGTGGACCAGTTTTGGGTCAGTCTCGTTGGCGTGCTCTGGTTCTCGTTAGCTATGTAAATGCTCACCCTCCATAAACAAATGCAACAAGTACTTGCCAGAGGTGACGACGAACACAAATAACGGACTACGGACTTCTATTGCCGTGCGTACACGCTTAGCAGCTGAAAAATGTTCTGTGGTTCTCCAAACCGCCCACTGACCAATAACGCAGTTACATGTTGCCTTTATTTATCGAAACTCGTGTACAGGAAACGTACCGCAATGATGTATAATTAAATATATGACGCATTCTTGGGGCAGTTACTAAGAACAGTGATGTTAAAGAGGAATAATAAGGCTCTCATGTCTTGGCTGTGAAATGAATTAACTCGATTTTTATTTTGAAACCACATTATTACTATTATTATCACCTCAATCTTTTCAGAAACAAAAAGTAGGAATTCAGGAACTGTCTCGACTTTATGAGAGTTACATAAATATCACTCGCGTAAATTTGATATTCGTGTAGAAATTTCTTCCAGAATTGTTACCGTTTAATACACGGGTTTCTTCATTACATGAAGTTCCAAGTTTACTTAATTCTAAAATACATTTTTGGAGCGCTTTGTTTACTAATAATTTTCCAGTTCCAAAGATAATAATTTACATTGAGCTGGTCCAACCTTTAGTATGCCAAGCGCCATTTTTTTGTTTTGTTTTATAGCGCCATACGTTCATAGTTAATACGTTCTGTACTTATTTATAATAAGTTAAAATGGATACGGAAAAGGAATCATACTGTAAGGAGAAGAAATAAAAACACTACGCTTTTCCGGTGAGTCAGAAGAATAGCATGAACGTGGTCCTGGAGAACTAATAGAGGGAAAACCAAGGTAATGGAGTGTTGTATGGGAAACAGTGGAATAACATAGGGTGTTAGATTGGGAAGGGAAATTTTGACGGAAGTTAAGGAATCCTGCAACTTGGGAAGCGTAATAACTAGGGATGGTAGAAGCATAGTAGACATAAAGAGTAGGATAGCACAGGCAAGGAAGGCTTTCGTGAAAAAGAGGGAAATTACTTACGGCTTGTGTAACTGTGAATATTAGGAAATCATTGGCTAAAAATGTTCTTATGGAGTGTGGCGTTGTATGGTTTGCGAAACGTGGACGATAGGAGTTGCTGAAAGGAAAAGAATGGATCCTTTTAAATGAGGTTCTATTGGAGAACGCTGAAAATCAGATGTGTGGATAGAATCACTAACGAGGAATTTGTAAGCAAAATGGCGGAAAAGCGAACAATATGGAGGATGTTGACGAAGAGTAGGGTTAGGCCAGGGATCAAGACATCAGGGTGTTGTAAAATTAGCAATAGAGCATTTGTGTGTGGGGTAAGAACAAAAGAGAGAGGTGAAGGATGGAATACGTTAAGCAGATTACGGAGGATGTGGTATGTGTTAGTTGTGCGATAATTGAAAAGCTTGCGCAAGATAGTTTTGCATGGAGGGTTTCATCAGCCAAGTCTTAGGACTGAATACCACGATGACGACGTTCATAGTTAAGGGTTGGTAAAACTATCTGAGGTCAGAATCTGCTTAGCTTAGTGGCCAAAAGGAATAACTTTGACATATTTAAATTAATTAATTAACGCCTATTTAATGATGTACCAATTTACAAAACTCAAGAATGATGTTCCTGTACAAGAGGGCAATAGCTTTATGATGCTCATTTGGTGAAGATGACTCTGGACAACATTTGTTAGCACTGAAAGCGTGATCTGATTTGAATTGCCTGTTCTCTCTGTTTCCCGAAGAACTGTTACTAAATTCTATTATTTCTGACTTTTGGAGATTCACTGTATTTATTTATAGAGCATTTATAAATGCATTCTAACAACGTAAAGAGACTTATTTTCAAAAATACAAACAAGCTCAATGATGCAATGCTCAACTTTCAATCGTCTAAAGCGCATGCGCAACGGTTTGGCCACTTCTGAGTTAGTCACTTGTTTCCAGTGTTTTTTCAATCACCAGTCGAATGCATCAAGGATTATATATTTTATACAACGTGAAATTTATTTTATCCTTTAATTTTCACGGTAATTTGGCTTGTCTACTTAGTTGCAGACGTTTTACAGTATATATTTTTGAATTCATATGTTGTTTGGGAAATTTTATTGGTACTTACAAAACAGCTTCGAGTTTTTCAGGCGTTTTTTTATTTTTAATCATAATCTACCTTCGGTTCGTGAAGGGCTTCATAAATTTTCTGAAGGTGACAAACATGTATGTTCTGGGAAAGGTCACTAAAATAAGCATTTCTTTTTCGACCTTGACATTCACTTACAACCTGAATTGGTTCCTTGTGACCAATAGTTCAGAAAAAGAAATGCCATTTTTCAAATATGGAGAAAAAATGTAGATGAGGTTAAATTTGCCGATATTTTTTCAGACACACTATTTTTCATGCGAAATTGAAATACCTGAGATATAGGATCAGCCTGCAACCTCAAAGAGTTCAATGCAATTTGATCCACCGATCACTCAACGCCATTTGCAGGATTCTGTCAACGTTTTTGCCGTCGTCATCTAAAGAAAAACGTCCCGGACGATGTTCATCACTTGTGGATGTCCACTCTCATTCCTCCAGTTATAAACAGTTTTCAACTCTGCGCCAGATTAGCAACGATCATGATCCAGTTTGCCCTTGATTTCATTGGGCATTTCATATGCAAGTTTTCAGTATCAGCACGAAGCTCATACATACAAATATTTGGGTGTTTCAAAATTGCAACGAAATGACTATTGACTGCAGAATATTGAAAGATGGTACTTCTCAGTATCAAACTCGTTACAAAACTATCAGTGCCATCTCATAGATTCATTTACTTAACGACGTATAAGCGGTGAAATTTAAGTCGATTAAATGTATCAGGAAGGAAGGATCTTTAAAACCAGTCTAACATTATTCTCAGATATATCTCAAGAGTCGTCGTTAAAAGCAACTCAAAAGAATGAAATTTCTACTGTATTTGAGTATAGTATATTCTAGTAAAAAAATGGAATAAGTAATTGAGCAAATTTTGAGTTTTAATTCCGTAGATACGTTTTATGTGAATGGCTCCAAGATATACAATTAAATGAGGTAAAATTTATCAATTGTGTCATCCATATAAATAGTAAAATCTTTATTAATATCTTCTTCTTGTTTCACCTTCTACGGGGGATGAATTAATTTATCTTCCGATTCGGGAAAATTGCGTCCATTTTATTACCATCACAAATAATTTAACACATGGATTATTCGATACTTGTATCTGTTTGTAATGAAAAACAAATATTGACTTTAGTTTCTGTACATGGTAGTTTGTTTTTTCCTCAAAACCTTGATGCAGCTGGAACACATTTACAGGTTCTGCAGATTCCTCGACCTCCAATGAGTTAAATCCTTAAGGACTTCCTTTGAAGGATGCTAGGAATCAAGACGGCATTTCTTCAAAGAAATGCCCTTTTACTAACCAGTATTTCAAGAATCTTCTCATTAGCTGCCTTCTCACTTAATACATCTGATATGCGTCCTTTTTAGGTAGCGTCTTGAATAGTTTTATTATGGTGCAAATAGTTCGATTTTTGAACTGACTTTTCTTTGCAACATTCAAAGTATATTCTTTTAAAAGAACGTTTAACGTCTTGATCTCTTTTCAATTTAAAAGAAGGTGTGATTTATATCTGTATTTTGTTAAATAAGTTTACGTAAGTGTACTGAAATAAAAGTAAATTGTAGTTTAATGAAATCTTTTCTGTTAATCGCATTCATTTTCATTTATAATAAATTATTTTAAAAAAAATATTCCCATGTTATTATATAATATAGGGCAAGAACATAAAACGTTACGTGATACATATAGTTAGTGAAACACAAACTCTAAAAGTCTATTTCGAACATGGTGCTGGCAAGGTACTTCAGAAGACCACCGACAGGAGCGCTCCGATCTTAGTTCCTGAAAATTCTGCAATTGTAGTTCATACACCACCTTGAAACTGACACTAGGGATTTCATCTTTCAACTGGATGGTATCTGCCCAAACGAGATTAGCTCAATGAAACGCTGTCACGTCGCGTTGCGGCCTATGACTTGGCGCTACCCCAGTGGTCACCACCATTTCCGGTCTTACAATTTTGTGATCTTTTTTTCTGGTGGGGTACATCAGGAATAACGTTTATGTTCCACCTCCACTTTCAAACCTTGAAACCTTTTGGGACTTTGGCTTCGACATACCGGCTAGTTTTGACACGTTCCTTTTGGAAATATTTCTTCAATGTTTCAGGCATCTATGGTTGGAGAGCTACCGGTAGGTGGCTTTCCAAAGTAACTGCGAGTGCTACTTCAAACAAAAATTGTTTTGTTGCAGTATTCACTATTAAGAATGGTCCTATGCAATCCTCCATGCTATCCTATCTTACGCAAGCCTTTTCATTTCCGCATAAATACCACATCCCAGTGAATTACATCCTTTGCCTCGCTCTTCTGTTCTTACCCCACACACTCACAAAACAAATTCCATCCTTTTGCCTCCCTCTTCTGTTCATACCCCACACACTTCACTCTAATGCTAATTTTACAAGACCCTCGTATCTTAAAACGTGGCTTATTAATCTATCCCGTCTCTTGGTCAAGGTCCTTCACGTTGTTCGCTCTTCCCTTATTATTCTTAGAACTTCTTCGTTAGTGATTCAATTCACCCATAAAATTTTCAGCATTATCCTATAGCAGCACATTTCAAAAACTTCAATTCTTTTCCTTTCTGGAACTCCTACCGTTCTAGTTCAGCACCCATATAACGCCACATTCCATACGATAATTTTTAGCGACGATTTCCTAATATTCAAACTTATATTATCCGTAAGTAAATTCCTCTTCTTCGCGAAATCCTTCCTTACCTGTGCTTTTCTACTCTTTATGTCTACTATATTTCTACAATCCCTATTTATTATGCTGCCCAAGTAGCAGAATTTCTTAACTTCCTTCAAAATATTCCACTGTTTCCCATACTACACTTCATCACCTCTATTAATCCTCATGTTGTACTCTTCCTCCAGGACCTCGTTCATGCCATTTATATCTTCTGACTCCCCTAATACTATAATATCAAAGGAAAACCACATGGTTTTTATTTCTCCTTGCAATAAGATTCATTTCCACATTACGTTTTAATCATCTTCATCGCCTGTTCCATATTTAAATTAAACAGTATGGGCGACAGACTGCATCCTTGGCTTACTCCTTTCTTGATTTCTGCTTTCTTTTCTTGCCCTTCATTCTAATTAGAGATTTTATTTTACACAGTGTTACGTTTTGTCGGGCCATTTACCTATAAAGATTTCTTGCAATATTTCATTGTCTTTATAATGACTTTGTTCAATCGTTATTATTTCCTAGACACTATTGTAGCAATATGGATTATTGTTCGCTGCGGAAAGATATGCTTGAACTTAAAACTGAGCGTAGCATATTAATTGCTATTTATCGTCTAATTATGGCTCCAATTATCACAATACTACAGTTAAATACTTGAACAGTTTTCTGAATGCTTAAGCGTTGGGAAATTAAAAGTTCATATAGTACAATCATTTTTTATACAAATTACTGATTACATTAATTTTACGAGGTCGTAGATTGTTAAGAGTTTCCGTCCATCCGTAAGCGAATGGAGACACACCTTGGGCGTAGGCGTGGATCCCCGTTCTCTCCCTTGTTTAGTGCTCGTGATCTGACCGCACTTTACGACTGTGTCGGACAAGTGGTGTCCGCGTTACACGTCATTTAGTGGCTCGTCTCATCGCATCGGAATTACCCTCGAAGAGATCCTGTCTTTGTGGAGCCCCGAAACCGACTATAAATACTGCTGTTGCCTCATTATCTCCACCGGAAACTCGTTTAACCCTTCCAGGCTGCGAACGACGATACTTAATTTCCCCGAGTTCCGATACCATTCTTAAGATAAGAAGTGGATGATTCAGATGCATTTAATGTTCATTAAATTCGACGAACGATTCGAAAATGGTATTGCCGCGGAGTACGGTAACAAAGCGACCATTGTAGTTCACTACTAAAACTTATTGCGATGATACGTCAGTGCTGTAAATAAGGATGGCAATAAATGTAATGATCAGAAGTTCTCCAATTACGACGATACATCCTAACAATAAAATAAAAATCCATTCCGAATGTACTTCATACCCGTGCGTATACTGCTGTGTGTTTATTGTAATGATTTTATTTTTTAAGCTATACTTTGTTCGTGTTTCGACCAATAATTGCCTCCTTTTATTGGACTTAAGATGAAATGAATTTCCCTTCACATAAACCTTATGTGAGAAGGGTCTCTCGATCTCGGCAGTCGATATATTGCGGTTGAATGAGAAAATAAAAGAAATTCCTCCGCGTTAAGTGGGAGGAATACTGGCGACAACTGCAACAGTTTGCGCTTAGTCACTGAAAACAGAAGTTCGGCGTCAGCTTGTACTCCGGCAATTTATGGCAAAGGGTTACCGAAACACCAGAACATAGTTGCTGCACGAACGGCAATTTGCATCTCACAAACCGAGGGAACAGTCGCAAACTGTTTTGTTCGTGGTCTACTCAAAACGAAACAGATGAGGTCTATTCAAATTTCTGAAATATACGCAAATATAAACATGAAATGCTGAATAATAATTTAATAACAGTAAAGTAGTCAATACAAATAATAATTATATTTTAATTAAATATTTATAATATATATAAAACTAAAAATCGCATAATCCCTACTTGGGAACCTCCTTAAGTGAATATAAGCATTTAACACACTATTTATCTCTTCTTCTTCTTTTTCAAAAAAGAGAAGTATATAATGAGTACACTTCATTTTTCTAGGTACCTAAGTAGAACCGATATCTCGTGGTATTTTTAGTATGTTACAAATATTTCATTAAACCAACTTCATGGTTTATAAAAATTACAAAAGCAAACCAAACTATTGCCTGCAATTCATATATTTGTAAATATTTTACAGATGAATATGAGGATATTGCCGAAAGCGTTGTAACAATAGTTTAAATAAAACTGATTTTTGAGACAATAGTTTGGTTGGATTTTGCTATTTTTATTTCATTAAAATTTTATATCTTATTTGGTTGTGTTATTAATTTTTTTTCACTGAACTTCTATGATTTTGTTACTATTAATTCATACTTTAATAATTTACTGACCTTTAATTATTACAATAATATTGACCATTAACATACTTTTAGAAAATTTTTATTCAAGAACCTAACAAAAATTTACTGTTTACTCAGTATGTCTGTTAAACAATATTTATTAAAGTGATATTAATGGTCTTGAACTATACGCAATCTTTTGTTTTGACGGTTGGTCGTTCTCTTTTAGTTCTTATAGTAGTCAGTACTAGATTTTATAAATGTCTATAATCGAAGAGTTCTTTCGATTTTTAAATTATATAGGCTGTGTGTAAGTAATTTTATAACCTCAAGCGTATTTTACACATATTTCGTATAGATAACAATCGCTTAGAACCCGAGCACTTCTTCTTCCTTCCCATTCAGGGCCTTGGCGTACCGGGTCGATTGCGGACTTTCATCATACGTGACATATGCCAAAAATGGCGTGATACGTGGTAAATGTACTGATTCTCCAGCAGTCTTAATCCCAGTCTCTCTGACGATGACGTCACAAACACTCATGTGATTATCCCGTCGGTCGGGAAACTATTGTCATTAGTTTCATTTGCAGCAGACCTGATATTTATATTATTTTACTTAATGTCAAAAAATCAATTTTATGACATCAAGTAAAATGAATAAATAAAAATACAGCCTATTATGTCGGCAAACAAATTTAACTAACATTTTGTTATTCTAAATACAACTCTTCTTCCATCTTTGTGGACTTCTTCAGGCAACTAGACACTTTTCAATAAAGTAAAATAAATAACAGACTTTCATTTTTAAATTGATAAACTTTATATTATATTCCTGTATTGAAAATTATACTTCATAGTTAAAATGTTTTTATGTATTCAAAATTAATATTAATTATACAATTTTTGTGTCTAGTTACGTGAAGAAGTCCACTAAGATGCATGAAACGATGTATTTATAATATCTAAATGTTAATTAATTTTTTTGCTGATATATTCACCGTATTTATATTTATCTATTTACATAAGGCCTTAATGTATTTGATTAATAGTGTTGATTTCATGACTTAGTTTACCAACACCGGGAACAGATTCCGACGAATGTTATTCTTTCACAGATCCAGAAACGTAGCCCTGGAAACATTTACTCGGTGCTTTCAAACTATTTTCATTAAAACACGAACTATTCTTATTCTGATTTATAACAGTTTGGGAATAGATATCTGGCCACGTGATCCATTAATCAGTATTCACTGATTTTATGGAGAAATGTTGAAAACGATAAACACTATGTTTAAGCGCTACCAAATAAATTAACGTTTTTACTGACTTTAATTTACGTTAATATCATAATATTTTCTATACAACCAATTAAAGTTGCATTGACTACTTTAAATCGCTGCTACCAGAACATAATCAACGCTGAAACAATGCTTTAATTTTTTATCGGTTAAAATGATATGAAATATAAAAAAAGCTATTCAACATATGGGATCAATTTACTTACATATAAATGCAATGGACTCCTAGACTCCCGACGCAACAGGAAAACAAATTTGTCGTATTCTAAAATATATATATACAGCATATTAAAAACTGGTCATTGAATTCAATTACGAATGATGGATTGAAGTATCACAGTTTTTATGTTTCACACATATGCCTCTTCTAAGACGCGTGAGGTGGATCCCGACCTGCCTAATGCAGGTTTCTAGGGTTTTCCCTGCATCTCTTTAGGTGAAGCACCGGGTAGGATCCTTAAACTATAACCCGGGGGCCTTGACCAACTATTGGTCTCCCTTTTAATTCCCTTCCTATGCTATTAAGGTGGACTTGGCTGTTTCAGAGTCACCTTCTTGTAGCCTGTTACCAAAAAGAAAAAGAGAAAATGTTTGAGGAATCCTGAATATTGAAGGGAAATCAGAATTTAAAATTAAAAATAGATTCCAAAGGGTAGTGTTGAAAATATTTATCTAAAGAATTCGATATATTTGAAGTAATAAGTAAATTTTATACTGTGCTAGGGAGTTATATAAGGTTGACATACTCGATTTTTTAGCTATTTCTTCCAGGTAATTTGTCATAATTTGAGTGAATATATCTTACAGACTTTCTGTGTAAGTCTATGTCAATTGCATAAAGTTCTTAGGTTTAATACAAATAAGAAAGTTAAATAATACAACGGAGCAGTCTGTGGCGTAAATTTTGAATTTCTGCACAAACGAAATAACTGAATGTATATAATTTTCAAATATAGTGTACGGTGCCCTTCAAAATAAAAGTCTTATATATAATGAGTGACGAAAGGATCTCAAGCAATACCTCTAGAGGGTATACGTGATGAGGTAGTGAACGTTCAGGCACCAGTAATCACCGTGATACAAAGGGGTGGTGAACGATAATATAATTCTGAACGAATAAAACATAATGAGAATGAAATGTTTGACACGAAATACGAGACTGAGGGCGGCATCGAATGACCGATAATTATATAGGTCTCGTTTCAGAAATGATTACACACATACGAACTCATGAGCTCTTTGAGCTTTGATTACACATGGCGAGAGAGAATTAGCATAACGCAACCTAGAATCTCCGTCAGTACTGATCGTAATAAAAGGAAGGTGATGTATCAATCGGAAACATAGGCTTTTAGTACAAACAACAAGAAGGAAACGAAAAATACCAGAAAATAAGTGGAATTATGACACAGGTTTCGAGCTGAAAATGAAAACAATGACATTTTTTAATTAAATAATTGAACCTGCCAATGATGCTTGTAAAACAATAATTTGCACAAGAATTAAATTATGTTAGAACCGTGTTGCACCAATAATGTCATAGAATTGTGTAAAAACTAGCGATGAAGATGTTATATATTACAACAAATCATTTTGCTTCAAGTAGTATTCATTAATTAAAAAATTACTGCAAACAAAAAAAGTCTATTATTATTAGTAATTTTGCGAAATAAGAGTCATTATTGGCTGTCCAGTGTGCAATACTGATTGACCGTTTGAGAAAGTGTATTAAATGTTAATTTAATTAGCTGGGTGCCCCACAATTTTCGGGTACTTATTTGTATTAGCCTGGTACAGTACTTAGTTTAACATTAATGTAATTTAAGGGGTACAGAGCTCGTTGTCAGGCATCCCTATCCCGTGGTACTAAGAACGATTTTAGAAAGTCTTATTAACAGAGGGGATATACATAAATATATATAATGGGATTATCTGAATCTTTTCTTATTTGCCATTTGTAGATACTTATCATAATTTCAATAACCGTAAATTAATGTTTTTTTTTCAATTACGGAGATATCTCACTGTGACGTCGCTACTCACTCCATATAATCTGTAGCCGCTTACCTTATGCACATTCAACCCCAAAGATGCGTATTAAACAGCTTTATTATAATCCCAAAGGCATCTAATTAAAAAAACATAAAATTTGAAATGCATTATCAAATGTATTGAAAATTCTCACTTCTGCAATTAACAAAAAATTGTATTAAATTATAATGATTAAAATTTTTTAATTTTTATTATATCAGGATTTACGAAAGTCTTTCGTATTTGTTATCGTCACCCTTACATGTGTTCATATTTTTGTTTGAAACTTTACTTTTTTTTCTTTCATAAAATAACTTATGTATCTATTTAACTAATACTGCAAAGTTTATACTTGATATTTGTTTCAAAAGCGATATTAACTTTCATTTCATGAACTAGGATCATTAATATAAGTATATAATTTAAAAAAGTAGAAGCAACACTAATTGTTTTGAACTCAACTGTACCCTCTGTACCGCGGTTTCTTTGACGAAGCTAAAGCCGAGCTTACCCGATGTTGTCCGAACGTTTCACGAAGAGCGTTGTCAGGGCTTTTGTATGTATACTGCGACACGTTGATAAATACTGTAATATTAGCCAAAATGGATGTATTCTGGAAAGAGGACGAATATTATTGATTTTTGGAGCAGATTCCCATGTGTACACGAAAGTAGAAATATTGAAGGATCAAAATTCGACTGCCAGATGTGTTATGACAAGGATCGATAGCCTGTTCAGACATTTTATTTTGAAATTTTTTATTTTCCAAATTTTCATCTAAAGCGGAGGAATGAAACGGTTTAGTGTAGCTATTTCGTTCTTATTATAGGTTATGTACTCCAGAATTTTTCATCTGTAATCCAGAAGTATTTAATCCGCGAGAATCTGTGGGGTAAGACGGCAGCTAATCTCTGGGGGAAATCACAGCCCCAGTCATAAGAAAACAGACCTTCATCCAGTCAAAACTCCTTTTGAGATGGACACAGTTCGGAAGTAAAACCTGTTTTTTTGTAAATTTACTTAACAATTGTAAAGTAATTTCTTCACGTAAATATATAGACAGACTGCCTCAATTACTAATTTATGACCGTCATAAAAAGACAATTTATCTCGGGCTCAAGAAAATGATGTATTATTGCATTAAAAATATTACAATTCGTACAGAAAATTTCAAAGTAGAACATTTACGAGTGCAGCAGGTACATAACGTACTAATGGGTTTTTCAGTAAGGGCGGTCAATGTTTGATGGAATAAAAAAAGCTGTGTGTGAGGTATTAACGAAATTATTTCTCCATTTAGATGGCCCATGTATACCACAATAAATGGAATGTAAAATTGTTCAAATGTCTTAACGGTGGCACTGATCCGAGCGGTCCAATTTCAATAACTCTGCCGCATAGATCCAGCTGAATTTGAGCGATGGCCTGGATTATGTCAACTTTAAGGGCATGGGTCGATTGCGGCTTATTGCCATAGACCTGCGACTTCGGGAAAGCTCACAAGAAAATGTCTAGCGAGGCCAAATCGCACGATCTTGGTGGCGAATACACGTCACCTCTGCGAAAAAAAAATCATTCACGCAGAATATCAATCTTGGCGTCAGCTGTGTGGCACGTAGCGACGTCCTGCTTGAACCACATGTCGTCTACGTCAATATCGTTCAATTTGGCTCAAACGTTATCGGTTAAAATCGTTATATAACACTAGCCGTTGACGGTGATGGCCTCACTAACGTCGTTTTCAAAAAGAAGAGTGGGGGCCAATGAGGCAGGCGGCTGATTGTTTACTGAACCGGTCGTCTCTAATTTGGACACCAAACGTTGGAGAGTCGACTTTGAAATGTCACCCCGATCTACGAACACTCATTTCGATAATAAAGTTTGATCATATTGACGTGATGCTCAATCGCGTACACTTGTCATAGTGATTTGTCATCAGTAACTGAACAATAAACAACAGATTAGACTGACGCCACGAACCAATACGACCGCCACATCATCGACCCACCCCAATTGTAAAACCCTATAGGTTGTGAAACAAGGGTATTAATTAGTTATTTGATTTTGATTCACGGATTAAAATTAAATTTTCATTACTCTACCATATAAATATATTCACTACTCTGCATGATCAGGCTAAAATATATTTTGCACAGACGTTACTATTCCAAGATGTACACATTTTTTTTTCAAAATTGCTTTGTATTGAAAATAGATTAGTGATCAAACCGTTCATAATATTGATAATTAAAAAATAATCTTAAACTTATAATTCTGTTAAATATCATTTTTATTATAAATGATTTCCTATGAAAATAAGGAAAATCTTGAAAGGACTGAATCAGACGAATGAACGTGAAAGCAAATATTAACAGCCTTGTTATTCCGGAATCCCGAAGGCGATGGCTTGTATTGCGAATACCGATTCAAATAGCGAGAAGCCGTCATAAAACAATATCAGCGGCGAAAAATAGGAATTTTTATACGGGATTATACGAATGCCGAGAATGCCAACTGCTGATATAAGAGAGAGAGAAAAAAAACCGTTCCCGGAGTAGACACGGAGCGAGCTCTGGCGCAGCGGGGAGGCATTCGCTCCCGAATACACATACACACACACAGGCAGACACAGACACAACACACAGCAGGTGGATCCCTGTTTTTGCGCCGCTTCTGCTCCTTGGTCCGGTGGCCATCACGAGGATAACTGTACATCGCCTTTAGCCGCAGGTGCTTCGGCCGCAAGAAGTCGTCCTCTTTCTCGGAATCGTTTACTGGGCTAAAAACTACGCCGTTTAGATTTGTCACATGTCACTTGCAGCTCGGGAAAATAAAAACAATCCTGGTCGTTTGGAGGGTAACGTTGATTACGTTTCTTTACGTCTTATTCGTTCAGAAAAGTGTGCTAAAAACCGGGGCCTTAATTCACCGGAGACTCCACGTTATTTCACTTTGAATTGAACACCGACAGTTATAAAATATTTCTGCTTATGTATTACAGTTTTTTTTATCAGTGTGAAAATTTAAAACCTTGTTTGATAAATAAATATTTATAAGAGAACGAGTGCTTTTTCTGTGTAGACGATACATATACAGTTCTCAGGTGGACCTGATGAAGATGGAAACGGAAGCCACGGAAACATTGTGTTTAAATTCTCAATTCATCTAATTGGAAACTGTATACGTAGAAATATGAATTTATTAATTTCGTTTAAACTTTGGGGATACAACATCAATGGAGTTTCCAACGAGTATAGGGATAACACCAGAATCTTATATATCTCTCACTTTGTTTAAAATATATGTCGCCCACGCCTTGAAAGAATGGATAAGGAAATGTAGAAAAATGGAGATACAAATTGATGATTCCCATATCTACACGCATCTATTTGCGGATGATCAAGTGATTGTCACAGCATATACAGATGACGCAAGGTACATGACTGGTAACGTAGAAGAATAAACCAAAAATGGGTGTTAGAAAGAAGTTTTTCACAGGACAGAATATCTTGGTGATGGCGCAGAAGGGGAAAAAATTAAATATTAGTGGAATAAATGTAAAAACATTCAATGGATTTAGATACTTAGGATCAGTTTTCAGTAAAAAAACAAATTTGGAAAAAGATGTAAACAGTAGAATAAATCAAGGACGGAATTTGATCAGTATGCTCAATGATATTTGGTGGAGCAACGTGAGATGAAGAAAAGAATATACAGATCTATCATAGAGGGCATAACTTTGTATAACTCAGAAACATGGAGAAAAATAAAACGAATGATGATTACAAGCAGTCGAAATGGTTGTAATGAGAAGACGTTGTGAGGTATCGCGATTAGAAAACATTCCTAATACAAAAATAGAAGAAGAATTAATATTGAAAAATATTGAGTAGAAATTAAAAGGCTATATGTTACGGGCATCTAAAATGAATGAAAAAAAATTGATTGCCTATTAAGAATTGGAATTGTAAACCCAATACAAGACGCAAAAGAGGTTAAGGTCAAGACTAGGAAACGGCATAAGTTGTAAACCCCACGCTGAATATGTATTTTTATAGGAGCTTTCGAACAAATTTATGCCATATTCATGTATTCAAATAATTTATTTAAAAAAATTAAAATATTCAATTAAAAATCCACTATTCTTCCAACAAAATTCGGTCGGCCAAAATTGAGCAATATTCGTCTCTTAAAAGAATTTATTTTTAATTAAAAAAGCCAATATCTCTCTGCCAACATTTGGATAATTTTTTAATTTTGTAAACTAAATATTTAGAAATTTTTTAGAATGATTAAAAAATGTTTGGGTTTGTAATACATACGATCCAAAATTTAAAAATTAGTCATATAAAAAATTTATTACTTGAATAATAATATTTCTGCTTTATAAATGCTCACAAAGTATCGATTTTTATTTCAAAGCTTTTCGTTTTGGTACCATACAAAATTTCTTATAGATTTAGAATTGCTTACGTTATTATGGGGACGAATTTGTATATAGGCCCTTTATTTAGTGAAAGAAAAAAATTCATATCGGTATCAACCGGTTTAGTGTTCAGGTGCACTGTGAAAATTAAAATATTTTGCCCTAAAGCGTCTAGAAAAATTTTCTACTCTATCGTCAGGACTGTTCTTTAAGAAAATTGTATGTAAATATAATCTAATTTTTCATAAGCGTCCTATGTCGGAACTGAGTTCCATCTTTTTGAACATAAGTACAACCAGAGCGTTTACGGTTTATAGAACATCACTTAAGGAATAATTATAAAGTAATTACGTTTGAAGTAGGAATTCGAAAATGAAGGCTAGGTAACATCTGACAACATGCAACAGGTACAACCTGTAGATCAGCAAAATTTTCTGTATCTTGCTGCCAACGTCCGATATCGGAATTACACGACAGTCTGACGCAGAGAACAAAGTTTTAAAAATCTACTTTATTGGGGGCAGTTCGACGTTAGCTGCGTCTGGATGGAGACTATTTCCGCTATTGGAAACTGAAGTCACAAAACACATCTCTTAAATTGAATGTGAAGGTGATGTGAATTCAGCACCGTTTCGTTCTCCGGAGACGATAAGGACAATATTTTGTTTTCGATCAACGCATTCTGTGATAAGGACTCATACGTTAATATTAATAAGCGGACAGTTTCAGAAAATTTTGACAAAAAATAATATTCAGTGTAGTTTTTATCCACTAGCAGAAAATAGAAATTATCATCTCGTTATTATATAATTAGTTAATAAGCTTATCTTAGTAATGGCCAACTAAAAATTAGTAACGTTGAAGAAAATCGTTAGAAATTCGTTCAACACAATAACAGTGTAAAATAAATTTATGACTGCAATCACAAATATTTATTCGTTTAACCCCAAAAGTAATAAACGTTGAGAAATGTTACCTTACTACCTTGCGCTGCTTCTCTTCAAAATTTAATACATGCGTATTTAAATATCTAATCTTGTCACAGTGGTATAACTGAATAGCTTATTTTAATAGAATGTGCATCATGGAAAACATTAAAACACAACGAAATGCGGAATTTGACGGTACGAAATTAAAGGCAGGTGGCGTGAGAGAAGTTGAAGGTTACAGTCAGGGTGATAAAATCTAGACAAGTTGGTTCCAACTTGAGTTTTCTGAACTTATAAAGATTCCAGAAAATCTAGAATCTTGCGAGACTTTGTGTTTTCCCCAAAAACATCGATGGGTTCGATTGAATGGCACATACCAAAGACGGAAGATATACTTTTGATTGGAGAAGATTGGGTCTCCGCACCGAAGGAAATGAAATAATTGAGTGGAGACAAGGTGTTAAAAACCGACGAAATTTTGATTTTCGGGCACTAAGGACAGGGAAGCAGCATAAATTAAGAGTAAACAGCGAACAGTGGATATTAAAGAGTAATAAGTGGGAAAGTAAGAGATTGGAGTTTACAATTGGTTGTGAACACTTGAATGATGGGCGGAATGCTTACTCTTGTCCGTGGCGGCAAAGAAGAAAACTAAATGAGCAAGGTGCTCACTAGTCAACAAGGAAGTTAGGTTGGGTCGATCGGCGAGACCGGTACATCATCTATGGACGAGCATTCTTTTCCAGCCGTATTTTCAGGCTAAGTTGAAAAATTACTCTGTGTGTAACCTTTTGCCGATTTCCTCATACTGCCAGTTACGCGTAGGGTTCATGAATGTATTTCTGCTTCTATGAGAAGACCCACTAAGATGACCCCTAGAATAGATCTCTTTCTCAAGCTAGAAGGAATCTAATGTGTGTAAATATTGTAAATTATATGTTGTTAACCGTTTAAAAAAGCCGGCTGTGTAACGTAAAAGTGATTCAATTAATTTTAAATTACAAAAGGTTAAGTAAGTACATTTTTCATTCTTAGATAGTTATTTATTTTAAATATTGAACCCCGTTTATTCGTTTCAGTAAATATAGTAATAATCGGATTCAAAAAACGAAAACTACTAGAGCAAAGGAATAACAAAACACGTAAAAATATTACAAAAATTGTAAACAATTTATAAAATAAAAATTTCTATTATTTTCCTAGAATTTAGAAATGATTCTATGTTTTTTATAACTATGAATAAACTGTAATACACCATTCAGTTTTAAAAACGATTCGGAAATGTTTAACCTTGAAAGCATGAAAGTTCAGTTCGCTTTTTACAAACATGCCTGAGGTAACTGAGCGTTGCAGTCGCTGGCAATACTAAATGCAAATTGTTGGGGTGCAGAGATGTGAAAAATTAAAATAACGCTAGGTTCCATTGAACACGGGAAGTGAAACAGCATCGATAAATTAGTCTCTTGTTATTACAAAAACATAGTTTTAAATACAAAAATTATTGTCTGTTTCATTTTGGAAACTGGATGGCACAGTAGTTTTCATAATATCTTCCGTTGTGTTATCAGTCTACATCATTTATTAATTCAGGAAACGAAAAACGTTGGTAATTGTGAAAAAAGTCAAATAAAAATTATTTCAAAAATGATAAAAAAAATAACAATACCTAGCTATTTTATAAAATGAAGAAGGATACAATTTTGATTGAATGTATGTATGCTTGTTGTACATTCTTTATAGAAATAGAAAGAGTGGAGCATTGGAAATATAATTTTCTACATATAAAAACCAGAAGAAAAAACGGAGGGTTGTGGGATGGAAAAACCAATATTTTCACACTCTAAATATACTGAGATGTATTTCAAACTCTTTTAATGTAGCGGGATTATTTCATGTACCAGAATATTTATTAAGATGATTAAAGTTCTGCTGCTTATGATGATATAAACATTCCGTCGATACAGTTATGTATGAAGGTAATTGTTGTAAATAGTTACAAGCATGATGGAGAATATGAAGAATTTTCCTGTATTCTGTCTCAGGAAAGCTTACACATTCCCATAATTTTTCCCCATTCTGCCTAATCTGATTAGTGTAATGCCTCCTTCTGTTTTACTTCACATTATTCCCTCTAATGTTAATCTTACAAAACCCTCATATCTCAAAACGTGGCCCATTAATCTATCCCTTTTCTTCGTCCAATTCCTCCTAATTGATCTCTCTCCCTCTATTCTGCTTAGAACTTCCTGATTACTAACTCTATCCATCCATCTGAAATTCAGCTTCTCGTTTAGTACATTTCTAAAGCTTCTATGCTTTCCCTTTATGCAATCCCTATTATCCACGTTTCGCATCATATAACGCAACAATACATTTTAGTAATGATTTCCTACCGGTGTAAAAAATTATATTATCATTGCTCCATTTTTTATATTTCTTTAAAGAACGTACAATAATTATACAGACACTCAAACACATATGAATTCTTTTTATATCACATGTTCACCAAGAGATTCATTTCGAATTATATTCTGTACCAGGGTAACCGGGGAACTCTGGAAACCCATATAATTTAAAATATAGTTTGCGCAAACATTATGACGTATTAGTAAGACGTTAGTAAGCATTTTTACGAGAGAAAAAATTAAAACTTCATAAATGCAAGTTTTTTAAGTTACTTTCCTGGTAAAGCGGAATATGAAGCGGTGACGTATTAGTTTTTTTATGTCTTATTTAACTAGTGGAATACACAACTGAAGTTTGAAAAATATTTTGAAGCCAGTATGTTTGCATTTACCATTTTTTGTTGAGTGTGAAACACTGGAAAAGCACCGGAATTCG
The DNA here is from genome assembly GCA_034510155.1 of Eucriotettix oculatus. Classification (NCBI taxonomy): domain Eukaryota; kingdom Metazoa; phylum Arthropoda; class Insecta; order Orthoptera; family Tetrigidae; genus Eucriotettix; species Eucriotettix oculatus. Next base: position 47,101,033 of record CM067376.1, on the reverse strand, counting down.
TTTCTTCACTCGTTGAATAACCATAGGGATTCATAAAAAAATTTTTTTTGATCCATTAACAGCAAATCTAAAATTCCCTCCGGTATGGCACTGCACACACGTACCCACCCACACTACGATTTTTAATTTCGCAGTAAATCACATTAATATCCGTTTTTCTGTCCACATAACCCATTTCGTCAAGTTAACGAAGAGAAATGCCCGCAGCCCAGTTATATTATTGGAATTTCATGTGTTTCAGGTTGGGATTGTGAGTAATGTCAAATCGCTTCCCCTCGCCCGTCAGTCCGTTCGTCCGACCGTCCGTATTTCTGTTCCTATGTACGTACCACCAGCCGCACACACACACAGACCTGTAATTCATTACATCAGACGTGATTTGTGCCGCAATAATTGATTTCGCGGAAATCGCCGTACAACGCAAAATGATCACACCACCGCGCAGCTAACAAACCATACATTCGATTTCCGCGCTCTGCCATCATTTAAATACATTTAATTGCAAAGCAACAATTTTATGCGCGCGTGACATTATAACAAGTACACACACAATCATCTCCCGCTGATAAAATATTCTAAACAGTGGAGTGGGTTTCGCATTTGGCCGTTAATAAACGCAGCGGTGGGATAACCCTATTACGCCTCGGTAGATTTAAGGAGTTTTAATAATTTTTTGTTGCACTTTAAGCATAATAATACAGAACACTTATGCTCTGTAATTTCACTTTCAGTATTGTTCTGAAAAATATATTTCCCCCGTAAGGATTCCGTTGCAATACAATTTGTGTTATTTCGATGATAACTAATTTAATATGATATATTACTCACAACGAAAACATATATCAGTCCCATCTGAGAGAAATCACATCAAATATTTCTCCGTCGAGAAGGTAGGTTCGAAGCAGTGACCTTGAATTGTGTATCGAAGTCACATTTCAGTAAGAAAACATTTTATTATTATTTTATGTCAAGTTGCACTAACATCTAAGGTAATTAGTGATTTATTTACCATTTTAAGGATCTTATCTTACTTGAAATGGTTTACTCAATTTTGAAAAACAAAGACACCCATGCTGCCAAAATTTCGGTCCCGGACGTTGCAATAGAAACGTGAAATTATTGTAATATTTTTACTAAAGAACTGAGGAGGTCCCGAACGTTCTGGGAAGAAACGTTTTCAATTATAATAAATTGTTTCATTTATGACTTTTAGCCATTCTTTGCGTTTTATTTTTATTAACGTCTCAGATTTACTCAATTACTTCATTTATAACTGTGTTGTATGCGCCATCCCTGAATCAGAATTTTATCAATTTTAATATCAGTATTTCCACGTGTCACTCCAAATTCGGAATGTGTCATGCAAGATGACAGTCCACAGTCGACTCGGTAGGCCCAGGCCCTCAATGGGCCATGGAGAAAGAAGGAAAGAAAGAAAAGATCGGTATTTAAATTATAAATAATCGGTATTAGAATTTGTTGTTAATACAATTGTAGTAATTTAATTTAGTAAATATTATCACAGCAAACGTCTCTCCCATCATTCGGCAAGGCGTGAGAATAGTACCAAATAGTCCAACCTACCTGATGCAGGTTTTCTATGGTTTTTCCTGCATCTCTTTTAAGTCAATCATCGGGTAGGATCATTAGACTATAGCCCGCAATTCATTACATCAGACGTGATTTGTTCCGCAATAATTTATTTCGCTGAAATCGCCCTACTCGCAAAATGATCACACCACCGCGCAGCTAACAAACCATACCTTCGATTTCCGCGACCTGCCTTCATTTAAATACATTTAAAAGCAAAGCAACTCCTGGCTACCTTGCTATACGTTCCACATCCCCCTTTTCAATTACCTCTTACAGGGTAACCCTCATGTAGCCTTCTACCTAAGAGAAGCGAGGCTCCTCAAGGTTACGTTTGTACTTGTGAACGCAAAAGTGAACTATGCAGGTCCGAAGCGCAGAGAGTTGATTGACACCGCGTGGTCGCCATAGCAGATGTTCGTCAGTAAGTGTATAACTCTGAATATTATGCCAGACGTAACTGATATAAACAGCAGAAAGAAGAAAGGACCTGCAATAAATAAAGTCTATCCGAACGTAAGTAATGCCGAGCACGCGAAACCAAGGTATTGTGAAAGTGTGCACTATAATAGTTTGAAATTACTACGAAACACTTTAAAAACTGTGAACCAAATTAAATTTGTTATTTGAGACTTTTATTTTTTAAATATGAAATAATTTTAAAGTAATTGGCATTAATCTCAATAGTAACAATAATTATATATGTGAATTTTTAGTATGAACCAGCTGGTAAGGCAACAATAATTTTGGAGATATTGTAGTTTCGCCAACATTTGGAGAAGCATAAATTTCCGCATGCACAGCATTAATATTATTGTAAAGGAAACAGCCTTTAAAATTATTATTCTTCGCCATCCTAGAGATATCGCAAGTTTATATTTTTATATTTCTTGAATAAATGTGTTTAAGTTCATTTGAAATTAATTTAATCATGTAATTGATTAAATTTATTTTTTCGCCCCACTTAAAATATTACTACATACAGGACACACACACACACACACACACACACACATATATATATATATATATATATATATATATATATCATTGGTCTTACCTTATAAGGTGTGGACTTTGATTATTACAAAAAAATCCTAAATTTCTAAATTTTTTAATTATTTCAGGCAAATAGTGATCATACATATAAAAAAACAATTACCGGTGTAACACAAAAACAATAATAAATTGACTGCGGGATTCACCCTCGGAAATACCTCGTATTCTCTCTCCCTCTCTCTGTTGTATTTTAGGTAGTGCACGTACTGAGGTAGATCTTGGGCATACGGTAACATTTGTTCGCTGGATCACATTAGATCAGTCGGCTAACAGCCTCCTAAAACTTGTGGAGACACGGAGAAAGGAATGCTACGACCCGTCAGTAAACTCATCTCCCGTCTTTCAGAAGGGCGTGAGAATAGGTCCTAGAAGCCCGACCTGCCTGATGCAGGTTTCCTAGGGCTTTCCCTACATGTCTTTTGGGTGAAACACCGGCTAGGATCCTTAAACTATATCCCTGTTATATTTCCGTTAATTTCACACCATTTAACGAATTAATCTAGTCATGTAACTAGTACAGTATATCATTTCCGAAGATGAAATTATTTTGGACAAAGAAATGTCGCCTCACTCACTGAAAGGCATATATCATGCTTCTAAATGCTTCTCTGTAGGTTTAAAGATGCTTCTAATGAATGAGCTTATCATTAATCACAACGTTTTTACGTGACGTGAGAGATGAAAGCTATTCAACTGGCAGCTTTAGAAACGTTGTCCTATAGAAGAATATTGAATAACTCAAAATAAGGAATATGAAAGCTGGAGAAAATATATTTGGTGGTAAGCACTGTGGCTAACATGGGACAAGTCACTGAAGTAATGAAACACGTACATTTTTAAAAATGTGATAAAATGGAAGTGACATTTGTGATGATGCAAGTATCATAATTACAAATTATGAATGTAATATGTAATGTGGTATTCACGCAAGGGACATTTCTCGTGGTGCCTCGGCTTCAGAGTAGAAATTACTTCAAGGCGCAAATATCTAACTTCAATTTACCAACTTCCAGATAAGAAATACTTTTTTATATTAGTAGAGAGTGATACGTTGATTCAGTATGTCGTATGATGTCAGACGTATTTATTTACAGCCTGTTACAGAAGTGTGCAACACCGCACACATTTCGTTAAGATTTACTTTGACGTGATATCACAGCCACACTCCGTTGCTTTCCCAGCGCATTTGATCTGATGTTTCCCATTTCCAAGATAGATACGTGTAAAATTACCTCGGAATCTCGGAAAATGAGATACTGGAGAACGGAACGTTCTCAGCGTCAAATCTATGGTAAATGACTTACCATGATTGTGGTCAGTACGTCAAAATGTGTAAGGACGGAGGGTACATTCAGTATTGTAAAGAAACTGAAGTATCCACAGTCACGTATTGTTCCAGAAATTTAATTGATTATGCTGATAAAATTCCTAAGCCAACAACTGCCATTCTCATTTATAACTGAATTAAAACTTCTTGAGGATTCATTGCGACTTAAGTAACTTAGCTGGTGTTACAGTCACAATATTGCGAATTCCACTCACCATAAAAATTGATTTTCTATTGAATTCATATTCTTTATTTTAGTTTACTCAATATTCTCACACAGAAAAATATTTAAAACGTTCTCATGTGAATAAATCGCATATTTCACGTCACATAGTGATTAATGATTTCCCCATTCATAACAGAATGTGCACCTCGATTCGAACACAATTTAAATTTATCTGCCATTTTATCGTCTGTTCTGGACAGACTTCTATTATTGACAGAAAATCATTTAACGTCTGTTTTTCCAAATTAAATGAAATAAATTAACGGCCAGATTCAGACGTAGTTTTTATTTAGTCCATTCGACGTTTCAGCGCATATTCGCACTCATTCAGGTTTTCCTTTAACATTAATGTAAAATCACGTAAAATATTGAGATAACATACGGAAATTAAAAAAGAGAAAAGTCCGCGGAATTACAATAGACTTGGATTCAAACCGTGATCGAGACAGAACTATTATATTACATTAATGTGAAAGAATTGCCGGTTGAAAGTGCGAATATGCACCGAAACATTAAAACTTTGTCTATTTGTGGTCGTTAATTTATTTCACATAATTCTATTATATTACAAAATCTATAGATTTATAAAGTGTATTATAAACAAAAACATTCTGGTAAGGCGATGTCATCAGCTAACTTAACAAAATATGCGTGGTGTTGTAAATTTATACCAAATATATATCATTCAACCCGTCTTCGATTTAAGTCAAATCCTAAAATTATGAAGGAAAAGTATGAATTTTTAATCATTGAAACAATAATTCTTATATTTAGAAACATTGTACGTAAGGTTACAAACACATTCAATGTGATTAAATCACAAAATCCTATGTTATTTTGTCAGCGTTGATACTTTCATTTTAATAAACTCAAATTAAATAATTTATAATAAAACTTCCTCCATAGCTTGGAAAATTGAAAATATTAAAAAGTAAGTTTTGATAAATATAATAGGAATTTACATTTTTTTAAATATTAGCTTTATAGAGATGATTAATGGCAAAGTTATGTAAAGTTTTCACATAATTAATGAGTATATATTTAATAATTTAGTTTTAAATGCGATTGATAAAATGCTCGGGGTGATCCAATACATAAGTATTACAAATAAGAATCAGTTCATGTTAAAATAAATAAAATGGCAGCCAATAAGTCACCAATTAATTTTATTACTGTTTAGTTAATACTAACACGACGATTCGTCTTACTTTTGAGACTTCATCACGCATACTACAAGCATAACCTTACAATATGGGTTCTATGTTACAATTTTTTATGGACAAAATATGGTGTCCAAACTTACAAATTTAGCAATTAATGATCTTCACTCAATAGTTATTAAATGTGTGATCTTCATTTCGGCCGAATTGATAAGTTTGTAAATCTGGACACCACATTTTATATATAAATATTGTAACTTAGAACCCATATTTAATATAGTGTAATGTGGTGTTTGTAGTATGCCTGATGAAGTCTCAAAAGGGAGACGAAACGTCGTATTTGTATTAAGCCTCAGCTGCCGACGTGAAGTCCCTGGGACTCCTCTAACTTCGCAAAACTTCAAATAGTTGCATTTACGCTTTATTAAAACCTCGAGCATCCTTGTACCGTTTCATTTTACAATTCTAAGTAACGACACGGGATATTCTTGTCGTGGAATGCTTTTCTAGGAAGTCGTCGTTGGTGACGAACAGGAGACTCGGAGATTCCATGTCGATAGCAGCTGAACTTTTGCTGGACGCGCGTCGCTGGTAACCAGTATTCTGCATCAGCTCAGAAAAAATGTGCAGTGTAAAGGAACACATGTCTGTGCCATTCACAGAGTGGGTGAATGTTAAAAACAACGATTTTTAAGAAGAAAATTGCAGAATGGTTGGGGGAAATGGGCAATGAAAGACGAAGGTAGACACCGAGTAGGGAAATAATGAATTAATGCGTTCAGAAACAAATGATTGCTACATATTCCCTTCAACTATTCACAGAAAAACAAAATTTCTATGTAAAATGTGCTGCAAAGCAATGTGCTTTAAGTGCGCTTACAAAGGTGTTCAAGATTGGTGCGCAAAAAAAATACCTCAATAAACTACTGTTAGTTGATTTAGTGTTCGCGATTCTAACATGTTCAAACCTTATTTTTAATTCTACAGTTGTATTATATTTAATTAATATATTTTGTTATGATAAATACATTTTCTTCATAGAAGATACATTCATTCCATTAAAAGTCTGCATATTTTTACACAACCATTCCTAATCGCATGATATTCTAGTTCTTCAGTCATCTTTTATCATGAATCATGAATTTTTAATGTTACTCACTTGAAATACCGTAATGTTCGAAAGTAAATTTCAGGAGTCCAGGTTGGTACATGTTTGATTGATTTCCTACGTCGGAAGATAAGGGTCAATTAAATAGTAGTAAACATAATTGCTGACTTACTGGCCGTCTTTTTATTTATTTAAACTTTAAGTCAGAAAATTATGTTTCAGTTTACGTTCACCTGATAAGCAGGAAACGTCATGAGTTCTGTTGATGTTTTACTTTCTGTTATCTTTGGCCTTATAAAAGTTGTAAACAGACATATAAATTTATTGTCAGTCGTATCGAATTTATATTCCTTGAAATGAATAAACAGTTACCAGCATTCAACATGCACAACGTTTCGACGGTCACCTCCGTAACCGTCCTCAGGGATGCCGCGTATCCGACGATTGCGCCAATTGGAAGTTGAAAATTCCGGAGGGAACGCCTTCACTATCAGATCGGAGCAAAAGTGTCTTGCTTTTAAATTAGTATCCAGAATTTGACAGTGTGCTATGGATGTCAGGTATTATAATAAAGTTAGTTTCACCGTAATGCGAAAGACAAGTTTTTTAGCATTCAGCATTTCCAATAGTTTGCAAAATACGATGACTCGCCGGAGCTCGAATCCGTTAATCTCAAAGGCAGGTTTGTTTCACATTCAGCTATGCGGTTTTCCATTTCCTAAAACGATTTCGTCCGGTATTCGGATCCCGACTCGGGCATTCCGCAACCCTGCAACGCTACATCGGGGACATCATCTGCCCTTCATTAGCGTCCAGTGTTCAGTGACACGGTAAAAGTGTTTCGTTCCGTCGTTGTGACTTCCATATTGAAATATCTTTCGTGGCAATACAAATGTTTGCTGCCTTAGCGAACGGGTTATGTCTAACATAGCGTTGTTAATAAGTTATATTTATGTGACGGGCGCAGGACTAATACTCCTGGTCTTCACGTCAATATTCTGACACTGATAAAGTAGTCGACATAAATTGGAAACACTGCACTTGAATATTCAATCACCCGCTGTATTGATTTTAATTCGTCTTTTAAATATTTTTTCAATTAATAATGGTCGACGAATGAAGTATGATGACAAGGTCTGTACGCTGCTAATAATCTGTTATCAGTATTAGCCAAATCGGACAAACGACGTCAATAGAGATTTAAAGACAAACGGACAATTAATTTTGTATGAAATTTCTGATCAATACTTATTCTTCATAGATCAGTTGCAAGTAAATTAACGATACGCAGCGAACTATAAATTACATTTACATTACATAATAGCCCTATGGGATTTTCAACATGACCGATACAATCTTCAATATTTCAGCAACGCGCCACTATTTTATACAGGTATTTTCCGATTGACATACACCCTTTAACCAGTGAACCACAACAAATTATATTTCGAAGAATAATGAACCTCTGAAGTTACCGTTTTTGCACTCCTTCTTTCTTCTAATTGTCGTTGTAAGTAATTAAAACTAATGAGGGCTAAAGGTAGGATGAAAATTATTCCTCCGGCGCTGGATTTTGGAGCATTTTAAAACTCATGTATTCCCCATATGGGTTTTCCCACGTTTCAGTGTTCGCTATACATAAACATGAAAACCGCTGTTTTTAAAAATGGATGGCGGCTTAAAACTGTTATTTTTTAATAGCAAATGTGTGAGCTGCCTCGACCCTGAATTTAGTATCCCGATTATTTTTTTGCATTACTCCATGGAATAACAGTCTGTAAAATTTGTACATTTATAATTTAATTACTCGTAATTTGGTCTTCAATGACGTGTTGACCAAATAATCTGATGTAATAGGTTTTCGAAGTTTAATCTGATGCTACGTTGCTAATGTAATTGTTAATGAGCGGATGTTGTTCAGGATTCGTTTACGATCAACACTACTGTTTTTTAATAATACCACTAATTGGACCTGATGCTGTGTAGGATCTTGAAAATAAATCCGGTGCGCATTTCCCCATCAAGCCATGTTATTAAATATTTAAATTAATAAACCCGATATTGATTAACGAAAGCAGGGGAAGTTGAATACCTGCTAGCATATTTCAAATTATTTAGGGGGTTAATATCAGGAATGTTGATTTTCAAATCGAATAAAATAGTTTCTTCAAACAATTTTGGAAAGATAAAACATTAAGAAAAATAATTATTGAAGGTATGTAAGAAAAGAAATATCTTGAAGCTGAACTTAGTTTCATGAATCTCCTAATAGAAACTTTATATGTTCTTTATTTCTATTTTCCGCGATTGTTTTTAAATGAAGCTACAAACTAATGAGCCTAACAATTTCGTATTCATTTCTGGTATCTCGTTTCGTTAAAAGAAAATTTCAATAATAGCTCCACATTATATTATCGTTAATCTTAAAGCAACGAGATCTTCATTGATCAGTCTTATTAATCTCGCAAAACAACCATACTTGTTCGACCTTCGACATTTAACGCATTTAAAACTTCCTTCAACAGGAGCAATTGTGGTCTTCAAGTGCAATCATAAGCTGTTCGAACCAGATAGGTCAAAAAATTTCTCAGTTCTTGTCAGAGAATAGTGCGTACACAGGAAAATCGTGACCTTAGGAGTTTATAAAAAGAAACTCCATTAATTGTTTCTCTGAATCCACGAATTGACGCCGTAAGTTGCATTATTATTTGCAACAAAAACTATCAATCTCGTATTATTTACCCGAAAAGTGAATATTAACTCAATATCAAATTGATTTGATTTTTGGACCAAAATTCCTTGAGAAGTTTTATGCGGAATTTTTTGAGGTTCAATAAGCTTATTTGAATTTTAGCTTTCGAAATGGAATTGTGAAAAAAACGATTTAATGTAGTATTTCTCGATTTCTTGTTTATTACTCGACTACGATCTGACATTCGCCCTCTAAGACATAACCGGGTTATTATTTCTGGTTTGCATATACCATGAAATCACAAGCAACCCTTGTACCGTTTCCTATTTTTCGTAAATGATTACATCAGCGTTAAACGATTCATTCCGGACATGTGAACTTAAATTTACGGCCCGTCCTAGGCTCAATTTAAAAGGTATATTTAATCTCAAAACGTATTAACTCATAACGAAGCTTTTTTCCCACTATCTGTCATATTCTCATTCACTGAAGACATTAAATATTTGATGGTGAAAATTTTCGCTGAAATGGTCGAATATTTCGTGGTCTGAGGCTGGAAAGTGAAGATGAACAAGTCTTATAAGGACTAAATATGAAAGTAACGAGTATTCCAGAGACACACACCTGCGTCACGAAGTATCCACAGAGGAGGCCATGCTAGAGCCTAACGTCACAGGGACTTAGAGAGCACCGAGCACACACCCGCATCTGGCGATGGTCCAGAGCAGACTAGCCTCCCATCCCTTCCCTTCCCTTCACCCTGGAGAACCGGCAAAGCATGCGCTCACCCGCTGCTGCCCTCCAACGGCTGGAACTTACAACTACAATTTCGCATGCTTGTCGCAGTACGATCCTACAAGATCTCTTGTCTTCGTTCCTTAAATTTATTACCGCCACACCAATTTACGTACACTGCGCAAATTATCTTAAATTATTGTTTAGAGCTCTCGCTCTCCTTCCCAAACCAGTTTAGATAGACAGGTTTCTTCACCCTTATTCCTGTAAAAAGAAACTTTTCACATATATTTGAAACTACATTTCTGCAAGAAATAGTCTCATAATATGGCTATTATTCGCGTTTTTCCCTTGCCGTGTTGCTTTATCGTTCTCAGGTAAAATTGAAGTTCCTCACCACTACTCACTTTTTTTTTGCAGCGTAATTTACTATTGCCGACCTCCTATAGTGTAGTGGCTAGCGTTTCTGCCTCACTACCCAGAGGTCCCGGGTTCGAATCCTGGCATGGCCACGGAGACTGGAGTTAAAACTGATGGGGAGTCGATACGCTGACCACGTATCACTCCATATTCGGAGTGTGTCATGTAACATGACAACCCACCACTCACCGCGGCTCTAGAAAATTTGACAAACCTGATATCCGCTTTAGAACTGACAAAATACAGGACTAAAAATATAGAATCTTAAATATTACATCATAAGACTTATATACTCATCATCGGACCGGACATTCAAATCCAGGAACCGGATGAGTATAAGGACCAAAATATAGACATCATAACATAAAATAGATTATAAATTATAGTAGTAGTAAGATTATTCAAGTAATTATCTTAAACAAATTACATAACTCTGCTAATACAAATACAGTCATAAATAATTAGAGTATAAAATTAGTAAAAAAGTTTGAACCTACAACTACTCGACCAACGCGTCATGGAGATCCGGAAACGTGGGTCGTAACCGGAAAACCGGAGTTGTTTCACAAACAAAATGTATAAATGTTGAAAGGATGAGGAGACAAAGAAATTAAGAATTCTCTCCTTCAGTCTCTCCACGAAAATAATATAATAATAAAACTAGTGTAACAGATGATGATCTTACATGCTAAAACAAATTTAAATATACGCATATAATTTATTATTGTATTCATACATATTTATATCTATGTAAAAAAATGTACCAACAAAAGAAAAATATTGTTAAACAGATCTGTTATTGAATCTAGAAAACAGGTCAAGTAAATTATTATCAATAAAAAAAAAGTTCGCAGTCTGTAATGTAATGTAAAAGAAGATGGAAGCAGCTATGACTTAATATAGTTTTCCTCTCTCTTTAAATTAGACCGCCCGCTCTTTCTTCCCTTCCATATTCCGCCAGCTGTGATCTCACAGCACTTTCCCTTCAATCCTCCTACTCCCATTCACCCTTCACCCTATACCCTTCTGTCTTCAGTTTTAGTTTATTAGTTTTATTATTGTTAAAAAATAAATATTTATAAAATAAAATAGAATAAATCTGTAACACAAATATTGTAAGAAATGAAAATAAGGCCTGTTATAGATATTCAAGAAAACAGGTTATTAGTGTAATTAGTGTAATAAAAAAAGTTCGCAGTAATCCTGGTAGGCCAAGGCCTTTAGTGGTTTGCAGAGCCAACGAAGAAGAAGAATGTACTATTCCTAAATCTCCCACCAAACTGATGAAATGGTCTGATGGAGCTCCAAAAAATTTCAGTCTAGATTTTTTTCATGACTAGTAGTCAATATCTATTTAACAGTTTGTATAGTCTTACATTTTCAAAGGAAGAGTAATAAATGTTTATTCAAAATAAACATTCATTCACGCCCGTGATTACTTGATTCGTAAAGTACTCACGTCTAGTAAAAGAATCGACCTAATTATATGAATGGTTGAATCACTCAAAAAAACCTGTTACTTCCCAAAAATTGTCTGACCTACTTGCGCAGGTTTTCTAGGTTATTCACTGCATCTATCGTATATGAATCACCGGGTAGGATCGTTAAACTATAGTCCTGGGACCCTATCACCCTCATGTAGCCTGTTACAACCCTTCCACTCAAAAACCACAGACATCGTTTGTCTACCTTGCTCTATAGTCCACGTCCCTCCTTTTAATTCCGCTCCTATGCTATTAAAGGGGAATTGCCTGTTTCAGGATCACCCTCATATGGCCTGTTGCCCCCAAAACAGAATTATTTTCCAAGGATTGACAAGTATGAGCTTTCTCTCGCAGGTACTTTTCCACAGAGGGTGATGCCTCGTTTTCTCTTTGGTTTCAAGGTTTTCGAATGCCGAGGAACCTTCATCTCTTTTAGGAGATATATGTACAGTGGTCACAGACCTTAGCTGTCAGCTGATCTCTTTGGATCAGTTAGCTAGATACCTCCTAAAACTAATGGAGAGATAGAGAAGGGAATGCTGTGATCCCGTCATTCGGAAGAGCGTAAGAAAAGTACCCCATAACCCCACCTACGTGATGCAGATTTTCCCAGGGATTTCCCTGCATTTTTAGGTAAATCACGAGGTACGATCCTTAACTATAGTACGGGGGCCCTAATCAACCCTTGGGTACGTTCCTCTACCTTTCACATCCCCCTTTTTTAATTCACTTTCTATGCTATAAAGGGGAGTTGCCTGTTTTAGGATCACCCTCATGTAGTGTGTTACCCACTATAAAAAAAACCTGTTTGCGTTTGTGTGACATAAACTAGAAGGAAAAGAAAATCTGAGTTTTGTAAAATCGTCTGTTCTGGACAGACTTCTATTATTGACAGAAAATCATTTAACGTCTGTTTTTCCAAATTAAATGAAATAAATTAACGGCCAGATTCATAGTTTTTATTTAGTCCATTCGACGTTTCAGCGCATATTCGCACTCATTCAGGTTTTCCTGTAACGTTAATGTAAAATCACGTAAAATATTGAGATAACATACGGAAATTAAAAAAAGAGAAAAGTCCGCGGAATTACAATAGACTTTAATTCAAACCGTGGTCGAGACAGAACTATTATATTACATTATTGTGAAAGAATTGCCGGTTGAAAGTGCGAATATGCACCGAAACGTCCGATGAACTACATTAAAACTTTGTCTATTTGTGGTCGTTAATTTATTTCACATAATTCTATTATATTACAAAATATATAAATTTATAAAGTGTATTATAAACAAAAACATTCTGGTAAGGCGAAGTCATCAGCTAACTTAACAAAATGTGCGTGGTGTTGTAAATTTATACCAAATATATATCATTCAACCCGTCTTCGATTTAAGTCAAATCCTAAAATTATGAAGGAAAAGTATGAATTTTTAATCATTGAAACAATAATTCTTATATTTAGAAACATCGTACGTAAGGTTACAAACACATTCAATGTGATTAAATCACAAAATCCTATGTTATTTTGTCAGCGTTGATACTTTCATTTTAATAAACTCAAATTAAATAATTCATAATAAAACTTCCTCCATAGCTTGGAAAATTGAAAATATTAAAAAGTAAGTTTTGATAATTATAATAGGATTTTACACTTTTTTTAAATATTAGCTTTATAGAGATGATTATGGCAAAATTATATAAAGTTTTCACATAATTAATGAGTATATATTTAATAATTTACCTACGTGATGCAGATTTTCCCAGGGATTTCCCTGCATTTTTAGGTAAATCACGAGGCACGATCCTTAACTATAGTACGGGGGCCCTAATCAACCCTTGGGTACGTTCCTCTACCTTTCACATCCCCCTTTTTTAATTCACTTTCTATGCTATAAAGGGGAGTTGCCTGTTTTAGGATCACCCTCATGTAGTGTGTTACCCACTATAAAAAAACCTGTTTGCGTTTGTGTGACATAAACTAGAATGAAAATAAAATCTGAGTTTTGTAAAAAAAATTGAGCGGTAGCTCTGAATTCCTTTCCTGTTATTATCTCAGACCGTTTCTACTCAGAAAAGTATAGATGGAGTTGTAAGAAATTTATTTAAATACGATAAACCTTGTACATTATGTGAAAATATTTGTCTAATTAATTTAGAAACTTTTAATGTTAGGTTTCATGCGAAAGTAGTCTCTCTTTAGTTTATTTTATGTTGTTAATGCTTTTTATCTTTTATATACGTGAACGGTTAATTATAAAAATGAACGAGGTACATTAAAATCGCACAATGAAAACATTTATAAAATATACTGAAAGGTAAAAAGGTTGGCGTTTTGGAATGTATTTCCCTAAAGGCGTAGAAACAATTTTATGAATATTTAGCACTGTGTAGTTATATAATTACAAAAGATAAGCTTTATGCACAATGATAGATATGTTTTAGCTTCCCAATTCTAAATTCACTGTCTACTAAATTCATGGATCCTTAAAAGTATTTTAATGATAAATTCCTATTATAATACTGGAAACACACTGAGGTCGAACATATAACTAAGTAAAATTATCTTTAGTAAGTCAATTAATGTCAGACGTTTCGTCGCCACATTTGGAACTTCTTCAGGTGTTAGGTTGTGATGAAAATATGTATAACGTGTAAAAATCAAATCTCAGAACCTAAGCTGTCCCAAATGTGGTAACGAAACGTCGTTTAATGTAAATTAAAAAAAGGGACTGTAGAACTGGTCGTTAAGTTATTTCTTTTAAAATTATCTTTACTTTAGCCGATCTGATGTTATTCCTGAAGGGTGGGAAAAGTATATTGTTTCCTTTCGTTACATAATTTGTGGATTTTTAGACAAAGGATAACATAACACCTATTCTTTTACCGTATCATTATTACGACTTTAAATTTAATTGTCAATTGTTCTATTGTTTTACGGTGTTAACGCCTGCTTTATCTTTGGCAACTGATGCTATTAAGATTGAAGTTTCACAGGAACTATTTCATCTTACAGGCAGTTGCTGTGAAATATTGCTCGATTGAAGGCGAATGAAGTTTCCTACATATACGAAAGTACTTTGTAACAAGTCGCCCAACGTATTTTAATAAATTATTTAGTGTATCAAGACAGTTGTCCAGATTCTAAAAATTCCGCTCATTAGCAAATGGATGTTACAGTCAAGCTTATTTTATTCCTTCAATGTTCTGCCAATTTTGATGCGTGTTATAAGAACTCTTCATATGGTATAGTTCAGTTTACCTTTGTATTATCTTTTCGTTTCGTTATGGAAGTACCTTACGCTTTAGCGGCGATATTGTATTATTAGGGGAATCAGAACAAGATTGGGAAACCAAAATAAATTCACATGAACGGAGTCCTGGAGAAAGAGTTCAATATAAGGATTAATAGGGAAACCAAGGTAATGGAGTGTAGTTAAGGATACAATGTAATAACAAAGGGTGTTAGATTGGGAAGGGATATTTTGACGGATGTTAAGGAATTCTGCTACTTGGGAAGTGTAATAACTAGGGATGGTAGAAATATAGTAGGCATAAAGAGTAGGATACCACAGGAAAGGAAGGCTTTCGCGAAAAAAGAGGGATTTACTTACGGAAAATAAAAGTGTGAATATTAGGAAATCTTTGCTAAAATGTTCGTATGGAGCGTGGTGTTATATGGGTGCGAAATTTGGACGATAGGAGTGGAGGAAAGGAAAAGAATAGAGGCGTTTGAAATGTGATGGTGCTATAGGCGAATGCTAAAAATCAGATGGGTGGATAGAGTAACTAACGAGGAAGTTCCAAACAGAATAGGGGAAAAGCGAACAATATGGAGGACGTTCACCAAGAGAAGGGATAGATTAATAGGCCTCGTTTTAAGGCATGAGGGTCTTGCAAAATGATCATTAGAGGGAAGTGTGTGGGTTAAGAACAGAAGAGGGAGACCAAGGATGGGATTAGCTAAGCAGATTATGGAGGATGTGGGTTGTTGTAGTTATGAGGAAATGAAAAGGCTTGCGCAAGATAGGATATCATGGAGGGTTGCATCATACCAGTCTTAGAACTGAATACCACAACAAAAAGTATTAATGCTTTGATAACAGTGTTTCAATATAATTTATTTCTTAACATTATTAAATTGTATACATAAATTACATACTTAAACTGATATAATTTAACGAAATAAAATCCGTTACACATCAAAAGTTAAGTATGAAATTAAAACCTAATGATTTGGGCTATATAAGTTGGTACATATTACAGTACTACATTCAAAAATGTTTTTTTGGTCATGAGTTCATTTATGTGCGCGATGATACAATCTGTAACTTTCTTTCGGGGAGTATTTAAAGTAAAATTACGTACAGTGATTTCAAAAAATAAATACGTATTTATTGTTTGACGGTCACTAATTACTTCATACAGATTATTCGTACAGTTTAAACGATAAATTTACCTTCATATGAATGAATGAGCTTATTTAATCTGCAATTGAGTTACACTCGGTGGCAGTTACAAATAATAAGCGTTAAATAATCATAAAACAAAAGTAGTAAATTACTTCTTAAAAAGAAAATTAACGTCTCCTTTCTTTAGTTAGTTTCTTTTTTGTCGATCTACACTTGGAACATCTCACTATCACTTACACTTATTTATTATTACCTGAAAAACGTTTCTGTTTCGTAGAAAAGTTTTAAAAACACCTGCAGGTAAATTGTTACAATCCCTTATAGTCCGGTTTAAAACCGAATATGACCAATCTCAGTTTTAAAGCTGCTCTGCTCAATTTTACAATTACGATCCTTGCCCCCAGTAGCAAATTGCTCCTTCAAACATTGATGCAATATCCTCCCAGGATTGTTTGCCTGAATACGCTCTAAAACAAGCGCAGCCTAATTTTTGAACCTTCTAATTTCTTGACCAGTTACACCGCGTAACAAATTTTACCGCTGCCTTTTGTACTCTTTCCAGCGCCTCGACCTACTATTTTCTGAACGAATACCCGCAAATACAGCCACAGATGCTGATCAATGCTAGGCAACGGTTAGTTACAAGCAGCAAACAAGATATTTGGATGATAAGAGGCTTTTACATGAGCGGCTGATCTCACCCAAGTAATATCTGCTTTCAAAGCAGTAGATCGATAAAGGTCTGCGGTCAAAGAAGGTGGGCAGGCCATCAATCAAGTCCTACAGTCAAGCGTGCTTATTACTATCCTTTTAATCACCAAGATTTAACAGACAAATTTCGTAGAATCTCAAGCAGACACGAGTCTGGGAAACTTGTATCGACACACAACTGAGTTCAAACCAAATTCAGTTGAGAATATTGAACCTGGAATTGATCTAGCTCTCAGTAGTAAGGGAATTCGGGGGCAATCATTGTTCAACAGTTTCTATAAAATTTTAAAGAAAGAAAATCACTTCATAAAGTTATAAAACATTAGTGTATTCTATTATTTAGTAAATCTAATATGAATATAACTTTAAACAACGAATTTATATTTTTAGTGAATTTTTGAAAAGAAACTTACAAATTTTCTGTTCCGTCCCACCACCGGGGCACAACGAGATAGGAAGTTTTGTAATTACAATTTATGCAATAAAACTTAATTTATATTAAGAAATATCTTAATAACTTTTGTATTTTCTTTCTTATATATATTTGGCAATCAGTTCATCGCTTTATAAATTTTTTCGTTTGCAAAGAGATTTTATTATAACTGGCCAGTCTTTGCTAGCACTTTCCCCTTTTCTCCGATCCATTTCTTTCTTTATCTATTCCTTTGGCACAGCATCTTGTAACTCATTCTCATAAGGTGAGCCTGTCAGTTTTTCCTTTTCTTGCGAAACACGTTAAATTTTTTCTTGATACAGTAGTATCACGTTCCGCCCCGTACGCAAGTTTTAGACTCATTACCAGCATATTTAAACCTACTGTGCTATCCTACTCTTTATATCTACTATACTTCTACCATCCCTAGTTATTACGCTTCCCAAGTAGCAGAATTCCTTAACTTCCGTCAAAATATCCCTTCCCAATCTAACACCCTTTGTTATGACATTGTATCTCAAATTACACTCCATTACCTTGGTTTTCCCTATTAATCCTTATATTGAACTCTTTCTCCAGGACTACGTTCATGCCATTTATTATGGTCTCCAAGTCTTCTTCTGATTGTCCTAATACTACAATATCGTCGGCAAAGCGTAAGGTTTTTATTTCTTCTCTATTGCAGTTTGATTCCTTTTCCAAATTCCGTTTTAACTTTCTTCATCACCTGTTCTATAAGTTAAATATTAATACCTAAGTATGATAAACAACGAATTTAATCAGTTTTAAATTGTTATTAAAATATAAAAATAAAAGAGCAAAAGTGTCATTCCTTTCGTCCAAACACCTTCAAGAGATAGGAACAGTTTAAGTAAATAATTTATCTCATGAATTTAAACAGAAAAGTACATACGTTGAAACCAAAATGTTTTTGTTTATCAGTTCGCTTTTATTATTAATAATTACAATATTTTGTTTGTAACTTTTTGCGTATAATATGTAACACTACTTATAAATAAAGGCTATACAGATAAAAAAAATTGACAATACGCATTCAGTTAAAATGAATCTGATAGTATTTTGTATAGTAATATTTTTGTTGAGTGCTATACTAATTATTCAATAGAAAATGCCATTCAATTTTTGAAAGAAAACTACCCAGATAATTTAAAATTTCTTTGGCTTCACAAACTGAGTGTATATATAATTCTTTAAAGGAAAATAATTCATCAGGGCATTACGGTATTTCTGGCGTCATACTAAAACAAATCACAGGCAATGTTACTTCAGTACTTGGTTTCATTAGTAATCACACTCTAGTTTCTGGAGTCTTCGCAGACAAGCTGCCATACTACTATTCCAACGAGAATAAGGAGGGTATTGAAAATTATCGTCCTGTATTGCTGTTGCCAGCATTATCAAAGGTTTTGAAAAAGCTAATTACAGGGTGTTTCAATAAGAATATACGTATTACGAAGGATTATTTTATAAAAACTATAGATCGCTGCACCTCGACTCGGCTATTGGAGAAACGAATACATAGTCTAGTTTTAACTAACAGCAGCTAGATGTGTGTAAAGTTTCATGTTCGTATGTCTTAAAGTGTAATAAATATATGCATTCTAAATACGTCTATTCCTTTTTAAACACTCTGTATAATGTAGTTATAATAAAGAATAATAAAAATAATTTACTCATAAATTCATAATTTCTATTTAGGAATGGATTTCAACCCATCTGTAGTCTTTTTATGAAATCTTAGAACAATTAAATAAATAAACGCCATTCTTTAGGTATATTTTGCGACTGAAGTAACGCATTTGACTGTGTTAAAAATACTATGTAATTACAAGATTTTTTTTGTTTAAATCAAACTTATAAAATAGACTCCAACGGGTAATTATAAAGGATTAGTATTCTAAAGGATTCGTTCAGATTGAGGAATTATTAAAACTGGAGTCCCACAGGGGTCAGTGCGAGGATCTTTACTTTCCATTTTTATATATAAATATTCTTTCAAAAACTGTAGATCTCTCCTGCAAAGCCCTACATTTTGCAGATGACATTGGTGTATAAAGAGTAAAGAACACACATTAGAAGATATAAGGAACTATAATTTATGTAATCAATTAAATTGATTTACTTTGGATGGATGACAAAACACATTTCATTCAATTACATACACACAACTTTACAATCTGAACTCTATGATATAATGGCAATGACGTATATGTAACTTCATCTATTAAACTCCTTGGTCTCGTAATAAATACAAAACTAAATTGGACTAATCAGATTAATCAATTACTGAATAAACTCAGCTCTTACATACGCTGTAAGAATGATGTCCACCTTCAGTGATTTAACAACAAAAATAGTTTATGTTTAATATTTTATTCCATTGTGTCAAGTGGGACTATATTCTTGGGTAATTCAGCAGGTATAGATGAACTTTGTAATTCTCAAAAACGTGTTGTCCGAGTAAGATGTCAGGTCACGAGCCTCATGCAAAACTCTCGTCCATAAATTGGGTATTTTCACTCTGTCGCGCCAATTGGATTTACTCATTAAGGTTATCTGTGACTACAAACAAGCAATTATTTATGAATAATCTGGTGCTAATGGCTTCAATATAAGAAAAGAGTAACCCACACAAAAGTTCAAAGCATTGCCAATTGCACTTTTTTTTTGGTTAACAGGCTACTTGAGGGTGATCCTGAAACAGGCAACTCCCCTTTAATAGCATAGGAAGGTAATTGAAAAGGGGGGAAGGTAGAGCAAGGTAGCCAAGGGTTAACTAGGGCCCCCGGGCTATGGTTTAAGGATCCTACCCGGTGTTTCACCTAAAGAGATGCAGGGAAAACCCTAGAAAACCTGCATCAGGTAGGTCGGGCATTGGGTACTATTCTCACGCCCTTCCGAATGACGGGAGACGAGTTTGCTGTGGGGACGCAGCATTCCCTTCTCCGTGTCTCCACCAGTTTCAGGAGGCAGTTGGACGACTGACAGGTGTCCATTATCCTGAGATCTCCATCTTTAACTGACTGCCATAAAGAATTTAACAGTTACCCAATAGCCAAAGCCACTCTAAAGCTGGGTTATCTTCATTTTTCCTTAGACATTCCTTCTATTCAGAACAGTAATTTATAGAAGGGTCTCAGATGTACAATTAAGCTATAAGGTAAATAGCATTAACTATTAATCAGAATCCTCGTCGACTGTTGTTTCATAATATATTACTACTATTATATGACTTAAATAGAAACCATGAGCTATTTATAAGTTAACGTTATAGAATATTATTAGTAATAATCAATTTATTGTTAAAGATAGCACATAGTGTTAATAGAAAAATACGTACACCCTGACTCATTCCATATCCTTAAAGCTAAGGATATACGGAATATGACATTATTAATGTTATTATCAGAAGACCAAGTTCCGTGTAAAAATACATTTTATTTCTTCCGTTAATATGTATGAAATCAAGAAGATATGTTTTTCAACAATGCTTAGAACTTAAACTGACAGGGTTGGTGGCTTCTAGATCTGCCAGCAACTTGGCTCGTCCCGCAATACGCTACACACTTTATGCGTTTTCTTAGAAACTCATCATTTTAACATTTGCATCCATTGTATTCAGAGTGGGTTTACGTGACCCAACTGTTTTTTTACTAGTATATACATTTCCGAGAACTCTTGCTCAACGTATATCACATTACACACAATATTCCTTGGACAGAAGTCTTTATCACTAAATGGTAAGTGCTTATGCCATACTCCAACCTAGAATTTTTTATGAATTCAAAATATATTATTTCAGTCTTTACACTTCATATAAAATTTAGAAATCAAAATGTTTATGTATAAAAATCAAAATTCATGTCTTCCTGGTGCATACAGCGGAGTTTTTTTTCTTTCTACTTCAAACAAGTCTCCCTTTTTCGTCTACTTCGCTCTCGCCTTCCGTTGGATGATTCGAGAGTGAGTTTTCCTTACATTTGCCCTTTAAACGGCAAGACGTGTTCTGCACTTTTTTTCCTTCAATTTAAAAAGTCATATATCATATGAGTTCGCGCGAAACAGCATTTTTTCAAAGGAACGCACTAGTATTCCTGAAGAAATGTATCGTATAATTTCATTGAACATCAGACTACGTGAGGGTGAACCTGAAACAGGAAACTCTCCTGTAATAGGAGTTGAAAAGGGGAAGATGCAGAAGGAAGAGTAAGGTAACCAAGGGTTGACTAGTTTTTTCCTTTTTGAGTAACAGCCTATATGAGGGGTGTTGTGACTATTGTTTAAGGATCCCACTCAGTGTTTCATCTAAATAAAATGCTTGACATTTTATTTGGCATTAAATTAATATTACCGGAAGAGGTATTCAATAATAATTTTAGGTTTTCTTCTGTCTGTTTTAGGAGGTATTGCGAATTTATTTAATAGCAATTCGTTGTGGAGACCACAATTATAATATACGTTTAAAAATCTCTTACTCTAATAGTATTTAAATCTATGAATTGCTGAGTCAAATTATAACGTAGAAGGTCTCGACTAACCAACGTCTTTGAATTTTAATCCACGACTAACATTTAATACGTTTTTATAATATAATCGCCAAAACATTAGAAAATACATAGGCTTGAAAGGATGAGTTTTTCAAAGACTGGAGAAATGCTCGAATTGAAGCTAAGTCAAAGGCGACGAAATTTAAGTTAGAATGGAAAAATATTGATCGGATCCGGGAATCATACCTGAGGCCTCCCGCATACCGGGCGTTTGCTCTAACCGTCTGAGGTAGTCCACGTTGACTTCCAGATCCGCTCCCACATTCCACCACTCGAAAAAGATCAGTGTAAGCGATATATACACTTTGAAGTGGTACAGATTAGCATAAAGCCTGATACTTTTTACGTGTACCTCGTGGATCAGCAATTAACAGAAGTGTAAGATATATATGGAAACATCCAATATTTAATTTCCTGAAAGATCATGAGACACAATTTTAAATTTCACAAACGAAAACGAGAATTGGCAGAAACGGTGAATATGTAATCTTTCACAATGATTTGCTTTAATAACTGACCCAGACAAAATTTTTCGTTTATTCATGAATTCCGTAACACGTGGCTGTTGTACGTAGACCATTCTCGGGGACTGACATCCTGCATCACTCCAAAAATAGTGGCGTTGTTCTTAACAATTACGCCGTCAATGCATTCATTTCATCACACATTATTTTTAAAACATTACACGTCAGTGGAAAGTGCGCTAAGATTTGATTTCATAAAAAAAAATTCTAGAAACAATCCTTCGTTTGAAAAAAAAGAAGAGATTTTATGTTCTGAAACTGATAAAATATGTAATGGTACATCTTAGAAGTGAATTTCTCCAAGTTACAGTTTGTTCGGACGAGAAATTTTCGAGTTTCTAGCAAAGGAAACTGATCGATTTCGATAACATCCACTTACGAAAGCTTTGGCGTCGCATACGTATTTCCAGGAATCCTCCCTGGATATTTATATAAATTTCGGTGACTGAGTCCTTTACAGATGTTATATTGGAACAACAAATCAATCTTTTAACGACGGTGGCCCTGACCGAAGCTTTTAATTGTATAGCAACGGAGTGTCTTTGATGCAGCAAGATGAAGGAACACTTATTACATCGAGCTTTTAAGGCCTTGCACATGGTTACTTTTTCTGCCTCCAACAAATTAATGTGGCAAGAGGTAGAGATGATTTTTCTACGCTTCTCCCAGAAATTCAACTTTTCACAGGATTCTTTCAGCTGTGGATAATGAGCAGAAATTGAATGAAAATATAATGTATTCTTCACTTTCAGTAGATATATAAATGTTGGTTTAAAACAATTAAGTTACATCTTAGTTTTCTGACTTAAATATTTACAATAAATAAAAAATGGCCAAAAAGTCAGCATTAAATATATAACTATTTATTAACAAAAGCGACGTTTCATCTCCATTTTGACACTTCTTCAGGCTTACTACAAACATAATGTTACAATAAATTAATTTTGAGTTCTATGTTCCAATTTTGGATTGATTAATAAATAACATGGTTAAAAACTTACAAAATTTACAATACACCATATTTACTCATTGACTCCCTCAGCCGAAAAGATTATTAAATTTACATGTGAAAAATTTGGTGTCGCACATGGACCATCTCCAGCGACAGTTACGGCCGAAGTGATGAGTAACAATGAGTGCTTTCAGCAGTTAAATTTTAACAAGGAGAAAAATATTAAAGCGTTAAACTGCTAGAAGAAAACAATTGTAAATTTTGTTCAAATTATTCGTGTCATTCTTAACATTGATTACATGAGGGTTGCACCAGATATACAACATTACACTCATAATTCTCGAGAAGTTATTATTTTATTCGCCTAAAATTCCCACATTTTGCCAATCGAAATAGTGATTATTAACATGTATGTTTTTGGACACAACTGTGTCTAATTTGATGTTTTTATGTTCCTTAATGCGAATTTTTGCCCAACTCCTGTGGTGTAGTGGCTAGTGTTGCTGCCTCTCAACCCAGAGGTCTCAGGTTCGAATCCTGGCATGACCTTGGATGTATGTGTCGTCATGGTCGCGAAGACCGGGATTAAGACTGTTGGAGGATCGATACGCTGACCACGTGTCACTCCAAACTCGGACTGTGTCATGCAGTCCGCAGTCGACTCGGTAGGCCCAGGCCCTAAATGGGCTGTAGAGCCACGGAGAAAGAAAAAAAAGCGAATTTTTAAGCTCTTTTATTTTGTCCGATAAACAATGCGTTACAATAGAAAAAACTCATTTTGTAGATAAGATTATGTCTTTCCAGAAAGTTAATTTTATCTTTAATATTTTGAACGAAATCTAAATTATTTATTGATTTAAAAACAACATCTACTCTGTGATTATGAAACAAGTCAATTAGTTTATATTGTATGTTAGCTATGTAAGGTAAAATTATGAAGTTCATTTTTTGTCATTAATCTTTTTAACAAATAAATTATTGTCGGAACACCTGATTTTACTCAATTTTAATTTTAACATGTTTGGTAATGACATTAATTGGGCTTGAATTTAGTAACGGAATATTGGTAACTTTATTTAGATTTTCTCTGCGGTATTTGTGATGTGCAACTTGACAGTCTTATCTATTAGATTATAAACTATGGCTTTCTTTTGAGCAATATAATTGAGTTATTTTGTTCTACTTCATCAGTAAAATTTAAATTTTGCTGATAACGATTGAAAATTTGGACTAAATTATCTAATATAGTTTTTGGAATGATGCAAAATTTATCATCAACGTATCTGAAGTAAGTTAATGGTTTAAAATCTAATAAAGAGATACATACGGCTTCCAAATCTCTCATCACAATCTCTGCAAAGAAAGGGGACAAAGGATTTCCCATTGGAGATCGACTTATTAGGTGATAATAAGAATTATTAAATGAAAAATAGGTTGAGTTCAAAATTTAATTGAAGAAATAAACCATATCAGACCAAGGAATGCTAGTAAGATATGAAAAATTGTTTTCCCATCGTTTTTTGAAACTTTTTAGAATTAATTCCTTAGGTAATGAATTGAACAGGGAAACATCATCTAAAGAAACTCAAATATGATCATTAGGTACATTAAAATTTTGTAAGTTCTCTACTAGTTTTAATTAATTTTAACAGAAAAATGCACTTCACAATTTAAACTTTTTTTTAACAAATTGTACAAAAAAGTTGAAATTTTGAGGAGCGAACTATTTGTTGAAGCTACTATTACACTAAAAGGTAAGATAGCCCAAGCTCTTGTTATTTTAGCAGAAGTAATGAATAATTACATGAAGATTTTATTGTCAATATGATTACTAACTTTCAACCTTCTGAGGATGCATTTTAGTTTATCAATGACAATAACATTATTATTACATATTTCATAAATTGACTTGTCTGATAATATGGTGTTGACATTTCCAAAGTACTCAGACCTGTCCATAGCTACTGTAACTGCACCTTTATCTGCTTTGGTAAAAATTATATCCGGATTATGTTTAATAATTTTTTTGTGGCACATGTTATTGAATAGCTGGTTCATATATTTAAATTATTAAAGTTCCAATTCTGTACGACACAGTGTACCTTAATGTCCAAGTGAATGTTTTCTGAGATTTAGTACCAAAGTACCAGTTTATCACATATCCCTATTTGGAAACGTAAAATTATGAACCATAAATCTGTATAGCAGAACGTTCGTCTTACTTCCGTTGCGTCTAACATGGTCAAACATCAACGAAATATCAGCTACGAAGAATGCTTTGTATATCCCGAAGGGTCAGGCAGGCATGTGGTTTGATGCGTATCAGATCATCTGATAGATGACGATAATTGAAATTCTGCTACGGGAGGTGTCCGCCGTTTTTCTAAATAAATCATGGCAGGAGCGCGGGCCTTTCTAGAGGAACGTCGATCGGATGATAACGGCCGTAGATTTGCCTACCAAATGTAAATAACGATGTCGGTGATATTTTATTCCAATAACATTATCTGGTTCCTTATGTAGAACAAGCTTATCTTAGCGGCAATCTTTTCCAAATAGAATGGCACGCCGTTTGGTAAATATGGAACAGTATTGGAGCATAAAAATATTTAAACTCATGATTTGATTGTCGACGACACAATTCCAATTGAACTATACAGTGTGTTACGTTGCATCCACCTATATTAGAATAATCCAAAAAAATCAAGTATATTTAAATGTACAGCGTGGTACAACAATTCAAATAATTTATTTGAGAACCATAAGTAGATCATATACCTAATGTAATTTCTTTCCTGGGCCTCTGAAATATGGGATGTTGTAAAGGGACAACCCGTAGTTTAGTTATATCATCAAGAAATCTAAGACGCTTTTTAAAAATCAATTCTTGCTGAATTGTGCAGTAAGATAAAATACATTTAATGCTTTGAAGGATTATAAATTTAGTGCTGAGACGAGCGTAATTCGATACTCTATATTTAATTAAAATTCCATAGATCGGTTATTTAATCTTAGAAATGCCATATTAAATTTTGCAATTAATTTTACATTTACAGGAGTAAAATCAAAACAGAATGAAGTCTTTTTCAAAAACAAATTATTCATATCATCATAATCTACATAAAAAATTATATTTTATTTACAACATTATTCAATTTTTAAAAATGACGTCGACTAGGTGACGGTTTTTCTCACAAGATAATGCACCGATTAAAATTGCATTCCGTAAAATTTGTTACAGTATTCTTGAAACCTCTCGACGAATGTTTTCTTTCAGTTGATCCAATGTCGTCGACCGTTGCTAGTGGACATAACTTTTCAGGTATCACCCAAAAAAAAATTACAGGTGAAGTGGGGCCATAGAATCGCTTCACTTGCATCATATTTAAAAATTGAATAATGATGTAAATGCTTTCATTTATGTATATTTTGACTGGTTGAATTTTTTTTTTCGTAAACGACTTCATTGATTTTTGAAAGTTATTTCAGAATCACCTGATTCGCTGCCGCACCCTATATATTAAAATAAATCGTATAAGAAAATAGTTTTGTCAAATGAAATTACTGTTAGTTAAAAACAAAACGCATAGAAATCACTAAGTGGCATAAAAAAATAATGGTAAAAGTGGAAATTATAAAATAATTTCTCCTCAATTTCTGAATGCAATTTAAGTAAGAGCATCGGTTAATTTCTATGCCAATAACGACACGCTAACAATATATATATATATATATATATGTTTCTATAACTTCTGTGAATTCGAATGTATTATTAATATGATACAGTCATTCATTAATAAAAAATTAATTATATCCTTCTAAATATTGTCTCACAACCTAAGGCATAAATACATCTAAATTGCCTAAAATTACGATTTCAAACTAATTCTGTCAATAGATAGAAGAAATCGGGGATGCCTTATCTTTTTTACTCGTTAGTATTAGTGGCTCATAAGTAGGAATGGAACATTGTGATTTGTGAAGGAAGATGTCCTGGAAACCGACTTGACCAAGTTTTGACTCGTCCTTGTGAATGAACTATTGTTTTGTCGTCTTACGTCGGAAACTTTATATTTTTTGCAGCATTTAGAAAGAAGGTAATCTACAAAAATCCTTGCTTTTTTCTCTTTAATGGTATATGTTCTTAAAGTACATGTATTAGCTGCATATAAGTCACGTAATAGGTTTAAATCTACTTGCATTAAAGCTCGATGACAAACCTTAAATTGGTGGAACGCGATACTATTTTATTAGGCAAAATCTAATGTGTTCCTCAATAAAAAAAGGGGAAAACTGGCAGGCTCAACTTATAAGAATGAGTTACAGGATGCTGTACCCAAAATGAATAGATTAAGAAAGAAAAGGAACGGTAAAAAGGGGAAAATGTTAGCAATGACTTTGCAGTTGCAAAAAAAATCTTTTTGCGAAGGAAACATGGATAAAATAAGAATAAGAAATAAAATAAAAAGGAGTTAATATTTTTCTTAAATTAATTTAATCTCATTGGAATTTTTGTATATACAAAACATCCTGCCGGGATGGGGGGCGAGCGTGACGGAAAATTTGTAACTTTCTTCCAAAATCTAAATTCGTTGTTTCACGTTATATTGTTATTAGATTAAGCAGGTAATAGAATGAACAAATGTTTCAAGTTTTTGTAAAGTCTTTTTATTTTTCAATAATTTTAAAAAACTTGTTAAGAGTCCCGTTCCGTCCCGATGTCCCCTCGTAATATTATCTTTGGATAAAATAAAAAACCAAGCAATAATTACAAGTTATTGCTGAGTTTTATTTTATTTTTGTTTATAAGAGCAGTGGAAGCCGTGAATATGTTAAATAAACAGAAATAGAATGTACTGGAGATACAGTAAGTGAATCCGGAGGACAGGTTGTAAGTATAATGAATTGATGTAATGACTTCCACTTAAGGTGCGATAGAGAGAAATATATTCACACCTACGTGCGTTTAGGAGTCTGTGTTTCGTTACTAGTGTTCTGATATCCACCCAATATTCATTACAAGCAAATGGTTCATTTTACGAGTTAAATAGCCTTAAAGTAACTACGAGGATATCTTATTGATTTATTGGAACATTCGCGTTGACTATTGAGTTGAATAGAAACCAGTTCTTCCCGTACAGGCCCCATAACCATATTGGGAGAATGCTAATGAATGGAGAATGTTTTATGCCAATGTTGGAAGTTAGGAAGAATCTTTTAGGTGATGCCGCAAACGAACTTCTCCCGTTGCTCATTAACTTCTATCGGGGAAATTATCCATTGTTTCCACCGACATCATTATGAAAGTCTTCATCAATAATGCCTCGCTAGGGAAAAATGTAGACCTACAAACCCTACCTTGGGCAAGATTAAATTATCACGTCGAGAAATGCAGACAATAGAGGCAGATTTTGTGACGGTAGGACAGAACTGTGTGGAATTGAAACTTATATTTCATCTCCAGAAACTTTAAACTATCTAATAATACAAAGCGTAAAGGTGGAGTTTATTCCCCCTTCATATAAAACAGTCTTGCTATTCTCTCTTCAAAGCGGCCTAGCGGTAGTCTGCAATAAAATTTTAACATAGTAAAATATTATTCCACTTCATTCGTATGTTCAATTATGTAATCACCAATAGAGAATTATAAAACTTCGCCAGATTTCCAGTATCCGAATGAATGACATTATTTTGTCACTCTACGTCTTTTTTTACATTTAATAGTCCTTTAAATCCATTTTCAGCCAGATTTATTTCCTATTTACACTAATTTTATAAATGTGTATTAACAAAATTACTAAAATGTGTAATCTAATTAAAAAATAACATTAAAATGTATGCATAAATCGTATTGACATTTATGCTTGATCTATTTCGCTATTTTATCACGTTTATGAGTAGTTTAAAAATAATCGACTTAAGCTTTGTTCGATGACATTTTATTGCCTAGTAGACTTCCAAATAAATTTAGTCAATGTAGGAATAAATATTAATATAATATATAATAATGAACAATTACAGCCAGAAAGTTTAGGGTTTAACAATCTGAAACTTATTCGTAAATACGTAAAGGAAATCGGTCATATGACGTGAACATGAGGTTAAACATTCGTGGCTGCGGAGGATACGAAAGCGTACAGTTATGAGTACAAAAATTGGCCTAACACTCTTTGTAATGGGATGTTCCCAAAGCTAAAAATAAAACAGTATTTTTTCACAAGGATGTGACTGGAGATTGGAGAGAGGAAAATATAGTTTTGAAAGTGCATGGAATCACAGGAGTCAGAGTTGTTGATGGAAAGTTTTTTAATAACAGTAATTATAAATGTTGGAATATACTAATAAAATGGGGAACACATGTTGCAAAATAGTGTTGTAATCGTTGGACAACCGTTTCAGTTTCGTAATGACAGTATCGGACAAAAGATGGAGGATTAATGCCAGTTAATGGGAAAGTTGCAAGGCCGCGAAGTCAACTTTTTTCGAACATCCCTCACCTATACACGCAGGAGTCACGTGCAATAGAAATCTTTCACAGAGATTGCAGGGAACCGATCATGTGATTAAAATTCTGCTCTGGTGGAATGGTGAATTGTTGCCAACTTGAAGGTGCTATAAGAAGAAATAATTCAATTGTCAAGCAGACTTAGAAGGAATTTGGAGAGGAGAAGAACAAGAATGAACGATAATTAGGTAGTTATAAAGTAGTCTTTGAAGGAGAAAACAGTTGGAGAGGTTTTAAAGAGATGTACAAGGATCAATAAGATCTGCTTGTATCAATATTTAGAAGACGTTTCCGGCCCAACCATTGTGGAGGGAGGGGGAGGACAGGCTACATAAGTGTGATCCTTCCTGAAACAGGAATTTCCACTTTAATAGCATAGGAAGGGAATAGAAAAGGGGTCAAGTGGGGATGTATTGGTCCTACAGCCCACATCCAGCCAGAGGTGACCCCTTTTAGAACGTCCGACAGAAAGGAGTTTCATAGACGAAACGGCGAATAAGGTGAGTGAATGTTTTTCACAGCGACGAACATAACCGAAATCCAGCTTCACTATATGCCCAAAGATAGTATCCTTGTTCTGTTTTATATTATTTTCTTTAAATTCATTTGGAGTCTGGTATTCCATAAATTACCCCGAGACAAATTAGTCATCGTAAATAGTAATAGCTGAATTAAAAAGATGTAACAAATGTAACTTGGAGATAATTTCAAATACCTTTTAATACCGGCATTATATTGTTGTTGTTGTGGTATTCAAGACGGCTGTGATGGCTTTTCATTTCGTTATAACTAGCACACACCACATCCTCCCTAATCTGCTTAGCGGATTCCATCCTTTGTCTCCCTCTTCTGTTCTTAACCCACACACTTCCCTCTAATGATCATTTTGCAAGACCCTCATGCCTTAAAACGAGGTCAACTAATGTATCTCTTCTCTTGGTCAACGTCCGCCATATTATTCGCTTTTCCCCTTTTCTGTTTAGAACTTTTGAACTTATTATCTTGAGTAAAGTAATGAGAAATATATTCTATTAATTTCAATGACTATAAAAATATTTTTCTCACAAAAAAAACTTATATGAACGCGAAATGTTTAATTATAAATATAAAAATAAATTTTAAATGCGAATTACAAAGAATTTTACAAGACCCTCATGTCTTAAAACGTGGCCTATTAATCTATCCCTTGTATTACATCACAATATAAAATTCTTGAGCAAAAAAACAATGTTTAGTAACAAAGAAATGTGATTTAATAGTACAAATTTTTTGTTATAACGAGACGCTGCTCTTACAACCCTCTGACAGTTTCAAAGACCATCCTGCTTTTGCTCAATGATAACACATTTATTTTTATACAAATTTTACATTAAATGTACTTTCGAACTTTAGCCGTCCACCCTAAAAAGTGACACAATGAGGATAGTCCAAAGGTAAGAAATCAGAGATCTCAAATATTCAGAGGGAGGTAACATAATTTAATAATGAATGTCAGGATAGGTAGACGTGAAAAGGTAATTGTTAACAAATGTGAAGTTTCGATGTCACTTAAATCAAATGTTGACCAAGTGGTTATTCAAACTTATACCGGGTAATAATAATATACTCAGGTGAGGCCGTGAAACCCTGATAGTTTGAATTAAATCTTGACCACGTACTGTTGAGCCAAGAATGAGTTATTATTAAATATAATCAACTATCGTGTATTCATAAATAGAATACAAATTCAAAAATTTATTTTTTAAGTTGCATGTTATTATTAGTACAATATTAATACTTATGCAACGTTTACAATCCTTTTCAATGTTATATTTTATTACAATATGTTTTTGTCTTTTTCGTGCTTCCATATTCGTGCATCTACTTCTGTAATTGGCACTTCCAAACTAGTTCTTGGCTGTAGTATGTTGAAGTCGTTGATTTGATAGGAGAAATGCGTTCAAAGTAATTAAATATACTTATCAATATTCGTAGGATTTCATTATCAATACTGTATCAAATTATGAATAAGCAGTGCTGTATTTTATTGATAACTGGACTTGAAGATTTGGCGCCCATCATCGCCGAGGGTGAATTGCGGCTTCCAACTTGATTGGATTCAGGGTGGGTTTCCCTTCCTCGGCCTTAATGAAGATAAGTCGAAAATGGAGGGCAATGTTTTACCTATTGCTCGATCAGGAAACGGGACGATGAGACGAACAATGCATTGCAGCAAACAAGACTCCAATTACGGTTGAGCTATGATTGTTTGTGTTTGCCCATCTTCAGCACAATCAATTTCCAGTGACACAGCTTCATTAACCGACGACAGTGTCACTATAGTCACTGAACCAACCGATACTTACCCAAACTTTGTTTAACACGGCAATCATGATATTTCAGGCCTACTTGTGTGTTCAGAAAATAGCTACGGAACACGACACACCTTGACAAACGGAATACATAAATATACATACATTATTATAAATAATTTATTGAACTTAATATGAATTCAGCAGATTAAATAAAATTCAATAAATTGGCCAAAAGCCAGAAAGATATATTAAATTCAAATACAAGAAGTTTCGTCACCAACTTTCGGGACGTCTTCAGATGTTTATACAAAACAAATTAAATATATATAAAGAGTTGTATTTCAAACAAATTTATGAACTTTGTATAATATCGTTACTTAAAATTAAAACCTTAACAGAAACTTTTGTGCTGCTAAAGCAACATCCAGAAACGGAATCAAACTGATTACAACTGAATTTTCAGGTAGAATTTTAAAATTCTAATCATTAAGTTTTTTCATTGTAAGTGACCATAATCTACAATATTTATTTGCCTATTTGGAAGTCAACTTCATTTTTTGTAGAAAAAATTAAAGAAATCCTGAAAGGTATTATATTTTATTTGGAATTAAATTTCTATCTCTGACTTTTCGCTATTATAATGCATTTTATTAATATACTCTTTTCGGTTAACGGGTTACGTAAGGGTTATCATGAAACAGACAAATCCTCTTTAATAGCATGGGAAGGGAATTGACAAGGGGGGATGCAGAAGGTAGAACAAGGTAGACAAGGGTTGGCTCAGCCCCCCGGGCAATAGAGATGCACGGAATATCCTAGAAAGCCTGCATCAGGTAGGTCGGACATCGGAACTATTCTCACGCTCTTCCGAATGTCGGGATACGAATCAGCTGTGGGGTCGCAGCATTCCCTTTTCGGTGTCTCCGTAAAATTTAGGACGCAGTCCGCCGACTGATCCATTGAGATCATCGAACAACTCTTACCGTATGCCCAAGGTCTTCTACCCCAGTACATGCACCTCCAATAATAAGTGCAGGTAACTCGGCATGTGAGAACTTTGTAAAAAAAACAGAGTACGAGGCGTTCCCGACGGAGTTATGTGCGCCCCGCAGTCAATCTGGGGAAGAAACGTCTGCGAGAGAAAACTCCCTCAGGCAGTCCCCACATGGTTAGTTTACATTATTTTTATTCAGTAATCTTAATCTTATACAAATGAAATTGGCCTTTGCATGACGCAGCGTGTGCGCCGCTCTCGTGAGATAAACATTTTTGTATATTTTATAAGTACTTAAAATATATTGCTACTTAAATAAAACGTTCATTAAATTCACAAGCTATTTTTCGCTAAACAGAATAAGCAGATGGATCAACTACCTTATTATTATAAATGAATTTAATGTTTATGTGTAAAAAGCTCAAATTTCGTACTTGTGTGTATATATAAACACAATTTTTGCACACACGGTATTTGTCACTCGAGAATCAGCACTGTCGGTAAAAGATATGTCAATCAATATAGGGGAGGTGTGGAGGGGGCGTAAATTTTTAAATAGGCAAAAGCGATCAATATTTCACGACGTTCATGCTTATATTTAAGCATTAACATACCGGGAAACACCGGGTACCCAGATAAGGCCCATATAAATTAACCACAATACATAGCATATGGAATTAACTTACAAATATATTGCAAAAGGAAATGAGGTTTCATTAGTAAATTGTTGTTGTTGTTATGGTATTCAGTCCTAAGACTAATTATTAATTGTATTATTAATCTATTTTAGCCTATTAATATACCAAAGGGAACAGAAATCAAAGCAGGAATACATATTTTTTGTCAAATGATATGTAGGTAGATTTCATATAAGAAGTAAGTTTAGAATTTGTGATTTGTTTCTTTTCAGGGATTTTGTTTACATATTTAAAGATATATATTAACTTTTAATTTGATTAGAAGAATCCGTCTCCGCTCAGAATATTATTTTGAGAACAGAGTCACCGCCAATGATGCATAATTGGCAGATCAATGTCATAATTTAAAATTGTTTTTGGAACATCAACAAGAAAATGAGAAACGAAAAACATCAACAGCAAATGAGAAATGGATGATGTTTCATAAACAATGAACTTTTTAATTAACTTCACAAGCACACATATTTTGTGTATTTGACCACAATGCAAATGTTGAACGTGTATTATCGTTGATAAATAGTCGGTGGACAGAGGAATGAAAACAATTAAAAATGGATGCCGTTAAAAGAACATTGTTTACAGAATATAATGTGCACGTGACCCGTGAAGAAATTTATAACCATGTTATTCATCAACAAAAGACTTTGAAGAAACTGAAACAAGAATAAACATTAGTTTCTATATATTACTGAATGCTAATTTCAATCAAAAAGTATTTAACTTTTGCAATTGAAAGCTTTTACCGTCGAATATTTCACTTTTTTCTAATATTTATTTAATTAAAAAAGATTATTTTATTATATTAAATTATTTTTAGAAATCTTAAGAACTGACTAAGAACTACATATTGTCTTTTTGTTAGTATTAACAATTTAATTGAAAATTATTCAAAATAATACTTTTTCCCATCTATATTCGGTCTCAATTAAAGGACATTCGATTAATAAATGGAAGTAATTAAATGCCTACTGATCGATGAACATGATACAAAAAGAAAAGCCATATCATATAAACGAAAATTACGTAAGATATTAATTTATAAATGTTACTTTACGGAACTCATAAAGCGTTCAGAATTTGTTATTATAATGTTTACCTTCATCCTCTATTAAAAATAGGAATGTCTTAGTTTATAAATATGGTTGCATCTGTGCTAATGTGTGCCCAATTTTAATGTCACTATCCTTACGATAATCCATTAATTTATAAATGTTACTTTACGGAACTCATAAAGCGTTCAGAATTTGTTATTATAATGTTTACTTTCATCCTCTATTAAAAACGGGAATATCGTTGTTTATAAATATGGTTACATCTGTGCTAATGTGTGCCCAATGTAGTATGGGAAACAGTAGAATAATACAGGGTGTTAGATTGAGAACGAATATTTTGACGGAAGTTAAGGAATTCTGCTACTTGGGAAGTGTAATAACTAGGGATGGTAGAAGTAAGGAAGGCTTTCACGAAAAAGAGGGATTTACTTACGGGTAATATAAGTGTGAATATTAGGAAATCGTTGCTAAAAATGTCCGTGTGGGGCTTGGCGGTATATGGGTGCGAAACGTGGACGATAGGAGCTCCGGAAAGGAAAGGAATAGAAGCCTTTGAAATTTGGTGGTGCTATAGGCGAATGCTGAAAATCAGATGTGTGGATAGAGTAACAAACGAGGAAGTTCTAAACAGAACAGGGGAAAAGCGAACAATATGGAGGACGTTGACCAAGAGAAGGGATAGATTAATAGGCCACATTTTAATGCACGAGGATCTTGTAAAATTAGCATTAGAGGAAGGTGTGTGGGTTAAGAACAGAAGAGGGAGACAAAGGATAGAATACACTAAGGAGAATAGGGAGTCGTGGGTTGTGCTAGTTATGAGGAAATGTAAAGGCTTGCGCAAGATTGGTTAGCATGGAGGGTTGCATTAGACCAGTCTTAGGACTGAATACCACAACAAGTATTAATGCTTTGATAACAATGTTTCAATATAATTTATTTCTTAACATTATTAAATAGTTTACATAAACTACATGAATACCACAACAACAACAATTAGCCTATCGTTGGCTGATAGCTAACTCCCTGGAAAATAAATAACTGCTTTGGATCGTCGATACGATGTATACGTAAATCAGTTTTATTTTTCGTGTCAGGTAAATTTTAATATTTAGTGATGACTTATTTTTAAAAGCAAATAAATTATTATGTAAGTATTAGTGACATTCATAACAGTTAAAAGTATTAAATTAAATTAACTTAAATAATAACAATACTGTATATATGAGAAAAAAGTGAAAATATCTGTAAACGTCTGTTTTTCCGTCTCTAGCCAAATCCTTACTCAACTTGAGGAAACGAGTAACGGCTTATTCTCTTTGTCTCACCGAGACCTATCAGTAGATATATTTATTTCCAAGGTGGACGAACCCTCCCCTTCCCTCCTCCTCAATCCATGAGCAACAACACAATAAAGAAACTCAATTTTGATCCTCACCAATGTTAGGGCTCTGCAGTTCGAAAACTGAGGATTTTAGAATAATTTTGAGGACACATAATCGATTGGAAATTTAATTATTTAGAATATCGGACATATGACCTTTTCTTCTCAGGCAACCGGAAATTGTCAAAATGTCACCCCTCTGTAAACAACTTCTATTTTGGCAATTTTTCGCCATTTATACAGCTTAGAATTGAAAATAGATTTAGTATGCTGGAAAACATATAAAACGAGCTTTTACACGACCCTCTAACTAAAAGTGATCCTTCTGGACTATAACTACGAATCTAGAGTACCCTCAACTACTGTAGGAAAATTATCTTTAATTAAATTAACTTAAATAATATTAAATATTATTAAAGTGAAGTCGAGCAACGCCGGGTACTCCAGCTAGTATTATTTTAAAATCAAATAACATTTCTCCTACGTTCTCATCAATTCATAAATATTTTTTTCTTTTGACTTGAATATTTTCAGGTGCCGAGGTGGTTATAATGTTAATTGAACTTCCCGTTCACATAATTTATTACTGGGCGACACGAATGTGAAAGTGGACAGGAACGAGCAAACAGTAATTTTCCTTTGAAAATCTAAACCACCGTTATTGCCTGAATTTCCGGAACATTTTACATATTTCCTGGCCAGGGCCCGCTTGTGTTTCGACGCCGCCACGAGTTTGTCGGATAGTCTGGCCACCTTCCGCTGCAAACAAATGACCATAAAAACTGGTCTCAAAGGTTCCGTCGCGGCTGCTAGGATCCCAGAGTGCCGGCCGAATCAGCTGGTGGTCTGCCCGTCCAGCGAGGGAAATCCATATGCAAGAATGGGAACGAATACGGAGCGCTATTACAGCTCATTGAACGGAAATCGATAATTTGAGAGCGCAGACCTGGTGGTGAGATGGCAATTAGACTGGTCTACTCTGATCAAAGCAGCTTGCGTCCGTTCCGCTGTTATCTGCACGAGAGCAAATATGCAGCTTCCCGAGCATGGAAGTTAATACAACCGTGCATATATTACAATCTCCTCGGGCTGTTTCTCCGCCACGGCTACTCAGATGAGATGTAAGCCGCAGTACAAATTTGTTATGAAATGTATTATTAAGCAGTGATCGTTCGGAATGCGAACGTAATATTGTGGCTTAATAATAAGTACAATTATTTATTTAACAATTAGAAGATATTACATCCGATCATCCAAGAAATGAAATTAGTTACAGACTACCGCTTTGGTTTCAGAGAAAAAAAAATTGGTCAAGTTCACAGGATTACTGATGAAATAGAAAAAGCATTAGAAGATAAATTAATCTTCTCAGTGATATTACTTGACGTTACGCAAGAATTCCATCGAGTGAAGCATCAAGGATTAACGTATGTTGTTGTTGTGGTCATCAGTCCTAAGACTAGCCTGATACAACCGTCCATGCTAACCTATCTTGCGCAAGCCTTTTCATTTCCTTATAACTAGCACAACCCACATCTTCCCTAATCTGCTTAGCGTATTTTATCCATGGCCTCCCTCTTCTGTTATTACCCCACAAACTTCCCCTTAATGCTAATTTTACATGACCCTCGTGTCTTAAAACGTGGCCAATTAATCTATCTCTTCTCTTGGTCAACGCCCGCCATATTGTTTGCTTTTCCCCTATTCTGTTTAGAACTTTTGAACTTATATTGAGTAAAGTAATGTGAAATATATTCACATATATTAATTTCAATAACTATAAAAATATTTTTCTCACAACAAAGCTTATATGAACGCGAAATGTTCAATTATCAATATAAAAATAAATTTTAAATACGAATTACAAAGAATTATATTTCATGTAAATCCTTTCCGTTAATTAATTTTTCCATTATTTACATTAAAGTGTTAAAAAAGTTTAATAAATTAATTATCTGACAATTAAGTTTAATAAATAAATAATATAATAAAATCTTTGGCGTCGTGGACTTCTTTCTGCGCCGGTTATGGCCATTTATAAATTTACATGATGAAGTCCACAAATACGGTCGAAACGTCGTAAATATATTAACTAAATCTTAATTTATTTTTACTGATAAATAGGCTGTATCATTTATTTATTATATTACCTTTTGTAATTAATTATTTAATCATCTTTTCTGCATTGCATTTAAACAATTTTTACTATAATTACCATAAAACCTTTTCATTGATTATTAATTTTTTAAAGACGATATAAATTTAATAATGAATATTGAGATAGGGGAACGATTGAAAAGGAAATTAAGTGGTAAGGTTATTGTAAGGATATCCCTCAAGCAGCCTATAATGAATTATTCAGGGAAACCTGAAGGTTTCACTGTTAGTAAATTTCATTGTAATTTTATCTCAATTTAGTGTTATCTGCAGTAATGTCGTTTTCCTTAGTATTATTTAAATATCACCATTCAGCGTTAAACTAACATATATACATAAAAACTGTGTAACATATTCTTTTTAAAATCATTTACTAGATGAAAAATCTGATTAGACTTATAGATAAAATTTATTTTCCTGGTGTTCGTAAAATCAGTCGAAAACCGAAGACTTTGTGTACAGAGCATCGTTGAGTTCAAAGTTGTTGTAGCCATTATATGTGAATATAAAGTTCAAAAGTTTGCCACAGTAGAACAGAGAATCAGCTCAGATTAATTAAAATGATGGGAGAATATAATGAACTCTTCCTTTAAAGATAAAAGAACTCTTTATATCTCGTTGCGCAAGGGAGAAAGGAAAAAACACACCAGTCCCAAAATAAATAAATATTGTCAGTCCTCAATAAGTAACACCGGTAATATTTATCAGAGTGAAATTAATTATCTAATTGCAGTCTTTCAAAAGCCGGCGTAGTTCGTTTAATAGTAATTGAGAGTTAGAAGCTCATGTTATAACATGAACTATCTAATCGCAAGACATAAGGAAGGAATGATATGAATATAGAGTGGATGATCTGTGTGGGATTCTTAGATTCAGAAAGAAATTCTGTGTGCCAAATGTGACTTATCAGAAAAATTGAACACCCCTAAAAGATTGCAACCAGCAGCACAATTTAGTTGGAATAATTATTTTCGCCTCATTGTGTTCAAATAATAAAAAATAATATGATAAATATTTCTGAAGTAAATGAGGTTATCCATTTGAAAATTTCATTAACAGAAAATGAATTACAAAATTAAACGATTTAAGATAATTAAAATGTTAATTTAGAGAAGCCGTACTGCGTTGTTCGCTCTTCATTTTAATTATTTTAACACATTACTATACTAAAATTATTCAACGTAAACCATATTCACATGCTGCAGTATTGATCACAGTCGATTACAAAATGAGCAGTTTCCTAGGAAACACGTCCATGTTTGGTTTCTGATTTGTTGTTTATCCGTGGCAGCATTGAACAATGTTTCACATGAAAATTTATCAGTAATACGTTGGTGTGAGTTGACATTTATGACATTAATAAGTAGAATGATAATGAAGAAGTGTCAATATTAATTTTCAGTACTCAAGTTCAGCGAGACAGTTTTACATACTGTAATAATTTTTATATCTCGCAGCTACATTACTAGTTCACTTACTGTATCTTTATTCCCGGCTCCGAATTCCAACTTTTCAATTTCCTTCCTATGCTATTAAACGGGAGCTGCCTGTTTCAGGGTCACCCTCATGTAGCCCGTTAACCCCCCCTCCCCCCAAAAAAAGATTCGAGTATGAACAAAACATCATGCGTTACGTTACCAAAACTAATATTTCTTATCTTTTTCTCAGGCTGTACTGATTTCATGATACCACAATTATTTGCGGCATCATCGGCTGGCTGCTGCAAGATCTGAGAAATTGCCCAGTGGACTCATGACGACATATGTCTAAGGATGTCTAACAGTGTCTGGACGACGACAAAAGGGAATTCCAGGTTTCAATCAGGCGAAACCAATATGAAATTGCCGATTGTGGACCTGTATTTACTCGCGTAGACCCCGAACTGGGTGCAATCTAAAAAGACGCGCCCAGAGGAATGGGGTAATTTTTCTAAAGGAGGGGGTGGTTGGTTTAAAATTGACTTTTGAGAGGTAGGTAGGGAGACATTTTGGAGTAAGTCGTGAGAGAGACGCAGACGGGAGAAGAGTCGTAATACAGCCATAGATGGGGTGCTAGTCGTGGAGTAGGACACCACGAGTCTGTCGTTTGAACCCGGTATCAGAGAGGGTCCTAGCCAAGTGTGATTTCGGAGCCGACGGACAATTGATGCTTATCAACCATCGGACATATGCCGGTCGGGGAAAATTCTATAGTTAACAACTGTAACGTGTGCCACCCCCATCCTCTCCCACACATATTCTGTTCTTAGAAGCTCTCACTTATTTTAAGGTTTATGTTAGCTCTTTTAATTTTTTTAAAAATAAAACCATTTTTCTATTATAAAATCAATTAATTTAAAGTACCCCATCAACAAAATCAAATAGACTAATAGATGTATAAAAATAATAAAAACAAAAATATGGTTTCACTTGCAACCAAATAGATTACTTTGTTACCAAATGAGTAAAGTTTACATGAATTTTCACGAATATACTAAACAAGTTTGAATTAACCAACACAACCGACACTATACAAATCAAACGTATTTACCCTTAGTGAAGGAATTTTTATTTAATATCCACTGCTATAAGCTTCAGAACCAAAGCATTTCCTTTCTTCTTCTTCAATTTAAGACTCGCCTGTCTCCATATATTTTGTCTCAACTCAAGTAAGCTTCGTTTCAATATCCTCCAACTGTTCTCCCCGCCAAAGCTCATATTGTTCATTCCTTGGCAAACATACTCATATGTTTCCTTTGTAGTCATAGTACAATACCTTTGCCCGAAATTATTATAATTAAGTTTAAATATAATTTACTTAAAGTGAAGAAGAAATATTAATTTTATAAATGTTTTTGATATAGTGCACTAATTGTTGCATTATGTAGAAATTACCTTTATGCGATTAGTAGTCAGCAGTAGTGTCCTTGATCTGAAAGTTTACACTTATACATGAAGATGAACATTAAGTAAAATACGTCCTGTGTCGCAGATATTGTGATTAGAGATATCTTTACATTTCCATAAGTATCACCCACATCAGGTAAATTTCTCAATTATATGACTAGAACTATGAGTAGAATTTTTTCCCTGTCAACGTTTAAGAAAATTCACTGCTTTAAATGATAATAATTTTCTTCTCTTTTTATGATAAAAGTATGTTTTGTGAACTAACGAAAGAGGCAATAGTATTTGGCTATCGGGGATAAGCTGTATTTTTTCCATACACAAACATGCTTCTTGCTGCAGATATTGTTCTAAGACCTTCGTCGTAAATAATGACGTGAAACATCCTTACATGCATTAAAATCAAATCAGAAATCTGTAGTCAATGTGTGAGGGCCTTTTCAAATTCACGGAATACAATTGATAATGCAGGTTATAACTTTTATGATTTTCAGTTTTATGATTTAACTTTGATGAATTTTTTATTTTACAATCCTTGGCGGCTGCAGCTGAAATCTTGAAATACAAACGCTTGGTAAGAACAACTGGATCTGAGATCATAATTCATAACGCCCTGTCACTCTCCATCGATTTTAAAGCGATTGGGAATTCCTACCTGGACCCGCTGCATACAAATAGAAAATTTATTCGTCGCCAGCCAGTCGTTGGATCGCTTTCTTGCCAAAGACATAACAAAAGTCGATCAGATATTTAATATTGCGAATAATGGGACATTATGCGAGAGCCCTCAGTCGATCTGGGAAAAACGATTGATGGATTGATTTGTTCCGATGTGTTTCGGAAAGAAATCCATTATCTACGGAACCGCTTTGATCACGGGGAACGTCTCCCGATATGGAGCACTGCAAGAAGTTGAGGAACCAGCAACATGTTGCCTCCTGGAAGGAACGAGCGATTTCACATGTTATGATAAGTCGTTGCTGCAGAATCTAACGCCGAAAGCGACAAGTGGCGGCCTGGGTGGGTGGTCTCCTTAAAAGGAGAAACGATGAAGACCTATTTAATCGGTCAGCGCACCTTCCCATTTGCGGAGCACAAACACCGCGCCATCAGCAGCACGCGCCTTCAAGACAATCGGACCGCCTACGACGCCTAGGAACTCGAACGGCCTCGTCGAGGACATTCACTCAAACCACTGATTGGCAATTCCTTATCGCTGCTCAAACTTATACCTGAATTACAACACTCTTTTACTTTTTTAGACAAGCAATAAATTTGAACAAAATGTGTCTGAAACGTGCTCAATTCTTTATTTATTAACATCACCATATGACTCGTGATAAATGGACCTCGTCACATCATATTGTCTCCGTACAATATAAACTTGCCCTTAAAATTATATTTATTGTCAAAATCTTCATTTTCTATTTATATAATAGTTCGGTACAGG
Organism: Eucriotettix oculatus; assembly: GCA_034510155.1. Classification (NCBI taxonomy): domain Eukaryota; kingdom Metazoa; phylum Arthropoda; class Insecta; order Orthoptera; family Tetrigidae; genus Eucriotettix; species Eucriotettix oculatus. The sequence continues at coordinate 47,058,215 of CM067376.1, read as the reverse complement.
GTTTTTACAGACATAACTAATTACCTAAATTCCTCAATTCATCGAACGTTTCTAAAAGGGTCAAATAAATATTTTTGAAGTTTTTGACATTTTCTTCGCGATATTATAATAGGACCTCATTGAGTAATAACACTAATGTACACATCCCTTCTGATAATAATATTTTTGCGTAACGCTTTCTGTGGAACTACGTAGGAACTTGTCCGCATTCCCTTGTACCTCGTCCGTTACTAGGAAGTAGGTCTTTTTTTGTTTTTCGTATGTTGAACACATGCCAATATCAGAAGCTACAAATAATATTTGGTCACCGATTTCGAGTATTTAATTTATGTAAAAACCCTGATACCCGTTGATCACTATTAACAACCACCATATCCAATCGTAACGTAAAAAATATTAATAACATAGGCTCTCGATTACCAGCGGTAATATTATCAGAAGGGATGTGACTGGTAGAATCGACGCGGATAATCAAAAATAGCGGATGATTCAACAACTACAAACCCATAAAATGTAAGGGGTATCTATTAACAATTATATTATTACGGACAATATTTATGATGTAGATGGATCTGTCTACATAACGATTATTGCTCGCTTTTGAATAGACGAAAATTGTCTACACGTCCTGATTATGTGGGCTTTCTAAAAAATTGTTCTGATTGGAATTATTTTGAATAAATACAGGGACACGAAGAGACAGAAATGAAATAAAGTAAACGTATTAAAGGATACGGCTATTTTCACGTTTAATAAGGTCGTGTTCATTATTACCAACATCAAGGATAACTGAGCACAACCTTGAATCTAACAATGAAAATTTAATAAAACATCATATAATTTGTTAAATTGCAAAGTATCAAGGTTTATATTTTCGCTGTCTCTGATTGTATGGTCTTTGTGTTTATATCCCTAGTTGGTTTCGTTTATAGCGAAGGACGACAACAGTGATCGAAAAGCTTAGTTTTAGTTAAAAATTCTTCAAACTTTGTGTATAAGTCATTAATTCTTGTTTTTATATATGTTATTCGCAGACTTTAGTTGTTCTTATAACGTCTCAAATAAGCATAAATTAACCAGTGTTCATAATTTATCCTAAATAGTTGAATTGCTGCAATATTCCGTTTTATGTATCGTGATCTGATGAAGGGGTCACTCATACAGTAATTTTGACGTAATAATCCTCCGTTCGAAACCATCCTGCGAAGACCATTGTTCCAAGTTTGTTACGGCAGATGCTCCGTACGTAAAATTGACTAGACGCGACAATAAAAGCGTCACATTTCTATTGAGACTGTAATTGCCAATATACTGTGACGTCCGATAACACACAACCAATCAGTATTGAAGGAAACAGCATAAAACAACCAATTTTAAAAGTCAGTAACGTCTCGTCATCTTAATTAAGAAATAAATACATAGCAGATAAAAAAATCCACCATTAGAATAAGAAATAACAGACGACTGAAGAGGATTTATGAGTGACTCGCTATGGTACAAGGTTCAATCTTCAACTTCATAAATTGTGTTTCGGAAAGCGTCATAAATCATGCAATGATTATTCGTTAGTTACTCTTAATGTGTTTCTGATTTCCAGAATGTGAAATGTTCGTTCACCGTTGATCTCATCTCGACAATAAAACAAGACAAATGGTGATAATTTTGGACGAAAGGGTGTCTTAAGAAGGAGAATATTAACATTAAGAGAATGTTTACCCAATGATGATGAGCTTCATGTGACTTAATGTGACAAGAGCAAAAACACTGTCTCAACTGACTGGAAACCTATGAACTTCACTGTCAAACCATATACATGCGTTAATTGACGAAACACTGCTTTGACACTTATAGTTCTGTGGGTAATAGATTTCATTTGTTGTCTCCTTGGAAAATACTAACCTTCCAAACTGTTGGTACACTGACAACCCTCCGACCATTTCCTAGTAAATACCATACGTCTTTTTTATATACACAATATTATTCAATCATCAGGCCAGTTACCTTGAAGTACATCTCTCGTTCAAATAATATTTATAATAATTAAGTATTGTTTATACCACTGACAATGGCTATGGACCCCAGTTCGCTATGATGAGTTTAATACCCCAGAAGATGTCACAGTTTTTAGAAACTTCAAACCCTTCTACCAGCTTTCATCACGAACGGGAACCACAATACATAGGATAATTATTATAAATAGTAAAATTTATCTAAAATATTATTAACTTAATCTTATTTCCTTGATTCAACTTTAATTATTACAATGAAATAAATTTGATTAATTGAATGTATGAATACCATTTAATTAATAAAATTTATTAAGGCCAGTTTGCAGCCCTGGAAATCGGTTGATAGAGCAAGGATCTCATCAATCTCGGCAGTATGTAACGTTTCCCTAGTTACAAGCAAACAATGCTAATATTATTTAATCATTACTATTCGAATACTCGAAATTCAAGAGTTTATTGATATTCATGTGGTTGAACGTAATTGGTTTACGTAACTCAAACTTACCTATAATTGATCATTCATTATTCCAAGCTTACATTTATTATTTCTGGTTAGAGAAACTTATAATTCTGTATAAATTATTAATTGACTTCACATTTAATTATCAAAAAAATTCTGTCAACATTTACAAAATATTAAAGAATGTTTAGTTGCCATGGAAATCCTCTTCTTAACCTCTCTCTTACTCACTGTCAGTCTTCCCTCTATTTCTTCTCTTTGACATCCAGCGATATCAGCTACTTATTGATATCTTTTCCCCCAATATAACAAATATAAACTTTTCAAATGAACCGTAATTTATCCGTTACAGGACTATTCAGTTATTCGGCAGTGGGGTTTATTCATCCGAAACATTATTATCTTAATATCATTTCAAATGACGTTAGAGGTGGGAAAATTCAAACAATTAAAGTAATTATGTTCTAAATTTTATTTCTATTCATACGAATCCATACTTATCTTTCCGAAGTAAATACTAAATTGTGAACGAGAAATAATTGAGGCCGAACTTTGTTAAAACTATTTATTTTATTCTTGGAAAAAGAAACTAGTGATTTTTGGAATATCTATCAGAACAATGGAGATGATATTTGACACACCAAACTACAGCATGAAACATTTCCTCATTTATGAAAAATATTCCTGGTATGGGAAAGAATACTTTTATGCTATAGAAAAAATAGAACACAATTTTAAATGTAAATATGTACCTTAAGTATATTCTTAATATTATGATTATTATGGCATAAATTTTAAATTGCCTAATTTTAAAATTAACAAATTTTATGTAGGAATTAAAGCGTAATTGTTAAAGGCAATTCAGGAATAATAGAGTAGTAGTACGTGTCATATTATGCATGGAGACAGTGAATATTAAGATAGTACGTAAGTGGTTGCCTTCTGATAATAAATTTTATCTGTTTTGAAAAATAATGTCTACTAACGAGTTCTATTTCCACGGAATTTCTCCTCAGATATTTTACACAAAGTTTTATTGCCGGAGGCTCTGTTAGCTGTAAAAAATGACGAGATGTCAACATGAAATAGAAAGCAAACACAATCTTTGCGAACTTGTATTAAAAGTTAACGCGCTCATAATTAAAACCCGCTCGATGGACGTAGTATATTTAGTTGGCTGATGCGAGTCTGCGTTTAAGTTTAACCGTCGGGCGAATTAAAAGCAAACACGTGCGAAACAAAGGTTAATATGCGTGTCTTAACGTGTTTCAAATATTAATAAATTCGATAACAAAATATAGTAGTTGTAAACACAGAAAGTTTATATTCCTAAGGGTATAATCTATACAACTATTTGGGAGAAGAATACGTAATATAGTTGTAACGTTGTTACAAAATGTAGAAAGCGGAAAAATTTTGTTCGGTGCAGTGCAGATAATAAAAAATCGATGGCATAATTAAGTATAATAATTATAATATCCTGATATTAGGAGCCTCAAATTTTAATGAATACTTTAGTTGTCATAGAGAGGGTTTTATAGTGATTTAACAATAGAAGTATTTGAAACGTGTAAAAGATAACAATTAGTTCTTAAATGTGCTCAATTATAGTCAGTGGTACGTCTTCTGATACTGAATTGTAGTTAAAGACTTTGGGAAAAACTAAGTCATATAAAAAATTATGTCCTTGGATTTTATGGAATCTTCAAAAACATTCTCAAAAATATTTGATTGTATAAAAGAAAGGAAATTTTAATATCCACAGCCGTGGATAATTTCCCATTTTTTATTTACGGTTTCCCAGTGACAAAAGTTGCTTATGTGTTTTGCTGATTAAGTTTTTTTAAGAAGATTTACAAGGTAACATTAAATTGGCATAGAAATAGTATGTTTGTAGTTTTTAAAGATACGTTAATATTGAAACTATACAATTTTTTTAGATTGTTTAATTATTTTTTATTGTTACCTAAGGGACCAAAACCGGAAAAATGTATAATTTTTGAAAGTTTGAGAAGCCTTTGGATATATGAAACACAATTATCATCATATTGATGACTCGTACAATGGATCATAATATACCTACCTACGAGATGAAATATTATTAAGGACCACATTTCAGTGAACTCCGAATTTATTTCGTACGTGATACCTCCCTGGAGGCTGGCTCCTTTCTGACACTTCATCGACCCACCGGCTGGTTAACCTGCGTTTCTCCTCATTATTATTAGCAAATGCCATTGTGCGCCGGTAAAGCTACTCGCATTGGCTTCAACACCAATTCCTCACGATGGCGCTTTGTCTCCCTAGTCAGTAATAACTCAAGGTGGGTGTCGAGAAAGCCTTCGAACAATTTATCATTCTCCTCAAACTAACACGGAAACTCCAAGAATTCCTTCGATTCACACACAAAGGTTCTGCTTAAGCTCTGCAATAATTCCAAACCTTATTGTGGTTATTTCGGAGAATCGTTGCGTCAGAAATATTCAGTTCGGTTTGGGTTCTATAAAGGAAAAACACCTATCACACATTCTGAAAATTAAACCTGAATAAATAAGTTTGTCTTCTTTTAACCCGATAAAGTCCAAAATATTAGGACGAAATGTTTTAGCTGAAATTTTAAAATAGCAAATGGAAAGTAAAATACTACTCAAATAATCACTTACCAATGAAATTATCCTGGCGTTAAAGGCAGACTCAGGAATGAATGTTAGATTAACAAAATGAGACCTTCTTTAATAAGTACAAAAATGAATACTTATGAATCATCATCGAAACAAATGCAGAAAGAGTTTTGAATAAGTAAAAAGTGTAGTTAGTTTTAAGGTAGTGATATTCAATCACACATTACCATAAACGCAATTTTACAATGTCAATAACAGTTATATGTATATCTCATAAATAAAATTGGATGTTTGTGTGTTTATGCATAAGTGAAGGAAATATAACCGAAACCTGTACACATATTCTTTAAGACCCGTAAACCAACGGTAACGGTAACTACCGTAAGGGATGGGGCTTGAGAAGAACGAAAAATTTAAACAGAGAATATTATCATCAGATAATTATTTTTCACCATAATAAATGGCATGAACATAGTCCTGGAGAAAGAGTTCAATATGATTAATAGAGGGAAAACCAAGGTAATGGAGTATTGTATCGGAAACAGTTGAATAACAAAGGGGGGATATTTTGACGGAAGTTAAGGAATTCTGCTACTTGGGAAGCGAAATAACTACAGATCGTAGAAGTATGGTGGACATAAAGAGTAGGATAGCACAGACAAGGAAGCCTTTCGTGAAAAAGAGGGATTTATTTACTTAGGGGTAATATAAGTGTGAATATTAGGAAATCTTTCCTAAAAATGTTGGTATAGAGCGTGGCGTTTTATGGGTGCGAAACATGGACGATAGGAGTTGGGGAAAGGAAAAGAATAGAAGCCTTTGAAATGTGGTGCTATAGGCGATTGCTGAAAATCAGATGGGTAGATAGAATCACATATGGGGAAGTTCTTAACAGAATAGGGGAGAACAATATGGAGGACGTTGACTAAGACAAGGGATAGATTAATAGGCCACGTTTCAAGACACGAGGGTCTTGTACAATTAGGATTAGAGGGAAGTGTGTGGGGTAAGAACAGAAGAGGGAGACAACGATGGAATACGCTAAGCAGTTTAGGGAGGATGTTGCGTATGCTAGTTATAAGGAAATTATAAGGCTTGCGCAAGATATGTTAGCATGGATGGTTGGATCATACCAGTCTTAGGACTGAATACCACAACAACAACAACAATTATTTGTCTTGGTCAGCGAGATTTATGGTGTTTTCCCGATATTGTATGTGAATAATATAAGTTCCCTACGATATGGAAGGAGATCACCCTTACGGAGAAGGGTGGGAGGACGTTTCATATAGTAACGCGAAAAGAACCGAGAATTGTGTCAAAATAGGGGTTCGGAAAGTCGATGAATTTCATTCTGATATCCGCAATAAGCGGTATACACAAGTATTAATCCGTTATTATTAGTACTAAAACATATTTAATTGATCCTATAGAGAAGTATAATTTCAGGAATGAGGACATAACACTACTCATTCTTACCCTGAGTTTCATTTGATGTGTACATCAGGTTTTTATGTATCTGCAATAGAAAATAATTAGTTAGGACTTTATTTAATATTGCGATTTAGTAATTAGAAATTAATCATTGGAAAAATTTGATAATTTGTATTCCTAACATAAAAGAATATATTTGCCGTTGTCGTTGTAGTTCTCAGTCTTTAGACTGGTCTGACGCAACTCTCCTTTTTAATTTATTCTGTGCAAGGCTTTTCATTTATACATAGCTACCATATCCAAATCTACTTCTGACTCCTCTAATACAACAATATCATCAGAAAACTTTAAGTTTTTTATTTCTTCTCCTTGCAGAATGATTAGTTTTCCATGTTCTTTTTATAACTTTCTTCATCGCCTGTTTATATTTAAGAAAAGAGTGACAAACTCCATCTAATTACTCCAGGCTACGTTGTGTTTAGGTTATGGACAACTCTTCTTTCTGCTTATTTTATGTCTGTCCTCTTCAAAATCTTCGTGTCGTGTTCATGCTAACATATTATTCACCAAGCCGTTTCATTTCTACATAACTACCACATCCTCCCTAGTCTCCTAGTCCATTCTTTCCTTTGTCTCCCTCTTCTATTCTTACCCTACACACTTCCCTCTTATGCCAATTTACAGGACCCAAATTTCTCTAAACGTGTCCTATAAATCCATCCCTTCTCTTGGTCAAAGTGCTCCATATTTTTCTCGCGTGTCTTATTCTGCGTAGGACTTCGTGGTAAGTTACTCTATCCACCCATCTGATTTTCAGAATTCTTCTATATCACCACATTTCAAAAGCTTATATTGTTTTCGTTTCTAAAATTCCTGCCGCCCACGTATTGCACCCATGTAACGTCACACTGCATAAGAACATTTTTAATGATTTACTAATATTTAAATTGTAACTATTTTCACGATTTTTTTATTGCACAAGATTTCGATAGCTTCTATTCTTTTCGTTTCTGCAACTCCTATCGAGCAAGTTTCACGCCCATATAACTCCGCACACGATACGATTTTTTTGGGTTAATAGGCTACATGAGGGTCATCATGAAACAGGCAACTCCCCTTTAATAGCATAGGAAGGTAATTTAAAAGGGGGGATTTGGAAGGTAGAACAATGTAGCCAAGGTAGACTAGGGCCCCCGGGCTATGGTTTAAGGAACCTACCCAGTGTTTCACCTATGAGATGCAGGGAAAACCATAGAAAACCTGCATCAGGTAGGTCGGGCATTGAGTACTATTCTCACGCCCTTCCGAACGACGGGAGATGAGTTTGCTGTGGGGTCGCAGCATTCCCTTCTCCATGCCTCCACCAGTTTCAGGAGGCAGTTGGCCGACTGATCCAATAGGATCAGAAACAACTTGCCAGTATGCCAAGGTTAGACCAGGGTAACTATACCCCTAAAATGGGCTATTGTTTAGTCCGACATCGGTGAGACTTTGACTAAAAAGAAACGATGCAGGGAAGCATTCCCGACATAATCCGGTGCATGACAGGTAGGTCTGGAGTGAGGTAGCTATGCGACAACGCCTTCCGAATGACGGGAGACGAGTTTGCTGTGGGGACGCAGCATTCCCTTCTCCGTGTCTCCACCAGTTTCAGGAGGCAGTTGGCCGACTGATCCAATGGGATCCGCGGACAGCTCTTGCCATATGCCCAAGGTCTTTGACCACGGTACATATACCTCCTAAAATAGGTGAAGGTGTCTCGGCATATGAGAACTTTGATAAAAAGTACCCAGAGGGTGCGAGGCATCCCCGACATGATCAGGTAAGCCCCGCAGTCACTCTGGGCTGAAGCGTCTACGAGAAACTGCATTTGTTTTGAGACAATATTTAATAATATAAATACTGATATTAGCTGTAAGTAAATTCCTCTTATTTGCGAAAGCCTTTCTTGACTGTACTATCCTACTTTTTATGTCTACTATACTTCTACCATCCCTAGTTATTATGCTGCCCAAGTAGCAGAATTTTTTAACTCCCTCCAAAATATCTCTTCCCAATCTAACACCCTTTGTTATTACAATATTTCCCATACTACGCTCCATTACCTTGGTTTTCTCTCTATTATTCCTCATGTTTTAGTGTTTCTTCACTGTTGCTTCATGCCATTTATTATGGTTTACTTTCAGTGAATTAAATATCAGCCACACTAGACAAGTAACAAAAATTATTCGGTTACACTTACTAGTAGTACTGTTCCTATTCTAATGTTCAAAATGATTCATAAATTCATATGGAAGACGTAGGAAACGCGTTTAAAACAGCGGTTTTAACCTTTATCACGCCACCTTTTCTCTAAGACACCCTTTCTCTTTCTTGTTTACATGATAGACAAGTTATATACGAAAAGGAAAGTATCAGTACTGTCATCTTTTTGGACAGAGTGGTGGAGAGAAAGTGTGGGAGGTTCTGATTCATCACTATCCGTTTTTGCGGCTAAGTATGAAGTATTCATCACTCTTATGTCGAAGTATAAAGCGCTGTTAAAATAGTGAAGTGTGCAGTTTAAAAATAAATATTTGTATGCAAATCATTTGGGTGAAAGTCTGGAGTTTCATTATATTGAGAAAATGGATGAAGCTTGTACACAGTTTTTATTCCCTTATATTTAATGTTTCTAGCAGTCCCGTCCATTGTTGTCACTGAAGCATTTAGGCTATTACTCCTAACGAAAGGTGAAATAACAATAGCCCGTTAAAACGCTGGAAGTTTTAACGGGAACAAAGTTTTACAACTCGGAGCGCGGAATCGGCCGCCAGGTAAAAAAGAACCTGTCTGCCCCTCCCCCCTGTCCCTCCCCCGCCGCCAGCACTCAATATCTGGTTCCCTATAAAGTTGGCGAGTGGCATTGTGTCCCCAGCTGATGTATGGCGTAGCTCTCCGCAGCTCAAATGAGCGCCATCTATAACCAGCACGACCGCGGATAAGCCCACTCAAGATTCCTAATGATAATAGGGACTCCTCCACAGATTTATACAGGCGAATTGCTATCGATCGTGGCATTCGAAACAGAAGCTAATGGTCGATTCAACTACCGGGCCGAATGAAGCGTATCAAGTGCGAGTAAATCGTACTGCTCTGCGTCGATTAGTCACCTAAATCCAACATGATTCCAGGAACTTGCCACTGCGTTCATGGGCTTATCTCTTAATAATTTCTATCCATCATAGCATGAGCGGAACTTGACAGGTACAATATTCGTAGTGACTACTTCATGGGCCTTGTGATTGATATTCACTCTCGTCATATCACTGTACATCCGCATCTTTAGCTTTCATTCTAGAAAAATTTTCTTCTATAATACTTAACCATTGCAGCCTTCCAAAGATCTAATCGTTTCATGCAAGACAATGAACATTTCTCGTCGTCTTATCACGATGTTGGTAATATTCTTTACAAGTCTTATATATTGTGGAAAGTCTTTTGAAGTTTTATTTACGCTCATCATATAATCTTCCAAAATTGTAAAACACTGGAAACCAAAACTCTTTCAAAATTCCAAATTGTCGTGATTTCATTCCCAAAATAACGAATGCTGAATACACACTGTTCAAGAATGGACTTGTTCAACTATTTCTTTTTAATTTGATGAATACATTCCGGGAATATCATACACTACTTATTGACTCTTCCCTGCATCCGTCATTGGTATTCCAACATATTAAATATAATCCACTCTTCATTCCACGTTCCATAAAAGGATTTGCAACGATTAAGATTACAATTTTTATAATATCGTAATAATGTGTTGTTGTTGTGGTATTCAGTCCATAGACTGGTCTGATACAACCCTCCATGCTAACCTATCTTGCGCAAGCCTTATCATTTCCTCATCACTAGCACATCCCTCATCCTCCCTAATCTACGTAACGTATTCCATCCTTGACCTCCCTCTTCTGTTCCTCAAATGCTAATTTTACAAGAAGCTAGTGTCTTATAACGTGGCCTATTAGTCTACCCCTTCTCTTAGTCAACGTCCTCCGCATTGTCTTCCCCTATTCTGTTAAGAACTTCCTCTTTTGTGATTCTATCCACCCATCTGATTTTCAGCGTTCCCCAACTCCTATCGTCCACGTTTCGCACCCGTATAACGCCACGCTCCATACGAACAATTTTAGCAACGAATTCCTAATATTCAGTTTATATTACCCGTAAGTAAATTCCTCTTTTCGCGAAAGCCTTCCTTGCCTGTGCTATCCTACTCTTCACGTCTACTATACTTCTACCATCCCTAGTTATTACGCTTCCCAAGTAGCAGAATTCCTTAACTTCCGTCAAAATATCCCTTCCCAATCTAACGCCCTTTGTTATTCCACTGTTTCCCATACTATAACCCATTAATCTTCATGTTATACTATTTTTCCAGGACCACGTTCATGCCATTTATTATGGTTTCGAAGTCTTCTTCTGACTCCACTAATAATCGTAATAATACCGACGTTGAAGGTTGTTGTTCATTTCATTTTATCTGGATGAAGACCTGCCATAACATACGCTTGAAGGGAAGAGAAGGTTGTTATATAATTAATAAAACGCTATTACAAAATACTTTTGCCAATTGTGCTTAATTGCTATGTATATAGCATTTTGAAATAATTAACTGCTTATTTAAGAAGGAAAGGACCAATCGTCAGACTTTGGTGGGTTTGCTTTTGTCTGAGTGGGGATGAAAGTCTGTCTAGTTTTGCAAAAAGTGGATGCACTTGACATTTGAAAATTCAGTAGATTTGATATTATTGTCTTGACCTATTGCAAAAAGTAGCTTCGCTCACTGTTATCCGCATTGCTGATGTTCTCCCAGATGGATGCTGGGAGATATCACCGTTGCCAGTTTCCAGCTAGGGCTGCGTCTGAAACCGCCTAAACCAGAATGATTCTCAAACCTCCGTTTAGTACAAAAGTTGATTAAAACTCTACTTTTCTTCTAATCTCAGTATATTAGAATTTAGCATTTCTAGCAATGGACTACAAAACGTATAGAACATAGAATATTGCCACTACACACCTCGACGACCAGAGGATAAGTGTCCTCACTGATGCTCCCTCCTGGGAAGAATGTAGAAATTCTCCTTTGATCATGTCAGCTATCATCTTATATTAAAGGCATAGAACCTCTCCACCAATAATTTTACACAAATTGAAATACATTTCAGTATCGTTATTTTGTGGACCAAAGCCAGATCATATTCCACTAATCTGTCATTCATATAAGCAATGTTTCGTAATCTTCATAATAGTTCGTACAAGTATTCTGAGCTTCAAACAAGTCACTCTTTATTTTCCATCCTATTTATATCTCAAACATTTAGCTCCCCATGGAAAATATTTTATCAGAGAGAAAGTCATTACTGAACAAATTCTCTAAGAACATAATATTTGTTTCAATAGTTCTTGGGCTCCCGACCGGGTGAAAGAATGCATTGACCACGACGTTTCGATGGCAGTGACCGCCATCTAAATGTAGTGGCCAATGCCAATTTTTGCCCGGTTAGAAGCCCAAGAACTATTGAAGCAGCAGATTCACCCGAAAAAACCTTCGCTCTTTGATAACATAATATCTGCTTCAGATTAAAATGCTTCTCGTCTTTCTTTGCCGTGGATTATTCCTGATTCGTCTGCTTTTAAGAGCGTTTCGCCAATCAGAAGTGGATAACTACTCAAATTTTGGATTTATTTTTGTGTTTTAAATGCAAAATAGATATGTGAGCCCTTGTCCTTAATTACTAATGCTATAGAATTGCTATCTCTCTGTTGCTTAAACAATTAAATTACCTTCTGATAATGGTAATTAACTTATCGGTTTATAATATATCTGGATATATATTATCTATCAATAACTGTTAATGACTTGTATTGTAATACATTAATTAAATGGAGTTTTAATTTTTTTACGTTAAATTTAATGAATAGTTAATCGTCAAATTCATTTATATAAGGAAGTTAAAATTAGGTTCCTTAATTTGTAAGAAAATTATGGGGCTCTTTACAATTTATTTACTTTGAACTCACTCAGGGGTTAGAAAATAATCAGAGTTTGTGACTCTATATAAATCAAGGAGATTTATGTGGGCGGGATACGTACAGAGCAGAATTGCAGATTCACATGACACGCAAGTGACACTCCTGTTTTAGTGGGTTGCTGGAGCGATCCTGGGTGTCGTTTCTGGTAGTCAGGATCAAAAATTATTGGACCTGCGAAGGTCTGAAGGCGGAAGGTGCGTCCTGTTGATCTTCCTCATCCCAGGTATAAATTCAAGCGTTGACCCTTCGTCGTCTCGTCTCACCAGCTTACGACTGTGCGGCATGTGGCATATGACCAGATCAATTTGGTATATACAGGCGGTTGATTTGGTTGTGAGAGTTGTCTCTTCTCCAAGTAGTTAGTGACATACTAGCTCTTCTCCATTAAGCATTTCTCAAGAGCAGTGCTGTTAACCTGGCTTCATCGAACAGCTTTCAAGAACTGTCTTCATCTCGTTGCAGTCTCCCTCTTCTCGGCTCCCCTTTTTCCACCACTCTTTGTGTTACCGCCTCTCATCCAATCCACATACAAACTCTCTCCCTTAGGTTAATCGAGGTGGTTGGCTAAAATAACTGGGAAAATTCCACGACGATTGACCTCCGTCTGAGGAAAATTTTCTAAATCCCTGACGCGACACTCTGTCGCATCCCTACGACTTTATGTCACCAACAGTCCTCGTTTGCGCAACACAAAGCAAAATTCCTTGTTCGTTGATTTATTTTATGTAATTATCACTGCAAGCAATTGGTTGATTGTTCTCTGCGCTACACTATTTATTGAAAAAAATTGCAAGCAAAGATTGCGAATCAGACAGAATTAGAAAATATATAAAATGGGCACTAAAAACAAAAATATGCTACCAGAAATAAATTGCTACTTGGAGAGAGAAACATTCATGAAAGCCACTCATTTTTTAGCAATCAATTAAAACGTGAGAAGGATTAACAAAATTAATATACAAGACGTCAAACACAACTGCTTCGAATCTGGATTCGAAATTGATCTATAGTTCAAATATACAAAAAGTCTGGATATTCGGTAGTTGACATTAAATAATTAATGGTATTTTTATCTCTGAAACACGTATGATTAAGACATTTAATATATCTTTCCGTCCATCTCTTTACTGCTGTAATACTTTTTTAAGGAACGGCGGAGACGTTCATCGTCAAATGGCGCTATTCGATGAATGCGACCAGTTTGTATTTCTTTTGAAGAACTATGTTTTTCTCGGCCATTTTTCAAACGGCCCTTCATTAATCAGCATGACTGCCCCCATAATCTATTCCCATTCTCAAGGTCCACATCTAAAAAAAATATATTGAGGTATTCATAGCTCTTTGTCCGCGACTGTCGATCAGTACCAATCTAGATGTATTTATTTTTCAGTTCCTCCAAATTCTGTAGTACAAATATCACCGTACTTCGTTTAACTGATTTATTTCCCGAAGTTTATGTGTGTATCGTGGTTATACTTAATTAGATTTATTTCGTCGGTTGCAATTTCTAATTAATTTTTCAATTTTTCCACCAAAAAATTAATGACTATCTTTGTACCTATTCTCGAAGTTATAATTGAGAATATTTTTCAATTTTACATAGATACTTTCTTGGTCTATTTATCAGACATATTCAAATGTTTATTTCTTAGCTAAGTTTCTCATCGTGAAACAAATTTCAATAAGTAATCTAGGTTACTTGTGTTTTCCTTGGCTGTCATAGATTTGTTTGGGAAAGTAAATTAAGTCTCCTGATGATGAACACTCGATTATTAGTAATTTCGTTCTATAGGAAATGGAGAGTAATAGAAGAAGGTAGGAAATATTGATTATAAATATTGCAATTACGTACTGCAATAACTTTTGTACTTTAATTTTTGATATTTTTCAGAATCAGAAATAAATTTTAAAGTGACTTAAGGAGCGCTGTAAGTTTTTAGGTATTATCAATGCTCAGTTAATAAATTTCTATAAACTATTATTATTATGCGATAAATACAACATATAGATATTTATACAATTTAAAATTTATATTGAGCCATGAGCTCTTAACCTCGGGGAATCTGTGGACTTCGTTGCTATTTGAAGCAGTGGCATAAAGTGGTACCAGCTGCAATTCTCAATCTTGATGTTCTGTATTCTTCTCCCAGTTCTAGGATCTCATACGCCAGGCTCCTCAAAAACCACCACCGCTCTCCTCCCTTTCTCCACCCACTCTATCACGCTCCCGGCTTTTCCCAAATTTCTTTGCGTCTCAGGTAGACGGCAAACTTCCCATAACCATGCCACCTAGCGTGACAAGACTCGAAATATTTCACGAAACGAATAATTTCAATTCGCTCATTACAGTATCTAGATAAGTTTTTTCAAATCACTTTTTTACTAGGCCAGATTTTTATCAAAATAATTAAATCGCTGGGGAAATGGTGGTCGTTATATGGAAGAATGACCAATGGGAGATTGTCTCTCAGTGGCCAGTTTTTACCACTGAACCTTACAGGAGAATAGGAGGACGTTCCGTGGAATATTTCTTGTTTCACTGCTTTTGAATTAAGGTCCTCATAAACGTACGACGAAAACGTCTTCAACCCGATTGGAATAGCCGACCAGCTACCTCCAAACCTGTTTGAAGCACGGAGAAGGGAATGCTGCATCACAGCAGCAAAATCCCAACACCAGTAATCAGAAAAGTATTTGATATACGATCATAAATGTTGTGTAGGGGCTCACACGTATTGTTCCATAAACTACCATACAGCTCACAGGAGCGTTGTAGCCTTATGTTTACGTTTCCCAACCTTATGAATACCACTTTCAAAGCTGTTGAAAGGTAGAGGCTACCAGAGGGATCACTATCAGATAACTGGTAACCACCGAATACAGGGTGTTGTATACGATATTGTGATTATGGGATGGCATTAAGTTCAACGGGGGTTCAATTTTATTTCATATTTTATGTCATTGTATAGTTAATCCTATACAAGAATCTGTTGATGACACAAGTATTGTTCAGCAGTATTCCTTGATATTAGTCAGGTATTTGACAGGGTCTGGCATCCAGGTGTGCTATATAAAATCAAACAGTTAATACCGGAAACTTTCTATAAACTACTAAAATCATACCTGCAGAATCGCAAATTACGACGTATAGTAAACAGCGAAACTTCCACCTTTCACCTAATCAAAGCAGACGTTCCACAAGGAAGTGTCCTAGGACCCATCTTGTATTTAATATATACTTATCATCTTCCCTCAACCACTACTACAATTACAGGGACATTTTATGACGACATGATTATTATGGCTACTAATTAAGATCCAGTAAGAGCAAGTGCACTTTTCTAAGACCATCTTAATTTACTTCAGGAATGCAGAGATAAATGGAAAGTCAAAATTAACGAGACAAAATCCTTACAAGTTACGTTCACTTTACGAAAGCAACAATGCCCACCAGTAACTATAAACAACAAACATCGCGCGGTATCAACGCATGTAAAATATCTCGGTATCCATCTAGACTCAAAATTAATCTGGAAAAATCAAATGGACTTGCGTCTTCGAGAACTATACTGGCTACTCGGTAGGAGATCTAAATTCTTGCTTCCTTCTTCCTCCTTCCTCCTTGGCTCTACAGCCCATTGCGGGCCTGGGCCTACCGAGTCGATTGCGGACTGTCATCTTACATGACATATTCCGAATTTGGAGTGACACGTGGTCAGCATATCAATCCTCCAACAGTCATAATCCCTGTCTTCGCGACCGTGACGACATAAACAACCAATCCCCATGCCAGGATTGGAACCCGGGACCTCTGGGTTGTGAGGCAGCAACGCTAGCCACTACACCACAGGAGGTCGGCTTAAATTATCGCTAGAGAACAAAATAACTATATACAAAGCCATTATTAAGCCTCAGAATCGAGTTGTGGGGAAGTGCTATTATGTCCAACACTGCCATAATACAGAGGGCACAATCAAAAATCCTCAGATCCATGGTTGATGCTCTGTGGTATGCGAGCAATCAAACATTACATCAGGACGTAGACATACCTTTCATCCAGGATGTTATACAAGAGAGAGCCAATAAACACCACAAGAAACTGGAAAACTATCCCAAACCTCTCATGCAATACAGAAAACACAGAAGATTAAAAAGGAGCTGCCAATTAACCTCAAAGTGGGGGTAGCAGGGGTCTGATCACCCATCAAGACACTTCCAAGACATCAAAAATAACTTATAGAACCTATTATTCAGATTTGTATTTCAATAAAAATAAATTAATGTTTTCTAGAAGACCGAGTGTTGGAAATTTCATAATGATAATTAATTAAATCTTAACACTTTCTCTTCATTTGACAATATTTTTATTCCATTGCTTTTAACGTGAAGTTACATTTTATCGTAGGCCATAAAACTTCATGAATTATACAAGTCGTAACTTCCAGTTATTGATTTTGGGGGTAGAGAAAGAGGGTTTGATGTCTGACGCTCCTTCGTGTCAATCCTGGTTATTAAAACGGAAATGGCGCCAAGTATCCAGTTAGCAATCTCGCCCTAAATCGATCAGAGGGTCTTTATTTCTATTTTACCTGCAGGTCGTAGACTTAAGTCCTATTAGCGCTGAGATTTCTAACCGGTGATTTACTCTGAGGGCGAGGGTAGCCGTCAAATTACGGAAATACTCCACGTGCCTCGGACCCGCATCAGATAAGCCGCCAACTTCGGTAATGATACGGTTCCGGTCCACGATTTACGCCTCCTCGCCATTGTGACAGCCCCCACTTAGTCGACAGCTCACAGGGAAACAGATTACGGTCACCCTAACGCTCTAACTAGCTAAAGAAGTCCAGAACGCGTAAATACGCTCCACCACACTAGGGCACTTGTTACGCTGAGGACAACTCGACGAAGTTTTCCTATGGGTAATTATTATCCAGAAGCGGCATTTAGTTTGTATTCCTGTGTATGGGGCCACGGTTAAAGACTCGATAAAAGACGAATACCGTTTCAAAAAACTTAAGACGTCAGTATTTTTTCAATTGAGCCCTAGTATCCATTTCATCAAACTTCAACACTCACCACAAAAACTGAAATTATCATAAATAAATTTAATACCCAATCCTGGAAATTTCTTTAAGAATCTCGTAATTCACCAAGAAATCTGTTGTCAACGTTCGCAAAAATTATTTGAACGGCTACTGCTTCATCGTATCACATCTCTTCAGGATATAATCCCAGGTCATCTGTTCGGTTTTCCACCTAAGCAACGGTGTCATCGTATGGCTTATGCCCGGGTTTCCTAAACTGTGTTCCGCGGGGCCTGAATAGGTGTTCCGCAAAAATTTGAAGTGATTGTATCTATACTATGAATTATAATATCCTGTTATAATACCACTTAGTTCGTATGAAAAAAACTCCATTTGTATCTAACGTGAGAAAGTGGAATCGTTTCTCATACCTTTCTTTGTTTCTATATTATTTCGGAACCGATTAAAAACGTTGTAAACAAAGAAACCAACTTATCTACCGTCTTGTGATATTTGTAATTCTGCCTTAAATATAGACCATATCATCAATCAATGCCCCAAATACCACCAACACAGACAAAAATACCTACAGGGCAAAAACTACAAATCTATTTTGGACTCCCATGAATACCAAAAAGACATTATTAAATTTTGTAAGGACAGTAATATTTTTGATTTAATTTAAATGTATTGTATTCTGTGTTCTCTTTTGTTAAAATCTAAAAATCAAATGTAAAGAAGATAAATAATTAGTTAGTGGTAACGAGCAGAAAAATGGATGTTACCAGTATTTTATTATGTAAATTCATAATAGTAAATAATGTGTATGTAATTGTATAATAATATGTAAATAGTTGTCACTGTGGTCGCTAATGACCAGGCAGTCGATGCGACCGTTATAAATTTTTTTTTTAAAAAAAGAGACCCTGTTCCTTGTCTCCCGCTACAATAGGAAACATGGGTAATAATAAAAAATTTTGACGTATTCAGTCAACTAAAATCCTGTACGAAATGATAGAGATTACCATAACCCAGAGTTATACAGATAATTTTTATTTAACTTGACAGTAACCATATACGGCCAACAAATAAACCAACCTTATACACCTTTGCTTGTGGAACAACAGCGCATAATTGCAGTCTCTCAGCTTCTGTTGTTGTTGTGTTGGTAATCATTGCGAAGACTGGTCTGATGCAACCTATCTTGCGCAAGCCTTTACATTTCCGCATAACTGCCACATTCCGCAGGAAAATTTTAGTGGTCCGCGAAAGACATTTAATATTTATTTTTTACTAACAAACAAAAAGTTTATGGTCACAAAGGTTATATTAATTTATGTAATTCGGAAGCTTTCGACTTATTGTCATAATGATCTAGTTTTAAAAAAGACTCTTTATTTAAGGTGTAAAATTTCGCTGTTGTTAAGACATATTAATTATGTCTTGTTAGATTATCTCAGAAAGCAGCGAAACAAACTAAGTGGAGCGGATGAGGATCTGAAATTACTTTTAGAAAAATGCTGGTTACAAAAATTTCCACAAATTTTAAAAATGTTATAAATGAAGCCGTGAAAGTGATAAACTACGTAACATCAAAACCGTTTCAATACTAATTAAATAAAACGTTTTGGCGATTAAATGGGTAGAGAACACAAAACACTTTTATTACTTACTGAAGTGAGATGGCTATCCAGAGGAAAAGCACTATTAAGGCTTTTTGAACTTCGAAGTGTGCTTTTTGTCTTATGGTAGGCACGAAATAATTTTGGACAATATTTTGTTGAAGTTTTAAAAAATCCTTCATAGTTGATAAAAATTTTATACATGGCAGATGTTCTTACAAACTTACCATTACAAGGAACTAGTTCTTACAGTTTTTAGTACAAAAGATTAAATTGCATCTATTAGTAAACGATTACAACTTTGGATTTGATCAGTTGAATCTAATGATTTTTATTGTTTTTCTATTTTACATGAATGTTTGAATTAATTAAATTTTAAAGTAGAAGATGAAGTTTACGAAGTGTTTTAAAAGACCTACATAACTTAAAATCAAGTTTTTTGCAGTATTTTCCGAAAAATAGTAAGGACGATTCCTGGGCTCAGAATCCATTTTCCGTGACAGCTAAACCAGTACATATAATGCAAATGACTATGAAAATCTATTTTATTTAATCAGTGACTAATTTTAAAGAAAAATACATATATTAACTGACCGAGTTTGTCAGAAAATTACCCTAATATTTCGAAACGAGCTATTATTGCCTCACTTCAGTTTTCTATAACATATTTATAGGAAGCGGGGTTTTCGTATTATGCTGCATTGAAGTCAAAGTGCAGAAACAGGTTCGACCCCACACCAGATATTGGAATTCAACCTACGAATACCTTACCTGATACCAACAAGATATGCAATTCAAGGACCCAAAATCATTAAGTGCTCTATTTATTAATATTTTTTATGTTTATATTATATTACAGTTTTATATTTAAAAATAATTAATAAATAATAAGTATTTTTTTAAATTTTTATACGTAGGAAGTGCCCAAGATAATCAATAAGCCAAGGGTTCCGTTAAGAGCGAAGTGTTCCATTGGATAAAAAGTTTGGGAAACCCTGGCTTATGCTATGCAAGTATCTGTTGATGACGAGAACTACTGTACAGCAGCAGTCGTTGATTTGAGTCAGACCTTTGACATACTACCGGAGATATACTGCAAGCTGCTAAAATCATACCTAGAGAATCGTAAATTTTTATCAAATCAAGCCGTGAAACTTCCATCTTTCACCTAATTAAAGCAGTTGTCCGTCCCCAAAAGCCTGCACTCCTACCAATCAATGGTACAATAATTACTGGAATATTCACGGACAACACTCTTATTATAGTCATAAACAAACATTACCTGACAACATTCGAACGCTTACAGGACCATCTTAACATAATTCATGAATGGACATTTAAGCGGTAAGTAGGGGTGAAAGTATAAAAAATGTCTTACCGGAACGCATTTTGTTGAATGCAAAAAAATTATTCATAATTTCTTTTTATTTTGTAAATAATCAAAAATATAAAAATAGCAGCAAATCACATACTTATTCGTACAAAATCATATAATTATAATAGTTTCCACAAATGCAGGTAGTAATTATCAGTTTTTCCTCGCCGTTGCATTCCCTTCAATGAATTGGTGTGCCATCTTTCTTTTCCTAGCCACGTTATTACATACGGTCTTTGGTCAAATTCGTTTATAGGGGTACATATAAGAATATTTCAGTGAGAAATCATTATGTATAGATGTTTGTTTCAATTATTTACGAAAAATAATTGTTATTTTTTATTCTTGCAGTGATTTTAAAGCGGAACTACGTTCCGTCTCCAAATCTTTTAGCGGAACGTTGTTCCGGTGTGTTCCGGCTTCCTTTCACCCTTGCTGGAAAGACAAAATCTTTACAGGTGACATTCACTTGTCGGAAATAGCAATACTCACCGTTATTAATGAACACCAAACAATCCCCTGTATCAACACACGACTGAACTTTACTTCAGAACGCCATAACATGTTGGTAGTTTTCTTATTGGTATAATAACTATGTTGTAGCTTTATGGACAACCGTTTGGTTCTTAATCCATTAAATTTATAAATCATCTTCCCTTCCTTCTTTCTTAATCTTGTCACTTATACCTTCTGGTTTCGAGGTTTGTGGCAGACATATCACCATTATTTTAATGATATTGACTTTCAATTTTTCTGGGATTGACCGACAGGACTCAAAGATGTATACAAACACCCAAGTCCTTGCCAGAATTCGATCCCGGGACCTCTGTGGTACGAGGCAGTGACGCTAGCCACTAGATAATAGAGGCTGGTATTTATAAGCCATACAGCCAAGTAATTACCATTTACAGATAAATAAAAATTTATAAGTTATGGTAACATACCAGGGGTGCCTATACACAGAGAAAGGAATGCCGCGACCCCACAGCAAACTCGTCTCCCGTCATTCGAAAGGGCGTACGAATAGTACCCAATGCCCGACCTACCTGATGAAGGTTTTCTGGGGGTTTTCCTGCATCTCTTTAGGTGAAACACGGGGTAGGATCCTTAAACCACAGCCCGGGGGCACCAGTTAACCCTTGTCTACCTTGCTCTACCTTCCGCATCCCCCCTTTTCAATTCCCTTCCTATGCTATTAAAGGGAAGTTGCCTGTTTCAGGATCACCCTCATGTAGCCTGTTGAACCAAAAAAATGGTAGCAGTTATTACATCGTTTGTAATTGTGAAGCTATGCTCATTATAATTACGTAACTCTAATTATTGTTGAATAACTCTTTTGATCGAAGGCTTTGCGTAGCGTAAGTAATTCCTGGACTTCCACCCGGTTCAATATCGGAATTCACTTGATAAAGATGGCAGTGAACGCCATCGGAACGTCGTGGCCTAAGTCGATATTGAGCCGGGTGGGAACCTAAGAATTGCAAAAACAACTCTTTATTCAAAAACCTTTATTATAAATTAAATGGGTAATACAAAGTATCAGTTATTAAATAAAATAGACTGAAATGATTTGGAGTTGGATTAATTAATTAAATGTAAATTTTACAAAATTGTCCCCCCATCCCTCCCAAAGATACATCTCTGAATCCGCTACTGACTACTTGTATGAGGAATTTCAAAATTGAACACAATAAGGTATAGATTCAAGGACCTGTGCTCAAGGACTCTGTACTTGGTATGTCAGTTAATATGATAATTTAAAATTCTTCCGAATTATGATAATTTATTTTATGAGTTGGTGCTTGACCGAAGAAACTTGTAGGGTTCGATCATTGAGAATAATAAACTCGCAGTGGTAATAGAGTAGGCTTTGTTCAAGCTTAATCGAGGCACTTCAATTAGGATCTTTTACATACCTAAATTCGGGCTTATTACTGGTCAAAAATTTAAGTAACGTATTTATACGAGTTGTTGAAGCATTCTCGTTGGCTTTTGTTGAGCTATAAATGACTGAAGCGACTTATTTGTTAAAGATTCAATAAATGACTGTAAAACAAGTTAGAATGCTGTTCACCGCGTCTGTTCTGAGTTCAGAGTGTTATATTTGACAAACCAACGTGCTCTTACATCCAGGTTTAACTAATATATTTACCCCCCGGAAAAAATGAAGTTGGTGAATGAACATCTTGAAATCATTTATTTGGTTTGCTATTTCCGTTACATTTTATTCTTTTAATTTTTTACAGATTTAAAGTCACATCAACCTTGTGGTTATTGGTGACTGTCATTACAAAATTGTTAACTGCGCATGGTATAAATATTAATTTTTATCCGGTAGAAGTGATTTTCACAGAAAAGATATGAGGTTAATTATGACGTCTGCTAATTGGTAAAAATCCACTTCGTTGAAAGGCAGATGTTTGTCCGTTTTTGATAGTAGTTAATTTTATGTTGTAATTTAGGTTAGGGGTTTGTTTTGATGATTAAACATTGATAACGGTTTAAAATTGGGAACGAAACTGTAGGGAATGAAATCAAACTAAGGTTTGAATTTTTTTCCTTCTCTTTTCAGCCGCCATGAGTAATATTATTAATTTTTTTTTAAAATTTTGTTACATCTTTCTCAGGTCACTACCATTGTATCCGGAAGGTAGCTACAGTAAACAAGAAACGTCGAACAACGATTCCTCCATTAAGTAAACCAAATAGTAACCGTGCCACAAGGAAATGGTGTAATATTTACTCAACATTTTACAAAGGTTTTTACACAACATTGTAGTCGACCAAACGAAGGCAAGGGTCTGTTAAATACACGTTGCAACTTCATGAAAAATTTTACCATTATGGATATAGGCATTGAAATACAGTCTCTAAACAAACGTAAGACCTGGTTATGATGTAATTATAGCGAAGACAGTCGCTGATTTACCAAGAACGGCTATTATCTTTCTAAGGAATCTCTTCAGTTTCATATTACGAATTAAATACTGACCATCGTTATTAACATTTACACCTATTATACTTATATTAATACCTGGTATTCCCTCCTACGTAGTTACATCCTACCGTTCGATCAGTTTATTATCTCAAAATTCCAATTTATTAACATTAGATAAAAAATTTGAATGAAAGAAGTACAACTCATCCTTCTGACATCATCTTCGAGTAGTTAATATGATTTTCACCGCTTTTTTGAACAAGGTCTACTGTCCAACAGATTTTATTGGTAGCTTCTATACCTAAGTCCTTTGACATAGTTTTTAAATGACAGGCTCTTACACAAAATCAAGCCATTTCTCTCAAGACAAATTTATTTCTGCCTGACAGATTTTTGGACACTTTCAGTGTGATATACATACAATTGCTTCGAATTTACCCAAAGGAAGGATTCTGTGTCTCTTAGTAGAAAACTTATACATAGCGGACATACCACAGGTGAGACGTATACAGACGACGTTACTGTCCTATCACAGGGATGGGCATCCTCTATAGAAAAATAGATGGTAGGTCACGGGCCAATGCAAAAACAATTGATTGTAGAATAAATGGTAAAGATATGTAATAAAAAGCATACATACTGATTTTTTTTGTGAAGGGACGGTTAACAGGCTACATGAGGGTGATCCTGAAACAGGCAACTCCCCTTTAATAGGAAGGGAATTGAAAAGGGGGAAGAAGCGGAAGGTAGAGCAAGGTAGCCAAGGGTTAACTAGGTCGCCCGTTCTACGGTTTAAGGTTCCTATCCGGTGTTTCACCTAAAGAGATGCAGGGAAAACCCTAGAAAACCTGCATCAGGTAGGTCGGGCATTGGGTACTATTCTCACGCCCTTCCGAATGACGGGAGACGAATTTGCTGTGGGTTCGCAGCATTCCCTTCTCCATATCTCCACCAGTTTCAGGAGGCAGTTGGCCGACTGATCCAATGGGATCAGCGGACAACTCTTGCCATATGCCCAAGGTCTTCGACCCCAGTACATATACCTCCTAAAATAGGTGAAGGTGTCTTGGCATGTGAGAACTTTGATAAAAGAAGCCAGAGAGAGTACGAGGCATTCCCGACGTAATCAGGTGAGCCCCGCAGTCACTCTGGGGTGAAGCGCCTGCTAGTAAACTCCCGCAGCGCCTATACATACTGATAGTATTACATATGATAAAATAATAGTGTTACAACGGTAGCTAATGAGAAATTTGTAATTACCTTTCAATTGCAATCAGTTCAATATTAGCTGTGAGTTGTGTTGTTACTAGGCGTAAAGAGCTTTCAATAAATTCGATAAATATAGATCTGACCTTTGCTTTCTTTAAATTCATTTCTGAAAACACTGCTCACAGCAATGAATACGCCGAAGCGGGGCATCCTTTTAATTTTAAAATTAATTACTTTGGGTATTTGTCTTTGGAAATATGTCTCACGTAAAAAGCTTGCAGAGATCCCTCGCGGACGACTTTTCAGAACATCACTTGCCTGGAATTATAGAAATTCCATTTGAAGCGATATTTCAACTTGCTCCACGACCACGTCGAAAGGTGTCGAGATTATTTGGAGCTGAAATTCACATGAACGGAAATCCTTAAATCTGGTATAGTTCCTGTTCAAGGACATTATTTTCTTAATTTTTGTGGGATGCTAAAGTGGAAAAATGATAAGTATTTCCTGCACTAATGTCATTTTCCAACAGTCGAAGGTGTTTTGAAAAGTTTTATGTGGGTGAATAGCTCATGGACAAGTTGTTCTGGTATTCGTTTTTGGCTCGTTTAAGTATCTGGTAACAGCAACCATAAATGCAAATGGATATACATCTCTTCTCAAAGGTTTGAATAGTATGGTTTTGCCCTTCATAACCACAAAAGTGAGCACTTCTTCCTTGAATTCATAAAATATCTTCAACACTGTAGCCTTTCTGAGCCAAGGAACCAGATATAAAAAGAGAGGTATTCGTTTTATATTAATATGCAAGAGAGAAATTTAGTGACGGGCCGGACAAAAATTGCAGTAGGGCCGAATGTGGCCCGCAGGACGGGGTTTGTCGACCGTTGACTTATCACATCACAGTGATCCACACATGACGCCTACCAATCTTTAAAACCCATTTATCCCTCCTTAAGATATGGAGCACGCAAGTCAACTAAAGAAAATTTCGGACGATAATTTTACCCCAACCGAACGGACTGCACAATCATTGTCCTAACTGATAATCGTAATGATAATTTTTTTAAAAATAAATAATAAAAAACCGGAATGCTCAGAAATGTTTCGTAGGTATTTATTGGAACCAGAAACTGAGTTGCAACGAACACATACTAAAAGAAACTGAAGGAATTTAATATATGTATTAGAAAAATGTATTGAATACTAGGGAGAAAATCCCTAGACAACATAATACTAAAATCATTAAGCCAATCTGGACGTATGTAAATATGATACAGTGTCTCCAGTCCAAAACCATCAGAATGATTGCTCATGGATCATGGCGTAAATAATTTGGTATTACATACCGATATAGAAATTACAAATGTTAAAGAGGAATGTACCAATATAAATGCCAGCTACTTGAGGACTACAGGCACATACGAATGAACTATAATCTACCCTATAACATGATCTTCTCTATAGATGACTTGAAAAGAAGTGACCTATAATTAATTTTAAATATTATCAGTAATATTAGCTCATAGAACTTGTTTATTATGTAGTAAAACTGCCTTTTAAAATCGAATAATTTTTTTAAAAATTTATAGTTACATCGTTAGCTGCTTATACAATTTAAAATTTACATCTTAGGGTACAAATTTGTTAATTTATTTTTTTAATTATATACATCACGGAACAATGCTATTTGGAGATTTTCATCCTGTTTAATATTTCATAAGTTATAACTTTTCCTTCAATTTTTTATATGTTTAATGAATAAAACTTAAAAAATTATGGTTGTGATATTTATTAAATAAGCCATCGAAATAATTTTATTTGGTTGTTCGTTTCATATGACCGTGCCGGAAATGTGTCTTGTACGATTTTATGAGCTCTTCTTGTGCAGAAAAGCCTTTCATTTACAATTTCTTCTCCTAAATGGATGATACTCAACACAAAATTGTTTAGAAAGTCGGAATACGTCACGAGGGCCTGCGAGAAAGTTAAAGTAGATTACTTCGCTGTCCAATTACCTCAAACATAACCACTGGGTCGGTATATTGATTTTGGACTTTAATGAATTTAGCGTCCCCGTGTAGCTAAGTAAATTGCTTGAATGTAGGGAGATGAGTCGAGTGTTATTGTAACAAAGGTGGGGGGAGAAAGGGGAGAAAAAAAGAGTTGGGGTCCGAAGCGTAGCTGGCCCGCAAAAACTGTTATGAGCTGGACCGTTTTAACTGCCAAGATAATGCCGCAAAAATGCGAGCAATCGATCTTCCTGGTTAAAAATGATAAGGGAAGAGGAGACGGAGATAACGTTTTGTGACCGACAAATGCACAGCCGACGAATGAAGACCGCAGGCAGGAGAACCGCCTCCGGTATAAATTAACATTCCGACAGGGAGAGGAAAACGTTGTGATTAGAACGTGCTCAGTGTTTGTACTCTTGCAAATATTCAGTAAAACAACATTTGAAACGAAACAGGTCTTCTGAAGAACTATTTGTGGTTACGATGTGAACGTAATGTTATCGTTACTAATTTATTATTCTAATATTGTGATTATTCACTAAGTCCTAAATTATTATAATTTTATTTCTAACTTTGAAGGTTATTAGTTTATTTAACTTAAGTACTTAAAATATAAGAATTGTAGATATAGTTAATCCTAAAATTAAAATTATATTTCTATAAAAAAATAATCTTTCCGTAATTTTTATAGAAAGGTTATGTAAATATCATTTATTTTCTTGTGATATAATGAGTCCTGCTGATATAAATATTTTATATAGAAATATAGAGTGATTGTTGATGATAAAATTAGTATAAATGTTATGAAATATTGATTTTTATTTATTAAATTTTCAATTAATTATCATTTTGGTAAATAATGTAGAAACAGATTGTTATTTATTAATAACTTTAATATCGAAACTGTGGCTAAAATGTTTCTTTTATTCAATGAACATGTAAGGCGTTAGATGAAATTTTATAATATTAACGGTAATTCATTTACAAATAACACTGCTTTATTTTCTTCAGATATTTCAGCCACAATTTGAAAATAATTTTAATTGTCAAATTAATCAGACATTAATTGAATTAAGAAACATTTAATACTATACTACAAACGTTTTGTTACATTTTAGGTGTTTCTTCAGGTGTACAATTATAAGATGACAAATTGAGTATTTATGAACTAATTTATTTCCTAAATAAAAAGCCCATCCAATAAATAATGAAATTTCAAATGGAAGTTAACTGCTCCGTAAACTTATTCTTGTTCAACTGAAGATATTCCAAATAAGGAACGAAACTTTGAGTGAGTTTTTAATCAATTGTCTTTGACGAATTAGCCATTTTACATATTTATTAATTTACTGTTATGTTACCTTCTGTTTAATCTCAAGTTAAAAGTTGAAAAATGGATAATAGACTCAGACAAGTTGAAGAACAACCATTGTCAAAGATGGTGTTGCGTTAATAGTTATTGTGTGAGCGGCATTCTCTATGTTTCTAGGTGTATTTGTCTCTTCTGTAAATTTTGTTGCGTGGAAAATGTGCCATGAATTAGACGGCTCTGTATTAAATGTTCGCATGGAGTATTCGACGGTTTATATTCTTATTTTTAATTCCATCACAAAATTTAAAAGCCCTCTTAAGTTCTACCAGCAACTCAGGTATCTTAGGTAAACTAAAAATCAAATTTCAGCTAAAACTGCTTCCCATCGCTGTTGTAAAAAGCTGCGACAGTCAAATTCAAAGGGCCACGATGACAGACGAATTAGACGTAAAGGGAACTTAAAAATCACTTTAAGTAATTACTTTATTAATCACTCAGGAGAAGCCGTAGCTTCTACTTTACGTGAGACAAAAGAGAGTTATATGAATACAATGCAAATTTCTTATTCGTAAATTTATTCTACCCAACAGGCAATATTGATTGTTAATCTTCCGTATAAATTTATGTTTAAAAATTTATTGTGTAAATAAATAATACATTTTAATTTCTCTATTGTTGCCTTTAGATACATTTTACATGGTTAAAATAGTCCGATTTTACATTGCTGCTTATGGAGGGTCGAGCGAGTTGGTTTTCTAGGAGTGGGGGAAACCAGTCACGCTTTGAACCCAACTATATGTGTTACAATGCTCTTTGGCAACTAAAGCAAACCATTGTCTTGAAATATCTCGACGACTTACGGCACTTTAATACAATTTTACGTGTACTTTATACTTTTCGTCGGCGAAATTATGAAAGAGGTGCTCAATCGTTCAACAATTGTTTGTCAATCCGTGTCCCTGACTGTAACCGGTACGGTAAGAAATCATCTAAGCAACCTAGAAACCATTGATTGGACTCTAACATCTGACATTTTCCAGATTTTAAGTTTATTACCCGTCTTTATACCGGCACTAGTTTTTGGTTTCTATATTTTAAAATTAATTACTACTCAAACTTTGTTTAATGGTAAGGTATAAATTCTTTCTGCTATGAGAATTGTTTTCCATTCTTAGTCAAAAATGTAATTCTCGGTATAAAATACTAAAAGGTTCCATTCGCGTAGATATTTAAATGCAGTATCAATGCGTATCAGATTTGTATGTTTCTTTATCCAGCAATGGTTTAATAGAAAACAATTCATCTGTCATTGTATTTCAGTTTATAAATAATATATTTCTTCACGATAAACTGTGCAGTAGGGATTTTTTTTGCAGGGTTTTAATTCTGTGCAGCAGAAAGCGCATTACCATGGAGGATATATGCGCGTAGGCTTTACGGGAAAGGGGCTGTAAGCTTGCCATTCGTGATAAATCTCGCACGTGGCAGGTCGCCTGTCATTACGTCATGAGCGTCTGGTGGCACGTGCGCAGGTAATCAACACCCACGCTCACAAAAATTGCCCACCCCCCTCCTCCCCTTCTTCCTCCTGACAACCCGTATATGGCAGTCCTCGCTTCGTTTCCCAGGCCAAGTGCCCAATTACGTGATAGCTACTTTGGTTCGTACTCAACGAAAAATAAAATTAAACGTCGTTTAGTTTTTGTTATAGCCGAACTGTAGTTGTTCGAGTTCATTCCAGACATCTTACATCAACCGAGGCCGGAGGCTTATTAGCCTTTACCAGCCTATATTTTTCACTGAATGGAGAGATAAGCAGACAAGTTTGGGCGCAGACAGAAATAGTGATGTATTGGGGCGTTGGCACGGAAAGGTTCAACCGTGATATTGTTTATCTTAGGTTGTGTTTCTTTCTTTTTCCTTGTATGATAAGTCAAGGGTCAATAACTAGTATTGAGATCACGTTTATATTTGCAACACTAATTGTTGAAGGGAAGTTTTGTAAATTGCCAAGAAAATGGTTATGTGATAGCTATTATACGAGAAATATTTCAAATTTTCGATAGTGAATATACATGGTATTTTTATCCGCTCATTAAAATGTAGCCCGGGAATAAAGAACTTAAATAATGGCAGGAAATTGAATTATTCAGAAGTATTCTTATTCTTGCCTTTGTCAGATTTATATTCCTTCAAGCAAAACGTCTGGAATTGGTCGTTGAATATTTAATAGAAATATCTAGAAGAGCGCTGAATAACTCTATACTACGCGGGATTAGTATTATATAGTTAAATAAAATTATTACAAATTTTCCTTATCTTATATTTCTTTCTTCGTGCGGCTAGGAAAGGGATGAATTATTACATTTCATTAGAGTAGCAAAAATAAAAAAAAATTGTGGTACATTACTTTCTTTCATAGTATACTAGCTCGTTCTGTGTACTAATAAGTATTGTTAGTTATTCATTCTATTCATTATAGTTATCTAGCTGAGTCTTTACAAATTTAATTAGTAAACGTTATACTATTGACATCCATTTTGCTGCGCTGGAATGAAAAACAGTTTCTGAACTCATGATTGGTGTTAATAATAAATAATCCAATTATCTACGAAATTAATCCAACTCTCTAGTGTTTTAATTACAGCGCGCAGTGTTGTACGCAAAGAACGCAGCTTGGCTTGGCTTCTTTGGAAAGGTATGCTGTGTTATAAGGGGAAATAATGCTAATACTTAATTTAAATTTTTTGAAACGAGTTAATTAAGCAAGGAAATCCTTACCAATTTTAAAGAAATATGAAAATTCAAACCAATTAGGTTTTATCTACACAAAACATAAGGGAATGTACCTACGAAATAAAAATATTTCAAGCAACCACTGATATACCACTTGGCGAGGATTTAAAAATAATTTAAACATAATATGATCCAACTCTCAAGACCCAGTTCTATTGTAGTATAATGATTAGAATACTAACTGGAACACATTATTTGTAAGTTTAACCCCGGATCAATCCATGCCAAGTGGTGCAACTGGTTGCTTGATCCACTGCTGAAAGTCTGCTGATTTTAATAGAATCTCGTCTACCATATACAATTGAATTACAAATTAATACTTTGGCTTTATGGCTTCTTAAGATCAGAATTGGATTTTTAAAGTACGTAATAGAATATTTTAATTATTAATTTCACGCCTGTTACCCAACATATAATTTATTTTCGCCTCGTCATTTCAGACTTCAACAATTCACTCTTGAAATGCTGTATTTTAACAGGCGTCAATAATTTCAGGGATAAATTAACACTACAACAAGACTTTTTTATTCTTCTTCAAAGTTAGGTATTGAGCCTATATAAATCCAGAAACCAGTCCTCAAAACAAACATTTTATTTGTTGGCCGTCATTACATTAAAACACAGAAGCTTTCAGATATGAGTCCCTTTTCGTCTGTTTATTCGTGCACCAGTAATGTGGATTAGTCAACAGTGTGCTATCCGTTGTATACGTTACTTTATTTGGTAAACAAATAATGTATACAGCGGATAGCATACTGTTCACTAATCCAGATTACTTGTCTAAGAAGAAAGAGATATATGAACGTTTCTGCGTTTTAATATAATCACGTAAACAAATAAAATATTCGTTTCTTTTGAGGTCAGTTTTATTGGTATATATAGGTTAAAGATGTCAATAATGACACCATAGCGGAAAGTTTCCGCTTTATTTTATAAAACGATTCCAATTTATTCCAATAAATAAAATTGAAGTGTCTGTCTGTCTGGAAGTTTGTCCACGAATAGACTCCGAAACGGCTCAACGGATTTCAATAAAAATTTGAGGGATTAAAACGAAAATTGAAACTTTAATTTTCGTGTTTTTTATGTTTTAATATTTTTTAGGGACTCAGAAGATATCAATATAAATATTAATAAACACGCGAAACCCCGACGTGAAAACTGCGAGTTATAAGTCTTATTAGGCGTTCTTATACCATTCATCCGTTTGTCGTGAAATTTTAAAGGCACAACTTACTGTGTTATTATCAGCAAAATTTTGGCAGCATGAGAGAGAGAGAGAGGGATGGATGGATGTCGAGCATTCATACTCCAATTGTAGTTGCAGCTGAAATTTTTGTAGGTCACGGTATTACATTTTTATTTCAGATACAGGTCTGGAAACATGTGTTCGCTTTTAGTTTTAGTTCCACGCAAATTTGTAAATCACTAATAATATAAAATTAATGGTATTATAATAGATTGTTACACGTAACTTAAATATCCCTCCTAATAGGACCAAGGCTGGTCTTTATAATTTTTTCCATCTTTTTGGGCTACAATGCAATATTTTATAATCGTTTACCCAAGCTTTCTTATAGACATAAGAACGTATTAGTATATTCAATTATTTTTAAATTGTGTGCACTACTTTTATGATATGAAACAACAATTGGAAATTACAACACGTTTCCACAAGTTTTCTGCTGCATTGTTCGCTTTTGGTTTGAGAAAAATTCTCTCTATATAACAGTTCTTATAAACATTAAACCATCATTTTTGGTTGTTAAATTAATACTCTGTCTCAAGAAAATAGATTATACTGGACCTACTATCTCATATAATTATTACAGTCATCTTAAATTATTTTCAAAAGGTTCAGAGATTCAATTGGTTCTAATAATACACAAACCATATTTAATCAAATAAAGTAATTAATGACAGTCGGTTCAAAATTTATGGGTTCGGTCTTTTTAAAATTCACAGCAAAATATGATGAAATACAGCTGCGTCCAGTTTTGTTTGTACCTGACTTTACAAACAGTCAATACCCTAATTAACGCATTTTTGTTGTCAAATAAAATTATGGAGAAATTATATTCAGTATGTTAATTATGGCTACCAATTGCATCATCAGTACGGGACAAGTGAGGAATCAACGTGATTCAATAAGTACCAAATGTTTTGTAATAATCCTGTGCTTGGATACATAATCGCATAAACAGTTTACTGCAAATTTTAAACGGTTGCAAATTTACAACAGTCGGCAGGCATAAACTTTCAACAATTCCATTGCTCGTGAAAACAATAATGACTAATTGTAAATTTAAACTACAAGAAAGTACAATCGTTGTTGCATAGGAGAAAAATATATTTTTAAGTAATGATCTAAATTAGGAATAAATTTTAAACTGCCATGAAATCAAATTATATTTTATTACATAACAGAATCAATTATAAATGATCATCTAGTTCACTTGTGCCGAAACGTGTGCACCAGTGACAAAGTACAACCTATATAAATTTTAAAATTTATGTAAAATAATTTCAAGGCGTAATAAGGCTAGATGAAACAACTAATGATAACAACTTATCAAGGGAATGGTTCACATCCGTATATTCATGAATAAAGTTTGGCATTACGTGGGCACATATGTTCAGAAAATGTTTGATATTCATACTAAAACTATAAAATATCAAAATATTCTTGAATATTGAAATTTAAACATTTGCTTTTATGCTTATGGGAAATAGGAAACTGTAACATGATACTTTTAAGAACGTCTTTTGCTATCAATCGTTATGCTTTCTTGTAAGATAATTGGACTGGAGTAGTATCTTATCGCAAAATTCTAGTGATAACTAGTTCAATTATTCTTAAAATATATCAAGTAATTGAAATCATCCCTGAAATTTTCAAAGTGAGTGGTACAGGAAGCATTTCACATTTCTCCGTTTACAGCCCTTCGTAATAAATGTACAATAAAAAAATGGCCATTTTTCTGTAATACAGTTGACAAGTCCTCGACAAAATGGTTGAACCCCCAAAGCTGACAGCAACGGACAGATATAATAAAAGTAGATAATCCTCATATATTGGGACATTTAAACGTCAGCTTAACAAGCGCCATATATGGAGGATCTATGACGGACACGGCTTGGATATTTGCACGGTTCATCTTCATTCAACCGCATTAGTCTCGGGTTTTAGGTTAGTCAAAATTCGACGCCGTTGATCTCTCATGATTATAAATCTATTTTTATCATTATAATGACAGATTTTAACCGACGCTGATTTCGTAAAAATGTCTTTGTTTATGAAATATAATTTAATTTTTCTAATCTTTTTAAAATTAATAATTTATATTATTGTAAGAACTATAGTATTCTTAACCTTATTTAAATAAATTTAGGAGATGTCAGGGCGGAAGGGGATAGCTGGGTAGAACGGGATACCCTATTGTTTTATTTACTGGATAGTGCTGGAGTTTAGTAGATGTGGGAAATTGTAACTGGTCAAGGAAGAAATCCCGGCAGCCAACTTGACCAAGTTCTGCCTGAACTTTGTGAATGAGCTTATAAAACAATAATGCCAAAACAGGCATCTTACATGTGTGACTTCATAATTTTAGCACAAAACTCCTCACTTTTATCTCTTTAATGGTTTATATTCGTAAAGCAGAGGTCTTAATCAGCATACAAGTTACGTATAAGGTTTATATCTTCTTGTATTGTCTGGGTAAAAACCTTAAATTGAGACTAGCGTGCGGGGCGGCTCAGGATACTACTGTATACGACAAAATGTGATGTGTTCCCTAAGAAAAAAAGGAAAAACTGCCAGGCTCTCCTTATAAGAATGAGTTACAGGATGTTGTACTCAAAAACAGAAAATTAAAAAGAAATACAGCGGAAAAAGGGAAAAATGTTAGCAAAGACTGTGCACTTGCAAAAGAAATCACTTTGCAAAAAACAAATTCGATAAAGCGATCAACTGTACGCTAAATAAGTATACGAAAGAAAACACAAATGGGTTAAATATTTTTTGAAAATTAAATTTAACTTTATTACAATAATTGTAAATACAAAACATACTATCCTGTTCACGGGAAAATTGTAGGTTTCTTTCTAAAAAAATCACCAAAAATCTAAATCCGTTGTTTTAAGTTATATTGATTTTACATTAAGTAAGTAATAGAATGAAATAATGTTTTATACCTTTATAAAATGATTTTTATTTTTTCACAATTATATACAACTAAAATTTAATGACAAGTTCCGCCCCGACTTTCCCTATAAGTGAAAATGTGAAAATTGCACGTGAAAAATAATAAAGACATTCTTTAAGCAAGATATAAAGTTTGTCTGAGTTGATGTGGAATTGAAATATGAAAGTTGCCCATAAAATATTATACTGGAAAAAATAATAAAAACTCGTAAGTTCAGCCACTATCTCCTGAACGTCTATGCATCGATGGAAAACAAACAGGAGGGGAGGAAGGTATTGCAATGAAAATATACTTGTAATGAAAAACATTAGTAATTTCGCCGCGTTGTTTGAAAGTGTTTCAAAGTTATCGGGAACGGGGAATGGTATTCGGAGATATGCAGGCTCGCGTGACCTCGCAATTTTTGCAGTGGAACCCGCGCCAAAGCCCCAGGGGGTGATATATCTTTATTTCCAATTCCTGTGGAACATGTAATTTCTCTTAGTGCTCTCAGGCGTGAGTATTCGATCAATATCAACTCCGTTATAGATGGGGGGATTTTCAAGCAGGTCTCCGCGCTAACGTGACCGGAGCCAACTTCTGAATGACTTTGGAAACTGTTTCCTCTCCGTAATTATCCGGAACTGAGCGCGTTCTCCGATTAAATCATCGGGACATGGGCAACCTAGCGATAATGCGAGGTTTCAGTAGTACTCACTATAGTCGGTGTAACGGAGTTCATAACGTACCATAGGAAAGAGGCACGTGCAGGACCTAGAATCGTAGTAATAAACGTTTGGCTCATAGACCAGAACATAACGTACCATCAATATTTTTGCACATAGGAAAGTGGCACGTACAAGAACTAGTATCGTAGTAATAAACATTTGGCTCATAGACCAGAACACAACGTACCATCAATATTTTTACACATAGGAAAGAGGCACGTACAAGAACTAGTATCGTAGTAATAAACATTTGGCTCATAGACCAGAACACAACGTACCATCAATATTTTTACACATAGGAAAGAGGCACGTACAAGAACTAGTATCGTAGTAATAAACGTTTGGCTCATAGACCAGAACATTCAGATTTCAGGATTATTATTATGACAGATTTTTTTCTCAACTGCCAAGATAAGCAAATTATATTTTAATTTTATTCTTACTTTAGTTATGCCCATGACTTCGTTCGCGAGGAAAAGGCTCTTTTTATTTTGCCTTAAAAACGAAACAACAGGCACAGAATTTTGATAAGGTTGGATTCACTGAATATGTATGAAAATGTACGTGTTCATTTATTAATGATCGCTACACGTAAAAAATCTTATAACTCGCAGTTGGTTTTGAACATGTCCCGCTTTCACACAGTTGCAACGATAGATGGAATGAGAATCCTCGCCCTCCTTCCCCCCTCTCTATGATGCCAAAATCACTCTTATAATAACTCAGTAAGTTGGATGAATGTTATAGGAACACCTAACAGGACTTTTAACACGCAGTTGTTTCTCACACCGCCCAATTCATTCGATTTATAAATATTTACATTAATATCTTCTGAACTGTTTAAGATATCTAAATGAAACATACACGAAAATTTAAGATTAAATTTGTTTCAATCCCTGAAATCCGCTAAGCCGTTTCGGAGAATAGATCAAGAGTATAGGGAACCTGCATTCACTTTTTGGAAACTTCAATACACACATACCAAGAAACCCCCCAAAGAATTAATATCATTATCGAAACAAAAGATGCACGAATATTTACGTGAAATCTGGTGTTTTTAAACGCTTTAATTCCCATTGAAATCCGTTGAGTCGTTTCGGAGCCTATTAAAGACAAACGCACAGACACTTAATTTTATTCATTGGTATATATTTAGCCATTTGCCATCTGGACACCTTATCCTTTGCCTACATCTTCTCAAAATTCACTTAAAAATAAAATCTATCCAATTGAATTTAAATATGTGTTTAGTAAATGTCAACAATTTAAATAAGTTAGTAACTAATTTTCACGATAATACTTTATATCCTCGACAATGTCCTGAATTGACCTCCCTCTGTATGTTTTATGCCATTTCGTTCTGGTTAAAACGTGAGAAGACAGGGTTCTTATTGTACCTTTATATTTCTTATTTTCACGCAATGATTATCATTCGGATGGGCGTTAGAATACTACCCAATAGCCAGATCTGCCTGATGGAGTTTTTCTAGGGTTTTCTCTGCATCGCTTTTAGGTGAAACACCGGGTAGGATCCTTAAACTATAGCCCGGGGCCTCAGTCAACCTTTGGTTATCTTTCTCTACCTACCACACCCTCAACCTTTCAATTCTTTTCGTATGCTATTTAAGGGGAGTTGCCCTACTCAACCCTTGCTCTACCTTCCACATCCCCCTTTTCAATTTCCTTCCTACGCTATTTAAGGGGAGTTTCCTGTTTAAAAACAGAATCAATTACTCCACAAAAAAATCATTTCACTTATGTATTGAGTTATTAGTGGATATTTTACTAAAAATTGTTGGAAATACGTATTTATGAAAGAAAAGTAGTATTTTGTTATAAATAACTTCTCATTAATTGAGTTTAATCACGCACAATGGCGCGTTGAAGAACAAACTTTATTAATTGGTTTAAAAATTTTAAAAAACGAAGTAACCATTAAACAGACATTATTCGTTGGGGGAAAAAATACCACGCAAAGGTTTTACAAAGTTATCTACAGCGAATTTATGTTTACTGTGAATAATTTGGTCTCATCGTTGGTGTAATAAGTATATTATTCTTTATATTTAATTGTTTGATTTGCCAAGAAAGAAATACGCCGCTCTTCAGGAATTCTCGATGCATCTATGAAATTTCAATTAAGCAGACGTCGGAATATCCATACATCTTAGGTGCCGCACCTTTTTAAAATGCGATAATTCATTTATTTATATGAGCCCACATAAATTATTTATAAGCGGGTGGTATAAATCTTAGTTTAAATGTATTATACATGGTGGTGAAAGGGCTCCATTACCCTGGCTAACAAGGTAGCCCCCCCTCCAGTGCTCCAGTGCCCGAGCACCCTTCAAGGAGCAGGTAGAAACACCTCACACAGGTGCTGCCTTTATCACGCATTCGAAATTTTACGAGAGAATCGGCATAATCTCATCTCCCCGGGAACAGAAGCTTCAACAAAGCTCAAAGTCTTTTCGAAATTATTCCCTTGACGCTGCTCCGAGATTGGCCCTTAAACGTAAAAACAGTCTCGAGGTTAATTGGGTAATGTTATTTCAGCCACTTTTATATTTAATTCCACCATTCTATAGCTGCTTCTAAGACATAAAGTCTGTAATTGCTACCATAACGGCAAGTAATCAATGGAAATTAGTTTACTTAACACGAAATCAAACGCGTTTGCCGCGAAAAGAGTAAAAGTATTTTACTGTTGTGCTTTTTAAAATAATAAAACTTCAGACTCATGTAGATTAGAATTAAATATTGAACGTTTGTTATACATTATTTCAATGATCAATGCAACTTTCAAGGGACTGTCCTAACGATGAGGTTTTTATCCCTGTTTTGTGCTCTGAACTTATCAAACATGTAACATAGAAACATTACTTTTATGATTTCCCCTATAAATAAAAACTTTTGACTAACTCTAATAAATCTGTAAACGGTAAATTGAACATTGGTCATCTTCGGAAAATATTGGCCAACTTTGACATGTTGAGGGTGTTTGTATTTTATTTTACACAAGTAAATAGTTAAAGCTTAAATTACCGATAGCCTTTATCATCACACTGACATCCAACTGGCCGTAGTCGTGACCTCAGGCATGTGGCAATCTGTTTCATGATTGTTTTCGTTTATTTCTTTCTACACTTCTATAACATCTGAAATATTTATAAACAAGTTCCTTCTAAACATACTTCAAAGAAAAGCATTAACATTCTTAGGTACAATGGGTAATATAAAATCTGATGAATTTCATTCAAGAAACTAATTGGGATATTTTTGTGTACACCGGATTCTGCATTATGTAATCAATTATTATTAAAAACAACTTTTCGTAAATGCGAGAACAAATTTCGATCCGTCATACTCATCTAATTAATTTGTGTAACTTAGTCATCAGTATACAAATAAATGTCATAATGCGTTCACAATTTCACTTTTAATGTATTACAGTCAATATTAAATTGTAAAAGAACAAATAACTTGCGCTTGCTATTCTTTCAATAGGTTTCGGTCCTACTAATTGAGCCTAAACTGGTTAGTTAATAAAGATATTAAGGATTAAATGAATTTAATATATTTTTAGAAATCTGATAAGGTCCTTAATACAACAGAAACACGTTGTTCAATCAAATTAATTATATTTCTCTCTGTAGAGAAGCTTGGCTTCAAGGATGTGGAATGAGTCGGGCTGTACAAATTCTTCGTTATTGCTCCTTGTTAACTATTAACAATCAATTGATTACGACTAATAGTATTCTATAACATAAACTTATGAATAGCTCATGCTTGCTATTTACACATATAAAAATATTAATATATTATGAAAAAAACACACGAACAGGATTCGGAACAATATTTTTATGCTGATGATTTACATTACATCTGAATTGTGCATCTCAGATTGTTCTTTTTACTGTTTTACTGAATAGAAGGAGAGGCCAAGGAGGAATAAAGATAACTCAGTTTTAAATTGTATTTGATTATTGGACAATCGTATAGTTCTTTGTGGCAGGCTGTTATACGTGATGCTATGATAATGTGTAGATATCTGTACAATTGACAATGTTTTAGATTGATATAAATACTGTAAATAGAATTGTTTTTAAAAATGAATATATATTGTAACATGAAAAGTTACACGCAACAATGCGGGCCAGCTTGCAAGTTGCAATTGTCGCAACTCGGGCCAACAATGGAGTCTGGCGAGACTCGAGCAGTCGTCATGGGGTAGTGAAAGGAGAAGGATGTGTCGGCAGTTGCGGACGGAGAAAGACCATGCCCTGCAGTGATTATTTTTCTCATGTTCTGAAATGGATTAAAGCTATTTAAATCCACTTTTTTGGTATTTTTATTAAAAAATACCTGGCGCCCAAAAAGCATTTAAATCCTCGAATACGGAGGTACGCCGGATCTTCTACAATATATATATATATATATATATATATATATATATATATATATATATATATATATATATATATACGGAAATGAATTAAATTTACAATTATTATTTGATATGATACAATTTATTACCAAAATTAGATTTATGAAGCTTACCTTTTAAACAATATTCTATTTATAAAATAATTATAAAATTATATAAATTAATATTTAGAATAATGAAATCTTTCTCGGGTCGTTTTTAAGTGCTTTCCCACAGCAGAAAATTTAAAAACAAAACCCTATTAGAAATTAGTAGTACCAAGAAATTGGAAGAAAGTTTACA
The DNA here is from genome assembly GCA_034510155.1 of Eucriotettix oculatus. Classification (NCBI taxonomy): domain Eukaryota; kingdom Metazoa; phylum Arthropoda; class Insecta; order Orthoptera; family Tetrigidae; genus Eucriotettix; species Eucriotettix oculatus. The sequence goes on along the minus strand of CM067376.1, from coordinate 47,017,678 downwards.
AACAGAGAAATAACCGTCTTCTGCTTTGCTTGGAACTTGCCACTTGTTCTCAGATCTCGTGCCGGTCCCCACAGATACCTCAAGACTTCCTTGTATGCAGTTACGATCAAGAGCATTCCACCAAAGATTATACAATTCAAGTCCACTCAACAGATTGAAACAGTCTTTCAATCACCACACAGTTTCTCAAGCACATTCCAAGTCTCTCCCTCTATTATCATATTCTTAAATCCCGTTTCCAATTGCCAAGTTCCGACTTCTTAATATCAGAAAAACAATTTTCATCCTTTTCCAATAATTTTACGCTCTCTATTACTTATTTTCCTACCGTGACAGTGACAGAATTCTCTCCAATAAAAAGTATTTACCTTCAGACTTTGGGAGGAACCATTCCTTTACTTATCACCGATGATTGCAAGCCTCATCCCAGCCAGGTCACGTCTAGGTTTTATTACCTGTTTCCAGCCTTCTTGAATTTATCTAAAGTCGACTGCATTTGATTTTGTACCGCCAATTTCAGTATTGAGTTGTGTTTTACCATACAACATTATTTTCTATAAATTATTTTTGTGTCTTTTATTGAAGCAATGATCATCAGAATTATTCATCCAGTGCCTATTTTATTCACAAATAATATTAATAAGTAAAAGTATTGGTAAGATAGAGTGAAAAATATCCTATTTCCTTAATGATTCTTTTAATTTTCTGCTGTTTTGCTGTTTACAACTATAGTAATAGAAATAATTTATTTATCTTTGGTCTTTCTGCGATGTTAGATAACAAGCAATATTTGTCAATTTAATGTTCGTTTTAATTGACAAATATTGCTTGTTATCTAATTTATAGTCTCTAGAATCGTATTTATATAATTTGACAATAATTTGTACACCATATGTTTATCACTACAATAATAGACTATTCTAAATAATTTGCGAAGCAGTAATACTATAGCTGTAGCCGTATACTTTTTATAACGCCAACAGATCTGTATGATGTCTAGTGTGATTAGCTGATTTACATCTAATTAGAGTTTCTCAGATAATTTACTTTACAAGAGATCGGTCTGATGTAAATAGTCCTCATAGTTTGGGGACATCTAGTTGAGTGTCTGTATTACTATTTCCGTTAATTGTGTAAAAAAAGTTTATCTGGAGTTTCATATTGAAAGAGGTGGGGTCCCGCTATTATCTCTGTATTAGTCATATTCTTTTATGAAGACGAATTGAGATTTTAAATTGTGAAACGTCCGTTAACCTACCTCTTGTTAATATATTTTGCATCGTTTAAACTGTCTCCCTCCGGGCTATAACCAAGTTCTGCTCGTCATGCGAAAAACTTATCTCTGAAATTGAAATAATTTCTTACATTCTAAAGCGAGTAAGATTACCTTACTCATCGAATTTACTTTTAAAGGTTTATATAGCTGAAATTTTGATAACAGTTATAAAAAAGTTATTGCTTTTGGGGCGGGGAGGGATAATGACAATCAGTAAATTACCTCTATTACTGTTATGAGAAGTCAAGTTAAGATCTTTATTCCTCAATCAAGTACCACCATAACTACGTATTTACAAATTACTTTCGGTGTCAATGCTGATAAGTTATTTTACGTGTTAATATATAAATGTCCAAACTAAGCACTCAAACTAAATTCTATTTGTGTTGTAGTAATCATCAGTCCTTGGATTGGTCTGATGCAACCTTCCATGCTAACCTATCCTGCTCAAGCCTTTTCATTTCTACATATCTACCACATTCCACAACTTCTCTGATCTGCTTAGCGTATAATCTTCTGTTATTACCCCTCACAGGTCCCTCGAATACAAATTTTACTAGACTCTCATATCTCATAAGGTGACGTATTAATCTATCCCTTCTCTTGGTCAAAGTCCTCCGTTTTTCTCCCTTCTCTTATTCTGCTTATAACTTCCAGCTGACTCTATTCATCCATCTGATTTCAACATTCTTCTACACCACAAAAATTTTGAAAGCTTGTATTTTTTTCCTTTCTTCAACTCCTACCGTCCATTTATGTATTTGAATATTTCACAGTGTGCTGTTAGTGTATTGATAGCGCTACAGTATAAGATTGTGAGTCGTGCTGTTACATAATCGACGTCGGAGATAGTAATAGCGAATACATCTATTCGAGATTGCACTCTACTAGACGTGATTAGCTGTTTGTGTTCGGTTGTTTGCATCAGTTAACAGATGAGGGGCGCCGTACTGAGAACTGTCTCATTCCACATACTAGTTGCTGATATTCGACTGCTGTTAAGACTCAACATGGACTGTATTATTGGTTTTTATATACTGTGTGCGTAATAAACCATCCTTACAAACGAATCCAATGTTTGCTGTCGCTAACAATTCAAACACCACAATCTTACGGAAGTGAAGTTAAATTTGCAAAATAAAATTATACTTGTTAATACCTATACTGAACGTAAAATTCCTTCGACGCAAAATACATTTAGTCGAATCATTAAACCATTGTTATCTTGAGTAAATGTTTACCTTTCTAGACCGTACACAAAGAAGTTTATGTAAGTATCCAAGTATTGCCTCTAAGTTTGACAGAATGATTAATTAGTTTAATCATATTTATGATTGAATAAAAGTTGAATTAAATTTGACCTATTAACACGATACAGTTTCACCTGTATTAGATTATTAAGAATCATTACGTTTCAGTTATTTTTATGTTTTGAGTAGAACTTCATGACATAGGTCAGTAGAGTGATTTTACTAATTGGCTAATATTTGTAATATTGTTGACAATGAAGGATTGAGTAGCGATCTGTTTCAATTAGCAGATGTCGGTAAATTAAGCTCTCCATCTTCACGAACTTAGTGTGATGGGCTTAGACTCAGCCGACGCCAATCTCTTATCAGATCAGTAATGAGAGATTGGAGCGGCCATGAAGTGGTTAGCCACTAACTAGATCGACTCTACTAATTCCACGGCACAACAGGTGTGGACAGGCTAATTATCTTCTGCCGGCCTCTCATTACCGAAGCTTCTATCGTCTAACATCACATGTTTTGTATAAGTACTGCGGACTGAGAAATAATTTAATTTCGTACTAGTATACTTGTCAAAATACGATGTTCTGAACCTAATTATCCCACAAGTAGTTATTGCCAGACAAGAGGAAATGAGTTGAACTGTTATTTGTTGCCTCAGATCTCTACCATAATTTTGGACTTTTGATGTAATTTTTTGTTATATTTTGACATTGTTGTGGGAGAAAATAACCTGAAAAAGGCATAAAAACATGCCGAAACGTTGTTACCAGTCAATTTTATAATAAAGGTCTGTAAAAGGCCATCAATTGTTTAATTAACTTATTGTTAAGTCAAAATTAACATTGTGCGTTACAGAAGGAACATTCACTAAAGTCGATTTCCTTTCAATAAACTACATAGGAAACCCGGAAATTTTGGTGGAACGCAAACTTGTATCGATTTGAGCATCGCATATTCACATTCGGCAGGAGAGGAAATGGACAACGCGGAATGTGGAACCAGTAATCGAACTTCCAAGCAGTTTCCAGTACAGAAATGCGCGAAAATCCCCAGGAAAGGCGATAACTTGTTAACTGGAAGTTTTCTTTGGAACATTCACACATATTTTAAGTCGATTTATTCTGTGAAATCATATATTGTCAGTCAATTTATAGTAATACTGGTTGTTTTTCGTAACAATCTGCTCATATTATGTAAGTAATACCTTAGAGAAAGAATACTCTATGTAACTAATGCAGAGGTCTCTAAAGACAATATAATTGAAAAATAAAATATGGAGTTCAACCTGAATTAGATGAAATATTATAGCATAAATAAACATTTGAAGTTTCTGCTATCAATAAAGAGGTGTATGTTTACTAACAATTGGTGCAAAAGAAGAACTGTTCTAGTTAATTGATTCATATATGCTGTATGCCACGAATGATTATCGTACTTTGTGGATATTTAAAAGTAAAAATTTCAATTAACTTGAGTTCATGAAATCACATAACACTTTCACTATGAAACCATTTGCCTCTTACTGTACTTTATCTTTTGTGTTTCACGATTAGGGTTTTAGTCTATTCCGGCTTCATTTCACCATTTCAAACTTGTTTTTCCAAAAGTCCTTTTGCCTAATGGCTTATATTCCAATGCCTGTTTTGAAAACCCATCTCTAGGGATTCCCAATACATGCTCTCTCCACCTATTTTGTACTCTGTTAACTTATCTGTAAGCGACAGAACACCTAGTTCCTCTTTCCTTGCAGTACTCCTTAATTTATCTATACTTTTACACTCTGTCATTGCTATAAGAAATTTAATTTCAAATGCTGTTATTTGTTTGAACTCATTTTTGTTTTTTTCTCAGCATTCTGAACCATACAACTTTGTATAAAATTAAAAATATTTTATTTTTACCTTTTAATGTACTCTTAAATTGTATATTTTATTTGTAATACTTTTATCTTCTTCAAATGTGATTTCACATCATATATTAAGATACCTTTTCAAGCTTTTTTCCTTTCTTCTTTTTGGGTGGTTTCATAAGAATGATACGTTTTTTTTCGTTTATTGAAAGTTTTTGGTTACATATTTTATTCAGTAGATGTAACTTGTGAACCGCCATTTGTAGTTCATCTTCACTATCTTGAATAATAACGTGATCCTCGGCGAGTAGCAATGTGTTTAAATATTCAGAGGGTCTCAGTTTTATGCCAGGCACTACAATATCTTCCTTCCATTTCCTTACAAGGTCGTCAGGCTAGTTTTATAAGTCTTATCTTTCTCAGTATCTATCACAATCCTGGTATTTATATATATGTTCTGAGTAACGTTTAATAAACGTAATAACTGACTACAACATCTCTCTAATAACAGGATCGAATGCTTTTTTATAGTCCACAAACTCTAGATGCGTCTCGAGGTTCTGTATTATTTCATTTAATATAAAAACATCGTCAATAGAAGATCTTTCTCTCCGGAAACCAGCCTGTTGTAAAAAAACATAATCGGAGATGGTCTGTAGCCCGGTATTAATTATTCAGCTATAAATTATGTGTACGGTATTAAGGAGACTTATGCCTCTGTAGTTTTCTAGGTTATTCCTCTCTCCCTTTCTATACATCAGAATAACCCCGGCATTTTTCCACTCATCCGCGATTTCATGTTTCATCCAGTACAAATGTAAGAATGTAGAATTTTTCTTTCTAGAGTTCTACCTCCATACTTTATTAGCTAAGAATGAATTCCATCTATGCCAGTGGCTTTTCTATTCTCTGTTTTATTCAGAGCATATTCCAGTTCTTGCAAATGGGTAGAGTCTACACCAACTGAATCTTCTGGTGTATCATGTGCTTCTTTCGATATTGGGTCATACCAAAGACTTATAATGTTTTCTCCAATCTTCCTTCGGTAAACACTTAATCTGACTGTGATTTTCTCTGTCCAATTGTTTCATTAAATTGTATGTTATTTCCTGTCTACCGTATAAATTATCTTCTATACCATTTATGAATATTTCCCATGGTGAAATGTGACTTACTATTGCATTGGTACAGTTCCTAATACTATCAAACTTTTCCTTCGTCTCCTCTGTTTTTTGTAGGTTTTCTCTACACGCTGCTCAAATTAAAATAAATAAATGTTTCACAAACAGAGTTGCTTATACAAAATAAAAATGTTTATTATAATTTTGGTACCTCAGCGAAGGGCTATAATATATAACTAACATTTTCATGATTTTCATTTTGTTTTATAACACCGAATTATGTCTCACGCAACGTTTTTCCTACACAGAATTAAAAATGATCAAAAAAAGCTTCAAAAATCAAACATTCTAAGTGATAATTAAATAACCGTTACAGAGTTTAAAATACATTATTTAAACCTAATTATAAAGTATTTAGAGTTCTCAATCACTGGGCAACTGAGGGAAACAAAGAAAACCTGTTTAAATTGTTACTGGTAGCATTCTGGAGCCTGAATTCAGATGTTATCGTTCACCACTCGCTCGCTACAGCCACAACTTGTCGGAAACTGGAAAGGGCAGTGTTTGCGCTTGGGAAATGTTGCTTTAAAAATACCGAATTCTTTGCCTCATTTTATGCGTATTTGATCAAACAATCTAAGAATTTAAAAGACAAAATTTATTGATTATGTTTAGAAATTATTTAACTGGTAGCATGTATTTGTCCTCTTAGGAAGAATGGTTTGAGCACAAAAATACAAAATAATTTTCATTTCTAACTTATTCTCGTTATTTTAGTGAAAATATATTTTATTTAGTAATATTTATGGGGTGTAATAATGTTTGACAAATATTCATGTATCAATTACGTTGTTTATGTGCAAGTGTGGCAAACTTTATTGATATGAATTTGAAGCAGAAAAAATATTATTTAGTTACTTAAAATTCATATATATATTTAATGAACGAGTTTCATTTTCTTTCATCACAGAGGTCTTGAAATTGAATCCCAGCTTCGGAGTCGATGTTTATGTCTTTCACGGTCAGTAAATTAGTGGTTTTGACGGATTTAGAATCGACACAAACTCCATAACGTGTCCTCTAATAGCCTGGATGTTTTATCAACAGTGCTCAATTGCGTGACCTGACCCGGAAAATGACGAAGGATGTCAATAGGTGACAGATTTCTTCATTTACGTGATTTGTTTTAAGGATGTGAAAAAATATTCAATACGTGATATTCGTATAATATTATTTAATATAAATTTTTGTTATGTCCAACATTTAATGATATATTTATATAATTGGCTATAATGATTTCTTATCGTTTATCAGTGTGTAGACATTCATGCATTCAGTTTATAGACGGACCTACAGCGCCTTACTTCTAAAGTGAGTAGTTGATGCGCGTGGCTGTTTAATACAATGGGTTGCCGCTCTGTTAGGGGAAAGCAATAAAATCTATGATTATCTAATTATTTACAAGCACAGAATAAAAGTAAGCATTTTAAAATCTTACGCATATTGTAATTAATTCAAACCTATTGCTTGAAGTCTTCCGAAAACAATATAAATGTGATAACCAGATAAACAAGTAGAGGGATTCATTAATGAAATATATTATTGCGAATAATTTATTTGTTTCAGTTAAAGATAAAGTAGTCATACATTCTAACTGAGTGTTGCAGAGGTTTAGTCTTCAAAATGGAAAGATAATATTGTATTCTAAAAGTTAATTTCATGAAATTAATTTTAATGTAAAGGTCATGTATTATTTTTAGATATTAGAACAAGAAGTATTTTCTGAATCAAAAGATGAAAATCTATTAATAAAGTTTTAATAAACTTCGCTAGGAATTCCGATTTGATTGTGCGTTATGGGACGAAGACTCATAATATATATGGGTTTTAATGAGTAGGGCTCTACAATAAAGAACAAAAATGTAATATTATCTTTGGTAATATAATTGTAATTTATTATATATTTTATGTACTACGGCAGTAAAAGTCGATTCCGTCTTTTAATGCTCTTTATCGTAATATACTTTGATGGCCCATTGTTCAGGGTACATTTCTCCTCTTGTTAGCTTCGATGAACCATATTTTAATCCCTCCCCCCTTGATTTAATAACTCCATTATCTTGAGGGAATATTCGGCGTCCTTGCGCTATGGGCTCTGATGGGACTTCCCGTAAAAAATTGTCGCATGGCGCATCTAACACGATAGCATGGGGTCGCCCCGGCATAACCATCAACGCTCTCTCAGCTTTAACGGCCTTTCACACTTCATCGGCGACGTCTATATCAATAAGTTACCCCTCTCCTACCTTCTATAGGCCATTATAACTCCTTCCAAGGTGAAGCTTTCCATCAATGTCCAAGGAAATAGATTCTTATACGAGAACTCTGGGGCGAAAGTAATGGGAATAGTAGCTTCTGGGATCCCTCCTGCCCTCTGGCTGATAAACATTTAATACGTGCTTCGGTGGGGAACTGCCACTTATTATAATCCTCTCAGTGAGTTGCGGAGATTAGCAACACATTCCAGGTTGGTAACAACCCTAATTGAAGAAACAAATTAACCGTAAATTCTTCAATACATATTTATCATTCAAATCAATCAAGAATTACCTATAGATTTAGATTTATTGTTGTTTCCATTAATCCTCGATTGAGGAAATAGGATACGTCATACATTAAAAATTAAAAATGAACAAAATAAAGTAAATAATTAAAGACAAATAAACTTAAAATAAATTAGTAAAAGAAAGTGTATATAGACAAAAGTCAATATAAACACAACACACACTGGGAAACACAAACAAGCACACACTGAGGAACACGCAATGGAGTTTTAACTACTTGGAGCTCTGCGACCAGGAAACTGTCCTTCCGTCGTAGCTCCAGGCAATACATGAAACAAACAAACAAAAGAGCAGAAAAAACTGAATAGAAATTTTAAGATATGTGATGTGCTATTTTATAAGGCAGCTCATTCAACACTTTTTGCAGGAACCTTGATTTAAATACTAGAAGGACGATTAAGAAAATCCTGTACCGAGTAAAACGCGCCATTTAAAAGAATAGTTTTACTCTGCTTCACGAAGCTTTTGTAGGTACTATTTTTAACCTCTGGCGGAAGGCTGTTGTATAAAATTATCCCGGTATTGTGAATACTTTTCTGGTGTAGAGCAAGGCGATGCTTGTCCGACCTTAGAGCTGAACGATTTCTAGTCGCGTATTCATGAAACTCGCCATTTGTTTGAAACAAATTAGTGTTTCGCTTTACAAACTTTAATATTTCATGAATATATACGCTCGGTAAAGTAAGTATTTGCAAACTTTTGAAGAAAGGTTTGCAACTCGATCTAGAATTCGTGCTAGAAAGTATTCTAATTGCACGCTTTTGCAACTTAAATATTTCATTACTCCTGGAGCAGTTTCCCCAATTAGAGATGCCATAGCTCATAATTGAATGAAAATACGTGAAATAAACCATTTTGACGTACTTTTTGTCAACGTGTTGCATTAGTGTTCTCAGAGAATAACAAGCTGAACTTAGTTTTCCGGAAAGCAGATCTATATGGTCATTCCACTTTAATTTATCGTCAATCCGAAGGCCGAGGAAAGGTGCATTAGCTGAGAACTTGTCTACGGGTCTATTACTAGCATCAGCACTAAAATGTACTAACTTAGTCTTATCTAGGTTGAGGGATAATTTATTCACGTTATACTTGGCTGTAATAAAGTGACGTACATTTTATTCAATGTATTTATAACACTGAAATAATTTTTACATCTATCTGGCAGCTATATTACTGGTATCCTTATGTATGGCTCGGTGCGATTTTAAACAAACGTTGCTGACGTCATAATACGTCACGCATCCGAACTAAAATTTCTACTAATTTCTCAGGGTTGAAAATCGTGGCTTTCAATCAAATAATTTATTAACTCTACAAATAAGTCAAGTTCACATGCCAAAATACATATATTGAAAACGAAAACCATTTTTCACATCATCTCACACATATTTATCAATCAAAGTTCCTTGCCAATTAAATGAAAATAAAGAGCATGCAGTCCCACTACAGAATCCTCTCCACTCATTTAGTTCTTTCCGTAGAAATCTCTTTAAAATATAAATATCCTTTTAAAAATTCGAACAGCAACAGCGATAATACTTCTCTGGGCAAAGATGTTTATTTTCTTTTTTGTAGTCATACTGAAACACATTTTCACATGATCTTAAATGAAAATAAATCGGAATTTTTAGGATCCAAGCCAATAAAATATAGTCTGACTATCAAGTTACATTTAGTTTTAATTGTTTACTGTGTCATTCCATATCCCATGTCTAGAGAAACCCCTACGACATTTTCCACTCTGATGAATTTTTTATAGTTTACACTATGAAGCCTTGGATTGACGTCTGTATTAGTTCAGTTCAAAATATGCATTTCTGGCAGGGATAAGGGTATTGTGGAAGTCTGTCGTTCCTGAGAGTCATTTCGTCTCACAATGCCACTTTTCAGTTTTAACATTGCGGCAGTTATTACAGAATAGTCCCTGAAAATTCGTTTATAATGAAAATCTCATGCGTTGGTTACGAAAATAACAACGAAATGTTAAACTTTCCAATCTTTGATTGGTAGTGGCAAAGCCACAATGGATCAACGCATGTAAAACCTATGTGTAATACATTTGATTTTTAGACCCAATCATATATTACATTATTTACATTCCTCCCTCCATAAGTCTTTAAATTGTGAGCAACATAAGGTATTAACAATAAATAAAAAGACGGCCAAATGTCAGTATTAAATATATCACTATTTATTTACAAAATCAACGTTTCACCTTCATTTTTAGACTTCTTTAGGCTTTTACTACATACATAATACTACAATAATTTAAATATAAGTTCTATGTTGCAATTTTTTAATTTATATATAGAAACATGGCTAAAACTAACAAATTTAGCAATACATCCTATTTGCTTCTTAACTTCCTCAGCCGAAAAGATTATTGAATTTACATGTGAAGAATTTGGTGCCACGCTGGACCATCTCCAGCGACGGTTACGGCCGAAATGATGTAGTAACAATTAGTGCTTTCGGCAGTTAAATTTTAACAGTGGAGAAGAATATGAAAGTTGAAACTACTACAAAAAAAAGTTATGTAAATTTTTTTAAATTATTCGTGCCATTTTTAACATTGATTGCATTCTCGAGAAGTAATTATTTTCTTCGTCTAAAATTTCCACATTTTGACAATTCAAATTGTGATTATTAATATGTATGTGTTTGGACACAACTGTGTACTTTTGAATGTCTAATTTGATGTTGTTTCTATGTTTCTTAATGCGAGTTTTTAAAGCTCTTTTTGTTTGTCCGATATAAAATGCACTACAGTCTAAACAATTCATTTTGTAGATAACATTATGTCTTTCCAGAAACTTAATTTTTTCTTTAATATTTTGAGCGAAATTTAAATTATTTATTGATTTAAAAACAACATCTACACCGTAATTATGAAACAAGTCAATTACTTTATATTGTATGTTAGCTATGTAAGGTAAAGTTATCAAATTCAATTTTCTGTCAATCTTTTTAACATACAAATTATTGTCGCAATACCTGATTTTAATCAATATAATTTTGACATGTTTGTTAATGAAATTGATTGGGTACGAATTTATAAACAGAATATTGATAACTTTATTTACATTTTCTTTACGGTATTTGTGATGTGAAAACATGACAGCCATATCTACCAGATTATAAACCATGGCTTTCTTTTAGCAACGGGGTGATTGTACATATAAATAAGAACTCTTCCTGAATATGTATACATGTTATAATTCTTTTTTTGACCACTTATCAGAACATCAAGAAAATTATTGTGTACTATTTTGTAATTAAAATTTAATTAGTGATGATTACTATTGAAAATTTGGATTCAATTATCTAATATAGTTTTTCGAATAATGCAAAAATTATCATCAACGTATCTGAAGTATGTAAATGTTTTAAAATCTAATAATGAGATACATAGGGCTTCAAAATCTGTCATCATAATCTCAGCAAAGAAGGGGGACAAAGGATTTCCCATTGGAGATACACTTATTTGGTGATAATAATGACTATTAAATGAAAACTAAGTTGAGTTAAAAATTAAATTGAGTAAAACAAACCTTTCAGACAAAGGGATGCTAGTAAGATCAGAATTTTTTTCCTATCGTTTTTTAATTTTTTCTAGAATTTTTCTTTAGGTAATGAATTGAACAGGGAAACTACATCTAAAGAAACTAAACTATGGTTATTAGGTACGTTTAAATTTTGTACGTTCTCTACTAATTGTAATTAATTATTAGGTATTGCGTGTCTAAGACATAATTTGGCGTTATTTAAATGAGAATACTGACTAGTGGTCCTAAACCTCCTGTAAATTCATTATTTGATGATGACAAAGACGGAATTTTTTTTGAAAAAGTGGGCTTTTTTACACACATTCCTATAAATATTCAAATCTTGTGTGGTAATGGGTATTAAGTTTGAGTCTATTTTATACTTTAATATAATTTAATTGATTTGACAGCCAAATTCTTCTTTGTGCAACAGACTACTTAAAGGTGGTTCTGAAACAGGCAACTCCCTGCTAATAGTATAAGAATGGAATTGAAAATGGGGGATGTGGATTGTGGCCATGGATTAACTAGGCTCCCGGCTTGCAGTTTAAGGATTCTACTCGGTGGCTCACATGGAAATCCCTAGAAAATATGCATCAGGTAGGTGGAGTTATTAGGTACAATTCTCATACCCTTCCGAATCACGGAAGATGAGTTTGCTGTAGGGTCGCAGCTTTACCTTCTTCTTCCCATCAGGTTTAGGAGGCAGCTGACTGACAGAGACAATGGGATTGGTGGACAACTCTTACTGTATGCCGAAGTTCTTCGACCTCAGTACATACACCTCACAAAATAGGTGAAGGTACATCGGTAAGTGAGAGAATGAGAGAACAAGACGTCCCCGAAGGTAAACCCCATTATTACTCTGTGTATAAAAAAGTAATTTTTAATACATATTTCCTAATTTACAAGTTCGAGACATTTATGATCCATGGTAGATTCATCACATATCAAAATAGTATAAAACATTTTTCCGGTAACTGTTTTTTATTTAAATTTTCAAGTAACACATGGTGTGTTACAGTAAATAATGGTGATATCCAAATGACCTTTTTACCACTTTATTTTGAAAAATATAAGTGTACAGTGTGTTCCAGTGTACCACAGTATCCCCCATATACGATGTTGTGTTTCTATATCAGATTAAGTATTGACTGTATATGTTTATCAAATATTTTGATATTTGTTTCAGGCTCCCTTCACAAGTTTCGTTTCGCACACATGAAAGATCATAAATAAATTAAAAGAAAATTTTACTTTCACAGTTCTCTTTGCAGTTTATTTGTGGAGATACTTCCTTTCATAAAAAGAATACATCGTGACGTCTGCCTATAGGGGAGGTTCTTCAGAGTAAATTGTCCCCCTCCCCTCTTAAACATAAAGCTCCCAGCAGAGAGCAAGACGAATCTGCCTTCTGTGAGATGAATGCCTAATGGTACGACTCGCTACTAGGAATTTTATTCATTTGCACCACCGTAGTGTTATTTATCTTCAGCTCCGAGATCTGTGCTTCCTGCTAGTGAGAAGCAAGCAGAAAAACAACACGTGTTTCACGGTTATCCTGCCGGATCAAAACGCACAACTTAAATAAATTAAAAGATGCTCGCTGAAGCGTTGAGTAATCTGCACAGCCTAGGGCATTGAAGAGGCTGGCTTGATTGAATGAAGCTGCGGGGAAACGGTATGAGGAACAATCTTGGAGTGTGGGACGACCCCCTGCCTCTCTGCCATAGCATTGCATAAAGTCTTTATGCGCGACTAAGTCAGCGGAATGTTAACTGTTTTCCAGATGGGAGAAATAAAACCTCCCGGCCTGCAAGACTACATGAGTCAACCGTTCACTAAAAAGGGAAACGTTTCACGAGCCAGGAGAGTTGTTATTTCTAACGACTCGGTTGTAAACATTAAGCCACCTATCCTTTAATTTCTTCCTAAATTAAATGTAGGTAGCGTTCTTTTTTTACAGTGCTCTGCAGTTATAGCCAGTTTAGCAGAAATATATCTTACTTCAGCCGTATTTCTTTCATTTCTGCCACTTCGGGAGAATAGAAAAAGAGGAGCCAGCAACCTCGAGTTTTTTTGACGTCCCACGGGTCAAACAGAAGGCTTTCCTTTTGTAATTCATAAAATACTTACGCTAATGAATTCCGAACATTCCAATAGTCTACGCATAGATGACTTTTTTATTCGACGTTACAATTTAATTGCTTCAATTGTTGTTTTTTAAAATAAACAATTATTTTCTGTAACCGCAAACATATCTTCAGAAATAACCAGATTTTATTTTTATACCTAATTTTTAGTCACCTAAACCAAAATATTTTAATTTGATCTAATTTTTGTATTGAAGAATGTGATGTTTAATAATATCAGAAAAGAGGGACTCGAACCGGGATCCTTTGACTTACAGGATGGGTGCTTTACAATCTGAGGTAATCCCAGTCGACTCCCGACCGCTGAGTGTTCCCTCCAATCCCTCTGACCTTCGTGATTGAATTTGAATTGGAAAAAGTTATTCTGTCTTTGAATTATTATGTTTAAAACCATTTATTCGTTTAGTGTTTTAAATAGAGTTCACGTTATAAATTCTCATTATTTTCATCTCTTTCAAATCTCTTCAATTATGACAGTTAGTCGTATATTAACACGGCTAGGGTGCTCTAGAATTTTGTATACGTAACAATTGGAGTTATATATATATATATATAAATAAATAAGTAACTTACAAATTGAAGTTATTAAATAAAATAAATGTTGTCTAGAGGCTGGCGTGGATTTTTGGATCGTCATGGTCACGGAGACTGGGATTAAGACTGCTGGAGAATCGATCCGACGCCCACGTATCGCTCCAAATTCGGAATGTGTCATGTAAAATGACATTCTGCAGTCGTTCCGGTAGGCCAAGCCCCTCAATGGGCTGCAGAGCTAAAGAAAAAGAAGAAATAAAATAAAAAGTATTAGTATTGTACCCTTGCCATAAATTTATGAGCAATGTCGAAAATATATAGTAGCATATAACTATTTAGGTCACTCTTTACTTTTAATTGTTTTATTTACAGTATGTTATTCACATACGCTATATTACTATTTAAATAAAATTTTATTGTAAAGTTAATTTTAATAATCAGTGTTTGAATAAATACATAAAACACTCTACCACTAAATAAAAGTAGTATGATTAATAATTTTTATTATAATTAGTGTTCTGAGTAGGTTAATCAATAAATCCTAATTTTTATTTCAAATTCAGTAAATTAGTTAATACACCAGGAGAAGAAGTTAATTATTATACCGTTCATATTTGGTTGTTTCTGTATTATTATTTACCTATTTAACATTACGTGATAGTTTACTAACTGAAGTATATTAATACTACAATAGTATTAGCTCCTTTATGAGTCGCAAATGATTGTACGTACCAATACAAAAAAAGGCCTGATTTTTAAGATAGCCGCCTTACTTTTGGTAACTATTTTCATGCTGTAAAATATATTCCAACTATTTTGTGAATTTTCCTGATTATACAGCAGGTTTTCTTGCATTAATGTAATAGTAATACAATTTTTATTATTTTTATGAATATATAACTGTATGTGATTCAGTTCGTTTTAATGAGATGCTAAGGTGCATAATACGCGATGAAAATAAATTTTATACAACATTTATGCTTACGATTTTTCAATTGATTTTTTAGCGATAAATTTCAATACCGTTTTTTGTGCGTAAAATAATTACAAGAGCAGTTATTTGACGCATCACTCGTAAATTGAAATGTTTCACATGTAAGATGATATATAAATGTATAAAATAATACACCAGGAAAAAATAAGTGAGACAAAGAGCTTCTAAACAATAGAACGGTATAAACAGAAAATTATGTCTTGCTAGTTGTTATTTTTTAAAATAGTAGGCGTCTTTACTCTTGGAAATAAATACTTTATAACACTCCTCTGAGGGGAAGGAAACAGTTTTTCAGATAAACGTAGTTAACGATGAGCAAATACTTGATGCTAAACAAAAGTTTAGCAGCTCTTCACCGATCTTGGATTTACGCTTTCCAAATATTTATTGTATGGCAGTAAATAAGCCACTGCTCTTTCTCGCCAGACAAGCAAGAACAGTCTGCAAGCGCTACAGCCCCTTAAAAGTTTCCTCGGTAAATATTTGTTATTCTGCCTAGCTGCGGGGGAGTTGCTTAGCCTCAACGCAAAAAGGTTGTCTTCTTCGCCGTCGGTGGATGTATTTACATCCAAAGTGAACTTATAAGCCCCGACTCGTTTATGCGCGATCTTCTGGGAGGAAACGTACGCAAAATGCTTCACACAAAATCAATGTCTTGAAACTTATAAGCGCGTAAAAGACACTGCAACCAAGGACTCAAAGAGGTATAAGTACTTACCAATACTTTTCACGTTCCACAGTTATTTGTGCATAACAAAGTAATTATGTGCTCTTATTTTTATTTGAACAAAGTACCTACGTCAACAAAATTTAACTCACTGATTTAATTCCAATGTAACCGATTGTCCATTTAACCACCCAAGATGTGAAACTAGTTAAATATTCATAGTTACGTCAGTGAATTAATAGAACGGCCAATTTAATCAGAATAAAATATTAATTAAAACACAAAATTTAAAGCACAGTAAAAGCACAAGAATAAAAGTTTTCGGATATGAAATTATTGATACAGTTGTTTTTAAATATATGGGGCAATACCTACTATTTATCTCATTAATTAATTAATATAAAAGCAGTGTGCTTTAGGTAAACTCATTTACAACGAAGCGACTGTTAGATTCGCACAGTTGTTAAAATATTTTTGGACTTTAAAATTAACTATACAATTTTATTAACATAATAATAGCATCACCAATAAGAAACACTTATATAACATCGAAATTGACATTAAGAAAAGACGAATAAAATCTCATCACACTATCAGAAACTCGATAAACAAAAAGGATAATTAGACTATAAATAAAAATACGGCCGATAAGTCAGAAAATAATTTTATTACTATTTAATTGATACAAATAATGCGTTCCTTCCAATTTTCTGGAATTCTTCAGGTAAATTGTTAAATGGATCAGCTATTTACACAACAGGAATTTTAACATTTTCTAAACAAAACTTTAATGTGTGTACTCACCGTTATGAACCAGAATCCAGAAGACAAATCATGGAATGGAAGAACACCAGTCCGAAAAAATTTAAAACGCAAGTATCCCCGGGAAAAGCCACGTTGATTTAACAATTTGAAGTTGATTCAGAAAAATACACGTCCCGTACTCGGAACGACGTGGGACAAGTATTCAATAGCCATGGTTCGCAAAGCATTTCTTTTAAGTGAATTCCGGTTAGGATTCTTGAACTATAGCCCTAGGGCTCTACATATTCCCTTGTTATCCTACATAGGAGAATTTCCATGAAGTGGATCAACCTCATGTAGCCTGTTACCCTAGAAAAAGAGGGATGGGGAGTCGGACAGTGAAAACGTCTGACAGACTTATGTACAAGATAATTGAACTTGAAGAAGATGAAGGAAGGTAGTGTCTCTATAAAAAGTTTCCATAGTAATAAATAAGTTGCAAAACAAATACGTCTTTCAATTACACTAAATTTCATTCACTTTTTAATTATTGAGAAAGGGTTACGATAGCTGAGAAAGATTTTCTATAGGAAGATCTCATTCGAAGTGTGAAGGTCTACTGGAATATATAAAGGTCCTATATAGGAGGTAAGACGCATTTTAAGGCAGAAAACCAATTATGAAATCAATAGTTATTAATTGGAATTTTTCATTCTGTAATAGATCAAAAGTAAGGTCACTTTGTAGATGGGATAAATAGTATGAAAACAGCCACATTTTTAGATGTACAGGAGCACTATATGGCTTCTTATTACAGTAAAATCAGAAAAGATAAACTTTAATTCCTTATCTGCATGTTAACCGGAAACTTTACTTAATTTATGTCTCAAATATGAAATTGAGTGACGCAATACTTAATTTTATTTAACATGCTTCTAAAGTTGTTGAATTATTTCCAAATGATGATTCAGGTCTTATTCATCGAATGTTTGGGGTTATAGTATATTAAAAAACATTTATACATTACTCTTGTATCAGTAATATTAAACATTTAACTGTATTAATTTTTCAATTTAATATGACACATAAATAAGTCGCCTTCACCTACTGACTGGTCTACCCGACATTTGAGAGAGAAAAACGCAGGCACCATTTGGCTATGCTTGGCCTGATCTGACATTTTCGCCTTCGTGCCCCATCTATTTTTCAGTGTCCAGAACAGGTCGGTCTACTGTGGACTGGCAGCTTAATTTTGTAAGCTTTCTGTCAGTCCAAAAAATGCAGACCGGTCGCCGCATATGGAACTAATCTCTTATTAATATATTTTTTTACGATTTTCTGTCAACTAGTACGTTTCACGAGAAAAGCTCATTGTGGCAATAGAGAAGAGAGAAAACAGTTTCCAGTCACAATTTTACTTAAGCATTGTAATTATAACGTTTCATGAAGAACTTCTGCGTATTAGAGGAAATAAAATAATACTATACAAAGTCCCAGAAGTTGTTATAATTTCTGCGATAAATGATTCTGTAGTTTTTTGAATACAATATTTTATTTTTCACTTAAAGTTTGTGTATTCGTTTCCCTATGAATTGTAATTTAAAGGAGAATGATCATCTAGAATGTTGACAGCCGTCCATCTTTTTTTAAAAAAAATTAAAGTAATTGAATTTTCTATTAAAGATGAAGAAAAGTGTCATAATTCATGTTCTCTGCACCTTTATAAAGGTGATACTATACTGCTACCATTAGCGTCCATTTGTTACGTAAATGAAAAAGAATATGTATGTTTACAAAATGTGAACACAACTTGTGTGCTTAGTCTGAAAATATAATGTGTATACTTTCATTAATTGTTATGTTGGAATCAGAACTGGGTACACAATGTAACGCACAATGTTAATTGAACAGCGATCTGGTTATTTAGAATTATTTATTTTCATTCCGTGAGGTTTTATCAGGAATTATTTATTACCCTGCTAAGCTTTGAATGAAATATTAATATATTTCTATTTGTGTTCCCATTGTATGGTATCTGAACATTACAATCAAAAGTCAACTTTCCAGTAGTCTTCGTTCCTCATCCTTTTCTGATTTTTCTTTTTCGTAAATTCGGCTAAACGAGACTAAAAATTTATTTATATCTTTGCGACAATTTATTTGGTTTGAGAACGAAGTGTGAGGTTTTACTTAATTTGATGTAGCACCGAATAATTTCAATAGGAAATTTTACAAAATTCTTATTTAATTTGAAATTTTCAATCGACTTTCAAAACAAAATTAATATTTTGCAGTCAAATATTTTGGAATTTGAAATTCAAGACACTGATTCTGTTAATATTTTGTTTGTTCTCCATAAAATGAGTTAAAACTAGAACGTGGATTACTAGTATTTATGTATGATAATTAAGTATATTGTTTTCCGTATTAACAGAAGGTTTCCCGATTTTTCCACGCATAGCAGTTTTAAGGACAATCGGTTCAAAAGCGTTTTCAGGAAATAACTATATTTACTATATAACTATATGCCAGGCAGACTATTCACTTTGAATCTAATGGTAAAAATTTACCTATGAATCAATTCCTTTTATAAAATAAATCACAAACAATAAACCTTTATAAATAATGAATCAATTAACGTCCGTTTTTCCAATAATCAAATGAAATAAATTAACGATCAGACAAAGACAAGGTTTTTATTTAGGTGAAATCACGTTTCATTAGCATATTTGGGATTACATATGTAATATTGAATTTTGACTGCCTGCAAGGCTTAACTTCAACCAAAACGTGTCGTTCTTCCAGTTCGTGGGATTTTTGCATAGGAAAAGCAACAGGAACTACTTAAAAATTTAGTGTTTCTACCTCACTTGACGCTACAGAAATGAATCAGACTTTTCTATGAGATAAATTATTCATGAAATTGTGAAAATAATTTAAATAAATGATTCACGAGAAAAATTTCTCAAAAAACATTTCTGAATACGTGTTCACTTTTTATTAAATGGTATTATAAATGAAACCTCCAGTCTTTGAACAAAAAAATTGCTTAAAATTTATTCATGGCATATTAATTCCGTGAGAGGATTTTACGTTGTTTGACGCATTGCATTGTAACACGCCACGGGGGAGGAATCTACCCTGCTGAGAGCTGAGAACACTCCAACCCTTAATATCACATTTCCTTCTGAGAGAGTCACAAGGGGTTCCAGCTCCAAGGGCGAGTGAAGATTTCAAATCAAGGGTCTGATTGGGCGTTCGTGACAGAAATGCTTGAAACAGATTTCCTAACCAATATCTAGTATCGTTACAGGTATGAAACGGGATCAAAAATCCACGTCAAGACATGAAATGTTTTTGGAATCACCAGAAAAAAAAATTAATTATACTTCCAAATGTGTTTACTATTATAAGAATAATCGCCCCACCTAGTTTTCTGTACATGAACAGGCTGGCCAATACATATCTCAGAAATTGTTCTTCACCAATTGTATTATATTCGCATCTATCGTTTTCGTACGCACATGAGCACGAAACAACCATAAATGCCAAAATAACATCAGTATACGGAATTTTGAATATATTACATTTTTACGCACTTACCATACATTCCCCGTCATTTCAAGGTTCTGCATTTTTCTTTCAAATCACATTTATTCAGTTAAGGTGAGACGTAATTGATGACAACAGTTAGGTAATAATTTACTTACGAAGTAAGTTACATACGAGAGACTCGTAGAATCCAACTCACTTGAACAGGTGTCCAAACAGTTTTGAGGAAACGCCGTTAATTGGTAATCTGATTATTTAAGTAAATTATTGTCATATGAATAAAATATTTAATTTAATCTGAATTAGTATCACAAGTAAAATGTAAAGAATTGTGGAAAGTTAGAAATAAAATAATTTAATTTCAAATAAAACGTTTCGAACCAACTTTAAGGACCTCCTCGGTTCAGTCTACAAAAAAATATTTAAGTAAATATATATAGTTTAACATAAAAATTGATATACTGTAGGTATTTACAACTCAGATCTTATAAATATCCCCCACCCTCATCATAGGGTGACAAGGCCATGATATTATCGCACTACAAATTACAAAAGGGGAATTTGGAAAAATATTCAATGTTGCACTTTTAAAATTCTTATCCTCCTATTTTTGTTAATAAATAGGTTAGAAATAGATTGAATTCTTTGATTTATAAAAATAATTTACCCACAGCCAGTAAAAGTAAAAAATCAATGGATTTCGCTGTTTTGCCATATTTAGGTAAAGTAAAATATAAATGAATTATTTTTTTACCAATTACGATTTTAGGTAATATTTATATCTTCTAATAATTTAAAATTTGTTAATAATTCTAAAGATTTTATAAAAAATCAATATTTTGTATCAAAATGAGTGTATGGACTTTAAAGGTTGTTATATTAGTTAGACTAAGCGCAAGTTATAAACAATAATTAAAGAATATTTTGAAAACTTGAAACAACAAATACATACAAAGTCTGTGTTATAAACATGTACATTTACAGGATGGATTGAAGTAATGTTAAAACTTTAGATGTAGAAAGAAATTATCATGCAATATTGATAAGCAACATGGTTCACATAAGATCAAATGTTAATTCTTTAAGTGTAAAGTCAGATATGCCAAATTCAACGCCAATACATGACTCATTATTAACTTGTACAATCCTGAATCTTTTAAATTTAAATCTTGTAGTTTTAAAATTAATTCGTTTACGAAAATGTAATAATCGCAGTCAGGTATTTAGCATTTTTTCCCGTCATTTCGGCCCCGGATGTTGTGGCTGCAGCACGAAATTTGATAAGATTTTAGTTGTAAGTATCTAGAACATACCAAGTATATTTATATTCTAAGCATGTGTATATAGTTATAATTTTTTTTTTGTAAAATAAACTGAGGATGTTTGACTGACGCCATCATCTCTCATTACATATCAGTTGTATTATTCAGACAAATTAACCATAACGATATTCAGCTCGGTCTTCATAGAGGACTAAGTAATAATTGACTTACACAATGATAAAATAAATTCTACTTATACAGAACTTCAACAGCCTCGTAAGATGACGATACTTAATATTGTGCATAGTATGGATAGTTTTTCTTGTAGATATAGCATAACATAAAAAAACATCATTTTGAAACATGTTTATTAAGTGTATTTATTAATATATTATCAAATAATTGCACTTTTATACAAAATTTATCCATAATTAGATTAGATTAATTTTTACGTAATGCTTAAACAATCAACAATTTTATATTTTTAATAGTAGTAATAACAGTAATTTACATACTGAAAATTAAACATTTTATAAAAAGAATTCACTAATGAAATGGGAATTTATGGTCTTCGCTAAATAATACTATGTAGTAGAGTTAATTCTGAAAAATTCAAGCCGTAGGAGATTTTTTAGAATCAAGGCAGCTTGTGGTTACATATAAAAACAGAAAATGACGCGGGTATCTACGAATTACGTTAGAACCTACAACAATACTCATAATTCTAAGAAATTATTTTTCGTTTATAAGGCTGTAATGGTAAAAACAACTACAAGTGAAATTTAGCGGTGAGAAATCAAAGGCAAGTGGCGTTTTCTATAGACTTTGTGATTCAACGACATCGGTCTGTGAGCGGGAAAGGTGTTTTCCCCAAAACATCGGTGGAGTGGGGTGAATGGCTCCTCCGAGAGACAACAAATAAGAATTTTTATTTGATACCAACGGGAATGAAAGTATTAAAAACCCAGGAAAAATTAATTTTGGGGAGTACTGGGTATGGACATTTGAATAACGGAAGGAAGGCTTGTTCCGTGGCGGACAAGAAGAAACATAATTGAACAAGGTGCCCGTTGTTCATTGCGAAAAACGATTGAGCCGATCGGCGGAACTGAACGTCATCTCTGACTCCAGCGGCAAGTTTCATTCTATGCTGAGAAGAAAGGGCAATTACACTGTTTGTAACCATTTTCCGATTTTCTAGCACTGCCAATTCCGCAAAAGGATTTCTGCTTCAACGAAAAGTTGGTTTATAAAATACCGAATGTGTGTAAACATTGAAAAAAAATTTACTCGTTAAAAAGAGACCGGATTCATAAATTAAAATTTCTTCAATCATTGTATATTTTAAATGGATACATGTTGAGTATAAGAATTTTCCATTTTTTAAATATAGTAAATCTTTAATATAAATATTGAAACCAGTAATATAACACCACATATCTATTTCAATGCTATTTTCTTTCTTTTATCTCCTGTAAGATTTATTATTTTCCTATTCCTATACAACCAGTCAAATAGCACATCCACATTCGACTCATTCACACTGACATAGTCTATTGAAAAAAGATGTTGGTATGTGCATATTAAAAAATGTTTCTTTCGCTACATATCTTTTCCCACTAAAATTCTATCGTCAATTATTTCAGAAAGAAGCACTTGTCATAATAACTAAATAAAAATCTAAATGTTTCATACAATTGCTTGCCTTGCAATCCATAACATTGCATACGTTTCGTTTACTCTTTTCTCAACTTATTCCATGCATTGACATACCAAAAAAAGTAAATCCTGTTGTTCGTGCTCTGTGGAGTGGAATTTATTAATCATCTAGGAATAGAAAATTTAATTGGCAAAATATTATTTTGTATTTGTTTTTCAATAGAAATTATATGCTTATTGATTTGTTAATACTGCGAATTGAAATTATAATGAGTTGTTATTACTGAGTACTTGTAAATATATTGCTAAGAAAGTTTTGTATGTTATGAATATTAAGTTTATTCTATTTAATATATCATTGAAGTAGCTGAGTATTGCATTTTATGTATGGGTTTGTTTCTTTTGTTGACGTTCTGAATTTATTAATCTTAATAATAGGTGAAACAATAAATATTCTAATATTATCTATAGCGACATATTTATTTCTCATACCATTGCACGTTTTCTATGGTTCACGATCAGAACTATATTTACAAAATTAACCAACTTATTTACAGTTTTCTTACGTAACACCAATATTTCGTAAAATTAATATTGTTTTTCATCTATTTTCGCTGTGTTTTTATTCGTTTGGATGTGAATTCAAATAATTTATTTACTGAAAATCTTTTGGATACAGATTAAGTGCTTTCTGTGAATTGAAAACTATATATACGAGCAAACACTGTTAATACTGTAGTAATTAGTCCTCACTCAGTTTATGGTTTGGGATCTTGCCTCCTTCACTCACACCACCAGCAACTCATTCAAGTGCCACTTGGCTGAAAGTTGTTAATTAACAACTCCACAAAGCCTTCCCTCTTAAAGCCTTTCGTATACACCTTACGATCTTTGGTATATAGGTGAGGGGATTCAAGCACTTAACATTAAATGAGATTCCTCCTCTCCCAATTAAAAGTAATAAAAATAACGGAACCTTCAAATATTTACATCGTATTGATTGCTTCAGAACCGAGTTACACGTCATTAATGTAGAATTTAGTTAGTTCTGTAGCATTTCTATAGGTATAGTGAAGAACATTATAAGTAAATTATTCGAATTGCATTCAAAAGTGCCCGTCATCCAACATTTTTTAATCTACTGCCTTCTTTTGTATCTATTTCCCTTAATGAATTCTCTAACCATCCACCGGTTCCACATTTAAAATAAATGATGATGTAGGAACGAAACCTTTCTTTCTAAATTTACGAGCAGAGTAACAAAAAGTTAAGGGATATAATAATAATTAATCTATGGCGGACTTTCGGTAAGTTTGACGAAATAAATCTTTACTTAACAAATTACTGAAGTCACATATATATTATTATTTATACTTTGCATACATTACATTAATTAATTGAGTTATAAATGAGATCCCTCAGGCTGTTTCTGTGTAACAAAAGCTCATTTCTTTTAGAAAATTGCAATTAGATTAAAAATATAATACAGTGCTTCTGCATCGTACAGAACCCGTACCAAACACAATTTAAACCGTAACGCCAACTAGTGGACAACTTTAATGTTTCAGCTATCACAAATTTAAAAGAAACAGTTAGGGTCTGTCGTCTTTCTTAAAAATATAGTGACGCGAACAATTGTCGCTTCTCGCCAACCTGAAATATTGGATGATAAAAAATAATAAATCTAGATTGGCATTGGGAATGAGTTTGTGAGAGTTTAAGTAATTAAATACAAAGCAGACAGAAAAATGTTTTAAAGCCAAGATTACTTTTCGACTTTCCATGATTAAATTGAAGCCCTAAAAGAATTCTGCTGTTTTCTTACACTGACTTAAATAAATCTCTGTAATATAGTAGCTTCTATTTGTGTGACAGTGTTTGTGTTTGTCTCTATGTATGTTCCGTATACAAATCTAAACGGATGGACCAATTTCGACCAAACATGATAGGCGTGTTTCTTTGTGACCAGGAAATCAACACTGTTGGGTTACACAAGGCTACCAGCAATTTGGTGAGGGGTAGAGGGAGTGGAAATGTTTAAATATCAAAAATCGGCCAATATTTCCATCAAATAAATACATTTCTTATCCTCCTATACTGCTAGAGTATATTTTCAACCCCATCCATGGAGGTGAACCGGTGTAATGTGAGCTACTCAGTTTAATTCTGACATAAAAAATGTTTCTCAAATTGAGTTCCGCAAACATTTGGAGTGATTCTACTCTAATATGTATTTTAATATCATGTTATAATACCACTTAATCAGTTCGAATGACGAAAACTCCGTTTGCATCGAACGGTAGAAAATCGAATCACAACGTTTCGAAACAAAGAAACCCAATTCTTGTCTCCAGCTACAATAGGAAAAATGAGCAACAATGAACAAGTGTGGCCGTGTTCAGTCAGCCAGGATCCTGCACGAGTGAGATAGAGATTGCCATTACCCACAAGTATACAGTTAATATTTTATTTAACTTGACAATGAGCAGCTTTGACCAAAAAATAAGCCAATCTTTGTGGAATTTAATTCAATAGTACCTAATTGCAGTCTGTCAGAAATCATCTAGTGCAGCGGTGGCCATTTCAATCCAAATTATTAAAACTTATGTGCGATAACTTGGCTAGTGAACACAAAACACTTTTATTACATACTAAATTGAGATGGCTATCCAAAGGAAAAGCACTAATACGGCGTCTTGAAGCCACAAATAATTCAGGACAAAATTTTGTTTAAGTTTTATGAAATTATTTACGGTTGATTAAACTCACATAACTGGCAGATATTCTTACAAAATGCAATGAACATATAGTTACAAATAGAAAGTATGATAAATTTTAATAGAAGAGATAAAATTGGATCTTTAGATAAAAAGAATTCAATATTGGATTTCATGAGTTGAATCTAACCATCCTAATTGGTTTCCTGCCATTCATAAAATGTTTGAATGAATTAAATTTAGAAGTAGATGAAGAAGTTCGCAAAATTTTATTACAAAATATACATAACTTGAAATCAATTCTTTTGCAATATTTTCCGACAACCAGCAAGAAGGATTCCAGGGTTCAGAATCCTTTTTCTGTGACAGTTAAACCTGTAGGTTTAGGTGCAAGTGACAATGAAAATCTAATTGATTTAATTAGTGAAAGAAAAATACAATGGGTTAATTCAAAAGAGTACCCCAAATTTTAAAGCGTGCTATTATTTCTTTACTTTATGCCAAGCTGGATTTTCTTATTATGCTGCAATGAACACGCCACACAGGCTGTAAGAATTCAATGTACAAATACTGTGCCTGATTTCAATAAGATATGTAATTCAATGACCTAAAATCATCAAAGTTACTTAGTGCTTTATCTATTTATATTATATTGTGTTGTTGTCGTGGTATTCAGTCATAAGACTGGTCTGATGCATCCACCCATGCTAACCTATCTTGCGCAAGCCTTTTCATTTCCTTGTAACTAGCACACCCACATCCTCCATAATCTGATTAGCGTTTCCATCCTTCGTCTTCCTCTTCTGGACTCTTTATGTCTACTACACTTCTACCATCCCTACTTATTAGGCTTCCCAAGTAGTATAATTCCTTAACTTCCGTCAAAATATCCCGTCCCAATCTAACACCCTTTGTTATTCTACCGTTTCCCATACTACTCTCCATTACCTTGGTTTTGCCTCTATTAACCCTCATATTGAACTCTTTCTCCAGGACTACGTTCATATCAATTATTATGGTTTCGAGGTATTCTTCTGACTCCCCTAATATTACAATATCATCGGCAAACCATAGGCTTTTTATTTCTTCTCCTTGCAGTAAGATTCCTTTCCATATTCCATTTTAACTTTCTTCATCATCTGCTCTATATATAAATTAAACAGAATGGGCGACAGACTGCATCCTTGTCTTACTCCTTTCTTGATTACGGCTTTCTTGTCTTCGGCTTCTATTCTAATTACTGCTTCCTGTCCTCTGTAGTGGTTATGTATTAGACTCCTTTCTCGATATTTTATTCCGGTGCTCTTCAAAATCCTTAATAGTGTGTTCCAGTTCACATTATCAAACGCTTTTTCTAAATCTATAAATGCCATGAACGTGGGCCGGTTTTTTTGCATCCTGTCTTCTGAAATGAATCGAAAAGTCAATATTGCTTCTCTTGTTCCTATATTCTTCCTAAAACCAAACTGATCGTCTCCTAACTCTGAATCTATTTTCTTTACTATTTTTGTTAATATTTTGTAAATTATATTATAGGTCTAAAAAATTACGACTAGGAATCACCCATCCTAAAGAATAAGTCAAGTTGTTCCGTTAGAATGTCCGATTTTACCAAGTGCTCCAATGAAGAAAAAATTTCGGTAACCCTGCTATAGGGTATCGATATTTTTGAACCGATGCTTTTTTAAGTATCGATACTATGGATTCTATAATAAAACTGAGTAAAATATCGATACGTTTCTTCCGATACCGCATCTCTAGGGATGAGAACGGACATGAAGGCAGTCAATGGTTAATTATGGCTCCCGGACTATAGTTTAAAGATCCTACCCCTTAAAGCGATGGAGGTAAACTCTATAATCCTGCATTAGGTAGGTTGAAAATTTGTAGTATTTGTGGATTTCTGACAGAATTTGATGTCCTACCAGAATTACAATCCAAATTAGGCAAAAAGGAATTTGATCGTCATGGGAGCATACATGCAAATAGAGCAATGTAGTGTAGTAAGACGTGACGCTTAAAAAATGTATAGGCACAAATTACAGGACTACATAAATATTTTTATGAACCATAATACAATTTGAGTGCGATATTGAGAGGCGGCACCTCTTGAGACGCCCCGACACGAATGGGTTTATTAGACGCGTAGTTTGTTAGGCGCCCTGAGTTTTGGGGTGTGTACATGACGTCATACGGCCGCAGTGCTCGTGAAATATTAACTAAACGCTCACAGCTAATCTATATTCAGTGGCGAGTGGTCATGAGGGAGGAATAACGAAGATGGAACGCAATGTAGCGAGGGCCGGGCTATAACGCGTTGTTATTACGAGGCACAACCGCACTAATTGCCTTGCATCTGCTCGAAACCCTTCGTTCTGCTACGCAGAGTTAATCAAGAAATTTAGCCCGCCCCCTGGAATGTTCGTTTGCACTTCACTGTTATCGTTCATATTAAAAAATATTGCCAACCCAACGATTTATTGAATTGCAGCCACACATCATCTAGGAGTTTGGAAACTCGAGCGTCCATTGCACAGCTGTAAAGAACCTGTGAAAATGAAAGGAAAAAACCCTTAGAATCATATACGGCAACTATGTTGTAGTTTCTTAATATCTGCCAGCAATATAAAATATTTTGCCAAAATTGATACTTCCTACTGGTTGTCGTCGAAATATTTCTAAACCCAATTATTGTCTACGGGGAACAGAGTTCTTACAATAATTTCTTTAAAAAAAGTAATTTTGTTTTAAAATGACTGATTTTCTACTTCATATGATCATAGTGAAATCCCTATATTTTATGTCACACCATTTAACTAACCAAACCTGTAGATTACTTTTTTTCCAAATTTATTAAATTTTGCTGGAGATTTCGGCATTGCCATAGTCATCTAACAAATTTAAACATACATTTATATAGAAGCATTACAATTTTTTTATTTTGGTTAATTAAATGGTGTGGCCGATGAAAAATAGGGATTTCACCATTATCATTTAAAGTTTTTACAATTTGGAATTAAAATTTCACGGCAATGATGTGGAATCATTAGTGGTTGAATTCATTAATAAATCATAATTTTTCATTGCTATATCTTGGTCGTGTCTATTTCTTGAAAAGTTTGTTTTTCTTCCTATATTTTATTATTTTTGGTCTTCTTCGGGCGTTATATTTTGGTGAAAAAGATGCCACATGTGTAAAAAAAACTAAACTACACCGCCTTCAAGGGAAGCTTCAACAGAAATGATACAGATCGACAGTGTAATATAGATAGTTAAACATAACAATGTGTAAACGTGGAAAGTTAATAATAGGTTCATTTAACAGTTGACTGAACAATGTAAAAATTTAATGTAATGAAAATAAGACCAACAACGTAATACATCACGAAACAATAAAAGTAACAAATTATAAAATAGTTTGATCAGACAACGTTTTAAGAACACAAACATTTAAAATTTTACAAAGTACGTTTACCGATAAAGTTGTTAAAGTAGAATTGTTTTAAATATAATTGGATGAATATGACAGTTCAATCTCCGGAAAGCTAACGTTATATTAAATTAATTTTTTAAAAACAACTCTGACCGTCAAAGGGTTTTTTATTCTCTCTTCAATATCAATACCAACCTTTATTTTTAAGCTTAAAATAAGAATTTTTTTAAATTTATGTAAACATTTTTTAAAATAGTAACGAAAACTTGTTAAGCAACAAAGGACGGTTAATAGTATTTAATCTAAAGTATTATTATGAGAGTATATTCTGTTATCAATTTTTTATATATACAAGTCTGGGTGTATGTTGAAATGGAATAAAACAAGTTGTGTGTGAGGTATTAACGAAGTTCTTTTTTTTAAAAGGGCCTCGAAAACAGCTTGTTTCATTCAATTTCAATATCCACTTGCCTTCACTGAAAAAACTATATAAAATATCAGATATTACATTTTGTCATATTCTAAAATTTCAACATCAATTTTATGACATGATGTTATCAATCATTCTCTCTCAACTTTTTTTTAGCGTTGTTATATGATAATTGAATTCGTTCATATATTTAAAGTAAAGTATGAATAGACTATAAAACTGAAAAATCCGGTTAGGAAAACTCAACTGTATTTAAAATCTCGTACGTCTTTCTCATTTACTTGTTTGTGAATTGTTTTAATGCGCATGCGTCAAGCAGAAAGAAGCCATTTGTAAACTCACGTTTAAAAATATTTCCATTATAAAGTGCTTTCTTCTTTTTTTATTACACTGCGAAGGTGGAAATTAATAAGTCTCAGCGTCAACAAAATAATCACTCTCCCGGCGCCCGTATCGCTGCTACATTTCCCGTACTTTTTTTTTTAATTTGTTGTTTCTGACTCCGGCGGCAGCATCCCCTCTGCAAGGTTTATTTAGGCAGATCCTCTTTACGTCGGGAGATACAAGCTTCTGGGCTAGTTCTTTTAAAAGGAAGAAGGGGAGCTGCAAAGCGCTGCTCTCCTCTCTTCTCTCATCTCGTCTACCTGCGATGTACCGCGAGGCGCCTTTAGCTGGAGCCAAGTTTGTTTCCAGAGCATCTAAATAACTGCATAGCTTGGCTTCGGCAACTCCAACTTGTTGGCCAACTTCGTCAGCTGTGAGCGAGATAGTTTGCCTTCAGGCTAATGAAATACAGAGTTACGTTTGCCTTACCTTTAGCCAGAATTATGTCCGGTCTTCTTCAAACGTTCATTTTTCTCAATTCAGCGGATGCTTCAAAGTAAATATTTTAAGCCAAATATTTGAGATCCACCATAAAATTTCATATTAATACATAGGAAATTTATGTATACGTGATTCAATTTATTTTGTGTGACCAACGTTACTTAAACAAGGAATAATAAAGAATTAAGCTTTAATTGCATTAGTACCTTTTTTAACTTATTCACAGTTCAGTTTATTCGGATTAAGTTTGTGAATGGTACAAAGTGTCCACCAGTCAACAGTAACGTGTGGTTTATTATTAACAAACTATATTACACTTTGATAAGAATGTGATAGTCCACTTCTCAGCTGACCCCAGTAACAGTTCTCTAGACAAGTTTGTATCTGAACTGTTTCCTGGGTCTTAGGATCGACTACAAATCAAAATTGAATCACCATATAGATGGTTGGATGGAAAACTCACTTCAGGTTGTTATTCTCTCGAAACATCAACCAACAAGTTGACAAAATCATAATGACAATTCTTTTACAAATTTTCATTCCTTATGTGCTATGGCATTCCAAATTAGGGCAATTAGTCCAGGAGCATTGATTATTCAAGTTGCAATAGCGTGGCATTAGAAAAGCATGGATTCATGATTGAATGTAACCTTTTTCAAAAGTTTGCGAAACTTTCACTGTATACAGTATATATATATATATATATATATATATATATATATATATTCTCAAATTCTAATCTAAGTTAATGGGAATGCTCAATTGAAGCCCAGTAAAGCATATAGTTAATTTTTTATAAGAAAGACAAGAATGGAACAATGTCAACCGGACCAGGGAATCGAACCCAGGACCTGCGATAACCAGCCGCGTGCTCTACCATCTGAGCTAATCCGAGTCGACGTCCAAGAACCGACTTAACACATTTCCATTCCGTAAATCTAAGCTAGGCTCACCTACCAATTCACTGATCACAATCCTTACGTCGTTCTTCTGGGTCCATTCTTGTCTTTCTTCTAAAAAATTCTCAAATTTTAAAGCTCAAAAGCGAAACATGTATTTGCTTAGTAGCGTGCGTACTTAATTTTGTTGAATTTATTAAATTAAATGTTTTTTTAATGCGTGTAATTCATTAATGGGGATTTATGGGATGCTAGCAAGGAACGGGTAACAACGAACAGTATTTATATTTATTATTCAACCCATTAGGCCTCGATTGAGGAAATAGGCATTACAAGAAATACATAAAATTTTATAATTAAAAATTTAAGAACAAAAAGAGGAAAGATAAAATTCAATCTTCAATTTTCAGTAGACGGATGAGGCTGCAGATGATCGTGCGTAGGTTCCCGTCGAACGGCAGTTAAATTCTAGTACGTTATAGCGGTAAGATAATAGGAGAATTTTATAGGGCATCAGGAAACTTTTAGTCCATCCTATCTACGAACTCTTTCAGTGAATAATACGCTCCATTCATTAACAGAGATTTACAACTCTTTATAAATAATTTTTGAACCTTTAAAGCTTTTATTTACTCCGGAAGAGTATTGTATAGGTTTATACCGGAATAGTGAATGCTTGTTTCAAAAAGGCTTAGACGATGTTTATCAACACGGCGCTGAGAGCGATTTCTTGTGTTGTACGAATGGCTTGAAAATAATTGTAATGCTTCAATATAAATGTATGTTTAAATTTGTTAGATGACTATGGCAACGCCGAAATCTCCAGCAAAATTTAATAAATTTGGAGAAAAAAATCTACAGTTTTAGTTAGTTAAATGGTATGACTGATAAAACAGGATTTCACTATGATCATATGAAGCCAAAAATCAGTCATCTTAAAACAAAATTACTTTTTTAAAATAAATTATTGTTCAGAGCATATAGATTGATGTTGCCCCATACAAACTTTAAAATTCTAATCTAAAGTAGTGGGAATGCTCAATCGAAGCCCAGTAAAACATATAGCTAATTTTTAGAAGAAAGACAAGAATGGAAAAATGTCAACCGGATCAGGGAATCGAGCCCAGGACCGGTTAACATTTTTCCATTCTTGTCTTTCTTCTAATTTTAAAATTTTAACTGGTGATTCTACGGGAGTCAGAACACTGAAATAGACAAGTGTCGAATTTGAAGACCGCGATTGGTCAAAATAGTCTCGTGACCCAACCCGACCGTTGTTGATAAAGATTTGTGGTCAGCCAGTTGGAGTGAAAGCAAGGAGACAGCTCCGAATAATCTGACATTCAGAACATGTCAATCTGCCCGATGCTGCCGACTCCAAAACGTTTTAGAGTCCGCCATCACCATCGAAAATCGACTCCTCACGACCCAGACTTCAACATACGCCATATGCGTCCCATCTTCCGTTTATTTGTGTGCCACAATTTTGTTTCCATCAGCTTGCTGAAGTAACATGCAGCAATATATTTATTTTTTTATACCGTCACGTGTACCTCCATGTATTCTAATACTATTAATCATTAAACGGATATCGTCAATTCCTGCAGTGTCAGTTGACTTGTCTTTTCGTAGAAACGATGATAATTACGAAAGCTCTTGAAATACTTTGGGAAGAATATCGGGTGCAGGGAGAAGAGAAGAAAGCGTTCAAGAACGAAGAAGTATAAAATTATTATTTATCCGAATGAAACTTTCGGTACTTTATTGTATATTTGGGCCACGTGCTGACAATAATGAGTCTGATCTTCCTTCAATTTTTTTTGGCTCCATTTTATTCCGTATGACCCTGCATATGGTAAATATAGCTTACCAGGGGAAAATTGCTCTGAAGGAAAAATAACCCTTACTGCTTGTTACCCAGAGAGGTTACGAGGGTTGCCACTCCTCGCCCCCTAACGCATGCTTCCAGTGCAGGCATCCTGTTCATTATATTGGTTCATATTAATTTCTTCCATGGAAACTTTGCGTTGGTCTTGTTGCAATACTTTATTAAGCTTAAACAATTTTGGCAATTGCGAATCAGTATTACAGGTCTCAGTCCTTAACATTAACACGCGTCCCCTCCAATTATCATTATACAAACATCAATTTTCATGATTACTGAAATAGAACAAAATTTACTGAACAAACAATTTCATAACTAAGTACAAGCCAGAGTCAGAAAAGAGACCCATAATGAACTCAAAAGTTTCTCGTTGTATAGAAAGAACATTAACTAAAACTCCACTGTGGGGTGAAATTTAAATTTGGCATAACTAATGGTGAAATAACAGCTTTTAAAGCAAAGAAGCAGCAATAAGACACAGATTAAGATGATTATCTTCTACGTAATCGCTTTAAAAGTGTAATCCATTTCTTCGCTCTTACACGTACTTCTTATCTTCATTCTGCCCCCGACGACCCTACCAAAATATTTCAAGACCCTTCCTTTCACCATTAAGAAACACTGTTGGTATTAAGAAAAATGTCATTTAATGATTTTTTATAGTGAGGCCAAAAAGAAGCAACAAAATTGTAATTAAATCAATTAAACAGCATGTTATGCTCATAAAAGAATATATTAACTTTTAGATGTAAATGTGCTAAGATATTAGCTTGTAGCCACAGATTATAAAACATCTGACAGAACTAAGGTAAATAATTAACAATAATAGAGACCGTATAAAATTAAATATATTGCAATAAAATTCTGTTAATATTACTCAATTATTCACGCATAACCAAGTAATACATTCTAGATGCAACAAATATTTACCAACTATTCTAGCAGTTTTTAAACTATACTGACAGACTTCTGTCATTCTGTCAAATTAATGATCAAACATTGAGCAAATGAAATATTGATAACTACTATGTTTGAGTTAATAAGATCATCGGGCGTAGAAGGAATGAAAAAAAGAAATGAAAAAAAAGTGATGTTTGGTATCGAAATATTATTATTCTGACATTTTGAATGCTAATTAAATTGTAGTTCATCCCCTAACAGGGGGATTGGACGGGGTAAAACACACTTCTGCTTTATTCTGTAGAATAATTTTGACAAAATTTTGTTTCCATATTCCTCGCGACCCAAAACCAAAAACTTTGGAGATAAGACACGGCTTCCACCCCTAGGGGGAAGGGGTGGAACTTTTATATGTAATGAGGGCTCATGTGTGAGTCGAAAAAAATTCTTGAAGTCAATAACATTTATGGTGTTCTCCGACAATATTTGTGTACAATCTGAACCCCTTGCCGCATGTGAGGGGTGAGGGTAGAAATCAGTCATATGAAAATAACAAGGGAAGTATTAAGTTTGGTGTCGAAAACGGTGTAATGCGAGACGCAGTGTTGCATTATGACTTTTAATGTTAAGTAAAAATTCAACCCTTAATTGGGAAAACATTTATATTATGTTAGAGTACTAAAAATATTTTAGCCCTGTTATTGTACACACAGTATTTTTGAATATCTGGAGATACTGATAATATATTTGAGGTTCATATTGTGACGTTTTCGATGCCGGTTGAATCATGTGTTGGCCAAGAATTAAATAATGTACCGGGATAATATAAATAAATACCCGGGCAATATTGGCTCCCCATCTAGTATATTATAATTATTAATTACCTCTCTGCTTATATTATCAATTCAAAATCAGAAAACACCCGATACACAGGGACGATAATCCT
Organism: Eucriotettix oculatus; assembly: GCA_034510155.1. Classification (NCBI taxonomy): domain Eukaryota; kingdom Metazoa; phylum Arthropoda; class Insecta; order Orthoptera; family Tetrigidae; genus Eucriotettix; species Eucriotettix oculatus. The sequence continues at coordinate 46,982,410 of CM067376.1, read as the reverse complement.
TCTCGTTCCAGGCAAAGACATTTTTCCTTTGTAGTTCTTTATACGCTCATTAATCTACAAAATTTACCCTAGCAGACATTCAATATACTGAATATTGGGTATTTAATTTTGTGCTGTATCATGGTTCAAAAGTTCCTGAATGTACTAGTAAATGGTCATCTCTCATACATGTCAAGCTCAATTTCAGGAAATTTTACTTTTACTGATTTTTATTGTTGGATGCATTGTTCAGTAGTAATTCTTTTTTTTTTGAAGTTTTGAATTTAAGAGGACTCAATCAGACAATTTCTATCAAACCTAGCAGCAGAAAAAGACTCAGATTATTCATTGTGGAAAGTCACAAAAAGAATTAAGAGACCAATAACATCAATACCTCCTATCAGGAAAGGACTGGAAGATTGGGCGAGAGATAATAAACAAAAAGCAAACTTGTTTGCTAAACACCTTGCTGACACTTTTACACCGAATAAAATCCAAACAGATAACGTTCTCGAAGAAGTTGATAATACTGCATCTAAAGAAATAAAGCCAGTATCCCCAAAGGAAGTCGCAAAAGAAATAAAATTTAACTTAAATTCAAAGAAGGCGCCAGGATTTGATCTGATAACAGGACAAATATTAAAACAGCTACCAAAGAAAGGTATCCTCATGCTGACATACCTATTCAATGCAGCATTCAGATTGAAGCACGTACCTGCCAGTTGGAAAGTAGCTGAAGTAATAATGTTACCAAAACCTGGTAAGCCACCACATGATGTCAAATCATACAGACCGATATCACTCTTACCAGTAATTTCAAAATTGTTCGAGAAACTTCTGCTCAAAAGATTAAAAACGTTCATACAAGAAAGTAAATTAATTCCAGATCATCAATTTGGCTTCAGAGAAAAACACTCAACAATTGACCAAGTTCACAGGATTACTGATATAATAGAAAAAGCGTTAGAAGATAAATTAATCTGCTCAGCGATATTTCTTGACGTTGCGCAAGCATTCGATAGAGTGTGGCATCAAGGATTAATATATAAGTTGAACAGAATGCTGCCCAAACAATATGTGGAAATTATAAACTCCTACATATCTAATAGACTCTTCCGAATCAAACAAGAAGACGAATACTCTGACTTAAAAGAAATTCAAGCAGGGGTACCACAAGGAAGTGTTCTTGGACCAGTACTGTACCTGCTGTTTACAAGTGACATCCCAAAATTAGATGACGTGAAACTCGCTACGTTCGCTGACGATACAGCGATATTAGCAACGGGGCACAATCTAACAACATCCACAGAAGTACTACAAGTCGCTACTAATACTATATATGAATGGACCAGACAATGGAAAATTAAATTGAATGAATTAAAATCCATTCATGTTAACTTTACGAATAAAAGAATGATTGACCCTCCATCTCTGCACATAAACGGAACCACAGTACCATACGAAAATAAAGCCAAATATCTTGGCATGACATTAGATACCAAGTTGAGATGGAAAGAACACGTAAAAAAGAAAAAGGAAGAACTCAACATAAAATATCGACAGTATAGATGGCTCATTGGAAGATATTCCAACCTGTCTTTGTATAACAAAACTTTGGTGTATAGCCAAATTATTAAACCAACCTGGTCGTATGGTATACAACTATGGGGATGTGCAAAAGAAAATAATATCAATCAAATACAGACATTCCAAAATAAAGTTTTACGTGCCATGGTGAATGCCCCATGGTACATTAGAAACGCTGATATCCATAAAGACCTTGCTATTCCAACTGTCAAAGAAGAAATTAAAAGATTTGCGGGCAAGCACGAAGAAAGGCTTCGCCGGCATGAAAACACAGAAGTTCTTCAGCTCTCGGACAATAAATACCTGTTCAGAAGACTCAAGCGAAGGAAACCATTTGAATTAGTATGAGTGACATATTACAAAATAAAGCACGCTGCGTGAGCGTGAAATACAGTCGTAGGACAACAATGAAAACTAAAGGATGTCATTGGACTAATTTAGCTAATAAGTAACTAGATATAAGAATTAACAAAATAAAACTAATGGTTGGTCTCTACAGACCAGTTTTAGTTACGGAGGTGGTTTTTAGTGGGTAAAAATCCCACACACCGTGAAGTACGGGCTTCACGGCGTCTTTCTGAAGATTTTCCACCTGCCAACGAAAAAAAAAAAGTTTTGAATTTCTGTAGGCAGAAGTACAAAATAAATGTCCTGTAATCTATTCTCTTATGTTTCCAGACTTTATTTAAACAAAGAACACAAAACAGTCTAGCCAATTTTACTTTCATAAATAGGATTCTAATCTTCGAGATAGTGTTTACCGCGGACTTTTGCCTGCCTCATTTTTATCGGAACTGGGAAATCGCCGCAGGTAGCCCCCAGAGATTCAAGATGAGAAGTGATCTAATCCGGTTTATACCTCGTCAGATACGAAATTACGGCGTCGAATTCTGTCAGTTAAAAATCCATCTGTGAAAATATTTGAAATTTAGTTAGAGCGGGGCTTGGTTTCCGGGAAACGACCTGGCGAGGATGCTATTTTGGTGTCGAGGCAATATGTGCGTGGGAGGAGAGCTGCATTCGCCCGATAACGCCTGGGCTCTGAATTGGCAGTCGATCCTCACAAAGAAGTCCTCCTACGACATGCGAGGATTACCTTACCCTCTTGCACATACACACACATCATTCCTCATCCGTTAAATTCTTAATTGACTCTGGCTTGCTTACTCCGTACCAGAAATTTCGTTTCTTTTTATTCACAAATATTCCGTACTTTCAGCTTTATCTTTCAACATTCTCCTAAAATATTCCATTGTTACAAAGGCTTTTGCTTTAACTCGTAATTATACTTTTGCTTTGTGCTTTCAAGCCCTTCTTTAGAAACAGAATAAAAAATTACTGTGCAAATAATGAATAAGTTTAACCAATTAAACACTAAAATCCATTGGTCAATAACGTCTTCATAATTATTTCTTTCTTTCTATTATGATCGCATAATTCCCTGCTCAAATCGGGAGAAGTGAGAGAAAATTCCATTCCGCTATTATAATTTTCTTAATGTACCATGTTAATAATAATTCAATAAAAGTCTTTCGATCTCAGAAAATTTAAACTGTAACTGCACTGATTAAATGCATAATTTTAAATCATGAGAAAATTCTAATTCAATGGAGGATTCTACAGTTAATTGGATGTATCACTATTAATTAATATGACGTTAATCAGAACTTTTTATTATTATTATTGTCGTATCAACCCAAGGGTTATTAGAGAGCCATTCAATTACATTATTAACATCGTAATTTACAATAAATTCTTTAAAAACCATTTAACAATTGAAAGAGTACAAAAACTGTTACTTCTTATTACAAGTAATTACATTTAAAATTGAATTTAAGACAAAAATAGTTAAAGACGTTTCAAAAATAAACAGATCAACTAGACTTTTGTCTGAAACAGAAAAACCACCTAATTTACTTTTTAATTTTTAATTGTAATACAATATTCGTTTCTGATGAGAGAAGACGTTCTAATAATAGAAAAAAATTTCAAAAGTTTCCTAATTACGTATTATGCGTTTAAAAACAAAAACAAAATAAACATATTAATAATTATTAAAAACTATTTGACTTCAATGAAATTGAGACGAGTCAGAGCTTCTATTTGACTAACATATTTAATGTTAGTATTGATGACGTAATTTACCAGTCTTTCATTAAGGTAACTTGGTCCAAGGTCGAGGAAGTTATAAGAAATATTTGTTGAAGGGTCCGTCTTTGAACTTTCTTGGATGTCAGCTTTGATTTAACCACAGTAAATGGTGTCTGTTGAATTTTCATTTTGATATCTCTGGTATTCATTCCTAATTTGCACTCTTGACTCAAGTATAAATATCTTTTATTGGTTTGATAAGATTCACGACAAAAAATAAAGCCTTGTTAGTATTTTCATAATTTAATTAGGCCAGCGATATATTATAATAAAAGTCCGTTATGCTACCCTGTTCACAGTTATATGGGTTGTTAATAATTTCTGACTTTGCAAAGGACATAAACGAAAGCCCTTTCTTCGGTAACGTAGCACTGAAATTTTAACAACTTATTTTCAACGTTCTGTTACGTGTGTGGAAAGAGGAAATAATATTTGAACTATTATTTACGGTAAAATACGTATTAGAATTTCCTTTAAATATGTTCTCGATTAATAAATTCATAATTAAAATTCTAAGTATAGTAAATCATTTTTACATACAATTAATAAGGCTAAAAAATAAGCTGTGAAAATTCATTCCTGTAAAAGAGAAAATAACTATTTTATCATTGGAAATACGTAGGGCTTTCAGATCTTTCTTAAATGTTTCACCGTCAATAAATCATTTAATAACAATAGGCTCTACATATATGTTTTTTATTTAATCCATTTCCTTAATTTAATTCATTGACAACTTGAGTCAAGGGAGTTATGAATGTTTTGTAGTTAAAACTGCCCTCAGAATTTAGTAATAATTAATATATAAATAGTGTTGAACAGATTTTGCACAGATAATTACAAAATTCATTTAAATTTTCTCATATAATTATTTCTGTATATATTTTAAAAACATTATAAAGTTGTGTAGTTGGGGACTATGGACTTGGTGGAAGGAATCAAAGGGGAGATACGCTAGTAGAATTTTTCATTGAGCACAAATTAGTAATATACAAATCAGGTTCTGGAATGCAAAACGTAGATGGTAGAAATATAGTAGAGGAAAGGATTGCTATCGCAAAAAAAGAGGATTTTACGTACGGCTAATATAAGTGTGAATATTGGGAAATCATTGCTATAAATATTCGTAGACAGTGTGGCGCTATATGGGTGCGAAACGTGGACGGTAGGAGTTGGAGACAGAAAAAGAATAGATGCTTTCGAAATATGGTGCTATAGAAGGATGCTGAAAATCAGAAGAGTGGACAGGGAAAAAAACAGGAATTTCTGTGCAAAATAGGGGAAGAGAGAACAATTTAAAGGACTTTAACGAAGATAAGGGATAGATTAATAGGCCACGTTTTGAGACACGAGGGTCTTGTAAAATCGCACTAGAGGGAAGTGTGTAGGCTGTGAACCTAAGAGGGAGGCAAAGTTTGGAATACGCTAAGTAAATTAGGGGTAGATGTGGGATGTTGTAATTTTGAAAATATGAAAAGGCAAGATATATTGGAAAAGAGGATTGCATCAGACTAGTCTTTGGACTGAATACCACAACAACATATTTATTTATAAATTTGATTTTCCACGAAGAACAACCATTTATTGTTAATAATTTTATTATTCTGTAGTAATTCTCTTTATTTAATTCATATTGCAATTAATTCATGAAAAAATATTTGCATTATACTCTAAAGTGATGCAATACTGTTGTTAATATCGGCGTACATTATGACAACAGTTTCAGTTCGTTATTTAGAAATTGTGACAAAGTTAAAATCTTAATATCTCATATAATTTATTCGAGGAAGTAATTATATATTTGAAACAGTATAAAATTTTGTGCCGAGACTATTGCTGTATTACGCTGACACCAATGACTCAAGAATTACTTTCAAGTATATGTTCGCAAATAGCACTATTCTCACACTGTTTGAGGACCTGTGAAGCGTTGTTGTTTGGCCGCTTGTTTTCAGTCAGTGGGAGCAACTGAATTATCTGAAGTATCGTACAAAGCAAGCCCGGTATTATAATCGCCATGGCAACGACGGGAATTTGTTGACGTAATGAGATTTCCAGGTAGCTGTCTTCATCCAGGCTTCAGAAAACCTTTATTTGTGAGGGAAACCCACCCAATTACTAAGATTACACTAGAGAATACACGAAAGTACTTAATTAGTTTACTGCAGTCTACCTCCCCCTCTAACTTTCCGTTCGCAACAAAATCCTCTTTTTCCTTACTTAATGCCCTACAGCAGCGACCTGATCGCAGTGAAGCGCGGTGCATAATGAGGCTTTATGTTTACTTCGACATCCTTTAAAAAATCATGTGACGGTACAGTGGCTGGCTGTTGGACGTTTAACTAAAATAATACATAAAGGGTAGACAGTTGTGTTTCTAATTTAGATTACTTTAGAGTTGAACTGCTTCAGGTAACTTATTTCTGTCAAGAATTAGTAGATGGGTCCCTCATAATATTTTTACATTTATCTCAATTACTCTTATTTGCTGGTAGTTAACTTTAAAATTTGTTACCAAAAAACTGGCTGTTTACAACAATTTTAAAACTCTCATCATTTTGCTTTAATTCTACGTTACCAACAAATAAAATGTTTTAGTGCTTCATGACTATATTTTGCAATTTTATATTTGTCAGCATATGTAGTGAGCATTTTATAATAATGACAAAAAATCGAGTTCACGGCAAAAGATAGACTTTTATCTAAGAACAATGTGACTTATCAGCACGCTTATGTTTTAATTTTATTTGTTTGTAAATTTATTAAAATTAGTTTTTTAAAACCGTCGATATTTGCAAATAAGTCACTACACTTTTTATAGGTAAACAAACATTTAAACGAATCACTACTCTAAAATGACATATATGCCAATGTTTCAAATTTTGTATCCACTTTTCTGTTTATCTCTGTGCGTGGCTTCTACTTTAAAAAAACCAGTTCTTTTCCAAAAAAATTATGAACCGATACAAGCCAATATAAACACTTAACTGAAACCTTTGAAGCAGAAATCGTTATATCTTTAGTACATTTTATACTTTTACGAGTATTCAGACCTGGCATATTATATTCCAGTTAGATGGCGTAATCAAGAAAATAATCTTTTAGCCTTTGTTCAGCATGAGAAATGAATTGACGTGATTTCCTACGATGCTAATCAGTTGTGAACTATTTTACGTGACCGAAATGCTTTTGAATTATTCCCCTTTCAACTCTTTGTGAACCACGCCTTCAATTTAAGAGTGTTTTAAGAGAACTCAAACGAAGGAATTTAGAGTAATATTAATAATTTTTATTTACTGTATAAATTGAAAATTTTGCACCTCATGTTCATGATTTCGAAACATTTATATCATTCTCATTAAGGGATCAATTATACATGATACTTTTGAAAATTACAATAGCGTAATCGCAATCAAAATATCTTAATGTTACCTTGTACGCTATATAACAATTTGACAGAGTTGTCTGATTGTTCTACTTCTCAAACAGTTAGAATTACATAGCATTTCTAAAACGAAACTTCTCTTCGCACATTTAATTTGTTGTTCCGTTGCGTGGAAAAATGAGTGGGACGTAGCAAGGTGTATGGGGAGACACAAAGCGTTCTCGAGTTGGTGAATAGTAAACCAGCGTTGGAAATGAGCGGTATTGATTATCAGTATGAGTACAATTCTCACGTCCTTTATCTAAAATTTTCCTGTGTGGCAATATCTACAAAATAAAAAGATATTCCGATTTACTACTTAAAGTGATTTGCTGTAAAGAGTTGCAGCCTTGCTCTAATATAACGTATCTATTTATTTAGTAGCGGTTCATATGTTGTCGGATGGTGGCCTAGGTCTATGATTTCTGAGAACTTGTAATCGTGATAGCTTGCGTCACAACTAAAAATATTTATTTAGATTCCATTATTTTTGGTTTTTGTTTTGCTGGTGATCATTGACTTTTCTACAAAGTTTAATGTTACTAAATTCGGCGACGCAGCTACAAATATTATTATACTTGTTTATTTCGATTAAATAGAAGTTAACCTACTAAATACTGTATTATAAGACCCATTTAATTACCCAAATCATAATTACTTATTCACAGCTTATTGTTCCACTGAAGGGGTTAATACTATTATGAGAAATGAAGTGAGATTGTTTCCTAAGGGTCGATTGTGGCGTCTCAGTTTATTTTTATATTCTTACGCTCTATTATTATTTCATCTTACTTTCTCTCTCCCAGACATTGTCATATTTTCCAGTCTTCCAACACAGTTTACTTTAATCGAAGTCTTATAATAAAAAATGTAATTAAATTAATCAAACTTAATATTATAAATAAAATGTAATAAATGGCCAAAAGTCAGAAATAGAATTCGGCCGCTATTTATATTTTATTTAATAATTTTATAATGTCTAATAGTAAATATTCGATATAGTTTTATTTTATTTATTTATTTTTTCGCATCAACCCAAGGGTTATTAGTGAACCAAAAATACATTAATCTTATTTTATATTACTTAAATACAACATTAATTAAATTTACAAGCAAATTCACACTAAACGGACCAAACAGATGGTTCAGCAACCGTATTATTTATTATAAATTTAATTTAACGTTTATGTGTATAAAGATCTCAAATCTCTTACGTGTGTGTGTTTATGTGTATGTATGTTACACATACAAATCTATACGCGTGAAGCAATTTCAACCGAATTTTGCGACTCAGAAATCAGCACTGTCAATCAACCATCGGGGTGGGGGAAATTTTAAACATGCAAAATCGGCCGATATTTCCATTCAATAAATACATTTCGGAGTCAATTACTTTTACGGTGTTTCCAGAGACACTATTTGTATCGGTCCTGTCCTAGTGACGTATAGAATTACGTAGCCTGCGCGTGTGTGTGCGACGGAGGCTGCGACGACGACGTTTGTGAGAGACAATTGAGTAAAATGTGTGTTATAATTAAGAAATAATATCCCGGGCATCGCCAGGAACCCAGATAGTTTTAATAATAATATGTACAAAGGTATGCACAATCTAGACGCTTACTTAACTTAAAAGTAGATCACACAACGTTTCTTCTATAAATTCGTAGACGTCCTTAGATGTTAAAATATTAAAACTAAGGACTATTGGTCGTTAATTCTACAAGTTATATAGGTTAGAATTTTTAACTACAGATAAATAAAATACATTTTATGTTTTTTTTAGTTTTAGTTTAACTTTGTGCGTGTTTCGTGGCCAGCTTTGTAAATATTAGAATATCACAAACACTCCTGTTTTAGTTTCAAAATAACGTCTAAAAAATATACAAAAACTTTATTGCACAGGAAATAAAATGCAAAGCTATATGAAATTTAAACGTACGCAGTTGCTTTCAGTTGATGTCTTTGTGAAATTCGTGCTGCAGAAAGCATACAATAAACTAGACAACTTGCTGGAATAAATAGAAAAAAACAGCCAATTTGTCAGAAAAATATTTAAATAATATATCTTTAATTCAATTACGACGTTTCGTCCATGTTCTTGGATTTAATCAGGTAAATGTTTAAATGAAAATAACTACTAGAAATGTGGATAATTTTGTTTCTTGGTCTGCGTGCAACGACGGCTGATTTCCCTTATGAAGTCCGCAAAGGTAGATGAAACGCCGAAATTATATTAAACGGATATTAATGATATGTTGTTCTGATAAATTGCCTATTTTTTTATTTAAAATTCTTAATGTCTGATAATTGAATTTTGAAATCGCTCAAAGGTTGTGTTTTGATAATAATTATTGATGAGTTAAATAATAAATTATTTAATAAGTGTGGTTCAGCAAGCTCACTCAATTTATTAGGGTCCGCTGGCAAGTGTTGAAATATGGAATGTAGCACTCCTGGTGGCTAGACGTAAAGCCTAAACACAGGCGTTGCTTATCTGCGCTAGCTCTGCTAAACTCGGCTCGGAAACCGATAATATTCTGGCCATGAAGGTGTATTAGGATGGCTATCTGCGCGCTGAGCTTGCTGCCTACCACATTACGGATTCAGTGCCTGGCGTTTACTCTGTGGACTGTCGCCTGTGCATGCGGACACTGCAAATGGCCTCCATGGTCTGCAGTCACTTGCACTTTCAAATACAACAATCCCATCTACAAAACTGATTTTAGAATAGCTTAGCTCAACATTATACACAATAAAAATTATGTACGATTATAATTCTTCAAACAGATTTAAATATTTGGATCGATTGCAAAAAAATTGATAGACATATTCTTAAGGTCCAGAGGAGATTCTAGTTTTACAAGACCCTCGTGTTTCAAAATGTGGCCTATTAATCTACCCCTTCATTTTGTCAAAGTTCTCTTCTCTTATTCCACCCATCTGATTTTCACCATTCTTCTATTGCACTATATTTCGGAACATTTTATTCCAATCATTTCTGCAACTCCTATCGACCTCGTTTCGCACCCATATAATTCCGCACTCCATACGAATACATTCAGACAAGATTTAGTAATATTAATTGTAGCGGATCCGTCATTCCTCTGTATTCGAGGATTTCTTAATTCCTTTAGGGTGCCAGGTATTTTTCATAAAAACACCAAAAAATGATTTTAATAGTTTTAATTTCAATCAGAGCATGAAAAGAATTATATCTGCAGGGCGTGGTCATTCTCTCGTCCTCCTGCCGACACAACTTGCTTCTCCCATCACCCCATGACGACTCCTCGTCTCGCCAGACCACATTGTTGGCCAGGGTTGCGTCAGTTCCTCAACAATTGCAACTCGCAAGCTGGCCTGCATTGTTCAATGTAACTTTTCAAATTAGTTGTAAGTAAATTCATCTTTTTTGTGAAAGTCTTTCTTGCCTGTATTCTCCTACACTTTATCTCAACTATGCTACTGCGATCCCTAGTTATTACGCTTCCGAAGAGGCAGACTTTCTTAACTTCCGTCAAAATATCCCTTCCCAATCTATTGTCCTTTGTTATTCCGCTATTCCCTATACTTCACTCCATTACCTTGGTTTTCCCTCTATTAATCATCTATTAATTATATTAATTTATTGTATTACTGTTTGCTGTATTCATTGGCCTCCCTCTTCCGCTATTCCCTATACTTCACTCCATTAGCTTGGTTTTCCATCTATTAATCATCTACTAATTATATTAATCTACTATATTACTGCTTACTGTATTCCTTGGCCTCCCTCTTCTGTTCTTACCCTTCCCCCGTCATCAAATGCTAACTTTACAAGACCCTAGTGCCTTAAAACGTGGCCATTATTCTATCCCCTCTCTTGGTCAACGTCCTCCATAATGTTCGTTCGCCCCTATTCTGTTTATAACTTCCTCGTTAGTGGTTCTATCCACCCATATGATTTTAAGCATTCTCCTATAACACCACAAGGCTTCTATTATTTTCCTTTCTGCAACTCCTACCATCCACTTTCGCACCCCTATAATGCTACACTCCATTACAAACATTTTTAGCAACGATTTCCTAATACACTTATATTACCTGTAAGTAAATTCCTCTTTTTGCGGAAGCCTTCCTTGTCTGTGTTATCTTACTCTTTATGTCTACTATACTTCAACCATCCCTAGATATTATGCTGCACAAGTAGCAGAATTCTTAAACTACCTACAAAATATCCATATATCCATTCCTAATCTGACACCCTTTGCTATGCCACTGTTTCCCACACTGCACGTAGTTACCTTGGGTATCTCTCAATTAATCCTCATATTTTACTCTACCTCCAGGATGACGTTCATATCATTAATTATGTTTTCCAAGTCTTATTATGACTCCACTAATACCACAATATTAACAGCAAACTTTAGGGATTTCATTTTTTCTCGTCGCTTTCCATATTCCTATTTAACGTTTTTCGTCGCCTGTTCTGTATATAAAAAGATTGAGTGACAGATTTCATCCTTGTCTAACTTCTTTATTGTTTTCTGCTTTATTTCCTTGGACTTAAGCTCTAATTACTACTCACTACCATCTGTAGAGTTTATGGATAAGACGTCTTTCTCAATATTTTATTCCCATCATCTTCAAATTCCTGAATAGTTTGTTCCAGTTTACATTATCAAAGCTTTTCTAAATCTACAAATGGCATGAACCTAGGCCTCATTGACCTTATCCTGGCTTCTAAAATTAGACGCAGAGTCAATATTCCTTTTCTTGTCTCTACATTCTTCCTAAAACCAAACTGTTCTCCTAACTCACATTGTATTTATCGTTTCATGTATACTATTTTCGTTAATATTTTGTATGCATGCGATACTAACATAATTTTCCTGTGCTGTTTGCATTAATCAGCCCCAGTACCAATCTTGTTGCAATAATTGTATGAAATGCATCGTTTGTTTCCCCAACGGTCTATTTTCGTCGAAAATTTAAAAAAATTATATTAAATCTCTACGTCTGAGTAACGTTAATGGCACAGATTTTCTTTTTAATTTAATGCAAACAAATTAGTGAAAAATAAATAATTGAACAGCAGAAAATTTCGTTAAAAAAACAAAAATATTGAGCATTCAATAGCGTCAGCTTTATACAAAAATGGAATGAAGTGGTGACAAATGAAAAATAGAAAGCACACAGTAAAAGTTATAACCTCGAATGGAGCACAAAGTCGATGTTTAGTAATCGATTGAATGGAGCTCGCTTTTAAAGAGTACTTCAGTGGGTACGTTTTCTACAAATGTTTTGACCAGAAATTAATTGAAACACGGAGTAAGAATATAATTGTTCTACCCTCAATGTCCTTCCAAGAACGACAGGCCTCGAACAGTTTCCCTACTAGTGTAGGTATCCGAGTTCAAGTAATGTAGGATAGTTCACGGTTCTCGCTACACTAGTTTGCTTACTGAAAAATGTTGCTGTGCGGAAACTGGTTGTCCGTGTTAGGGCATCCAACTCAAGGAAGATGAAATTTAGAGAGAAAACTTAATTTAAATAATCTTACCTTTTGACACATATTTTAGGCACGTCCGCTTTGCTTCAAAGTCTGGAAAAGTTGTGTCGCTCTGTCGTCTGGGAAAAAAGAAGTTCCGGGCAGACACATTTTAAACTATCAGTAAAAGAATTTAAATAAATGAATCAAATATCTTGTGTAACCGCGAACAGCACAGCTAAGGTTCGTTGCCAATATTTTCTGCAATTAATGGCTAACAAAGTTAATAATGAGTACTGTTCCGGAAACTTCTAAACAGCCTTTCTAATTAAATGCATGTCAATAATTAATAATAAAGTACAATGAATATGTATAAAAAATAATCGTTGTAAAGCAATGTAATTGTTTTTTAGAAACTGAAAACATTTCCACAAAAAAGTATAAACCAAGGGAAGCTGAATAACCTACTCATGACATTGTATTCTTCATAAATGAACACAATTGTACATCCTAACCAAAATCTAAGAGGGAAAGTGTTACAGAAACAGTTCATTTTCGTAAACAGTTTCAAATAAGATCTCAAGTGTGTATTAATAGAGAAAGGCAAAAGAAACAATGCAGAACAGAAATAGCCACTCTTGAAGGAAGAAATGACTAGAGCAGCCGACGAAAACATAGCACAGATCAATAGGAAAGCATGGATAACACAAGAAATAATAGAAATGATTGTTGAAAGGCGTAAATATATTTAAAAGCGAGAAATGAAAATGGTTTAGAGCAGATAGATGGGAGGTTCAAAGCAGCCAGATAGACTACCTTCCATAAGAAATGCAAAGCGGTTGAAGATTTCATGCTGTATGGGAAAATAGGTACAACTTATAAAAGAATCAAAGAAACATTCGGAGAGAAGAAAAATATTATCAAGAACATCAGGAGAGCGGGGTAAAGCCAATTCTGGATAAAGATGAAAAGCCAGAAAGATGGAACAAATATCTACAAGAGCTGTTTCTCAATGGAAATCTAAAAACGTCGCTAATAGAAAATGATGAGGAGATTGATGACGAAGAGATGGGGTCGGAGTTTGATAAGGCGCTGACTGAACTGAGCAATAATTGTAAGGCACCAGAAATTGATAACGTTCCAGCGGAGGCGATAGGATCATCGGGCGAAGAAGCAATATCATGGCTGTTCAGGATAGTTTTCAAAATCTCCGAAACAGGAAGAATATTCGACTTTTTTATTAAAAAACATAATTATGCCCATACCGAAGAACACTGGGGCTAATAGATGCGAGCAGAAGAGGACACTTAGTTTAGTATCTGCATTAAATTAGAAAGCGAGTAAGGAAATTAGTTCCGTGTTAAGAAGAATGTAGGGAGAAGAGAAGCAATATTGACTTTGCGTCTAATTTTATAAGACAGGATACGAAAAAACAGGCCTACACTCAATAATTAGAAAAAAACGTTGAGTAATAGGAACTGGATCACACTATTAAGTATTTTGAAGAGGACAAGAATAAAATATCGGGAAAATAGTCTTAAACATAACCTTTACAAAAGACAGTCAGCGGTAAATAGAATTAAATATCAAGAAAAGAGGGTAGAAGTCAATAAATGGCATGAAAGGTGTCCTGAAGAAAGAGTTCAATATTAGGATTAATAGAGGAAAAACCAAGGTAATGGAGTGGAATAACACAGGGTGTTAGTTTGGGAAGGGATATTTTGATAGAAGTTAAGGAATTCTGCTACTCTGGAAGCGTAATAACTAGGGATGGTAGAAGTATAGTAGGCATAAAGAGTGGGATAGAACAGGCAAGGAAGGCTTTCGTCAAAAAGAGGGATTTACTTACGGGTAATATAAGTGTGAATATTAGGAAATCATTGTTAAAAATGTTTGTATGGAGTGTGAAACGTGGATGGTAGGAGTTGCAGAAAGGAAAATAATAGAAGCCTTTGAAATATTGTGGTATGGGATTGGTGAAAATCAGATAGGTGTATAGTACCACTAACGAGGAAGCACTAAACATAATAGAGGAGACCGAACATTATGGAGGACGTTGACCAAGAAAGGGGATAGAATAATAGGTCATGTTTTAAGACACGAGGGTCTTTTAAATTTATCATTTTTGGGGGGGAGGTGAAAAAAGAAAAGAGAGGTCATAGATACAGTATGCAAATTAGAAAGTATGAGGAATGTTTTAGTTATGCGGAAATGGAAAGGCTTGCTCAGCTTAGGTTAGCATGGAGGGTTGCATCAGGCCGGTTATAGGACTGAATGCGAAACGAAAACAACAGTTGGAATAATTTAGGGTCAGTAATTTGTCTCAAAAGCTATTAAGGGAAAAACTGAAATTTAATTTCCCATGAGGATTGAATATTAGTAAGCTATTTAAGTTTCTTAAATAAAATGATTTATTAAAGTAAATATAAATTCTGGTTTCAACCTGATAAATTATTAAATGTATCAGTTGATGAACTTGTTTAATTTTATCCGAGTGAGGGAAGGTGCGTTGACGTCAGCGATGGACCGATTTATCGATCAAGTCATTAAGGCGGTGAAGAGCGCGTATTAGCGGCGCGGATCCGTCGTATTGTTTGACAGAGATTGCTGCTTACTCGAGAGGCTCGCACTGTATCCATTACAACACGCGAGAGGGTGAACGAGAGCGTGCATAATTGATGTTCGTAGCCTCTCCCCCACAGCAGCAGAGCAGGTAACGTATTGCGATATGGCACCGCGCTATTCTCCAGGGAAACCTGCTTCTGGAGGGGAGCCTTCGGAGCGGAAAAGGCGCTCGCTGCCAACCAGACAGCCTCCTCAAACAATGCCCGGCTAATTGCAACGCCAATTCTATGGACCAAACATCAGCAGCCTTCAAATGTTCTTTTATCAAACGTAGTAATGAAATGCAGACGGCGAAGCGAAGTGAAACCTCAATTGATTTAATGGGTGACGGCCTTGGTATCGCGAAGAGGCAACGGAATTGTCAACAGACGCGCTATTCTAGAGTCAATACTAGAAAAAATTTTGATATTATAGAACAATGGTTTTAACGTTTTTAACACTTGCCATATCTCAAACATAAACGTTTTATCAATACAATATATCCTGATAGAAATTCACTAATATTTGGATTATTTATTTGTATTTGAACTGCACTGGATCATTTTTGATTGAAATTATGAGATTTGGGTAGTTAATTTGATTACTAATGTCCAGTATTATAATACAGGAACACTAAGAATACCAGAAGATTTTAGTAAAAACATAATTATACCCACACCGAAGAAGGCTGTGGCTGATAGATGCGAACAGCACAGAACAATTAGTTTAGTATTCCATTAATGCAAAATGTTAACGAAAATAGTATATAGGATAATGAAACGTCAAATAGAATCAGAGCTAGGAGAAGATCATTTTGGTTTTAGGAAGAATACAGGGACATGAGAAGCAATATTGACTTTGCGATTATTTTAGAATATACGATACGAAACAACCGAGCTGCGTTCATGGCATTTCTAGATTTAGTAAAAGCGTTTGATAATGTGAACTGGAACACACTATTAAGGATTTTGAACAGCATTGGAAAAAATAGCGAGAAATGAAGCTAATACATAACCTCTACAGAAGACAGGAAGCAGTAATTAGAATTGAAGCCGAAGAAAATAAATTCGTAATCAGGAAAGTAGTAAGACAAGGATGCAGTCTGTCCCCCATGCTGTTTAATTTATATATAGAACAGGCGATGAAGAAAGTTGCAATATTTCATGGATCATTGTCCCCTGGTGGCCACACATCCTTAACCCGTTGTCCTAGCTTGCAAGCACGGTTCTTCGCATATGCCTGGCAGCCCTTTAATCCTGTAATTTTCGCAACTTCTCCGCCAATTTCCGCATATACTTGTTCACATTTTTCTGAATTTAACTCTTCTTGAAATCCTAATTAAATTGGGGAGGATTATTAAAGAAATTTACGTGTCCGGAATCTATCTAGTATAAGAAGTTTAAAAATAATTTAATAGTTTAATGATAGTGAATAAGGTGGCGTTTTTTCTGTTATTTCATATTTTTGTATGCTATGTTTGTTTATATGTGTGGATAAGTTTCAGGTCAATATTATTAGCGTTTTTATTTACTTCACATTGTATTATTTATTTGTTTACACATTTCTTTATGCATTTATTCTCTTAATACCATCGGAATCCATCCCAGTCGCAGACATTTTATACATACATTAAACCCCAACGTCCTACAGCAAGACTTCCATCTTCCAATAACTCTTTCTCACTAAACTGTTCTCCTATGATGGTTTCTCGCCGTTGCTCTCAGACCATCTCTAACACTTTGCGACTTTGCCATTGTCCACGAAATTGCTCCTCATTTCCTTCGACCTTTCCACTAAAAGTTGTTCGCCGATAATTTAGTTCACACTCTTGGTAGAAAAAGTGTTCTTGCTTAGGTCCAATTTCCTGACAAATTATCAGCTTGTAAGGAAGTATATAGCGTCAATGTCCTTGTTAACAGTATTTTTGTGCGTAATTTTCTCATTATAAGTCCTCAACATATTTACTGATTCAGTTTAAAGACTGCTCAGTGTGCACGGTGGTGAACGGGGTAATATAGTCCGAAAGAACCCAAGAGAATTTTACTTATGATAAAAAAATAATAGCTAAGAAAAATTTACATCTCCGGGGCTTTGTCGACAGAGTTCGAATAAAAATGTGACTCCAAACACTGTGAGGCGGAGAGAGTAAAAGCACGCCGCGGAGTTATAAATGCGAGAGTCGAAGACGGCAATTTCTTACTTCCAGGACGGCGAAAAGTCCGATGGGAAACGTACATTGTGTCAGAGACAAGCGAAACATTATACATTTTTGTTCCATGAATTTCTCTTCTCTATGTTAATTGTTGAGTTGATTTTTGGGACTATTTGGCAATATGTGTCTCAGAATACTAAACGAAAATGAATGTATAGGCTCCAAGAAAGACTGTAATGTCATTTTTAAGAATAAATTTTTATTGTTAAAGTTCTTGTTAATTATAATAACGTAATTATGATTTTCAATTAATCAAATACTTCAAGTTATAAGTGTATAGATAATATAATATGAAGCATAAGAACAATTAACGTATGTGAATAACATATACAAATGAAGAATTAACGACCTGTATGACAGTAAAAATTTTTAAGACTTTTTTTTCATTCATTATTATTTTCTTCATATACTGACAAGGACCACAATGGATGGTCAAAACGTCTAGTTTATGTTAAAAATTATTCAAAATTTTGTGTAATTCCCTGTCATTTGTATAATCTGAAGTAATTTACCTCATTTTACTATTTTGCCACATTACGTGTGTCTTTCATCATCAACTCCATTTTTTGAGAGTGCGAGAATCAAAATTTTACATTATAAGTTTCTGCTATATTTATCATATTTTTTTAAATTAATTAATTTATTGTACCATTTTTAATGTTGAAGAGAAATCACGCTAAGTTCCATAAGATAATACACGTAGAGAGTAAGAAGATGATGGGTGCAATTTTATTTGTGATTTATTATTAGTAACGTCGATGGTATTATTAATGTAAAATTGTCAAATCACGATGCAATTCGTGTAATATCTTAAGTTTTATTATTATTTCTAGATGAAGATCCTGAACAATTTTATTCACATTCAGATGCCAACAGATATAACTTCATTATTCACATCAAATAATGAGAAAATGTGAACAATTTTAAAAATTTAAGCAAACAGTGTACACACTCTACAGTGTAATATTTATATTCCAACTTCACACCAAATTTAGTATTTCCTTAACATACCCTTCATGAGTCCAACGTGTTAATAAATTTCACTTACAATCATTTGAAACTTTGGAAAAGCTGTTATAATTGACAAATATCACAATCCGCGCCAGTGTAATGAAGTGGACGAATTTTACAACGAGAAGTGCCATACATATAATTTCATATATTAATTTCACAGTCTAATGAAGTACTCCAGCACTTAAACAATCTACTTACACTTCCGTGATTATTTTATTTATTAAAAATTAAACAATTGATCGAAATAAGCTTTGTTTAGAATTTAAAATATCTCCTCGGCCGACGCTCCAGGTAGCTTGTTCCTCTCACTTATCTCCCAGTTTAAAAGATCGTTAGCGTCCGAATTTACACTTTGCTTTGATTGCGAGTTTATGATCCCGTTTCCGTAAATAAGTCTGTTAAACTATTTTTTAAGTGTATGTTCGACGCTTTGTTTCTCATACAAGGTTTAAATATAGCGAAGAGTTTGTCTTCGCGCCTTCTGCCGGTCAATGACTCCAGTTCTAAATAATCTACAGTGTTTAACCTATCCTGGATCATCGTAATAATTTTATAAACAAACATATTAGGTCTAAGTTTTCAGAACCTCATATTCCAGCACCATACTTGATTTTAACACGTCTAATTTTGCTTTTAATTTCTTCTATTTCTCAGTGATGGTTTATGTCATTATTTTTCAGATCTAGTAATGATCTCCAAAAATTTTCCACTTCATTCTCATTTACGTTAGCCATAATATTAAATAAAATATCTCTCTTAGAAGCTGAAACTCATACCCAATACTTCCAAAGTTTGTATCCATTTGAAGCGATTGACCAATTTCTTTTGAAAAATTTTTCACTTAATTATCGAGTATGTTAATTGATAGTCTCGCTCACGGGCAGTTATTTTCTGTTTATCATATTATAAATTGTGTAACTTTTCTACCTTGCTCTACCTTTCGCATCCCCCCTTTTCAATTACCTTCCTATGCTATTAAAGGGGAATTGTCTGTTTCGTGTAGCCTGTTAACAGAAAAAAAAATTCTGTTTGTGCTAAATCATTTAATACTATCTGGGTACCCGATGAATTTATTTGTATAAGCCAGGAAAAAAAAATTAACCATGCCGGAATTCTTTGCAATCTTTGCATCTCTCCTTGGTAACGCAATCAATCTGCACGACTGTGAAGGTTTAGTCTCATATTTACACTTTTTTTCAACCGCGCCCTTCCATATTTACTGTAGGAGTTTTTCACTCCAACATTATATTTTTTCCTGGTTTAAATAATATGTGTATCGAGTTTTCTTGAAATTTGTTCAATCTTTTAAATTTATATGGGGAATATACATATATACATTAAGTTTAAAGTCTATGACATCCATCGATTCTTTCATGGCAATTAAACTCATAATACGATTTCTTTCATATTTATTTTTATTCAATGACAAATGGATTTTAGTTATTTATCTCCACTGTGAATCGATGAAATGCATATGGTGAGCGCATAGGGTCAATCCATGCCAAGTTGTCCAGCACTGGTTGCCGCACCACCCCAGAAAAATTTCAATTTTTGATGGTGCTTCCTCTTAACTTTTGGTAGTTCAAAACACATAAACAATCAATGTGGTAACGAAATGCAGAAATCATTAGTGGCTTATTTGTAGTGATTAAGGTATTTCGGTTAAAAATGGTTGTAATTTTTGTTATAACAATCTTGTTGCTTTTTGCGTCTGAATTATCCAGCTCTGGCTAGTCGTTTCAATTTATAATAAACTGCATCGTATTCAGTACACTCAAGACTAAACACAAGTATCCCTGTTTATTTACCTAGCATTAAATTTTAATGTACTTTTTGTATCGCGCAACTATCGATTGCAAGTGAAGAAAATCAATTGTTGACAGATAATTTTTCCACTATCCTCAGTATTTTTCGTCCTTCTACACGTAGTAGTGTAGTTCAGGAGTGGTCAACCTTTGCAAACCAAGCGGCAATTATTTGACAGACCAGTTAAGATGCGCCATATGACTCTAGCACATTTCATACCGTCTTACGTTTATGGTTAGGAGTAGCTAACTAAATATGTGGATTGAATCGGCTTCGCTTAGGGGACGAAATGGTAAAACTTTGACTCAGTTAAATTATTGAATCTACGCCAGATTAATGAAGCACCAGTCTACAAAAGTTAAGAGTGATGTTCATGATGCTGCTACAGCTGACAGAGAGTCTCATTTGGTGAAGATAATTCTGGACTACAGTTGTTGGCACTGAGAGCGAGATCAGCTTGAAAGATGGAATTGTCTGTTCTTTCTGTTTTCCAGAAGAGCTGTTATTAAGTTCTTCTATTTCTAGCTTTTTTCTAGTCATTGCATGTATTTATAGTACATGCCTAACTTTACAGTGGTTATTAACGATGCAAAAGGTCTTCCCGTCCGAAATACAAACAGACTCAAGGATGCAATGCGCCAATTTTAACCGCCAAAGCGTCACGTTTGGCGCACGCCCCTCTGTCTGGCCACCTCTGGTGTAGTTACCTAATAAAAGTTATAGGTGGTAACTGGCGTACCTTATATGAATTTCACCCTTTGAAAATTAGAATTAAATTTTTTTACAATGGTTGTATTGCAATATCTTTGTTGGACATATAGATAAGTATCTGAAAGTTGTATGCATATTAGGTCTTTATTATAGAAAATTACAGTATAAATTTCAGCTTAGACATTTCACTCAAAGTTCATATGAAAATTGTTAATTATAGCAAGAAATAATTTATTTCCACTCAATATAAAAATTCCATTATCTAAGAACTATTTCTGGTAATTATACTTTCACTATTGTGTAATATTCAAAATTGAACAATAAATTAAATAAAATTTAAGGGAACACAGCAAAACATTTGCTTTTCTCTCTGAACCACTTGGCATTGATTGACCCTGTAGGATAAAGCTGAAAATATGGCTTACCAACAATAAAATAAATAATAAATATCGTAATGTAACAAAGTGATCATTAACGGCTTATTGTGAGCGATTAATATTAATTACCATATTTGATAATTTTATTGAGTCCTGCCACACTGATGTAAATTAAATAAAACAAATTTAAAACAGTATTACGCATATATATATATATATATATATATTAAAGTAACAGTAATACTACAGCACAACAAATAACGAAGATCTTTTGTTTTGGTATTCAGTCCTAAGACTAGTCTAAGGCATCCTTCCATGATAAACTTTTTTACGCAAAGACTTTTCATTTTCGCGTAACAACAATATCCCACATCCTGCCTAATTTTCTTAGTTTATTCTATCCTAGGCATCACTATTCTGTTCTCTCCACACACTTCGCTCTAGTTATAATTTTACAAGACCCTCATATCTCAAAACGTGGCCTATTAATATATAATTTCTCTTCGTCAACATCCTCCATATTTTTCTCTCTTTCCCTATCCTACTTAAAAGTTACTCGTTAGTGATTCTAACCACCCATCTGATTTTCAGCATTCTTCTAAAGCAACACAATGCTTCGAATCTTTTCCTTTCTGCAACTCCTATCGTCCACGTTCCGCACCCATATAATGCCACACTACATACGAACAGTTTTAGCATAGATTTCCTAATATTTATACATATAACTTATTACCCGTAAGTAAATTACTATTTTTTACGAAAGTCTTCCTTGCCTGTGTTATTCTACTTTTTATGTCTACTATACTTCTACCATCCCTAGTTATAATCCTGCCCAAATAGCAGAATTCATTAACTTCCTTCAAAATATCTCTTTCGAATTTAACACCCTTTGTTATTCCATTACCTTGATTTTCCTTCTATGAATCGTCATGTTGTTCTCTTTCTCCTGGATCACGTTCTCGTTATTTATTGTGTGTTCTAAGTCTTCTTCCGAGTCCCGTAATACTACAATATCATCCGCTAACCTTAGGGTTTGATTCATTTTCCTTATCCATTTCCAAGAAGATCCATGAGTAGTTCAAAGACATTACAAGGATCAAAGATATTACTCGAAGATGGTAATTTACAATCACAATTCGAGATGTTAGGTAATTTATTTTGAAAGCTTAAATAATTATTTAATTATTTTGTAAGTCAACTAATTTCAATTTTTTATTACAGAACAACGTGTGTTTTGCGTCTACAATAATCCGCTGTTGGCAATACTGACGAAGTAACAGAGAATATGTAGAAACAACGTGATTCAGTATACTCAGGAAGAGTTTGGATTAGAATAACACATTTAGTTTAGTTACACCAATCTACTATAATATATTTTATAGGAATATCTGTCCTCCTACAAAGAATATCCACACCACCAGATGTTAAATCAGCGACATAAAGCGATTATGAAATCAAACTGTCCATCAACTTGTTATTGAGTTTATGAATTTGACAACCCAACACAAACAACTTCGTATTCGAATTTCATCGACAAAATTCATACCGACATTCGCCATGTCAAAAACGAAAATGTAAAATTACCGTACGATTGCAGAGTGATCAAAATTAAAAAAGCAGAGCACCGAAAATTACAAAGAACAGCCAGAATAAAATTTCAGTAAATTTCGCATCGACCACAAGGAACATGTGTGATCACTTCTTTTCATGGTATAAGAACGTAGTAAGTTACACTTCAGGTAAAATAAGAACCTGCTTTTAAATTAAACTTCAAAGCTTATTGTGGTATTGAATGTTTCATACGAAATATTACAAAATATTACAATTGTTCCTTATTGCATCATGGGAACTGAGCCCATATTTCTATTCTAACAAAAGATGTATATTTAAAAACAATGTGGAAAACATGTGATATGACAAACTGTAAAGAACTGAATGTCCTGTCTGTTATTGACAACCTTTAAAATTGAATTTCTTTGATCTCAAGTTACATTTCCCAGTAGCAAATTGGGTAGTTGTCAGACGCACGTGCTTTTGTGATTCCCATTTGCCTGAAAAGAATAAGGTAATGCAACGAAAAAAAACGAAGCTAATATTGAGTTGTGGTCCGTAAAACAATCATATGAATCCGATGCACAGTCGTTTCAGAAATGAATTTGTTGTATTGAAAAACTCTATTTGAATATCGTTTACTTCGCAATTCGTCTGCAACGTAGTCGCTGCTGTTGAAAAAATCCAACCATCAGATCTCTTACAATATATAATATCTTCTTTAAATTTACAACGCGTATGTATTATATTGTAATATATATAGAAACACCTTGAAAATAATTAAT
This sequence comes from Eucriotettix oculatus, assembly GCA_034510155.1. NCBI lineage: Eukaryota > Metazoa > Arthropoda > Insecta > Orthoptera > Tetrigidae > Eucriotettix > Eucriotettix oculatus. Next base: position 46,958,745 of record CM067376.1, on the reverse strand, counting down.
TTTAGAAAAATAATATTAGCTAAAGATGTTTTGTTACAAGCAAAAGCCGGTTGATTACTGTCAATAATTTTGTGAAATTAGAACCATTATCGGCTTGCCAGGCTACAGTATTGTTATCTCTTTTAAAAACAATTTTAAACTTTATCTTTGAAGAAGCTACGAAACGCTACGGAACGACCGTTCTGACGCACGAAGGAAAATATAATTCTATTGACTAATAATTTATGTACCCTTGAGAGAGGACGAATCTGATTGGTAATAGGAGGAGATTCCTGTGGACAGGAAGGGAGAAGAATCGTGGAGCATCACTTAGCTATCGGATGGGATACTCCGTCGTTTGCTGACTTTCCAAAAATCTCAGTGTATATAATTTTATTATATTATAAGAGTTAAGGAAACATATTTTCCCTGAGGTAAAAGTAGGAAATCTGGCAAATTTCTAGCGGATGTCATCGCTGCAGTAAAGGTTTCCCCTTCCGATTGTGAGACGGATTGGCATCATCAACAGGACTTTCATCCATTTAAAAGTAGCAAATCGACATTATATATGTCAAGTTTGGGACAGAAAACTGTAAGCATAAACACAAGTGTGGCGCATTTTCATAGTGCAAATTGATCTACAGACTGTCGTTTGAGAATTCACATCTTGCTTGTCCGTTGCAATAATCTGCATCTCTTCTTCTGTATGACCGCAGGAAATCAGATATTTTATGAAAAGCAATAACTTCTATGGGACTAATTAATATGTTACACTGTAAAATAGTTTTATGTTGATTTCATATAAACAACATTTATATAGAAATTTTTTAATTTCATTTATTTATATCTTACTCATATTCACGCTTGGATCCTGTACTATATAACTGAGACAATGGAAATTTAGGCAAAATAAAATTTTGGAAAATGGCAACTGCTTATCTCAGGGTATTATTTTGCACGTGACTTTTCAGACTTAATTACCTGGGTTGTGTGTAAGGTGGGGGAAGGGAGATTCAACAACGGGTAGCAGAGATCTATTTCATGTACTGCCCGACATGTATGTTTTGTTCATCTTCCTGGATCCTCGTTGTTTCAGGTAAGAGGATAGCTTTATCCCCCCTTCCCCCCCCCCCACCAAAAAAAAGATGCACAGGCGATGTACTGTGAGGATATGCTTCCATCTAACGAAATGTGTAATCCTCGAAGTCGGCGCAGGCTCTCGATTTACAAGTCATTCGAGTTTCACTCCGATTAGTGTTGAGAAAATACAGTAGGGGACACTCTTTACTATTTGTGAGGACAACAGGCTACATTAGGGTGATCCTGAAACAAACAACTCCCCTTTAATAACATAGGAAGGGAATTGAAAATGGGGGTGTAGAAGAGAGCGCAAGGTAGCGCAGGGTTGACTAGGGCCCCGAGCTATAGTTTTAGGATCCTACCATGTGTTTCACCTAAAAGAGATGCATGGAAATCACTAGAAAATCTGATTCAGGTAGGTCTGAAGATTTTAAGTGATATATGACTATTTCTTGCTGCGACTTGGTGTTTTACTTTCGGAAATGGTGAAAGTGACTTATTTTCTTTTTTAAATTTAATGTGAACTCTTCTACTTCAAACTAATAGTGACATTCTCTTATCTTTGGCTTCTCTTCCTTCCAACGTACAACAAACACTAACATTATCTTCTCCACATTTCTTCTTCGTTCCAACTCCAATCGCACACTGACATCATTACCTTCTTTTCACCTCCCAGCTTACCTCTCCATGGTAAATCGCTACCCCGCGTGACGTATCTTCGCCAATCATATTTATTTTTCAACTATCGTGGGATCCAAAATTAGGGACCAAATTTCAGAGGTCATTATCCCTTGGTGGCCAAATATCCTTAATCCTCAAACCTTTCTTTGCAGGCACGAATCTTCGCGATTACACGTTACTCCTCTAACACCGGAAACCCCACATCTGCTCCGCCTCAATCCAAAAATTCTCGTTCAATTTTCTTAATATTGAACCGTTAAAGAAGAATTAAATTTAAGAAGGTTCTTCTGCTCTACAACATGATGTATTGTATCAATACAGAAATATTTACCTGTGAAAATAATACTGTTCGAACGTAAGACACTACATTTTCATTCAAGTGGTTGACATTGTGTCTTGGGTACATTAAATTTTTTTTTGATTTGTTTTCATTGATTGCAGTAAAATTTTCAATACTCTACCATATTTCGGTACAGCTGCGTCAGATAAATTTGTCTACGATTGTACGAGATCGGCGAGAGAGTGAAAAAGCTGGCTAGACTTGTGTTAAATGTCAAAATATATCAAATAAAAATAAAAATTCAGTTATTTAAAATGCCATAGTATAATAGATTATGTATATGAAAGTATTGATTACTACTCAGTTTTTGCCAGTGTTCTGATGCAGTCGTGTTTATCTTATCTTATTCTAAACTTTTAACAGTGCTTGCTTCATCGATTGTTATTAAAGACAGTTTAATTTCCTACTTGTGGCAAACTGCTTTAGAAAACAATAATAGCGAACATTTTGTCATATTCATTTTTACGTTCGACCTGCATAAGACTTATATACAAGATACAAGCCATAATGTAAGCTAAATTTATTAAAAATTGTTGTTCATAAAATAGTAACTATGTGATACGGTAATATAAATTATAATGCGAGGTCAGATGTTACGGTAATTAAGTGTACATTTTAAATCAGTATAGCCTATCAGAGATTAATGAAAACATTTTCTAACGCGAATCAACATTTATACGTCGAATAAAGCGATAATTACTCTGAAAATTGATTGGACCGTTACCATCCATATGACGCCCTATTAATTGCGGCACATAATTGTCCATAAATTGTAACATTTAGCTCTATGATATCAATGTTGAACCTTATAAGACTCTATTAAATACATTAAAGGTATTGAATGGTTCCTTTTTTTAACCGTTTTGTGTATTGTGCTAGGATATAAAATTTTAGCTTTACCCTAAAGTTGTCTGATGGCCGTATGAAATAACTTAATTCAAATAAATAAAAAAATACACTCAATATGTCAGCCAACTGGCTTAATTAATATTTATTTATTATAATTACGACGTTCCGTCGTATTTGAGGATTTCATTAGGTAAATTTTTATATGGCTACAACTATTACACATGCGGATAATATTGCGTCGTTAAACTGTAACAATTTTATCCTTTTATAAATTCACCCGATGAAGTCCACAAATATGGACGAAACGACGTAATGATATTAACAAACTATAGTTAAAATATTTTCTGGCAAATTGTGTGTATTTTTTATTTACATATAATTGCCAAATTATTTATTTAAAGAACTATTTTTATTTGTGTCCATATGTATATTATTTTAATGCAGTAACAAATATATATATATATATATATATATATATTGTCAAACATAGTGAAATGTTCATATATTTGTCATATGAAATCATCATTTTTTTTGGGGGGGGGGGGTTAACAGGCTACATGAGGGTGAACCTGAAACAGGCAACTCCCCTTTAATAGCATAGGAAGGGAATGGAAAAGGGAGGATGCGGAAGGTAGAGCAAGGTAGCCAAGGGTTGACTAGGACGCCCGGGCTGTGGTTTAAGTATCCTACCCGGTGTTTCACCTAAAGAAATGCAGAGAAAACCCTAGAAAACCTGCATCAGGTAGGTTGGGCATTGGGAACTATTCTCAAACCCTTCCGAATGATGGGAGACGAGTTTACTAATTAGTTTGTAAAAATATTTTTAATAGTTAACTTATTGAGGTGCCTGGCTGGCGTCTCATAAATCCCCATTCACGTATTCCAATCATCAACGAAAAAAACATTTAAATTGATAAATAAAATAAAATTCAATACGCACGCTATAGTACATAGAATTAATACGAACATAAGACAGTGCTTCCGATGCAGATCAGCAATAAAGCGAAGAAATTTAATGAACAGATAAATGTATATGAAATTTTGACAGAAACGGCGATCCATTCCTAGACCACTCCTTATTCGAAGTTGATATCTCACTATTTAAAGCAACTGGTCATTGGTTTAAGTGTTTCCAAGAGTAAAGGTGTACAGAAACCTACGAAAATATACAGGTATCATAGAGAACGACTTCAGACGAACATAAAACTGTCCCGCAGGAAAACACAGATCTGTGAGTAATGCATTCAAGTAGGAAGAATTCTGAATTTTCTAAATTTTTATTTATGTTATATTTATATTAAGGAATTTTGAAGGGAACAGGAATAAGTACCTAGAAAGAAGGCTTATCTATTACCTCTACCGAAGGCAGTCAGCAGTAATTAGAATTAAAAGGTAAGAAAAGAAAGCAGGAATAAAGAAAGGAATAAGCAACGGGTGCCCATGCTCTTCAACTTGTATATATAGAACAAGCGATGACGAAAGTTAAAACTGAATATGGAAAGGGAATCATACTGCAAGGAGAAGGAATAAAAACCCTGCGGTTTGCCGATGATATTATAGTATTAGTGAAGTCAGAAGAAGACTGTGGAACCATAATAAATGGCACGAGGAAGAGTACAAAAAGAGGATTATTAACGGGAAAAACAGGATGGTGGAGTGTGATATGGGAAACAGTGGAATAACAAAGGAAGTTAGATTAGGAAGGGATATTTTGATGCAGGTCAACGAATTTTGTTATTTGGGCAGTAAAATAACTAAGGAGAGTAGAGTAGGAAAGAACAGGCAAGGAAGGATTTCGCAATAAATTACTTACGGGTAATATTAGTGTGAATATTAGGAAATGATTGTTAAAATTTTTCGTAGGAGTATGGCGTTAAATGGGTGCGATACGTGGACGGAAGGAGGTAAAGAATTCAAAATAATAGAAGCCTTTAAAATGTGGTGCTATAGGAGAATGCTGAAAACCAGATGGGTGGATGCAATCACTAACGAGGAAGTTCTAAACAGAATAGTGGAAGGGGGAAGAATGTGGAGGACGTTGACCAAGAAAAGTTGCCGGCCATAATTTAAGAGATGAAGATCTTTTAAAATTAGCATTAATGGGAAGTGAGTGGGGTGAGGAAAGAAGGGGGAGAAGGAGGTTGGCACACGCTAAGCAGATTAGGGGGGATGTGTGATGTGGTGATTATGCGGAAATGAAGAGGCTTTCGCAAGATATTTTAGCATAGAGGGTTGCTTCTGACCAGCCTTAGGACAGAATAACACAACAATAATAACAGCATATTATGCATAAATGCTTCGATTTCTAATGACTCTAATAAATATTTTTATACACAGTCCATAAGTATGTGATTTTATTAATTACCAATAATCTTGACAAATAGAATACTTTTGTTAACAGTCGGAAATAAAAATGATATATTTAACTTTGTTCAATGTTTATTAATGTATACATCTCAAGGGTCATAGAAATGGTCGGAATACTTTAATTTAAAAATCCTGCTTCGCAATACAGTGGTTTCTCTTTACTTACAATTTATTTTAGGCTTCCGTTCAGTCGTGATCGTTTTTTATTTCATTACTTTCCTTCCTTTTCGGTTCCAGTTTTTTTCCCCCGCCAGGCAACTGTTCTGCATTTAGAGAAACGAATTGTTTCCGTAACTTTATATTAGTTCTCCACGTTAGAACAAGTTTCCAGGGGAGCAGCAATTTCCCCGAGAGTTTTAGAATTTTGATCGTGATCCCGTTCAATATGTGACCTCTTGAATGTTTGATTGCGACGTTGACAGGCAGAGCGGAGAGGTTGTCATTGCTTCCCTGCAATCATCTACCTGCCACTCGCACCAACCCTCCTGTTAATGAACGAGTCTCTTTGAAGTACTGCAACTGTCTGCTGCACAAAGAGTTCGTCCCGTCGCTTACTTAAAGGAGCAAAGTCTTGAAGGTAAGTGCATTCAAGGCAAAAAATAGCCTGAGTAATGCTGGCATCTCCCCTTAAATTCAAAGTTATCACCCACAGCTGTTTTTAGAAACTCTGTTACGTTCTATGACGGTTATTAACCATCGGCATATGCAGCATTGCTATTTATACACTTCGAAAAGACAAAATAAATAATAAATTTACTGTATTTTAAATTACTTTGAGGAGACCGCAACATTTGACGTCAATCATAATGAATAATTTCCAATCGTATTAAAAATATTTGGAAGATAATCATAGTCACCATAGATACATATCAACCACTTTTGTCAAGGTAGTTCCTCACTTTAATTCAATTATAACTATCCAAAACTTCTTTCATTTCGAAAATAGGTGCGGGTTAATTAAATAGTTTCATAAAAATACATAAATAAGTTTAATATTTCTCACACTTTACTCTCTTGAAATAATACAATTTAAGTTAATATTTTATCTATCACATCATAAATAAATATAGAACAAATATGTTATAAAATACTTTAGTTAGGGAAGTCAGTGGATAGTGGGACCGAACGAGATTCCCTAATATTTTTTTTAGTATACAGTGCTTGAGGTTATTAAATAGAAGTGGAATATTGTAACTAGTCAAAAAAGAAGTCCTGACAGCCATTTTGATCAAGCTCTGACTGCACTTAGTGAAAGAACTCTTCTTTTGGCATCTTACATATCTGTGAGTTAATATTTTCTCCAGCATTTATACAGAATGTAATCTACAAAACTCCTCACTTTTAAATATTTAATGGTATGTATTCATAAAATAGGTTTTCTTAGCAGTATATAAATTACGTATAAGGTTTATATTTGCTTCTATTAAGGCTTGGTAAAAAAAACCTTGAACTGAAACTAGCGTGCAAGGCGGAATGGGATACTACTGTATAACGCAAACTGTAATGTATTCCTAAAAAAAGAAAAAACTAACAAAATTACCTTATAAGAATTAGTGAAAATATGCTTCACTCAAAAAGAATAGATTAGTAAAGAAAAGGAAAGCATAAGGGAAAATGTTAGCAAAGGCTGTGCAGTTGCAAAAAAAATCTCTTTGCGAAAGGTCAAATTGATAAAGCGATCAATAGGCGGTAAATTAGTGTAATAAAGAAAACACAGAAAATTTGTTAAGATTTTTCATAAATTAAATTAAACTTTATTGTTCTAATTATAATAAAAACATCCGATCCCGTTCTGTCCCACCCACAGAGGAATTTTTAAGTTAATTTTAGAAATTCATCCAAAATCTCAATTCGTTGTTCTAATTTACATTCATATTAGATTAAGTAAGTAATAAATTAATCTTTGTTTTATACTTTTATGAAGTCATGTTTCTATTTCCATAATTTTACAAAAACAAATTGTTATCAAGACGCGTTTGTTCCACGTCTACTTCCCCTATATTTATTTAATGGTTCATAAACATTGAAATGAAAACAAACAGAAAAGCTATGTTTATGTTATTAATAAACGAAAAGAAAAATTAAATACTTAAGTATAATCTTTTTAATTATAGCTATTTTCAATAAAAAGACGGCCAAAAAAGTCAGCATTAAAAATATTATTTATTCACAAAAGCGACGTTTCATCTTCATTTTGAGACTTCCTCGGGGTTAAAATTTAGCAATACATCATATTTACTCCTCCACTCCCTCAACCGAAAAGATTATTGAATTGACATGTGAAGAATTTGGTGTCGCGCATGGACCATCTCCAGCGACGGTTATGGCCGAAATGATCTGATTGCTATTTGCACGCTATGACAGCGAAATGGGGAATAAACGTATTTTTTTTGTTTAACCATTGAAGTACATACGTTAAATTAGTGATGCCACATTGGCCAATATCGTATAATGATTTATTTTGATAATACTTTTAGCCATTTCGATTTTTATGTTAATGGTGGTGTCATACTAAGCGAAGAATGTACCTCGTATTCCATTGTCTGTATTAGAGAATTATTAACCAGAATCTGACTCGCCCAAAACTGGTTTATTTCTTTTAATATAATCCCATAAATAATAAAATTGTTTTTATCCAAGATATACTACATTTTTAAGTTTATAGATCTATTACAAAATATTAATAACCTACTTAAAATTTAAAATGTGTAACTGTTTCGTTTTGTTTGTTTCAACTTGTCTCGTTTCATTTCTATAATCATAATAATAATTTTATTTAAAAGAAATAGAAGTGTTACCGTAACCTTTATACAATGAATTTGTGTACCAGAGCGGTATATTTATTGATTGGAATTTTTAGTTTTATTAGTCCCCTGTAGTGGAAATAAAAAATTGCATTATGATTTGCGTTGACGGTTACGTATGAAAACGTATAGGATGAAGTTATTGTAACGAGGTTGATGAAGGTGACAAGGGACGTGTGGAGTTTTGTAATTTCCTCCTTCAGAATATGACAATTTGGTGTCACGCCTAGTGCGACGAGGTTAGTTTCTATTTGAATGGAAAGGTGAAGCGCCAATATGTGAGAATACGGGTTATAGAACAACCACATGAATTTGTACGGAATGAAAAACGCTAGCATAAAATTAATGTTTTTTGTGCGATTTAACGGAGAAAGTTTTACGGTCCCTTTTTCTACTCGGAGAAGAAACTTTTCCATTATTTTATATTGGGTTGCGTCAACAAAGGGAATGAGAACGATTCTACGAAAATAACACTTCTCGTTGCGAACGAAAAAAAAATTTTCTCTCGGGTAAAAACTGATTAAAATGGCTTCACTTGCCGATAGAAAAAGCACAACCACGTTAAGGAGGCAGGGATGCCTGAGGGAGCTTTCTTTCGCAGATATTTCTCTCCAGATAGATTGCAGGACTTACCTTTGGGGATGCCTCGTACTCTGTTTTTTTTTCAAGCCGAGGCACCTTAATCTATTTTAGGAGTTGTATGTGCTGGGGTCGAAGACCTTGGTCGTACGTTAAGCGTTGACCGCTGATTTCCTTGCCTCCTAAAATTCGTGCAGACACGGAGAAGGGAATGCTGCGACCTCACAGCGAACTCAACTCCCGTCATTCAGAAGGCGTTGAGATCAGTACTTAAAAGTCCGGCCTATAACATGCAGGTTTTCTATGATTTTTCCTGCATCTTTTTTGCCCTTCCACGTCCCCCTTTTCAACTACATTACTATGCTATTAAAGGGGGATTTTCCTGTTTCAGGATCACATTTTGTACTTTGTTGCTCCCTCCCCCCTCCCAAAAAAAACAGTACAAACACGTACTTGCGAGATTTTTTGTTTTTAATGATAGTTTTCCTCGGTAATGGGTCAGCCGTACCGGAAATTAAGTATGGATCAGCCTTATATCACTGGCCTCCAAGAACACAGGATCTTACTGAACGGGACTTTGTAACGTAAAGGGTTATAAAGGAAATGTCGGATAAATTTGAGAGTAGGTCGAATTGCACTTCGCCCCTTCAAGAATAACAATGTAATCGTTAGAAAACTAATGAATTTTGTGGAAAAGTTGTTATTATTAAACGAACAATAATAACTTTGTGAATTCCAGATGTATTTCGTTATTTTATTATTGCTCCTATCTAAAAATTGAGGTGTTATGCTAAGAATTTTAATCAATTTATATATAGCCTAACGTTTCGTCGTTAAAGGTACAAAATTTGTTAAATTACATTGAACTATAACATAATATTCGTTGTGTTATTGGTACAATCCCTATATATAGCTACGTTAGCGTCTTTTTCTATTAATTTTATAAATCGTACATATAAGAAATATCTTACGAAGCCAAAGAATTACCCATTTATACTGAACAAAAGCTATTTGTATTTGTTTATATTTTATTGTTATATTGTTTGGAACTGTGCATCCGATGTTAATTCTAATTATTAATAAAATTAGATCTTCATTCAAAAAACTATTTATTATTTCATAAACAAGTAATATAAAATGAAGTAGTCTGAAATGAATTTGAGGTGGATTAATTAGTTGTTATACTAATAATAAAACGAATTGTGTTACTTCCCTGAATCCGTTACTAATAAAAGTCTCAAAGTGCTCACTTTCAGAAACAGTGGTCGAACTGTGGAACCGCATAACAACAGCCATAGAAACACGTCTGCTAGTGTGTGGGACGTATTTGAATACCGCAGCCATATGCCATACACATTGAGCACCTTTAATTTGTTGCTCTGTGAACAAGAAAACAATAATTATTTTCGTTTATTACAAAACCAACAATAACTTTATATCTTCATCAGTTTGAAAAATGCATACAGGTGAAATAAGACGATTCTTTTTTAACGACCCTATATAATAATGATTAATGGGATGAAAAATGTTTTTATACGTTAGTTTTCTGATTTATAAGGTCAGCGTAGTTAACACGTTCCTCTCTCACACACACATTTCTATGTGTTATCACACAGACTGGTGACATTATTGAAACTTTTAACTCAAATTATTATAATTGTGTTGAAATGAGGTATATTTAAGTATTAGTATACTAAGTCCATTAGCAATGAATTAAAACCTCTGAATTTTATATTTTACTTTAAAAAATCCATTTCTGCTGTTTTAATTGCAAGGTAATGCCTTATTGGTTAGTCGTTGACAGTTATTAAAAAACGAAGTATTTTAAGCTACAAATAATTTATATACGCTTTAATTCAATGTTTAAATTAAATTCGCTTTGATGCAACGCTGTTTGATGGTAATTATATTTATTCTGAACGGACAAAGAATTAATTTCCACACAAACATTTTTCAATTTATAGCCACTACTGTCGCTCCGCAAACCACGTTTCTGGAACTCCTGGAATATACTCGGGCGTCCTGTTATCCAATCAGCTTGTGACAAATGCCTGTTTGCATGTCTGAAGTTTCCGCAGTTTCGCTATCCGTTGTCTGGGCTCAACCATTTGGAATTAAAAATGCAATTTAGGTTTTTTCCTTCGTTGTTGCACTGCATTATTTGTCTTTAATTACAATTTCTCTTTGATCTGATAAGAGTACACAAATACTTGTAGTCCTTTCGTTGACAGTGGAATTTCTGGTCCATGTCTGACCAGGATATTAATAGTATGAAGAATAACACTTCATCAATAATTTATAAATATGACCTACGATACAAACACGCAGATTTAACTTCTGTAGCGTTACAATAATATTTCCATGTGAAAGGAGTCAACTTGTATATATTATTACAGCCATGTTTCAAATGAAATATCGTTTGAATGGTGGCTGGAACCTCTTATGAAAATTTTTTACTGATCTCTAAAGAAACACTCCAACATCGGTGGTTCAAAAAAGATACAAACAGAACAATACTATTGGGAAATGTCATTCCTTTGACTGTTGTCTAGAACAATTTCCCTTTTTCAATCCAAAGTCTCTTTCTGCAGTTGAACTAAAAAATTTCTGTCCTGGTTTTCGTTTTGAATGAAATTTATCTATGATCTATTCCAGCTTTACTGCACATGACTCGAGTACAGAATTTTCTTAATATTTGACAATATATTCAAGTTCTCCTCATTTGTTTTTCTTTTATTAATTCTCCAAGACGTCGTGAAGACCGTTTGAGACCCATTCTGCGTAAATTTTAATCAACCCGGGGTTCACATACTTTATTTTAAATTATGTAATATTTTAATAGTGTATTTTGAAGTAGTTTTATACTGGATGTCTATTAGCTTTGAATAATTAATTCAGTGACATACATTATAGTAGGATTCGGTACTAATACAATTAATTATGATACTCGTCGAACTATTTAAAAATAATTAATTTCTCAAAATATCACAGGGAATTATTACTCAACATTCATATTTCTCATTAGGCTGGGTATTGTGGGCGTCTAATGAGTATGAGAGGAAATTATTATGTCTACTTCAATTGGAAAACTATTTACATCGGCAATAGCTATAATGAAATTATTGGTTCCACTCTGCCACATCATATTTTCTTTCAAGAACCCTCATAACTTTAACATTCAACTACCGATAAAAGTCTTTATGATATAAATGGTATAAATAGTGATATATTTAATGCTGACCGTTTGGCCGTCTTTTTATTTATTGTATATTTTAAAGTCAGAAAAGTTTGTTGTATTTATGATATATAATTTACGCCTGTCAATATTTCGATGATACGTTTGAAAGAAAAGTTTAGAACCTTAAATATTGTAACCAATTAAAGAAAACCATGTGGCTTCAATGATCTCTGGTGAAAATAGATGCTTTGAGATTATTATGTTTGTCCCATAAATAATTTGCTGTTACCTGCTTACAAAATACCACGTGTCACAAGGTTTCAAAATTACTTCACTATCTCTTATAAAGTACATTACTACTCCACAAAGTAATGTAAATTTTTTAGCTAATGTCCATGGCTCGCAAATTGATTGAAATTAAAATTATACTGTCCTGCTATTTTCTCCTTCCGTGTTTGACGTGAAACGATGTAAGAATTGCGGCTGATGATGACGCTGCTTTACTTTAAATGAATATGTGTGGTTTAAACTACATTTATTATGGATTATATGAATAAATTAATTTAACATTTTAGATTTTAATATTATACAACAATTTATTGTCAAAATTGTTCTTAGTGAGCCGGCTGTTTAGGATTAAAATATTCACACTTAATACAAAAATGACAAGTTTTAATTACTTAAAGACTTACATGTGGGGCAATAAGAGTTTATTGTAAGGTCGTGCTTAAGGACCTTCTCATAGAAACAGATTTAGTGCAATGACATTTATAGCTTGGAATCAGAAGTAAGAGGAAACATAGGAATTTCTGATAATCACGGTTTCAGCTTTGTCTGAAGCTCGCCACTAGTCTTCAGATATCGCTTATGTAGAAACTCATAAAGATTCCTCTGGATGTCGTGGTAGGAAGTGAGCACCTTGCTCATTAAATCTTCTGAAACGCCACGGAGATCGAGAGCTTTCCACCCTCGATCATCCAAGTCAGGAACACATAACAAATGAAAAACCGTCTACCACTTCTGTACTCAGCTTCATGCATCTGTTGAATCAGAATCTCCACTGTCTCACCATGTCTGTCTCCTCAATCACCATCTATTCCTCACTGGACCAAAAATTCACCAAAGTAATTTTTAAGCACTTTTCCCCACTTCAGAATATAATATCTTTCCGTGGCGGGGAAAACGTTCCGCCCCAATCAAAAATATGTGATCACGCGTCGGCTAACACATGCTATATCATATAAATTATCCCGAATTTTGTTTAAAATTTAGCACCAAGTCAAACATTTCATAAAAGCTGGACTACGGACAACGGGGAACATTGGGAAATCGTCTAGATAAAAATAGATCGCAGCTTTATTGGAAACAATGAAAAAACAGGCACGAGAGGAAAAACAAAATTTCCTGTGAGGTAGTGGCTTGAGTCGGGAGGAGAAACATTCAGAGAAGTAGACGGCAAGTTACCCCCCAAGGAGAGGCACTTTATGGGCTGGGAAGGGCAGGTCGTAATATCATTGGCAAATAGATCTGGCAACCTGGCAAAAGTGGGAATGAGAAAGGGTAAAGATAGTTTACCTCTGGGCTGCTGCTAGAGCAAGAAGGCATTTTATAGTTTGACTTTGCACGGCATTCCTAAGTTTGACTATACGAATTTCTGCAGTTTAACTTACTCTTCAAGTACCGGAGAAGTGTTTATTCAACAATTATTCAGTTGAACAATTTACTAGAGGAAGCAGTTCAAGTAATACGCTGTACCCTACTACGAGTGAAGTAACTGTAGTCACTATATGCAGGGGTGAGGGGACTGTAAGATGTTCAACATCCAACGGGGATGATGGTGCGTTGCTGATCGACCAGGAAATTCAGCTTCCGACTCAAATCCCCTCAACGATCCCAATTCGAGGACACCGGATGACGCAACACGCCTACAGAAAAATTGTCCAAGGTTTCCAGTCGCCAATAATTCACGATGACAACAAAGGACGTCCGACGCTTTCCAAAGTTTGTCTCTGCTACGTAGTATTGCCATCACGCCCTAACCGAGGAACTACTTCTTCTGCTCTATCGACAGATTAATTTCATTGGCCGTTATTTGTTGCTTTAAATCATAATGATAGAAACATTAAGAAACTCTGTTATTAAAATTAAACATAATTGTTATTTCAACTCATAACTAAATAATAATAATTTCCAGGCGCCAGAAATCCTGTCAATAAAATCAAATATAATTGCTGATATTTGGGGATTAAATTAGCGTGCTAATTAAATCCCAGGCGTCACAAGTATCCACTTCCAGAGTCTTCCACCTACCGCCGATAGTTGGTGAAGTACAAGCGCTGGTCCACTGCAAAATTTTAACAGCATACTTCCGCTTCAGAAAAGTCAGGGTTTCATTACCCGTTCTGTAGCTTCATTCAATTTCCCTCAAGCCGACTTCGCACTGCCAAATTCCTTATTTAGTTGTACTTTAACATTACAAACTCACACGGGAATATTTAAAGTTTATAATATGATTTAAATATTTTTATAATGATGCGTTGTAAATAGTTACGTAAATTAGTACACGTGCCATTAAAGACTAAGTTCTAAGTTGCATAAAATCATTAGGATATATAGTGATACATTAAATTAATCTCTAGTCCTAATTGGGTATTAATATTATTGGTGTATACAATTTTTTCTTTGCAAAGTAACGGAAAAAAGTAAATGTAAATTTAATTTTTCCAATCCTACAAAATTGTATTACTTAAACATTAACATACTTGGTTCCTTTTACTTTGTAGGAATAATTATGCAATTACATCTACTGCTAACGTATTTTGCGCAAGCCTTTTCATTTCCACATAACTATTACATCACATCCTTCCCTTAATCTGCTTAGTGATTCCATCCTTGGCCTCTCTCTTTTATACTTACCCCACAAACTCCCATTTAATACTAATTTTACAAGAACCTCTTGTCTTAAAATGTGACCTATTAATCTATTCCTTCTCTTGGTAAACGTACTCCACATTGTTCTCTCTTCCCCTATTTTGTTTAGAACTACCTCGTTATTGATTCTGCCCACCCATCTGATTTTAAACGTTCTCTTATAGCCTTCTATTATTTTCCTTTCTGCAACTTCTATCGCCCACGTTTAGCACACATATAACGCCACACTCCATACGAACATTTGTAGCAACTATTTCCTAATATTCACACTTATATTACCCGTAAGTAAATTCCTCTTTTTTTGCGAAAGCCTTCCTTGCCTATGCTATCCTACTATTTATGTCCACTATACTTCTACCATGGTATTAGACTTCCCAATATCAGAATTCCTTAACTTCCGTCAAAACATTCCTACCCAATCTAAAGCCTTTATTATTCCACTATTTCCCATACTACACTCCATAACCTTGGGTTCCCCTTTATTAATCCTCATATTGAACTCTTTCTCCAGGACCACGTTCATGCCATTTATTATGGTTTCCAAGTCTTCTTCTGACTCCCCTAATACTACAATATCATCGCCAAAGCATAAGGTTTTTATTTATTTTCCTTGCAGTATGATTCCTTTTCCATATTAGTTTTAGCTTTCTGCATCGCCAGTTCTGTATATACGTTAAACAGCATTGGCAACAGACTGCATACTTGTCTACCTGCTTTCTTGATTCTTACTTTATTTTCTTGGTCTTCAATTCTAATTACTGCTGAGTGCCTTCGGTAAAGGTTATGTATAAGCCTTCTTTCTCGATATTTTATTCACGTGCTCTTAAAAATCCTGAATAGTGTGGTCCAATTCACATTACACTGTTTCCCATAGGGATATTACTATTAGAATATTAAAAATGGTAATATCGTTGACTTGAGTTACATACTTTTATGTATGCTTTCATGTATAATTAATGGTTTTCTGTCAAACAACTGTGTTTGCACGTTTTATATTTGGCCTCAAGGTATTCATTTATATTTTATCACTGTAATTTCAAGTGTCCATTTATTATTTGTCATTCATATATATTTTTTGAGTGTAAATTATGCATTTTTCGTGCTCCTATCTTCAATAAATATATAAGAGGGAGTAATAGTCGATATTTTTGTGTTTCTAGGTAAATTAAATATTCACTGCATTTACATGGAGACTTACGTTTTGTTTCTCGCTGTGCGGAGGCAACTTTGTGTACCGTGAAGGAGATGATGCCCGTGGCTGTAGTTTCCACGGCAACAACACCGCTAACGAGTGGAGTTGTGTGCAGGATTGCGGGGTTTTCCTGACTAACTAGCTGCTTGCAGTGCGGGCGTCTGTTTGAAGGGCTGCAGATCCCGTGTCGAGTGCGGTTCTGGAGAAGCTTCCAGCGACTGGAGAGAGCCAGCCAAGGTCTACTCTCGCATCCCCAACGGCACGGGAAGGACCCTTACGACACTGACAAAGCTGAGCTAGGATTATCATCAAGCACGGCTCACGAGGCATTTACTCTTAAAGAGCTTAGGCGTGAATATCTTTTTCTTTTTCACGAAGAAACACCTTGATGTTTAACGTCAAACAGAATTTACTAATGTGGGTGTGATAACCATATATTTGCCACTTAATGAGCCTCAATTAATTTACACTTTCCCCACTTTTACACCTCTCGACTATTTCTGTATCTTATATGGGAAATGACAAACTTAACAATTGGCCTGATGAGTATACACTTCACTTCGTTACAATCTTCTTGGTGTAATTTTATCCAATCCTTTATCGGCTCCATTCCATTGTGAAACATACTACTAGAAACATTAATTATTTGGTATATACTCGTGCGATACGGACACATATATTATTATCATCGAGGTGATTACGTAAATTAATTATTTCGTACTTTGGGAGTTGAAACAAGAGAAAAAAATTAGTAAAAAGGTTTTTAAAATTTATGCGTTGACTTATCAGGGATTAAAGAAGTAATAAAAAGGTAGATAGGCAATAATTTGTTAATTGTGGAATTCACGTTGAACGATGCTTTTTAAAACAACAAGACTTTAGTTAATTAAAATATTTTTAAATTACGAATCGAAGTAGGCAAAATATAGACAGTAAAGTAATGATAAAATAAATATTTATAATAATTATTTACTTGGGTGGGGTTAATTGAAGTTAATAATTTAAAATATGATATATTAATTAACGGGGAATATAAAAAAGGAAATTCTAAGTTTTAATCTTCATAAAATCATTAAAGATATTTACAAATTTCTTAGATAACATCATAAAAAATTGATTACTATGAGACTTTAATTCAGGGATTCTAATGAGGTGAAATTCGAAGCTTATTTGGTTCCCTAATGACAATAGGCTTGGAAAATGTGAAACTCTTTATATATGAAAAAAATTACGATACCCGCGGCCTAAAATACATCTGCTCCAATTCTGCTTCGTCGTATGATGGTTGGCTGGTGGCTGCAACAGGATCATTACCGTCCTTCTGGGATGGGTCTTGTTGACCAATCTGGCGGAGGCTCCCGTATTCTTCTTCCGGATCATCATTAGCTGGCCTCTCCATATCACAACTTAATATCCCTCCGGTCTCCCGACAAAATCTTCCAGTCTCTTAACAACTTCTCTCTCCGGTCTCCTGCTTCTTCAAAATTCTCTTCCATCGTAACATCGGTTGGAAGCTACATGATCTTAAACTATCAATCAGACAATTTCCTCAAATGCTTCTATTGGATTTCTGCTGGACAATTGCAGCCAATAGGAAAATTTTCACTGCTCGGACAAAATGTTTCACATGTTCTGCAGCTTTCCGTGACATTCCGAATTTTTCACGGAACTTTCGTTTATTATTCACGGCGATTTCCGGTAGCATTCCAAATTGTTCATGAATGGGCTTTTCTTGCATACATAAGGAAGGGCAAATCTTTTGTGCATAGGAATGCGATTTGTGGTTTGCCTCTTCCGAAAAGCGAGGAAACAGATGTGCTTTTAACTCGCGTATTTAATATTTCTTACAATCTTTTAGCCTTATAGCTTTTGTCAGATTTTGGGAAAACGCGAGAGTCGCAAGAACGACACAAAAAATTAACCAAGTGACGAACTTCAAATGTTTCTGTTGGAATGTTAATCGTTGACTTTCTCGTGATACAAAATATGATCACTGAATATCGGGTTAGTGAAAGTGTTTAGAATTACTCTTTAGTGGGCAGCGGAAGTTCTGAACAAGTGAGACAGTTTTTCAATAAACCTGTCCTACCTACCGATTATTTAAGCCTGTCATTCATATCTTACGAATATTTCGCCTCGGACCCTGTCTCTCCGGTTCCAGGACCGTAATACATTTCCATTGATGGACGAACTACGTGACTGCAAAATATTTATGGCTGTAATAAGAACCTCAATTCATATTTTAATGTAAATAAGTAGAATTTTCTCACTTTTTTGTTAAAATTCCATACTATTTCCCGCTAAACAGACCAAAGAGATGCGTTAATCACTTTATTCTTATATTAAAATTCCCTGTGTATGTTTTAAAAGAAAGCTCAATTAATGTTGTATGTTTGTATGCTCCGTATGGGAGGAGAGCACCCATAGCTACATTGAGGTTACATAAAAATAACAAGAAAACGAGACAAACTCGTGACGAAATCTGTGTTATGCGAGTCGCTGCCTTCAATTATTGTTGTGGACTGGTCTGATGTAACCCTCCATGCTAACCTATCTACGCAAACCTTTTACTTCTACAGAGCTACTACACCCCATATCCTCCCCAATATACGTAACTTAACAAGACTCACGTGTCTCCAAACGTGGCATATTAATCTATCCCTTCCATATTGTTCGCTCTTCCTCTATTCTGCTTAGAACTTTCTGGTTACTAATTATATCCACCCATATGATTTTCAGAATTCTTGTAAAACACCACATTTAGAAATATTCTATTCTTTTCCTTTCGGGAACGCCCATCTTTCACGTTTCACACCATACAAACAGTTTTAATAATGGTTTCATAATTTAACATATTTTTCAGCCGTAAGTAAATTACTCATTTTACGTAAGCCTCTCTTGCTCGTGTTATCCTACTCTTTATAACTCCTTCTTTATTGGCTCTCTACAGCCCATTCAAACCCTGGGACTACCAGGTTGACTGCGGACTGTCAGACTGTTTACATCTATCATCCCTAGTTAGTTTGCTGCCCAAGTAACATAATTTCTTAACTTCCATCAAAATACCAAATCCCAATCTAACACTCTTTGTTATTTCTCACACTACATTCCATCACCTTAGTTTTCCCTCCATGGTGTCTTCTTCCTCCAGACTCACGTCAATGGCATTCAATATGGTTTCGAAGTCTTCTTTTGACACTCCTAATACCTCAATATGATCAGAAAACCTTAGGGTTTTTATTTCTCTCATATGCATTTTGATTCCCCCCTTTCCGTATTCAGTTTTAGCTTTCTTCATCGCCTGTTATATAAATAAAACAGAAATCAGGAAAGGAGTAAAACAAAAATGGAGCTCTTTAACTGATATATATATATATATATATATATATATATATATATCAGCATGGTCTACAGACAGCATTTTTGTCTTACTCCTTTCCTGATTCCTGTTTTATTTTTTGCCATTCATGTCAAATTACTGCTGACTGCCGTTTGTAGTAAGTTTATGGATAAATCTTCTTTCTTGACATTTTATTCCTGTCATCTTCAAAACCCTTAGCTCAATTATGACGTTCAATATGCCACATAAGTTTCATTTCAGTCCTTAGAAGACATAAAGGGTTAAAACATAGTTTTGCTTACAATCTTAAAACAGTCGTAGTAATTGAGGGCAGGGATCAAGAGGGCTGAAATTTTAATACGTGTCAAAATAGCAGATATTTGCTTCGAATAAATAATAATGCTCGGAATCAATTGGATTTATAGTGTTTTCCTTTTGGTTTTTTTCTTATAATTTCATTTGGCGTTGGAAGGGTGCAAACTTAAAGGATGATTTGATAACACGTCCACATGGACTTCATACACAGGTAAGAATACATCAGAATACACTGCGAATGTGGACAACGCTGACTGTCCCGTCCGTCACTTCAGGAGTTTATTTTGGTGGATTTAATGTCACGCCCATCACTGGAAGCAACAGACATTTGATTTAAATTTCAATATATTCAAAGTGCAGTCTGTTTGCGATTTAGCAATAGGCATTGATTATTCATTAAAACATATATAGGAAGCACTATAAACTAAAAATGTAATAGTTGACTTTCCCGATCGTAACTACAACACAGTGAAACATAATATAGTAAGTGCATCTTCAGAATGCTATTAGACCTTTCGATCCCAAGAAAGTACCATATCACACGATACATGTTAACCAGAGAATGATAAAACATTCAATTTTTTCAGGAAAATACTGGCTCGTTCACGTTGAAGTGCACTCTGCTGTAGCTATTACGTGGACACATACTCAAGGGGAAAACTGCCGTCGAAATATGGAGCCCAGAAACCTATTATGGCGTCGTACATCTAAGGGGAACTTCAGCCAAGGGGTGGCCTGCCCATATTTTCTCAACACAGAAAGAATTTCAGTACCCTTATGGGGTTTAGACCCTTGTTCGACTTGAGGTAACAAGCCGACCTGGTCTTCAGTGGGAGAAATAAACATTCTCTCACCTTAAGAGTATTTCCGTTGAGTTGATAAAAATTATACATTATTCTTTGCAAACATTTACTAGTGATTCTGCACTCATCAGTACTCTTCTTAAAATTTATTAATTTGAGATGAAATGAACATCTCAATGGAGTATTCCCAGAAATATAATTCAGTTACAATATAAATGCTGGGTTTGTTTCAACACAAGATTATATTGTGAAAATAAATATTGTGGAAATAAACGAAGGCCCTTCATTTAGAAGAACTTTAAATTGAGTTGTATCATTCGAACTTCATAGTATATAAAACCGTGATCCGTCCGATAATAATGTAACATTAGGTCTTAGGATCCATAAAGCTAACATTGTACATCAGGATTAGATTCATTTAACAGAAAAAATAAAAAATAATTGAGAAGTGTATACAGCCTAAACGAACAATAAATTATGTGCAAATTAACTGTAATTACAATTCCTGGAATGTACGAAATATACTTACGTCATTAATATTATCTGGAAATTCAGTTAAATTTCAGAGATTACTGAATTATGTGAACATAACACGAAGTTTTGCAAATATTTAAGATAGGGATGAAATGTACTGTAACAGGACAAAATTATTAAGGCTACACGAGGGTGACCAGGAAACAGGCAACTCCCTTTTATTAGCATAGGAAGGGAATTGAAAAGGGGGGATGCGGAAGGTAGAGCAGGGCTCTAGTTTAAGGATCCTACCCAGAGTATCACCTACAGAGATGTAGGGAAAACCCTAAAAACCTGCATCATGTAGGTCAGGCATTGGGTACTATTCTCACGCCCTTCCGAATGACGGCAGACGAGTTTGCTGTGGGGGTAGGAGCATTCTCTTTTCCGTGTCTCCACCAGTTTTAGAGGCAGTTGGCCGACTTATCAAATGGGATCAGCGGACAACTCTTACCATATGCCCAAGGTCTATCGACCACAGTACATGTACCTCCCAAATTAGGTAAAGGTTCCTCGGCATGTGAGAACTTTGATAAAGAAAAACAGAGAGAGCGCGAGGCATTCCCGACATAATCAGGTGATGCCCCGCAGTCACTGGGGTGAAGCGCCTGCGAGAAAACTACAGCACCGCCGTCTTATGCAAGGTCCACAGTTTTTTTTAGGGGGGGAGGTTTACAGGCTACATGAGGGTGATCCTGAAAAAGGCAACTCCCATTTTTTAGTATAGGAAGGGAATTGAAAAGGGGGGATGGGGAAGGTAGCACTATGCTCCAGGAATTATATACCCGGCCTATTCGAACAGACTGCTAGTTATTAGGCGTTCCTAAACCAAAAATCCTGAAATTTTTTGTGTTTAGCGCTGTTTATTCCAAAAAACGAACTTTGGAAGATTTGCATTCTATCCCCCAAAAACCTCCCATGTCAATCATCTGTCCTGAGACTTCATGTTTGTCCCTTATGACATCCTCTATCATTCATCCGATTGCCATGAAATTTTGCGCAGACATTCCGCAGATATTTCAAACCTTTAGGTTCCTCCTTCCCCCCTTTAAGGCCAAAATTGGTCAATTTATACTCTAAGACTTTATTTGTCCCTTACGGTTTTCTATATCATTCAAAGGTCCTACCCTAAATACATACAGACCTTGCACAGGATATATTATACCCTCACTGGACCTACCAAGCGAGATGTTTATCGGCTGCTTACGGGCGGCGGCAGCAATAGAATACTAGTTATATTACAGCATTATTTCACGTTTGACAGCTTACGTAAGAATAAACACATCATTTCAAGTTGTTCAGACCAACGACATTATATATTTCAAGCGTGATATAATACTTCAATTTATTTAAATAATGATAGTTTTAATTGCTAAAAAATATAAAAATGTAATATAAGTCACAGGGGAAATGATCGAGTAGTTATATATAGATTATGGCCGCATACAGCCAATTTTATTTATTTTTCTACACATATTTCATGCTAATCGGAAATAACCGATGGTTCAACTATTTTCTCCTTATAAATATAATTGACTCTTTCTGTGTATATGCCTATGCTTATTTAAGGAATCAGTAGATTTATTGACTCGATTAAGTCATTGTGACTATTATGACGTCATGAAGTAGGGGGCGTGAAAAAGTAAACTTTAATAAATGTAACACTCTCGTTTATGACTTAATTACTTGTTGACTAAGAGATTACTGTTGAACTAAATAATGAAGTGGGCCAACGTAAAATTTAATTAACATTTATAAATTAACCGATAGTAACATCAGTAAAAGTCATCGGGCTAGATGAATTAAGTAGTGATGAACGATAATAAAATAAATTCAATCTTTAATTTAAAAATTTTAGGGTCTGTGACACACCTTTTCGTCGTACTCATGTAGATAGCGGTTAAAATTATTTTTAGTTAAGGATTTCAATCTGTAAGTTATAGATTCGGATCTGTACGTACAATATTTGAAACCTCAATCCGTCTGCCGACTATTGAAGAGCGCACCATCCAAGTGTTGTTTATCAATAAATATTTAACTCTGTTAAAAAGCCTTACTTATAATTGACACCGTAAAAGTATTATTAAAAATTCAGCCTGGTGAATAAAAGATGTAAAGTCGCAAGTCCTCTTTCAGAAAATAAAATTTAGATAAATATAAGTAAAGTAGTGAATAAAGTGGTTTCCCTCGTAAAATAAAAGCTCATGGACGACTTAAAAAATAAAATAGTGCTGAACAGAGATTAATTAAAATATTCCACGTAGTGGGTTTAATTTCTTACGTTATATATATAAAAAATTAAGGACTACTCGTTATCATATCGTTGGCAAAATCATTAAAAATTTTAGGGGAAGTAATGGACATTATACCTCGTAAAACGGCTGAAAGACCTGCCCAAACAACCATTTTAATAATTTTAAAAGCCTTTACAGAAACGATAAAGTTTTAGTAAAATACAGTTAGATAAATATTATTCAGGTTCCATATCCAATAAGAAGCCTTTATAATGTTTTCTACAATTTTCACGCCATTTCGTTTTTTATAAAAGTATTTTAACATAAATAATTTTTCCAAAATTACATCTCTATCAACGGGAATAGTCGGCTTACATAATTGTATGAAGCCTCGCAGTGATAATATTTGTAGTGACGTTTTACATAAGCTCAAGACAATTCCCTTTACTAATAAATATTAAATGTTTATTATTTCAATATAAAGATACAATTTATCATTATGGGATTCAGAAATTAACTTTTATAGCGTTATTAATAAACAGAAAACATTATGGCAACACAGGTTTATGTTGAAGTCAGGTTATTAATTTTTTTTCAAATGTTTATTAATTGACACTGTAATAACCTTCATGAACGTTCCCTGGGCCTTCTGTTTCCCAGCAAGTCTATTTCTTTGCCAGGGAATGCCGTATCGAACGTCCTCTCTCTTCCAAGACTCGCACCATCGGCTACGTAAGCCCTTAATTCCACAGACTTCCGCTCCATATGTTAACTCGATGCGCTAAATCTTCCAGACTTATCCTCACGTCCTTATCTGGGGACGCGGAGGAAGTATACAAAACTCCACTCTGAATTGCGATTGCACAAACACTGGCACATACGCGGGCAAATAGTGGGAGAGAGAATTAATTGCGATAACGCATTTACGTGAGAGCTCTAATTAAAATAAGGCGTTGTTTAAATTGATGGCCGAGAAACAAACAGCGGCTTATGATGAATAACAGGAATTAAGTACATAGCATGAGACTATTACTTACACATGAATATTTACTGTTTTATTTACAAAGTACTATTTATGTTAACTGTAGTGATATATAAATTGAAGTGGCTTATCAATAACAAATTCCTCTCCCATCGCGAGATTGAATACCGCTTGCTAATATGGCGGACAACTGACGCGATAAAGAAAGTATATAAGCGGAAGAGAGACCAACAATACGTGTCGAAAATGGGAAAGTAAACTGATATGCATGGGAATGAAATTCAGCTTATTTCAACCCAGTGGACGCTACCTCCGCTTTGAATGCCGACTTATTTGCCGACGATAATCGACGGCGTAAGACTGAACAATTTAAACTTTTAACGCTTCCTTCTGCTTGTAGCACTGAATGCAAGGACGCTAATTTTTAAGCAATAAGGTTTTTCCACGAATAAAGGGATTTTCGTGACCTGAGAATGAGGACATCGGAATCAACGAAGCTCTTCGCTTGCTTCAATCTTGAGTACAAAGTTGTTGAATAGGCGTTTAGTGTTGGATGTCCACGTCTCTTGAAAGATCCTAAATATTGGTGGTGACATATATTGAACAATATATTCTATCCTTAATACCATTCAACATTCGAACCTTTGTAGTATTAAAATTGAAGGACATCCGGAAGTGGCTATCCGAAAAGAACCCAATAATGAGCAGCAACAACGTCTTATTTTTACGTAGAGGAGAGTAACAGTTTTAAAGGCGCTTTATATTTCAAAGATAGGCTTACATAATTCGAGTTTGAACTGAATTTGTCTCTATAGCTAAAGACTCGTACCCCACTGCTCGTTGCCGATGTGAAACAATAGGAGTGGTGGTCAGTCTGAGGAATGGTAAATTAGTCAAGTTTGAGCTTCTTTATAGAAACTTGACTTGATAGATGGGCCCTTGAGGTCCAGTATTCGTCTTCTATACTTACGTAAACGTAAATTCTCTAGTGCTTCTTATTTATATTCAAGTCAAACATTGGTACCAAGGTTTCAAGAACTCCCGCTACCGAATCATTCCTATTTACTTTCCTAAATTCTCTCCTTTTCGATCGCTGAAGACGATTCTCCAATTTATTTTCCTTTGGCCTATTCTAATCTAGTCTGATCAATTCCGTACACCTTGGCTGAAACTTTAAAATACCAACACCCTACATCATTTGAATTCTACGCACATCATAACACAGGGTTTTTCCTAACTTTCAACAGGTTTATTTATCGTTTTGCAAAGGTCATTTACTATAAAGATTTAAACATGATGGAACACATCAGGAATGCTGTTTACTTACGCACAAATCAGTGGCAGTAAATTAAAGAGATTTTCGTGACTTTTGCTTAGACAATCTGGTGCCAGATATCCCCGGAAATCTGTCAAGAACTTATGGAAACCCTACCACTATCAGAATCACTGCTGTAAATCCAAACGTCGACAAACACGGTATTAATAAGGTGCTCATAATTTTCTGTCGTATGTGCAGAAATGACTGGGAAAGTAAAAAGTTCTTTGATTTAAGAAATAAACTGCCTAAACGACTATAAAAATATTAAAAACTCAATGAGGAAATCTAAACAAACTCATCCAACGCCATTATTTATCGATCATCGATTTACGTTTTCCGAGAATAACAGAGCATAATAAGCTACCCCTAACATAAAAATATATATTAATTATATGTAATTTTTCATTTGTTACACATTGGACCCCGTAAAAAGTAAAACGACATAAATTATCTTTAATACTTGAATACAAATAAATAACGTTATGAAAAATAATATTTTACTAAAACCATGAGATCTGTAACAAAATAGATTTTCTATTTTTATAATTCACATCGTTTGATGAAATTCTAATTTTATTAATAAGATTAGTTACATTATCTACGTTGTGTGCGAATTAATGTTAATCAAGTTTAAATTAAATTAATTATTACCTGTAAGCTGATTTACTGTTTTTTATAAATAATAATTGTTTGCATATGGATAGGAAGTCTGAAAATAAAAGAAAGTATTGTTTCTGGAACAAGGAACGGAACTTTCTTATTTTATCGAGTACGTAATAACCTCACGTACGAGGCAGAGAGTTACAGAATGAAAAGGTAAGTGGTGACTCGAAAATGCTCATTCACTCTGTGGTGTTCTTTGTCTTTACACATCCCCCACAATCAGCGCTTTCAGCTGTGTCATTATTCTCAGAAGACGCTCTCAGTAATGAATGGTAAGTACCATAATCTCAAAGGAAACAGGGCGTCGGTATTCTACATTTTCAAGTAGGTGTGCTAATTACATTTAGCCTATCCTCATCTTATGTCTGTTCCGTACGAATTCATGATATTACTTTTTCTGAACCTGTATCAGAATACAAATGAATTGAAAACTGTAATAAAATTATTTATCTGTGCAATCTTTGGAAATCATACGTCATTGGTAAGCTTGATGTCTGAAAACAAATCCAATAGCTAACCAACATTATATTATGTATATATAATTAGTTTAACATTATTTCCACAGATATATTGTTGTGTATTGAATAAGTGCAGTGATATATACTATTCATTTTAATCTATCGTTTATCTTATTTGCTTTCAAGGGATTATTCTTATAAGAACGTATAACCATAAAAGTTAATATATTCTAAAAGTCGCCTTTAAGATACTAGAGATTGCAAGTAAAGGCGTAGTTTATGCATAAAATGGGATGCTAGTTAATGCAAATAGTTGGTTCTTACAATTTTACGTTTTCGCTTAGAATAGATGCACGGAAGATCAGCATAGTTAAAGCGTTTCCCTAACACCTGACTATCATTAAATACAGGTACACCATTGACTACTAACTAGCTTTACAGAACAAGGAAAACGAAACAGTGCACGACGCTAGATTATCAACTTTCTCAAGTATAATCCAAAATTAAGTGTTTCTTTTAACGCTATAATTTACAAGTAATATTTTAATTATTGAATACTAATTACAGTATTACATTGTAACGAAAGTCTTATTATAGTAACCTCTTGGGTTGGCACGAGTAGGAGTGGGATTCGTGACAACAATATCGCTTAAATAAAAAACAATAAAAGATTAATTACTTGAACATAAAAAACATTAAGAAAATTTTAAATTTCATTGAAGCCAGTCGTCGCTCCGCTCTTCCCACACAAGTTCGATCGAAGGTTCCTCTCGACCGTTCAGGTTGATGTACAAATTAAGAAGATGGCTTGTCATCCTCGCGCTCACTCCTCACTCTCTTACTCCTCCGCCTTCCATCCCACGTCACGGGGTACGTCGGCCCTCCGCCGCCAGAGCGTTTAACTCCGTGAAATAACTTAGCGACGGGCAAAAGGTTACAAGGTACGTAGGAAGGAAAACTGTGACGCGAGTGTAACGTAACAATATTTTTTATTAATGTTATGGCCGGAACCTTTTCTAGGAAATTATACACAGCAGTACTTTCCCGTTGTCTTCCGCCGTTGATGATGGAACCTTCACAGTAAAGTAATATTGCACATCGAAAATGAATATGCTAGTACGTATGTAACACCGGATTAACAACGTTCATAATATTCGTTAGCACAGTGTAATAAATCTTTCATACAGTCCCAAAAATTTAAAATTATTTTCAACTTCAGACTTAATCGTCATATTCATTCTAATTTACAAAACATCCAACTACATGTCACTCAAATAAGTAATTGGCAATTATAAAAATAAATTTGTCTTCTCATTTAAATAAAATGCAAGGAATTTTAATTTTTATAAAGTCGTTTCGTCCCCAAATTTTGGTACTTATTCACTACATCCAGGACCTTTGATGTTTCAGTAGTCTGAAGAAATTTCAACAATATTTTAATTAATGAACTAAGGAGGTCCCGAAAGTTGTAGAAGAAACGTGTAAATTAAAATTATTCTATTTCTGACTTTTGGCCTTTCATTGTTTTTATTTATAATATTTAGTCAGATTAATTTATTTATTTCATATTTACTTAAAATATATAAAACCAATAACCAGCATAAAATGAGTTATAATAATAAATTCGAATATTAAAACATGATATGAACGCATGATAATTATTTACAAAATTCATTCAATATCGACAATTAAAAAAAACTCAGAATACCTCAGGCGATATATTTATTAATTTAGAAAGAGATAACTTATAATGAAATGAATTGTAATAAAACTGTCTGTTAGTAATTTTGTAAAAAATTAAGGACATGTTCTATTATATATTCTTTCTGTGCAATATTATTCACTTTTTTATATTTCAAGTTGATAAAAGGTCTAAATTACACAAAATACATTCATTACTGTATACTTAAAACTTAGCTGTGAAGATTTTAAGTAAAATTGTAGGTGAACCTATTCTTCAGGTCTATACAATGAATGGAGTGATCTCGCAATCGTCGAGAGTAGAATGGGATTGCGGTAATCGAAACATACCGGATTTGAGTCCCTATACAGTTACAATTTCTCCTAAATTAAAACTTAGTTGACAAATTAATTATTTCATTCATTAATTAAACAGCGAATAACCTTAGTAATCAAAAATAATAACTTATCCCAGGTCTTTTTCATAATAAATTCCCGATTTTTGGACAAAAAAAATCAATCATATTCGATTTCATACAAAAATAACGAAAGACCAAGTAAGGTTTTCTTATTTAACTTTTCCAATTTAGAGCATTATGCCTTCAGATAAACAAATGGCGGTTTCTTCTACTTCGTAATTCGTACCGACATCTTCTTATTTGTCCCCAATGGGCCTTGGTGTTGAAATGAATAGGGGGTAGGATATATTATTTTATAAATCAAAATTATTATATAAATGATTACTTATAATGAAAAAAAAATTCTATATTGATTAAATTTACACGTGTGCTACAATTTGCTCACTTTAAAGTTATAAGTCAGAAATTTTTTAAATGATATACACTATATACATTTACAATAATTACACTAATTAAATTTCTTACAACTAAAGAGCTAAGGTTCGTTTAAATTGGCCTTCCCATAGAGCAGAATAACTAACACTAATCCTACTCGGAACTGGCAATACCAGGAAATCGCCAAAAGGTTACAACAGTGGTATTTATCGTGTTGTCTTAATTTTCCTGGAGCTTGTAGCTGACCCCTCTGGAATTCCGCGTTGAACCAGTAATCACTTTGGAGATCCGGACTCTATTTAGATGTCCATGGCCATGACAGTCTACAATTTCTTACCTTTCCCTCTCGTCGTCCTTAATCATAAAATCACAATATCCTCCACATCCTTAATGCCCAAATCCAAATCTCTTTAATTTTCCAAAATTAGTTTCTGCTGTGGTTATAATAATTTTTCCTCGCTGCCTTCTGTCGTATCTCGTCGGTGGCGAGGCTTGGTATTGTCCAATCAAAATTATTGTCTGCCCTCTCTGGGAGAGGACGTTCGCTCCTTCTCTTGGTCAACGTCCTGCATATTGTTCGCTCTTCCCCTATTGTTTATAACTTCCTCGTAATTTATTCCACCCACCCATCTTATTTTCAGAACTCTCCTGTAGCAACCCATGATAAAGGCTTCTAATTGTTTTCTTACCGTCGAATTTTTGCACCCATATAACGTCACACTCCATACTACCATTTTCAGAAATTATTTCCTAGTATTCACACTTATATTACCAGTAAGTAAATTTGTCTTTTGGCGAAGCCGTTCCTTGCCTGTGCTATTCTACTCTTTATGTCAATTCTACTTCTCCCATCCCTAGTTGTTATGCGGCCCAAGTAGCAGAATTCCTTATTTTTCTTCAAAATATCCCTTCCCAATCTAAATGTTTTAATGAAACCCATCAACTCGTTAAAACAAATACCGTTCACTATCCGAAACATGAATACTATTTTCGTTATCATATTAATGGTAATGACAGCTTCATAAAAACTAGTCAATCGTAACCCAGAGCCTCATTTGAAGAATATTTTACTACTGCGCTTTGCATAGGAGTCCGACACACAAATTGAACCGCTTTCGGTAAAAACAAAACTTCAGGGAATGTTGTAGTCGGTTTCCACCTGAAACACCTACCTGTGATTGTGTGGGATGCATTATACGTAATGATTAGAGCTGAAGAGCCCAAGTTAAACAGAAAGCTTCCTAGAGGACGGGTGAAGAGCTCACTTACAGGCTTAACGCCCATTCTCTCCTCCCTTTCAGACGAAATCAGAGCTCCACGAAAGCCACTATTCACGCTACAAAGACTGAAGGAACGCCAAGGGAGCAGCTCACGAGAACAGAAGGTCAAATAAATGTGAACACTGCTCGAGTTGATCTATTTCTGCAACACCTTTATAACAGCATTTTGAAACATCCAAACTCTTACGATATTCAATTAAATTGCTAATGTCCAATTTAAATGACGATTTAACTTTTTAATAAACTGGACTCAACGCTTTGATACGTACGGAAATTTTCCAATAAATGTAACCTGAAATAATTAATTACGTCTTATATAAACTAATTCTATTTTGATGTTTTGAA
This sequence comes from Eucriotettix oculatus, assembly GCA_034510155.1. Classification (NCBI taxonomy): domain Eukaryota; kingdom Metazoa; phylum Arthropoda; class Insecta; order Orthoptera; family Tetrigidae; genus Eucriotettix; species Eucriotettix oculatus. The sequence goes on along the minus strand of CM067376.1, from coordinate 46,928,040 downwards.
TTTATTAAATACAACTTCTTTCGTTACTATTTTTAAATGATGGGTCGTTAGGACCTGGCCAGTGTCAGTTGCTTTGGTCAATATTTCATTAATTGCGTTAATTATATATATATATATACAATTCTGAAAGTATTTACTTACCATCTATATGTAGTTGCAGATTTATGAAATTATTTTTGTATTTTGCCTGGGTTAAATGTTTTAATGGCAGGTATTTTACTTAGACGTTTGAATGTTGTTCTCCTACTTCACCACATATGTCACCTTTATTTAGCGTGAACAGTTTGGTAAGATTATTCGGCATACTCTTTGTCGCTTCTGATCCGCTTTTGATCTCTTTTCTTAAAACTCGTTTAGGTGGTTGTAATAAAACTTTTTACCAATCTGAGACGAAATATTTTTAAAAAAATTAGTTGCGGTATCCATTTGTATCTTCTTTGGATTTTTATAATTTTACCGCGTGAAAAGCAGATATGTTTTTTATAAAATTTCAGGGTTTAACGTTTGAACCTTCGTGATAAACTCGTGGTGTCATTTATACGAAACAGGCGAAGAAGTTATAAATAGTTGCTGAAACGTATTTTTTATATTATTTATTATATAATTCGAAAATTGGTTTAATTTTTATTTTTCCATCAATCAGACGTAAGATTAAACCTTTTTAAGGGTGATATTTGTTGTTTTGATTTTTTTGCAGTGTTTAACTGGCTTGGATATTGAATAGCCAAATCAATTTAGACTGGTAATGAAATAGCGAATTATTTTGATTTATTCTTCTTTCATTGTTTGCTTTTAATTAATTTTATGGCCTGTTTAATGTTGTTTTATCTTCTGGAACGTTCGTTCGTTACCAATTAGACTATTAAGTTTTTTTAGCTTTGACTGCTACTTTTTTATTAGGTTGGTATTCTGATATGGACATTTGTGTTGCGCTTTGAGCTGGTTGTCTGATTATCTTTATTTAGTTGAAGATTTACATGTAGGTATGATGTGGGAATGACAAGAATTCTGACTATCCACTGTTATTGATGAGTGATAGAGGATAACTTTTATGTAGTATGAGGAAATGCACCAAGAGGTTTGGTATTATTTTTTAATATTTTGTCTTCCTCCCCATAGTTTTCTCTGCATCACTGACCAATAAGTAGCACATTTTTATGTTGAGTTTTGCAATTTGATTTTACGGAAATTTTACCGCTATTTGGCACTGTCATCCTGTCTTATGATATAAGAGACAAAGTTAAGCAGATTTTAATTTAAATATATAATACAGTTTATAATTATGATTTTATTCCATTCTTTATAACAGAATAGTGTATACGGTGGTATAAAAATATGACGGAGCAGATAGGTTTCTTAAAATTTGTGGAATAGAGATATTATGGCAATAATGGATTGCCAGACCGTTTTCATTTAAATAATCGCAATGAAATCGACAGAAGTCTGATAATGATCATTGACGGATCCCTATATTGCTAATACTTACCATTATTACACAGTGACAGATATTCACGCATGTCCGCCATCATGGGTAAATTTAGTACAGAAAACGAATTGTAAGAGCTCGGAGAGTAAGAAAGGGATTTGGGAAAATGTATTAGGCTACATCCATACACGTACCGTCGACAGGCTAATTCGCTAGCGACGTACGGGCTGAGCCAATAAAGCACTAACACAGTTCGCATGTTGTGGAATTCATTTTTAGCTTCATGGGGTTGGACATGAATTCTATTAATCCGCTAAATTGCATTGTGCCGAAACTGCTGCCGTGTCAACCATTGGGAGTCGACGTCGGCGGTTGTTTTAATTAACAGTCTACAGCGGCTAGTATCGCCCTGGCGCACGCTTTCCACTCTACATGGTGCACACTGTGCCTACACGATAACGTCTCCTCCAAAAAAATTCCTGGTACACCATTTCTCTCGTGCCGTAACCGCATTTTCTCCTCAGTGAAAGTGTTCAGAAGTTCTTCCTTTGCCTCCCCCCCTTCCTACCACTTTTTTTTTCTAGTGAACTACTTGCAAGTATCGAGGAATACCGAAGAATATTTTATTAATTTAGTATTACTTAAACGATAATTTAATAATTAATCTATTTAATTGATTGCTGAACTAAATATTGTTGATATTTTTGGGCCATTTAGAAAGGTAAAGCTTCTCTTCTTATTACATAATAGTTTTCTTACTTAAATATTTACAATAAATAAACAAACGGGCAAAAAAGTCAGGATTAAATATATAACTATTTATTAACAAAAGCGACGTTTCACCTCCATTTTGAGACTTCTTCAGGCTTACTACAAACATAATATTACAATAAATAAATTCTGAGTTCTATGTTACCATTTTGAATTTACATTTAAATAGCATGGTTAAAAACTTACAAATTTTGCAATACATTATATTTCTCCTTGACTCTTTCAGTCAAAAAGAATATTGAATTTACATGTGAAGAATTTGGTGCCGCGTTGGACCATCTCCAGAGACGGCCAAACAAAGTTTACTGTATAAATTTAAATTGTCAATAGAACTATCACGGTCTTACTTTAAACACAAAAAACAACCTGCCCCTAGTGTCTACATGGGTTTAAGTGGAAGGAGTAGAGGAAAAATGTAAAACAAATTGTTATGGAAGTCGCTGAGTGTATTTCTGCCAATTATAATCCGGGTGTCGGAGCGGGAGGGGGGTGAAAGTCTGTTAAGTTATTATAATACGAAAACAACCGAGATTGATTTCGAATCAGGGGACTCTGATGATATCGGCCTTGGTTTTCGCCTCTTTTAACGTGATGAGGAATTAAATATTCCTTCTTTTAGATCTTTTTGAAGTTAATGTTCTTATTTAAGGTATCAGAAAACTTCTTGATTAGAATCAGGCATTGAATGAGTCATCACGCTGGTATTATAGAATTCACATTACCTGAGCTTAGAATAGGGGTTTTAAATATATAAATTCAGAATTGTTACTCTCGTGTTAGATTAGATGTTGACCAACAGATTAATGTCTTAACAATATGTCGGGATGATATAAATAAATAACGGGGCATTTCTGGACACCCACATAGTTATTAAAAAAAGAAAAATCTATGAAGTCCCCGCGAAAATCAGCGTGACTAGTAATGTGTAGACTATAATATCTTTTAAAAACACTGCTTTAGTATATTAAGAAAAGCATAAAATTTAATTGCGAAATCTTAATCAGCGTACCTATCAAATGTTACAATTGTTTCCGAGTTACAAATCACTGAGGCATACCGAGACCACTCGAGAAGAACACTTGAAATGTGACGTGTTCCTTTTGTGACTGGAGCTCAGGTCTGAGTTATGTATAGTTTGAAGTGTCTCAGGAGCAAAGAGAATCTAGGTAGTTGTCCGTGCTTGACCAATATTATGGTCTTCATCCTGAAATGCTTTAATACCGTCTTATTACAAGCAATCTTCCCTCTAGACCACCTGATGTCTTTGATGTTAGCAATCAGCCTGCACCCGAAACTTGGTCTCTCAAAGTTGTAAATTGTGTTAAATGGATTCCATGAACTTGCTCAATTTGGCACGGTATTTACGTTTTTATAGCGACAGTTGGACTCGGTTTAAAACTTTGAAAGCAAATCTCTATTTTAATTACTAATAACCTGCAGCAATCCACATTGTATTTAATAAAACTGAAAACGTAAAACGAATAGTTTTGTCATACGTAGAAACTATTCTGTATAAAAAGTACCCGGAACTTGTGGTAAAGTTCCTTAAAATTAACAGAAGAGCATTATTAATAAAATAATTTCAAACTATTTACGTAGACGATGGAAATTTTTCTAACAATTCATAATGTGATTAGAAAGGTGTGCTAACTGTTGTTTTCATAATTTATTAGGACACGTACCAATTTTTTGATTCAAATTATGCACTGAAACTTTTTAAAAATAATATTTAAACAGTCAGGGTGAAAGTTTGGGACTATTTTAGAAAACCATTAAATAAAAATAATATTATTCTAAAAATTAAAAATAATCTGTATCCTGACAACAGAGTTTAACTATGAACCATCAAAGTGATTTCATCAATACAACAACAAAAAATTTCATCAAAATCGGTCAAACCAAGGAAGAGATGAATTACGAACACACAGGCACACCGAAATTTTTAAATGAAGATATGCAAATTTATTTTGCTTCATTATATTCAAAAGATGTATGTCAAAATGTTTACTAAATATATAGTAATGTTAATATAAATTGTAAGCAATTAATAAATTTATATTGACAAGCATGAGTAAGAATTCTTTATTTTCTTAGCCCTCGTCTTGATAATATTTATTGAACGTTATTAATTATTCTTATGAGACCATTTTGAAGTAGAAACGTCTTTTATTAATTTAATGGGTCACAACGCATCAGATCAACTTCAGTGAACCATAGAACCTTTTCCAAGTTGCAAAATAATGGACTGAACAGTGAAGGAGATCTAGTCACGTCAAAGGTGGCCTCGATACGGACCACCGTTTGTAGACAAGGATGTGAAAATGATAGTATTGGATATTGTGTTTCTTGCTGTTCGTATTCACTTTCGTGAACGTAATCAACTTTTAAAAATAAGATACAATAACGTATACTGAAAAGATACAACATTATTATAAATATTTGTAATAATAATTTTATTGATTCGACTGCAATGAAATGAAATGACTAAACATCTTAGTAAGAAATAAAATTAAGTAATATTTTTTAAATATTTTTACTAGTTTATGTTTATTGAAATTATTTATTTTAATTGGATATTGCATCTTAAGAGATTACAATGGAAGGAGCGGAACGTTGTGAAGTACTAAATTTAAAAAAATAATTAATTTTTTCTCACTAACTAACCTGTTTACTCATTTACAAACATTCGATAATACGCGATGTAAGTCGACAGCAGAAACTGATTAAGGAATTTACTTTTTTTAGTTATAAAACCTTATTAAGTTTATTTAATTTATTATTACGAAACACAAACAACATTCTTAAGAGTTATTTAAATTCAAATTCAGGCCTATAGAGTACAATAAGGTTAATATTCATAAATTTAATAATTTATGGAGATTACAAGGTTATGTAGGATTAATTATTATAATTGTATTAGGGCCTTAAAAGTGATTTATGGAGGTACAGTTCCTGGTAAAGCAAACGTAGCTTTGATTTTCCAACGAACAAATGCTTTACAAGAAATGTGGGTTGGTAAGAGATTTTGAAAATGAATTATTTGAAGTGCCATTTTTAATGTACTATACATTTTTTCAGTAATTTGTCTGAAATAAGTACGTATATAATAAAATTAAGGAAATAAGGTGAAACTGCATCATAGTCTAACCGTACGTCCTTAACGTCATCAGGCTCTAACATTAAGAAATTGGTTAATTAAAAATTATAATAATATATATCCAAGTTCTATATCAACCGATAATAGGATTCTTTTAACTGTATATTCACAAGGGTAAAAATGTTACTAGTAATACACGTAAAAATATTGTTTCAGTTTTGACTGAAATACATTAGTTCTTTTTGTATACATACTTTATATTATAAAATAAAATAAGTATTAACAATTACACGATAATTTATAAATTAATAGACGTTTCTAATAAAATTATAATACGGACGAATATAATAAAATAAAGGCGATTAATATAATGATATGACGAACAAACCATCTTAAATAGAATTAAATTGAGAAATATCTTTCTTTATGTGGAACTAAACATGTAGCATTTTGGAAATTAATCTCTTTTTAATATGTATTTCCTTATGTAAAATACCAAACAGTATTATCAAAATTATTTCAAGTATCTTCGACGGTAAGTCTTTATCATTACAAACATAATTAATTATGATATTACTGAATTTTACATTGAAATCAATAAGATAATAATTGGCACACAATATTCCGGAATATATTTGAGGTTATTAGAATGATTAGAACTGTATTTTGCTAGCGAAATTAAAAACCATAGCTTTTTTTGATTGATTGGATGATTAGATCTGAAATTTAAGATCCTACCAGAATAAGTAGACTTATGAAACCATTTAAAATACAAGTTATACTTATGACGGAAAATAGACTCTTTAAGAAAATTGAGATAATATATTTCTAATTCAAAAGGAAATTTAATATTAGAATATTTTTTTGAAAATCATTCTTTACATTACCTAATTTATAAGAAGGGATAATGAAAAATAATACTTTATGTACTTGTGTAGTTTGAAATAATTCTGAAGGCAATGAATTTTAAAGCCATGAGCAGAGGAAAATATTTGGGGGTTTACTATGGAAGGAAAGTGCACAGAAACTTATGTCGTATTTGTCAGTATTGTTATGGTAAGGACGCAGGAGAAGAACATGAATTGTGCAGGCAGATCGAACGAGAGACGATGAAATCGTCAAAGAAGCCTGGCAAGCAGCCATTGTGGAAAGAAGACTTGAGCCAAGGGTGGGGAAGTTAGCTGCCAAAAGATTTAGCGTTTTCTTTGGAAACTCGAGAACGACTCCTTGAAATGAATTCTTCCGTACATACTACTTACGAAACCAATTGTGATATATCTGTTTCAGAAAGAGTTTGGGAGACAGGGTTCATTAAAACATACAATATATTTCATGTATTTCATAATACGACTTCATAATAAATAATAACGGTTTGTACTTAGCGTTAGAGGTTTTAACACAAATTTCGCGCAGCCGATGACTATAGATAATACACGTAGAAAAAGGTCAATCTTTAAAATAATTTTATTGCTTATAGACGAATAAAAAAGTTATAATTGTGGACGAAAATAGTGAGATATTTTTTAGAATATTAATACGCACGAATTTAATTATATTTATTTATTTAAATTTACTTAAAGCTAATTATATATTCTCAATTCTATATTCCAAAAAATACAAAAATATATAAATTATTCTTCATTATATTTCAACTTTTTCTATTTTAATATTTTTCTATTTTTCCAAATAATACAAAGCTTATTATAAAACCAAACTCATTGTTTACATTAATCAGTATTTTTAAACTAATTTTAAACACCTTTATACTTTAAGTGTCCTTAATAGCTATCAGTACTCATTGTACAATATTAAACCTTTATTAAAAATCGAATTTTTTATACTTTTTAAATTTATGAGGCCCATAAAAAACTTTTCCGTACTCCTGGTGTTGTGACTATGTTCATTTGAATTACTTTTGATAATAATATTTAAATTATCAGTAACTGTCCCTTATCTATTTTATGAATAAGAACTAAAACATCATACAGAATTCTAATTTCTTTAGCATATCCTTAAGCCTATAATACTTGTACTTATTTAAAATAACCCTTAATCCTCTATTCCAAATGACTTCCACAAACAAAAAATAGCAAAGAATTTCGAAAACATGCACGAGGTTTTGCAGTGAGCTTTAACGGACAAATTATTAATTTCTATTCTAAAAATGTAAATAGATTCTGTAATTTAAGACAGTCGTGTTTAACAAATAAACGTGAAAATGGCGGAACTTTAAAAGCAAGAGATTTGATAGGAAAACTGCTCATATGCCAACATTATTTAAACGACTCATTTCATGATGTTTTACAATCGTGGCGAAGTACTGAACGACAGGCTGCTAAACAAATCCCATACACCGTAATTTATAGTCGTAAGTAAGCCTAGGCTGAATGAAATACAGGCTCTTGGCACATGCTGTAATTGTATACAGATGTAGCCAGCCGATGCCACGAATCCTAACAGATGTATCCTCCGTTGTTATGACCTCTATAACTCAACCGGGATTCAAACCCGGCATCGCGGCATGAAAGACGCAATGATTAATCACCGCAGCAATGGCCATGTATTTATGGCAGTTCGTATATCAACAGAACGAAATCGCGGTGTCGTAATAGTGTGCTCTAAAATGATTATTGTTGGAAAACCTTTGAAATCTGCTATCCAAGAGGGACCTTGACTAACCACAGCTAATATATCAAAAAATTATTATTATAAATTAAAAGGACTTGGCACTGTGAAATTCTTTGTATCATTAGACTAATTTTCCTTTGATATTTTAGTAGTTTATTTAACAGGATAACAGTAATACAAAATTAAATTTTTTAATTGAATGAGATTAAATATTTCTCCCAAGGTTCTATTTTGTGGGGAAATGTTTGAGTGGCTAATATGCGATTATTATTCTGTAATCAAAAGTTAGCTGTAGTCCAGAATGTAATATAATTTCTTCCCTTCCTTCGCATTCCGGATATCACTTCAACAATCACACTCAAACACGCAATAAAACACTTTGCTCTGCTTTAATTTCAATTTCACTTAACTTATAAATACTCATTTTATGGTACAAGCTTCCCATACAGCTACACAGTAAAATTATCTTACAATTTTCTTGCCACGATCGTACAGCTACTATTTCTCTCACAACATTTTCCTCAACTCATACGTATTAAAATATTAATTTTTTCGTTCTCCTGAAACAGTATGTCACGACTCTGGAAATCTTAAAACATACGGCGTAGTTTGGTGTCCGCTCTGCTACTGTTATAGTCAGAAAAAGAAGACGTCCAGCCAAAAATTACGTCAAACCTTCCCTTTTCGACCTTCTTACAACCCTGATTACAATGACAGGTCCCACAAGACGTGGCAAATACGACACACTGCCACAAATATTCTCAGCCCTCATTATTAAATTTCAATTTTTACAATTCCAGGTACATAGGACAAACAAAAGTATAGTAAATATCATCATCAGTCATTAGTTTTATATTCCAATCACGTTCGTTAAAAATTCCTAAAACGGTTATAGTATAAATCAATAGCTAGGCTAATTAGTCAGAATTAAATTAAAGTTAATATTTTTAGATCATTATTGAGACAACATAGAGCATCATTTCTTTCCTGTTAACCTTTAGATTGATAGTAAAAAAATGAAGACATCCGACTACTCGTTATGAGTTTCGCGAATCTTCGGAAATAACAATTCCTATATTCGGTTACCAAGTTACCAAAGAAACAAAGGATTTTACCTAGGCTAGTTCGTCGGTTAGAGTGTGTGGGTTCACGGTATTATTCAAAGTTGAGGAACAGTAAAAATCTGTTTCTAATATACGCTAATACAGTTCTGAAACTGATGCATATTTAAATAGATAGGGCACCACCACATTATTAAGTAGATTAAAATAAATACAAGACAAAGTTATAATACTAGTTTTCTATCATATTAAGGAACGGGTAGAAATTAATAAGTAAAAAAACACACAGAAGTACACAAACAAACTGTAGTTTAATTTACTGGCAAATGGTGTTTGACCAAAAGTTCCTTGCAATCACAAGATTTTACTTTAAATAATATTCTCTTCTTAGAGAGAATTGTCATCCATCGACAATGAAAGCAAGCTAAGAATGGATAAATGCCAACAGGATCCGGGATTCGAACTTGGGACCTCCTACTAACCGTGCGTTGCTCTAACCATCTGAGCTACTCCAGGTCTACTGCGAGGTCCGATATTACATTATTCGACGTTTTTTAACCTAAACTCGGTTCAACTACAGTTTATTCAACTCATTCTTCACAACCTAAATTTATTATCATCGCCTTTGTCTGAGTTTCAATTGAAGTAATTATTCCCTTTCGGAATTGCTATCGATGCATCTTTGATCAATTTAGACACCGTCCATTATTCACTGTTTTTCTAGCTATGGTTTATGAAACTATCCGAAACAGAATTGAATTTGAAACGGCGGTGATATTAATTTTCTATACCAATAAATAAAATTTAAGTCTATCTTTGTGACTGTCTGATGTATGTTTGTCTCAAATATGCTCCGAAAAGGCAAAATGGATTTCATTAAAAGTTTGAGGGTTTAAAAACAGGAAATTCAACTATAGTATTCCGGCACATTTCAATTAGATAATGATAATCTTCTTCGTCTTTGGCTCTACAGGCCTGGACCTACCGGGTCAACTACAGACTGTCCTCTTGCATGACACATTACGAATTTGGAATGATTAGTGGTGAGCGTATTTATTCACCAACAATCATAATCCCGGCCATCGTGACCATGACGACACAATCATCCAAGCCAGGATAGACAATGATATTATTATAATATAAATATTAATTCTTCGGGAAGGTTTCTTTGCAAACCTGCGTTTGGATCCCCAAAAAGTATGCGGGTATCTTTATACACCGAAACAGCTTAGCGGATTTCAGTGTAAATTTCAAGGGTTGAAACAGGAATTTTTACTTAAATTTTCGTTTACGTTTCATTTCGATATCTTGCATAATTCAGAAGATATTATTGTAAATATATATAAATCCAAGGAATTGACGCACTAAAGACGGAATTAAAATCAACTGTGAGCTAAAAGTCTTATTATACGTTCCTATACCATTCATCCCACTTATTGTCTCATTGTAAGGGGAAATTTAGCTGCATGAGAAAGAAAGAAACGGAGGTTGAGCATTCTTACTGTATATATTGTTGTGAAAGAGGGACCTGCTTAAAACCGACTGTGCCTTGAATCGATCATAAATAAATGATACCGTAATTTCGTTTTAATGGCAAAATAAAACGAGCTATTTCCGTGCGCACGCAGACGCGGGCACAGCTAGTTATTGAATATAAACCATTAATTTTAACTTGAGTTACTGAATAATTATTTATTAAGAAAACTAAATATTGCCATATTTTTCCCCTTACAATATTTCTAAAATATTCTTAAGATGCGCATCCGCAATCGCAACCGCAATCTTCAAAAATTCGCAATTCAAAATCGGCATCCAGAAGATAATGAACGTTTCTCATTACGTTTGTTTTTCAGTTTTATCGAACGGTAAAAGACTTCTGTGATAAATATTCTTTGGTTTATCAATTTAATTCTACTTCAACTATTATCATAAACTGTTATTGTATTTAATAATTTAGTTCGTATTTAAAAAATAGAATAAAAACAACGCAAAAAATATTTTTATTTTCTTTATTTCATATCTTATTTCTCTCTGCAATTTGACAAGAAAACGACTTTAATAAAATATCTTCAAGCCTTGAACATAGTATATCGTTCTTACGTCGTAGAGAACTTCCGTGTTCCGTTAGACATGTTTGACGACAATTGGTGTAAAAATTGTTTAAATGAAACTTTAAACATTTCTAGTTAATACTAAAATATTTTCATGTATATTTAATTTGGATGTGTGATGAGGTACTTTCTTTCTATCTATAAAGTCTAATCTTAGAACGTTTCAAGTTTCAGAAACCGCCTGCGTATGACTCACTTTGCGGCTCTCCACATATTTGCAGTTATAACAAATTTATTAACCATTAAATACTGTTTGGCCGTTGGATCGCTCGTTAATATTATAACATACATAACCGTAAAAAGAGGAATTACAGTCGTGAAATGGATTTAGAAGATGGAAGCTCGCCGCCGCGTACGGGGAATTTATAGCCCCCAGCTAATGGAAATATTAAAGTTTGAAGGGGTTGAAAAAATTCACGATTTTCGTCCCCTATGGAAATGAAAAGATGTTTCTAGGCCAGACGAGGGCATTCCGACAACAAGTATTGCAGCTTTAATATCTAACTAAGGATGGCAGCAGATATTATTTCTTCTTAATCTTAAACTGTTGTAATATTATATTTTTTCATGGCATAGTATCGGGGTGTAAATGTTTATCAAATTAATTAAAAAGTTGTAATTATTATTTCGTGTACAAATGAGACGTTAAATAACGGGGGATGGAAATGGTTCACAGTTAATGTCCACGTGTAACAAAAGTAAATATTCAAAGCTGTACCATTTTCCGAACAACAACTTCATAAATGTAAAATAACTAAGAAATATTGGAGTGATATTTTAAATATGCCTGAAAACGAAATTACGTTGAAATTAAGATTTAAAAAGATATTTGGGTGGTTAACTATTTTCCTTACAATTAAGTTAAGGCACAGTTGCTCTATTAGATTAATTATAATAACTGAAAAATGACTTAAAACCATCTATAAGTAAGGTTATGGCAGATAAGTAATTGTTCCTCATGTAACCCAAAGTTAATTTCAGTTCGAGGGCGGTTCATTAAGTATTATCCCCATTTTCTTTCTCCTTTTCTTTTCAAGACAATGAAATATAATACACACAGCATCATTCCACAGTATTATTGATTAAATTTTCACTTACAATATAGTCTACGTCCTTTTCCATGGATTTTGCCTACCTTTTAACAAGGTATGTACCCTAGTGTGGTAATAAACGTGGTTTTCCTTCCTAAGCACATCCCAGTTATTGATGAATCGCCATTACACTGTCTTTATTGATGAAGAGAGTGATACAAAATTCTTTGTTGGTCGTCTAGAATCATCTACTGCCTGAATGTTGCATGGAGACGCTGAAGCAACCGGCCTGCCGCTTCGATTTTCAGAGCCAGCGGTGTTTGCTCATCAGATACGTTACAGCAACGAATCCATCGCCGAAAAGTGCTGATATCCGCTACTGCATCACCTTTCATATTTTCAGCCTTTCAAAAATGCGAGTGGGCGTTTCACTTTCCGCATTTAAAAATTTAATCACATACTGCTGTCCAATACGTACGACAATGTCATAAATTATGCAAGAGGGTGCAGTGCTGCCACCCGTTGACTTAGGAAGTTGTTACCGCTGTGCGTTGGAGACGAATATTTCAGAAACCGCGCAAATATCAAAACTTCCATATTACTGTTTAAGATCAAGTAAATAGTATATTAGCTTATTTATAAGTTCATGGAACCTGGCGTAATACTAGTACTAACACGATTACATAAATAAAATGAACTTGTAATTCGTGGGGTCATTTCTAAATGCATTTTCCTTCGACATGAGGGTTATTATATTAATCCCTATTTTTGTTGAACATTGAGCGTCTCACTAAGAATATGTTTACTATCACAAAATTAACTTACGGTATATATAACTCAATTTCGTTTAAAACAAATATGATACACAGAATAAACTGAATTATTAATATTATACTGTTAAGATGTAATACGTGTCCATTCGATACAAATGAAATAATACTTTTGACGGTCCATTGTTTATAATCGAGTATAACTTTTTTTCATACATTTTAAATCAGATGTTAATGTTATATAAATTCCTTTTATGTCAGTTATGCTGATTTGTTTTGTTTGTCAAAAGGAAATCGTTGGACCTATTTCGAATAAATTTTTTTATCGATATCATATAGAGTCATTAGGAAGAATTTGCCAACAGAAAATTTCAATCATCAGTAATTAGACTACACAGCGACTTTTACAAAATTTTATAGTAAATTCCTAAACTGTGCTTTAATTCGTTTTCAACTGATGTGGCCGAAGAGATAATTTTAAAATAGTAAATATTTTTGATGATACATGAAACTCAAATGCAGCATTGCTAAAACTTAATGTATAGACTTTCTAAATTACCATTTTTTGGGTAACGGCCTACATGAGCGTGATCCTGAAACATTAAACTGCCTTTTCATAGCACAGGAAGGAAATTGAAACTGAGGGGTGTGATTTTAAAGATCATTTATTATTGTTATTGGAAATAAAGTAAGATGAAAAGACAACCTTATACATCAAAGAAGTATTAACTATTCTTAAATTGAGAATAAGTTATGAGTTAATCACAAAAGTCACACTTAAGCTCCATCCAACAAATGGCTTGAATTATGGAAAAATCTTTGTTGCGAAAGCTAAGCCTAACGAAATTGAGAACATCACGTATATATGATAACACATTATAATATCTAAAGGCTACTTTGGGTTACACCCTTAAGGCTTACGTGTAAACTAACTTCGCCTAGAGTTTCGCTGTTGTCAAAACAATGAACTTCACATTAACGTCACTCAATTCATCGATAACCCACCACTTTAACAACGCCGTGGGAAACAGCTGAAGAAAAAAGCATATTAAAGTAGCAGCGGCTAAAGTTTCAAAACTTTGAAGCAAAATTGGGGGAAATAAAACAGAAACAGTTTGACCAAATACCATGATACACTGCTACCTGAAGTTTGGTTTTAGGGACTGTAAACATCCATTCAAATAAAATGAAGTAATGGGAACAAAGAATAGCATTACGAATTTAAAAGAAATACAACAGGGAACTGAAGGTGAAATTATTGAAGGGGAATGTAAGCAATGTGTTTCCTTATTTAGTCTTTTATTTATTGAATCTATTAATTAAAATGGATATTTAAAGTAAATTATTTAATTTTTGATACCTCCTAACGGGTTATTCCAATCATTTTCTTACTAAATAAACGTAAGATACTTTCAATTTACTTACAATTAAAGTTGATTTTGCCAATTTGGCATGAAGGTGATTCTCATGAAGGCAACTCCCGTTTAATAGCATAGGAAAGGAGTTGAAGAGGATGTATGTGGAAGAGAGATTAAGGGTTGACTAGGGCTCCAGGTATGTAGTGTATTTATCCTACCCGGTGTTTCACCGAAAGGTTATGCAGTCAAAACCCTATAACTCGCATCAGGTAAATCGGGTATTTGGTACTACTCCTACGCCCTTCGGAAGACGGAAGACTAGATTCTTGCGAGGACTCCCGTGCCCTGATCATATTTGAGAGGCAGCTGGCCGTCTGGTTGAATGTGATTAGCGAACAATTCATACAGTATGCCAATGGTCTGTAACCCCCGTACATACACCCGTCAAACCGCTCACGGTTGTCTCAGTTTGTTGGAGACTTAATTTAAAAACCTTGGCCACGAGCGTGGGGTGGGGGTGGGGAAGAAAAGAACAGTACGAAGAAGTCAGCTCTGACGGTTTTCCCAGAACTCCTTCGGTTCTCTTATCCCCCAAGCAGGACATATGGACCAGTTTATGATCTTAACCGAGATGTTTCCGGCCCGCATCTGTCTTTATATACCCGGAATTGCACAAACACTTCGGAAGTTACAAGGTGTTATAAGATTTACCCTTAAGCGTTCCTAAACCATTCATTTTATGGCTGTGAATATTTTTGTTTTCAGTGCTAATATACTCAATGTAGATTACAGTTCCTTCCTTCTCTCCTTTCAACGTCGACCCCATCTGCTCTAAGACTTAATATTTTTCCCTTATAATTTCCTAAACCATTCATAAGATTGTCATGAAATTTGGGTGTATTGTAGGGTTCTGTCCACAGAAGGTTTCTGACTATTTTTTGAAGATTTCGGTTTTTCTCTTTCCCCCTTTTAAGACCAAAGACATGTGAACTTTCAAATGGATACATTAAGTCAAACGAGACAATTAAATTGTTATTTAACGTGAAATAAAGCTTAAGTTTAACTAACATTTGATTTAATTAATGATACATTTTAATTTGTTAATAGTAATGCTAAATATTTTTTAAGTCACAATGCAAAGAATTATGGCGCTCGAGAAATAATGTGACACTCACGAACAACCAATGAAAAGTATTACAACAAATAAAATATCATTTTAGCTCAATAATTATATAATCATTAAAAATAATATATTTTACTTAGTTTATAAATCGCAGTGAAGACTGATTATATATGATGACAGGGGAAGCACAAAATGAATTTAATTTTTCATAAATATGTATTTGAATTTCTACATAAGTTTTAAGTTCAGTCCTACCCTAATAACATACGGAACATAAACAGGATTAATATCACGCCGTTACGTAGTGCGCGAGTATGCGTGGGAGAAAATAAAAAGTTTCATAAACTGAGTAAACTTTTAGTTATTTTAAAGCAAAATGTTCCGGGAATCGTCGGACCCCCAACTAGTAAGATAATTAAACGTTTACAGCAGAGACTAAATTTTTACCGACCTTTGATGCATTTTATTTGTGTTACACTATACTTACATTGAGTTTTGAATTCATTTCATAATAATATTAATATTTTTTGAAAAAATGAAAGTGAAGAGACTCCGTTTGTAACTGTTATGTTTTAATTGTGTACACGTGTATATTTATGTGGCTATGAAATAAGGTTGTTAACACTTTTAATAGAATAGTGAGTAAAGTAACATCAACCAAGATTGTTTACATTTTTTCACTCAAAAACTCCTGTTTCACTTTTTAATTTATTATCACTTCAGTTTTCACTTGTGTATGAAAAATCGCAAATAAAATATATCATATACTTGATGTAACCTGAATTATGTTCTCATTTTCATTTAATCAGCAGAAAGTGATCGTCCATGAGATTGAAATTTAATAATTGAGCACATCAGAATAATAAGTAACAGAGTCTACGAACAAAGAATCCTACGGTTTAACCCAGTAAGCTGACGTAATACTTCCCATGTCGCCATATTTCAACATTTCAAGGTAAACATGGCAACAAATTGCTGGATAACAGGAGTAATTCAGACCGACCAATTGCTGAAGGGGGTCTCAATCATAACTTTTTAGTACTGAAAGTGCACGTGATAAACGGTACCAAATATTGTTGCAGCGTTGCTGGTTCAATATTTGTAGGAGCAGGTTGTCGAAAAGACAAACGCAACGTCTGTTTTAGACAAACACGAATGTTTGTAGGCGAATTAACGCCCAGATCACGCGCCTGTCGTCCATTCGCGTACCTCCAATTCCTGCCAATATTTACCTCCGTCCAACAAAAGCATCACCTGTTACAATCATTTAAATTCTCATTGGACCGTGCGCCACATTATTGTCCAACTATTCACAGGCGAGCGGAGAATTTCGTTTCCCAGTTCTGATTTGTGCCAATTCACTTTTTATGTCTTCTTGCAATGAAAATCTTACATCTGTCTGTTAATGAGGCGTTGAAGTACTTTTTAGGTAATGAAGTAATGAACTTTTGTAACGGAAACGAATGAGTTGTATAGATCTTGACAGCACTCGAATTGAAACCTAATTATTCCAGATTACTCATTTTACTGACTGTTTAGATTTTTCGATTAAACTTATGTCATAATCAGCGTTTAACCGCCAATATGAAAACGATTATTTTCCTTTGAAGTAATAATTAACCCCAAAGACGTGGTGTGTGCGACATTTGGAAGTCGAAAATATTAATATTTGTGTTTGTAGTTCAGCAAATTCTTCTATTTGACCTTACAGTTGATACGACTATAAACGAAAATCACCAACCGCCACCTAAAAATATCTTCCCAAGAAAACAATAATCTTAATCACCTATATCTTTAACGCTATTCTCAGAAATATCTATAATCCAACCAAATGGAAACACGCAACCATAATAATGATACCTAAACCAAACAAACCAAAATCTGAAAATTACCGTCCAAGGAGTCTCCTTCCTACAGTATCCAAATTGTTCGAGAAACTACTACTCCCGACCAAATCAATCAACTCTTCTTCCTGATTCCAGACACACAATACGGTTTTCTCCAAAAGCACTCCTGTCCCCATCAAATATACCGATTCTCCAACCTCATAAACAACAGTTTTGAACAATACCAAATCCCTCATCACAACCTTTATTGATATCGAAAAAGCTTTTAATAAAATCCACCACCCTTCCCTGCTATCCAAAATTAAAGACTTCGTAAATGACACTCCCTACAGAATACTCCTAAACTACCTTTCTAACAGAACCTTCTCTATCAAAATAAATAACCACCTCTCTTAACTACACTCAATGGCAGAGGGCGTCCCCCAAGGAAATGTCATTGCCCCCTTCCTATACAACATCTTCTCTAACGATATCCCACAACATTAGCACTAGCACAATCTTTTTCGTAGACGACAAAGCCATCTCCTATTAAACCTCTTCTCTCATCTCCAATTTCAAATCACTCCAATCAGCGCTCAAAACCCAAGAGCAATGGTCCAGACAATCAGCATTAACTCCACCAAATCAATAACCGTCCTATTCACACTAACAAAAAAAACCTCCTCACCAAACCAAATTCTATCTAAACAATTCATTAATCCCAACAAAAACAGAAACCACCTATCTATGAATCGTGTGTCATTCAAAACTCTCGTGGAAACCTCATATTAATCTTCTCCTCTACAAAAGCAATTATAAATTCAGAGCCCTATATCCCCTCCTAAACAGAAAAGCCCCTGTTACCATGAGTACTAAACGCCTCTTATACCTCTCCATAATACAACCCAACTGGTCCTCTGTCCCATCAATATGGGGAATAACAGCCAAATCCGATTTAGCCAATATTCAAACAAAACATAATCCCACGCACCATTACAAACTCTCCCTGGTACCTTAGAAATTCCGTCATCGACCATAACATCAAAATTCCCAAAGTAAACTCCGTAATCTCCAAATCCATAACCTCGCTAATTAAGAGCGCCCTAAACCACCCAAACCCCACGATCCAGCAATTCCATGACAATCCTCCTCCATCTCTACGCTTCCGTCGGCTCAATGGAAAACTCCCTGTACATTTAGGCACATCCTAACCCACCTTACCATCATGCCCGCAGACCATATCTTCTTATGTACTCCAATAATCAGTTCACTGCCTGTCAACTCCCACGTCGTATGCCTCTCAGCTACACACACACACAAAAACCATCTGCTAAAGCACACTAACCATAGAACTAACCAACCTTCATATTACAGGTGAATTATATACACTTTTTTAATGAACATATACTTTTCCGGTGAATAATTCGGATAAAAATCTCTCGGTTAACCAGGCTTTTAAAAACATACAACGTTTCTGCGGACATTTTCTACCACCGTCATCAGATGACTGTTGTTCATTATGATAAAAATTTTCATATGAATAATAATAATGAAATAAAAACTCTTTTATGTACCTTTTTTCTCGTACCGTTTATCTGGAAGTAACTGGGGACCCAGTGTTGCCCGGGTATTTTTTTTATATAGTAAAAGTACATTATTTAATTCTTGTTGGACAAATGATTAAACCAGCATCGATAAACATAATAGGTGATAATCTAAAAATAGGTCATTTTCACCTAGAAGCGTAGGTTTAACACTCGCCACCCTCGTTGGTTAATAGGTTCTCCTATAGTAAAATATTATTTGTATGTTAGATCTTGATATTTAAGGTACAAATTTATTCATGAAATAAAGAGCCAAGAGAATATTCTAGTTAGTCTTATTTTAAGGGTAAATCTCCGTAAAACATGAGCATTTATCACATCGTTCCAGGACCGGGACCAGGACCGCAACATAATCCAGGCTCAAGGCGCACTCCAGCTGTTGTAACATTAACCCCCGCCACTCTGTATTCCCCCAGGTCATCCGCATGATTTGTGTACACTCACCTCCTGGGCTGGACACTCTAATGAACATTAATCAGAGCTCGAAGCAGACCTTCGGACCCTATTTCCTGGACAGTATTTTGCATGCTAATACAATTTCCTGTCGCGAACGAGCTTCATGCACAAGTGAGTTGTGTTTGCTGGCATCGATCTTTAAAGCCCGTAGAAGAATTAGCACCCCGACGCTTCCCTTGCTTCCGAGCCTTATGCTTTACAACGTCGCTCGAGCGAATCTCATACTGATTCGGGTTCTGCACCATAACGTTTGGTGTCACTGTATTGATCACCTTCTCAGCTTAATTGACCCAATAACTGTTCCATTTTTACCGATTTACCTGAACCTAACTACGTGCTATGCCTAACAACAATTATTTGATCTATCCATATTTTCTGACATTGTTATGTTTAATATTATATGTTACGAATTTTCACCATTAACATTGTACTGTACAAGTTTAATAAAAAGTTATGTAATCACGTCTGTTATAAATTAATAAAACAATTTATGAACTTTCACACACTTTTTATCCGTTTCGGCATATGTTTATGCCTCCTTCAGGTTCTCTTCCAGACTCTGGCTTTAACCACTGCTGAAAGGAGTCTATGTGCCTGGAATTTCACTTACTATTGTATATCATGTGGCTGTAACTTTGTGATCTGATAGTGACTTGGAAGAAAACCTGAAGAGGGTTTCAATAAATATCGAAACGTTGTTGCTAATTAAATTTAAGGTGATAAAGTCTGTGAATTGTCATAAATTGTTTTATTAAATTACTTTTTAGGTAAGAGCACCCATTTTTTCTCCCAGGGTTTCATTCGGAGTTTAAACTATGACGCGGTATAATATGTACACATATATGTTACAGTTGACTTCAGGTATAAAAAGCGCGATTGGACCGTCAGATTTATCTCGTATTAACTGGTGTTCGTTATATCCAATTTATATTATCTGAGAATCAATCAAACAAAACATACTGCGCTATTATCATTATTAATATCAATAATATAAACTACATTCCATTACTAACTTAATTAAAATATACCGATTTGTCCTTTCGAGGTTGACCGGAACTACGTTAAATTCAGCTCAATTAATGCATTCTCAATATTGCTCAGTTGAAAACATAAAAATTTACTATGCAAGTTTTAAAATAAACTCATTCTTCAATAACGTTGGGGCTGTGAAAGACACAAATATTAATTATTTGGTGTCGGATTTTCACTGATAGAACGTTACTATCCTGACTTCATTTCCACTGAATGTTCGGTCTTATAATAATTCGGTTAATTTTGTCGTCAGAAAATGTCCTTAAAATCCTCATCAAAGAATACAAATGTTCATTTTTAATTCAGAAGGACAAGTTTAGAAGTTCCCGTAATAAAACAGTCATGATTGTACTGATAGATATAAATATTTCCGTAAGCCCGAAGGAATCTGAAGGGTCTTAAATAGATTTATTTTGTCACATTGGGATTAAAATGTAAATTTTATACTTTCCTATTATCACCATTTTAGTTATTTGAATTTAATTTCTTTTTGTTTAACTTTATAAATAACTCATTTCATCATAAAACTCCCGAACAATATTTTCTGCCAACCTCTTGTGATGTAGTGGTTAGCGTCGCTGCCGCTTTCTACAAAGTTCCCGTTTTCGAATCCTGGCATTTTTTATGTTTGTTTGAGTTTCCATTACTAAATCCCAAAAATAAATCTAATAAAGATATTAAATTAAAATCCATGGCAGATATATGTACTGGGTCTTGTAATCAAGTAATAAGTCGTTAATTACGACTTTTATTCAATCGAAAAATCACTCTGGTTGACAAATTGCTGTTTGGAGCCCGTTAGATGCCGATGAGGTGGCGACGAGCGATCCGAAACGTGCCAAATTCTACGCACAGGGGATTAGAGGACGTTAGCTGACTCTGACACTAAACTATTAGAAATTTCGAAGGACATTTCTCCATACTCAAAGTAAGATAACCACTGCAGGCCAACCATGATTGTTTTTGGCGTAGTGTGTTATGTGAACTGGCGTTCACCCTCATGGTTCAGGTATGAGAAGAAATTACCTGAGGTGGAGACGAAGTGGAGAGAAGTCAGTCGGGAATGGATTTTTGAAGAAGGAGGGTGAGAGGAGACATTGTGGAGAGGAGCAGTTGTATATAGATATTTGAAAAAGAATAATGTAACGAGATAGTGTGGAAGTTGAACCGCAAGAGCCAACAAGTCAGCCGGGCGTAGCGTAAGAGGGAGTGACAAAGGTGAGAAAGATTAGTCGCCATTGAATCATACGTGAAATAGTTTGTCTTTAATCTTTTGAGACAAACCGAGAGAAGGAAAGAGAACGAACTTCAGGCAGCAGCAGGTGTCATCGCCCGTCCACGTAAACGCCAGACCAGTATTCTTGGAAGAAAGGAAGGACATAAAACGAGACACAAACTCCGGGAGAATGTCAGGAACCTGTGCTGACAAAGGATGCAGCTGCATAAGAAAACAACAATCAGGTGTGTCAGTGCTATTGCATCAAAATGTGTGTGAAAATTCCTGCTGCACAACAACGCGCAAATATTCATGACCCTGATATATTTGTGTCATGCTATGAGTAGAGAAACAGTTCACGTATGAATTTACGAATAGTTATTGAATGTAATTTTGATGACCATCTAAGTAGATTGAATTGCTAGCTAAATTTTAAAATATGAGCTAGCCATGCGTTTTAATAGTTGTAATTCTATTAATAAATTATTATTTATTAATGTTAACTCAATAAATGTGTCTTAATTTTAATTAAATATTAACTTCTCCCCAGTCTTTTGATCGTTAAAAGCCATTGGTATTTATACAGATTAAGATATTTAAAAGGTTTCCGAATGTAAGGACTTTCTATGATAAAATAAAAATCGTAAACAACATTATATAAGCAGGTTGACTAATACACTACAATAGTGACAATATTCATGGCGATAATAAACGAATGTTGTGTAGATACGCGGCACACTGTTTACAATAAGTCATAACCTCTTTAAACGTGTTTAAAATTGCAGATTCATATCGACGTATTTGTTTGAGCCCTATATTGCTGATAAAGTGTTATGACAGCAAGGTAAATTGAAATGAATGCTTCGTTAATTTACGCGTGCCATGCCTCTTGGAAAACAGTTGATGGAAAGGTTAGAGGTCAACAACATAAATTCAATGAAACCGATGGACTGGGCGTCAATCATTTCATTTGATTGTTACAAACAACGCGTGCGACTTTATGGAATTGCGTTAACAAATATTTAATTAATTTAGTGTGTATATATCACCGTTATAATGAAATAATTTGAGGTCCAAAGTTTTCAATTCACTTGTGATACCCTTTTTTACTTTATTCAAAAACACTATAAATAGTGCTGAATATTGGATTAGTTTCAAAAATTTTTATTTCCAAACATTTTGGGAAATCTGTTCCATTACGTCAGTGTTAATGTTTTGTTCCTCTTAAAAGAGTGTAATGAAACATTTATTCTGCTCAAATTACGATTTTGCGACAACTTCTAGACGTTATTATTTTATCTGACCTTTACTTGAATTTCATGGAATATAGAACGCTTAAATTTTATACTTTCCGCGTCTCGTCGTATATTTTTCAAGGTTTGTTTTCCTGTTAACGGCTCTAATTAAATAACAGAACTTGAAAGAAGTTGTTTGTATACGCAGCACAAACGGAGAGGTTGACTTGTCATGTTCGTTTATCAAGCAATGAAACAGAAAAAATATATACATATGAGATTGTCTCATTAATTTTTATATTGGAACGTTAGAATATGATTTTACTTTATTTTTAATTACTACTGATGGGTTTGAAATTATAACTCCCTCTCATTTTAAGTTTAATTGTTTTCCTAATATATAATTAAATAGTGCTAAAATTATAGAAAAAGTTGAATCCCTTTTAATAGTAGCTTATAATTGTTTCAAAGTTTTAATTGTAATTTGTTAATTATTTAAAAAATGAAGCATTCAGAATGTTTTTCATACTTTTCAGTAAAAAATTATTAGCACTGAAAATTTGTGCGAATCTTTCATTTGTATTTTATAAGTTATCTGACAAAATATTATTTATTTTTTATACGGTTAAAGGACTAGCATATCAAGGCTAACAATAAATAGAAATGGATTACTTTTATTATGAAAATTTATATTTTTATTAATTTTTTCCAGCATCTCTATAATTCTTTCAAATATTCATTGTGGTTGAACGGTTTCTGTAAACGTAAATCACTTTTAAAAAATTTCTTTTAATTTCTGTTGTATTATTTTTCATTCCTTAGACTACTCTGATTCAACTTTCCATGGTAACCTATCTATTGCAAGATTTTTCATTTACACATAACCTTGTTCTCAGCGTTTTCCATCCTTGACCTTACTCTTTAGTTCTTACCCCACACCCGTATAACGCCAATCTCTATACGAACATTTTTAGTGATGATTTCCTAATATACATGCTTATAATAACCGTAAGTAAATACCTCTTTTTTGAGAAATCATTTATTTGAATGTTCTATCCTACTCATGTAAACTATACTTCTGCCATCCCTAGATATTAATCTTCCCAAGTAGCAGAGTTCGTTAACTTTCTTCAATATATCCCTTCCCAACCGAACAGTGTTCTGTGTTGCACTATTGGTTTTCTCTCCAATACTTCTGATGTTGTACTCTTTTTCCAGGACCACATTCATGCCATTTATTATGGTTTCCACGTCTTCTTATGACTCACCTAATACAACATTATCGTCAGTAAAATTCATTTTTCTTCACTGTCTTCTCTATACATAGTTAAAGAGCATGGGTGACAGACTGCATCCTTGTTTTACTCCTTTTTTTTTTGATTTCTGATTCCTTTTCTTGCCCTTCTATTCTAATTATTGCTTACAGCCTTTTGTAGAGGTTAAGTATAATTCTTCTTTATTGACATTTTATTCTTGTCCTCTTCAAATTCCTTAGTTGTCTGTTCCAGTTTATATTAACAAAGGCCTTTTCTAAATTTACCAATATCATGAACGCAGGCCTGTTTCTTCATATTTTCTCTTCTAAAATCAGACGAAAAGTCAATATTGCTTCACTTTTCGCAACATTCTTCCTAAAATCAAACTGATCTTCTCATAACTTGCAATCTACTTATCTTTCCATCCTCCTATATGCTATTTTCGTTAATGCAGACACTAAACTAATTGTCCTGTGATGTTCGCAGTCTTCTTCGGAATTGGTATAATTTTGTTTTTACTAAAATCTTCTGGTATTATTCCTGTATAGTACATTTAGAAAACTATCCTGAACGTCCATGATATTGCTTCTTCGTCCGATGACATTATCAACTACGCTGGAATGTTATCAATTCCTGGCGCTTTACCATTTTTCTATCAAACTCCGACCTTAAAATGTTTCTCCCCCAAATTTTCATCATTTACCTTCTCTTCTTCTTCTTTTACTCACTGTTCTACATTTCGAACGGGATATAGCTATTCTAGATATTTCTTCCATCTTACCGCCTTTTCTTCTTTATCTAAAATTGGCTTACCAATGTCGATGCTCATGCCAATATTTTCCTCTCTCCGAATGTTTTTTTTATTTTCCTAGGAGTTGCTTCCAATTTTCCTTTCACTGTGAAATATTTTCAGTTCTCTTGGTGTGAAGCCTCTTTGGCTGCTCTGCACTTCCTATCCGTCTCATTTTTCAGACGTCTGTACTGCTATTCCTCACATTTCATCCCTTGCGTTTTTATAATTACACCTTTCATTGATCATATTTTTTATCTTTTGTTATCCATGCTTTCCTATTGGTCTTAGCTATGCTATTCTCCCTATTTTACGTTAACTGATCTAGTCTTTTTTTCTTTCCAGCGTGCCCATTTCTCTCTATGTTCATTTTCCTTAATCCATTAATCTACATCTGATATTCTTTTTGAAACTCTGATATACCTCCAGTTGTTTCAATTTTTCTAATTTTCTTTTGTTTCTTTTAATTCATTCTTGAGTTTCGTCATTTTAGCCTTCATTTAACGATTACGGTCCGAGTTCACACAGAGTTTGTATATATGTAATATATTTTGTTGACGTTGTTAATACACATTTATACTATGACACAAGCAGAATATAAAAAAAGCAGTACTAGACCAAAAGCTTTTATTTGTATGACCTATTGCGTAAAATATATATTAATTTATATTGGTTATGCTTCAACCAATTTTAAAACGACGGTACACTTTTACAAAAGTAATGCGAAAG
Source organism: Eucriotettix oculatus (assembly GCA_034510155.1). Lineage (NCBI taxonomy): Eukaryota > Metazoa > Arthropoda > Insecta > Orthoptera > Tetrigidae > Eucriotettix > Eucriotettix oculatus. The sequence goes on along the minus strand of CM067376.1, from coordinate 46,902,520 downwards.
GTAATACAAAATCAGGTATAGCACTTTCTGCACACGATATGAAAACAAAGTTCGGTAAAAGTAAATCTTTTACGAAGGTTTTCTTAAATTATATATTAATAACATAAAAACAGAATTTGGAATGTACAGATGAACTTGGCGTATTTTACTGTTTCTGTAATGGAAGGATCTGTGATAGTTGAAGTAACTTTTTCAAAATGAATTCTGTCAAATAGGAAAACAGTCTATCAATAAAATAGTAAGGTTTATTTTGTAAATGTTTCCTAGGGCTGTATTCTGTCAAAGATGAATATGTTTCTCATAAATAAATGGGCGTTACTAAGGGAAGAATTACTAATAAATGTCGTATTCTTCCAGCCAAAAAAAGTTACTTGGCCATAAGAAAAAAAAAAGTATTCAGAAAATTAAATTAATAACCTTCTTGTCAATCGAAATATTTTGGTATATATTTTACTTAAGTCATTTACAAGTATACATCTAAAACAGATTAAATACTGTTGTACATAATGCTAGGAATTAATACAATGTTTATTCTTTTTTGTCGCGCAACGACGACGTTGCCAGGGTAGAGGAACTGAAAGCTTATAAGAGGGACTTTAAAGTTCTCGCAACAGGCACAACCGTATTATAGATTACGGGGGCAAACGCTTTGAATGCAATCTTGAAGACCGCAAAGTTTAGTGATCGATATTCTGGCCCCCGCTTTCTTCCTCACCCCATGCAACTAACACAACAGCGCTTTTACGCCAGATGAGAGAGAAGTTGAGGGCTACAACTTCAAGTTGTAGCTTGTCACTCCAAAGTTATAACGAAATATTGAACAATGCGGACGGGGAACTGAACCTAAAATATAAATGAACGCAAGTGACAGCTAACATACGAACGTATAATAAACAAATCCACCGCCAGAAATATTCTAAATTATTTCTTTATACTCTTGAATCGAGCATTATGAAAATTAGTAGCTGTAATTTTCATTACAGTAAATTTATTACAACCAAAATGTTTCTGTTGAATTAGTCTGATTTGGTGGCAGAAAATTAAAAAGTAGTCATGTTTCCTCTACATCTACAGTTCCCAGGATTATAGTTGTATTTAAATGATAATTCAAATAAACAATGGTCCATTGTCAGACCAGTTACTGGAATTTCATTAATTCTACTATTGTTTCGGTGAAACCGGAATTTCACATAATAACGCCAATTCAAGTTTAGTGGAATTATCATTACTTGTGAACCAATTAAATTGGCCCATTAGGTGGGTGTATTCCAGGCAATAATTAATTTTTTACCTTTTACGTGTGCATCAGAAACTGTAATACGTGCTTGTCGTCTCATTTGAAATGGTCAAAGCGGCAATTTTTTAAATGTATAATATAAAATTCGGTAAATAAATAATCTGACTGTTAAATGTTGTTGTGGTATTCAATTCTAGGACTGGTCTGATGCAACCCTCCATGCTAACCTTCTGGCGCAAGTCTTTTCATTTTCGCATAACTAACACATCCCACATCCTTCTTAATTTGCCTAGCGTATTCCGTCCGTGGCCTCCCTCTTCTGTTCCTAACTCACAGACTACCGTCGAATACTAATTTTACAAGACCCTCACGTATTAAATAATGTTTAATAAAGTTCGCGGATGTATTAAGTAAATATAAAATTTTTTTTCGAAAAATGGATGTATATTTTTATATATTATGTAAAAACGACCCACAATAGATTTCAAAAAGGTAAAATGTTTAATACAACCCAAAGTTCCTGCGACATTCATACTCCTTGTCAATACGTGGATCGTTTAAGTATTTCTCTGTATATTGCAAATAAACAATAAATAAAAAATATAAGTTTGTCACTTATTCAGTACATTACACAAATTTTTGTTTTGTAAAGTAGATTAATAGTGAAATGAAGACGAAACCTGTTGCTGTATTCTTCAGGTTACACAATAGACTTAACGACGGCCACAATTAGGTATAATTTTGCATACAAAGTCTAACATGTTTCCTTTTCGGTCCAGGATTGAATAATATGCCAAATAAAATATAAAACAAAAAAGAGAAATTTTAAACATAAGTTGAATATGAAAAACAAATTAATATGAATTTAAAATTTATTTTTTTTAACGATAGGAATTATTACATTTAATCCCGCTGTAGTTTCAGCCTAGTAATTTGTTACCCAATTAAAATTATTTATATTCACGAAATAAGTCAATAAATTAATCACTAAATTAGGCGGAAACAATGTATTTGCTATTCTAAAATGAGTTTATAGGTGTCAGTGACTCAGAATCTTGGAAAAATCGGCAAATAATTTTATGGAACATAGTTATTGTTCTCAGAATGATAAGGAAAACTCAGGTAATAATAAAACTTTGTCAACAAGATTAAATACCATAGCTTTTCTGGTTGAATGGATGATCAGATAAAAAACTTGAAACTCTATCAGAATATGTAGGTTTATTAGATAATTAAAAAATAACATTATTATTATTAAAACAGACCTTACAAGAAAATTCAGAACAATACTTATTAAAAGTTTTTCTAAATCATCCAATTTTTCAAAAGGGATAATGCAGAGAATATATCCAAAATACCTTTAATACGCTATACGAAAAAATTAATCTTTTCAAGACAATTATTTTCTAAGTAATTTATGTTCCTGATAGACGTTACTTATGCTTAGATGTTTAATACGTTCACATTCCTAGGCATATTCAATGCATTTTTTAAGTAAGAGTATCAAATTTAAATGGATATAGGATTATTTACCATGTTAAAATGAAGAATGGTAATATAAATGTGAAAAATCCATTTACTCAATAATTATCAATTTAAAATATATAATGATTCAATAAATTTTAATTCAGAAAGCCAGTATTAACTATTAACAGTAAATATGTATAATCTTTACACGAATTAGATATCTTATAAACTAGAAACTTAAGATCTATTCCAAGGGTCTTCTGAGCGGGCCTTATCATGGAAGCAGAATACAAACATAAATCGTACATGGAATTGTTATAACTAGGAAATCGGCAAAAGGTTACACACAGTGTAATTACCCTCTCTTCTCGGCTTAGCCTGAAACTTGCCGCTGGAGTAAAAGATGACGTTCAGTATTGCCGCTGGGTCCATCGACCTTCGTCGTTGCTATAATGAGCACCTTGCTCATTTAATTTTCTTCTTGGTCACCAAGGAATAAAGTAAGCCGTACGCCCATTACTCATATGCCCATGGCCAATACAATCTCCGATCTATGTACTGCTTAAATGACCACTGCTTTATACATAAAACTCCAAAATCTTAGCGTAGTAATGCTCAATCACCATTCTCACTGTCCTGAATACTAAGTCCTCTAATGCTCGATCAGATGGGCAGTCACATTCCGTCCTATAGACATTATCTGTCGTCCATGGGAGGAAGCATTACCTCACTCCACCGATATTCACCCATAAACATAACCTGAATCTTAGAAAATTGATAAAAACCAAGGTCACGCCAGATTGTCTAGGTTTCATTGCCCTGTCTGAAACATTCCTTAATTTCTCTCACTCCACTTTCAATTTATTTCGTACCTCCAAATTCCGCATGTAGTTGTCTTTTACCATTACAATGTAATACATTGATTAGCATCATTTGTAGATATAGACGCTTTCTTATAATTACTATTGTTTATACGTCATTGGATACGATAATTCAAATTGTCATTAATTATTAAATAATAGAATGTATCCTATACAGCATTATAAAACTTACGCTTGAAGAGGTCCGAGTGGAGCTCGAAAAGCCGTTAATTTGATTTTTTATTAATAAATTGTACAAGTAAGTAGTTTTCTGACAAAAATTTATTATTTATATTATCAACATTACTATAATTCACGTTAAATTGACGTCGTAGTAAAAGAATTAAAATGCAAGTTACCTAATTTTTTTCCTAAACCGGAAGGAATAATAATTTTTCACAAGGACTTTAACATTTCGCAAAAATGGTAAATAAATAAGGCAGAAGTGCTGGCTCAATCCGCGCGTGTGCCTCCAGTTTCAGAATTTATCGTCTAAGATACGAGAGGGGGTATATATTAGGATACTCAATAGTTTTTTCATGGATAAAAAATGAATTAGTTTGCCAAATGCTAACAGATAATAGCGTATTTATCGTGAACGACGGTTTCAAATATTTTGAGTGCAAAACTGTGTCCCAAAAATGATTACAATGAATTGAATATTCAGTCGTATGATTTTTCTGAAGGTTGGGTCACAGAAACAAGAGTAATTGCAGAAATTAATATCCTAATGAAACAACGATTTTTTTTAAAAAAATACGTTTAATATTGACAACGTGCGAATTTAAATATCGTACAGAATGTAATAAAATTTCCACTTTATTAAATATTATCATTCAATCTTTGTTCTCAAAGCAATGAGAGATCAATATTTTGCCAATTGAAAATCTGAAATGCATATGTTATTCTACGCAAAATAGAATAATAATATGCAACGTTGCTTGAATTACAAAGTTTGTAAGAAAACAGAGGTTTGAGTCAGCTTTAAATTGGGTAATAAATTAGAACAATAGGACATTACTGAAGCATTATCATTTTCTGTAGTTGATTACACAAAAATAAGTTATTCTTATATGATATCCTACGGTCGTCCACATACTGGCGTGTGGTGATTTATAAACATGAACTGCCATAAAATTATTTCTTCTGACTGAAGAAGGTAAAATGTAAAATACATCGATCTGACAATGAGTATGGTGAAAAATTCCATGAATGAACACTTTTAGTACTATAGTTGCATCAACAGAAGACGTTCTTGGTGACTGTAATAATTTTTTCAAAAAGAAATTGCGAATAAAACTAAAGAATGAAAGTGAACAGACACTCTTATACTAGTGAAGAAACGATCATAAAGGCACATATAGTCTTCTTGGATTTCTTCAATTATATTCAGAAGTCTACGAACCACCCTTGAGAAGAATACAGTTCCCGTCTGGAATGGTTAGCAAGCGTGGACCTTCTGATTGTGCCGTAGCGGGGGCAGTCAAAATAGGTTGATGAGACCTAGAAAAACGAAATGAATGCGTATGGCTAGAGTGGAAGGATGAGTCTTGTAACAACGACATGCTGTCTTCTCGAAATTTGTAGGACTCAATTTCTTCATAGAGGATTACTACGTCTTTTTCCTCTTCTACCATTAATCCAACTTTCAGTCAGGAGATTGATGCATTACATCTTTCCATGAACAGGTAGAAGGCCCAAGTGGTTTATTTGCAAGGAGGCCTCCACCTTAGCGGCTTTATCGACAATCTCTTTTCCCACATGAGCAGGGATTCAACAGATGGTAATTTTTTGCTTGTTTACTTTTATTTTCCACAGAAGGTACGCAACCAATTCTATATTGGTGATTTGAGAGTTAATCGTCATGAGACAGTAACTCAAAATCAGAGAGAAATCGGATGGATGGTCTTTGTAATATTGTAAAGTCATCAGTATCGTATATATTCCAGCCGTTGATTCACTAAATTCAGTTGACATAATCCAACATCTAACCCCATCATTACACTTTGAAGCGTCTGCGAAAAACTCTCTGGGGTACCTATATTTCTCAAGAATAAACTTAAACTTGCATTCCCAAAAGCACCCTTAAAATGAGAATTGGTAACGGTTGTATCAATAAGAAGATGTGGTAACTTTCAGAGAGGAAAGTGGGAGGAAGTGTTTGGGCCAATGATTGGTAAGTCAATTATTTCCTTCAAGAGCAGTTATTTGAGAGGCAAATGGAATGGAAAAGGGTCCGATGGGGTAAAATGGTCGGGGGCGATCTGTTGGTCCCTTATAATATTGTTGGTTGCGATACTGACAATGAAAGCTGTTCATTCAGATAGATTATAAATATTTTTATTATGTAAATATGTTAGCAATCAATTTTGAGTACATTCTTAAGTCAATATATATTGGAAAGTTCTAGATGTACTAGCAATATATTTGGTTTAATATTATTTGAAATTAGTGATGCAACGTCATTACGTCAAACTATATTTATTGCCCATGCCTTCTTCAATCTTTTATTGTTTATTGACTTTAATAGTTTAATAATCTGCATGGTGGTGTTTTTTATTGTGTTCGGTGGTTCCTTCCGGCTTTTATTCTGAAATTTGTGTTTAAAGACTTCGTTTATTCGCCACTTTTGTGGCTAACGACTTTTTTACCTTTAGATATTTTTATAGGGAAAATGACATAATTTGTAAAATTCTTTGTAAATATTTTCTTAGATTTAACATTGAATTACAAAATATATCAGAATCAGATCAGTACCAGATGTCAAGTTCTAAAACATTAAATATAGTAATTTTAATATTTTTCTCTAAAATTATGTTTAGATATGTAAATGAAACACCAGTAAGCCTTGGACTGAGTTATGGTTATGGCTAACAATCAACTATTGACTTGAAAATTTCTTCCTCAGGAGTTCGGAACACAATGATTTGATGCCGTGAAGGGACATCAAAATTGCACATCCGTTCTTAAAATTCTACTTTATATGAGCCAAGTTTCTTCACTGCGGCAATTGAGGGGGAATTAATTAATTGGATGGTTCACCTTTTAGCCTATAAATTTCTGGTAACATACCAGCTTTAATGTTCGTTTTCAATACATACATGTCACGCGTATAGACGTCTTCAGGTTTAATTGATTTCATTTAATCTAATATTTTATGAGTACATTGTCCTTCCTCAAAACCCCTACTTGTGTCCTGGAAAAATATACAGTATTTTTAAATATGCCAATCCATTTCTTAGTTTATCCTGTTCAAATTAGACGAAAGACAGATTTTCATTAATTATGCTTACAATATTATTCGAAAAACTAGCCATGCCCGCGACTTCGTTCAAGGAACTTCAATAAATGGCTCTTTTTATTTTTTCCTAAAAACGAAACTACAAGTACAGAATTTTGTTAAAGTTGACTATATACCAATTTACGCATAAATCGTAAAGCCGATCCAATGAAGTTTATTATTTCCCAACGATAGATTAAATACGTTGCAAAAAATTATAGTTTAAAAATGGATATTGTTATACATCAAGAGAATCGGCAACCCGCATGCAATTTGGAAATAGTGATACGCGTATGGGCCACGAAACCTTTCAAATAAAATGTTTTCTATATTTTTGATATTAATATCTTCTAAACCCTGCAAGACAGTGAAATGAAATATGAACAAAAATTTACTTTAAATATCCTGTTTAATCCCTTAAATTTTCATTTAAAAACGTTGAGCCGTTTCGAAGTCTATTCCAGACGAAGTTCCAGGCAGATAGGCTGGCAGTCACTACTAATTTATTTATCATTATAAATTATTGTATTTTTATATTTGAAGAATCGACGTATAATAAGGAGATAAATTCATCATACCAAAACTCGAAAAATTAAACAAATATCCTACCGATTATTACAGTTCTGATTTATAAACTGGTAACAGTTCACAAAGACTCGTAATGCTGGAAAAATATTAATACATAAATCAGAGTTTCAATATATCATACATTGAATTTTTATTTAACTTAAAGGGTTTTCAATAAGGGTGATGTTGAAATAGAATCACACAACCTATTGAGGTATTAACGAAATTCTTTTTTTTATTTGAGAGGACCTTTCAGGTAACAAAATTTATTAATAGCTCACATATATTCCATTTCTACGTCCACCTGCCCTTATTGAAATTCTTTATAGTATTCCAGTGAAGGTAAAGAAATAAAAGAAAAACTAGGGGGGCTATGATTTAGGAATGTGACTTATTTGTTTTGAAATTTTTAAATAAATTCTGGTACATCTTGACGACAGTAAATCCACGTGTCTTTGAAAAATTAAGTAACTCTGTGACCGTTTCCGGAATATTCACTTTCATAAAGAAGATTTGTACATGAACGAAAGTCGTATTGAACACGTTAAGGGCCACAAAAAACTCTGCGCTTAGCAGTTCTTCGTACCAAACAAAACTCTCATTTCTATTCATTACGGTCAACGTTGGATAAAGACGTCTGCAATTAGCGGAATATTCATTGAGGTAATTAGGAAGAAGCGCTCGCTCTCTCCATCCACAGACTCACTTGGTGGCAGGAAGGCACATGCTCCTTAACGACTGCACTTAAATGCCGCGACTAAGAGAATAGCTTAAATTATATTAATGATATTTAATGTAATTTATGGACAGAAAAAATCATCCTTACTCGAGAGTAATTTTGAAATATTTAATTTTGTTTTTAACTTTCAATTTTAATTCCAGTCATTAAAGCACACTTGGGTTTCCCACACATCTTAAACAAAAGTGATCGAGATACAAAGGAACACATTGATGACTCTATAACTCAATGCCGTAAATGGTGCTTCTGCAGCCCCTACAGAGCTGCATTAGACATTTTTCGTAACGTAAATAAACAAAATTAAATTTTGTAACCAAAGCAATATACGTGTGTTTGCCTACATCACCTTAGACGAATATATTTGAATAGAAACGACAAGAACCAAGAAAATTCTATTTCATACAATTAGAAAGAATTAAATTCTCAGGTACTTACCCAGTGTTTACTTCAAATGGACTAAAAACGAAAATTTTAATGATTAAACAAAATCGATTTCCTAAAGTAATGCGAGTGGTTGTAATAATTTTTCAATTTTAATCAGGAAAAGTATGGTGTAAGGGTTACAAACGTTGTTTGTTAATCTTTATCGTAATATTACGCATTATTGCTGAAACGTGCGTAAGCTTACCATAATATTAGTGGTATGAAATAAAGCGCCGTGAATAAAAAGACAGTATTTTAGTACGAGAAAACTGTATTCAATGAAGATGTAGTTTTCAATTTCCAGCTGAAAATAAATTTATTATATAATTCAGAACGTTCATGTCATTAAAAGAAAATGGGAATAGACCTTAAAGTCGTATTAGGGAGAAATGCCATAGAGAAACTTTGACAGAATAAGTTAAAATCATAGAAATCGATATTATATATATATATATATATATAAATGTAACGATTGTATCCCCTATAAAGCGAACACCCTCAACCTGTCTACCGAAATTTTCAAATGGTTGCTGAAGATGACAGATTAATTGTTCTGTTGTATTACAATTTCATACCGTTAACAAATTACGTTTATGATTTGTACTCGGTATATTAATCATATTACCTTCTTTATTTATTATCTATCTTTTAATATTTATTATTTTATATGTTATTATATACACTACATTGTATTTAATATGAATTAAAAATCATCTATATATCTAAAAAGCTTTTTCAGTGCTTTAGTATGTATGTACGCGTGTCCATCAGGGTTCGAAGCTGTCCATGACCTTTAAACTTCATAAATATATTGAAGTTATATGTGCGAGGTAATGGAAAAAATAGTATATGTCAAGGTTTCGTGTTCCATACGTGCATCTAGATCTCAAAAAATGTTTCCGTTTGCTATATCCTTGATCTATAATATTATATATTTTTTAATTGGAACCATTTTGCTTCGTAATTGCCCTATCGTTGGCAGAGAGGTAACTGAGAAATAATAAACACTTTTGGATCGGCAGGTAAATTTTAATATTTAGTAGTTGCTCATTCGTAAAAGCAAATCGATAGTGACATTAGTCACAGGTAAAAGCTTGTAATTAAAAATATACTTTAATAACAAAAATACTGTATATATGTGACGACATGAAAATAATAACAAACCTCAGTTTTTTACACGTTTTTAAGGTTATTTTATTCAGTGTTTCTCCGCCTCTAGCAAAATCCGTACTCAACTTGAAGAAACTAGTTAGGGCTTATTCTCTTTGTGTTTTGTGTCACCCAAGACTAACAGTATAATTATTATTTTATTTCTAATGTGGACCAACCCCACCCCCCCACCCCCCGCCGAGCCTCAATACAATAAAAAAACTCAGTTTTGTAATCCCTTTTACTTTAGTCTCTTATAGTTAAAATACTCAAGATTGTTTAAAAAAAACTTTGAGATTAATTGGAAATTTGATTCTCTACAATTTTTGTCATATGGCCTTTTCTTCTCAGGCCACCGGAAATATGGACAAAATGACACCTTGCTGTAAAAAATCTAACATTTTGATGATTTTTTTTCCACTTACAGAAATTATGATTGAAAATAGGGTGTATTTGACAACAGATATAGATTTGATAACAAGATTTACGTCTGTTCATTAGTATTTATGAACGATATAAAATGACCTTAATCTTTACAGACAACTACTAATACTGACCTGAAAATACAACGTTGCTTCTACCAATTGGTATTGCGGGTTTGATTTGAAATGAAAAGAAATGGAGCAAAATAAATTAAAATAAAATATTTATCTATCCAGAGATACATTTAAGCATTTTATATAGCTAAGAAAGCATCGAGAAATACTGTCAAGTGGAGTGATTTGGCCGTCAACTCCTCCCGCCACTATGCTACGTGTCTTTTTACACGACTGTAGCGTTTCCTCCCGTGCGCTACATTGCGGTCGTCGGGATTCAGTGGTGTATGGCGTGTTTGGAAGTAGCAGCTCCGTCGATAGAACCAGTTGACGGAATCAGCGTCGTCTTGGGGGTGAACGAAGGCTGAGGATTGCGGCTGACAGCTCAGCTGAGGGGTGCGTCATGTATAAACATTTCTTTCTCTCTGCGTCGCCTATGGGGATCTCGCTGATGGCTTCCTTGGGCCAACTTTTGTCAAGCGAGTTTAACTGCTTGATGGATTCGTCCTCCAGGGAGCCGCAGCCTCTTCACAGAATGAATAAAGTTTTATTTCTACCTCAAGGACGATACATTTATTGAATTCCTTTACCGCCGAATCTGTTCTCAAGTGGTGGAATTTTTCATATGCTGACAATTGCTTTCCATGGAACGTTAAATGAGTGAATATTTATAAAAATAGCTCTAAAATATAATTAATTTAATTTCAGGAACTTGCACGTAACGCCGCATTAATAGAAAATATCATACATTGTACGTTTAAAAATACTTATTTATGTTCGCATATATTTATAATAAGAGAGTCATGAATGGAAAATATAAATAATTATAAGAATGTATTTTCCTGTAAAACAGAATTCTCGACCAAATGCAGTCCTCATCGTTATATTTAATCAGCAAACTTTTGTTTAAGTTTACGTTTCATGCAACAAGACTCTCATTTAATTAATTATTAATAATTAAATTTCTAATTTTATTGAAATATATACATAAAAAAATTAAATTAATATAACCCCATAAAAATCAAAAATAAAAAAAATTAAATATTCTCTATCTTTTTCTTCCTAAACACCCTATTATAAATTAAATTCAATTAATATAATAAATAGCTATAATATCCTAATAAAACTCCATCATGTATACATTTATATATATAACTATTGGCTCCAAAAAAATTTAATAATATCCATAAATACTTATATTATAAAAACATAAATTAATAAAAAAAATATTGAGGAGCTAAACAAAAATTAAATATCAATAAATAATTGTATAAATAAAAATAATTAAAAAATATAAATTTAATTCATATAATACGACATATCCATTTTTAACCTACTATAAATTAATATAATAATATTAAATAAAAAAACCTAATAAATTAATCAACTAATGCTACAAAAAGATATAAACATAAATAATAAAACTATAAACTTAATTAATTTTGATGCAGCCACAAAACGTTGTTTATCAATATAAAACTGATATATATTACATGTTAAAAAACTCAATAACAAAATTACGATAGCTTAATTTCACCCTTCTTGTAGTACTCCGTTGGTTTGGATTTGGGGTTGCGATAAAGCGATATCATCAGATATTTGGATGTGTTTAAGAAAGGATCGCCATCTGAAATATATAAGTGCAGGCCCATTTCTCTCCTTCATATTTTTTTTCTAAAATATTTGAAAAAATAATACATATTATATTTATATTAGTATTTTCAACAGCATAGCATGGCTTCCTTAAAGGAAAGTCCACAGATATCGCAATGTACGACTTCATTTGAAATATCCAGAACTCATTGGATGAAGGACTGAAGGTAGCTGGGATATTTGCTGATCTCTCTAAGGCTTTCGACACGGTAGATCATCAAATAATAATAAAAAGGATGGAATATTATGGAATTCGGGGAATTACGTCACTTCTACTAAACAAGTAGTAGTTGAAACTAAAGACGGCCAACTTCACTTATCCGATAGGGAATTTATAACATGTGGAGTTCCTCAAGGATCAATTATTCGGCCTTGACGTTTTATTCTATACATAAATGATCTTTCAGATTACGTAAGTCCTCTAAAATCGATTCTCTTCACGGATGACACAGATATAGTAATTACAGATAAAAACTTCAATAATCTGCTTAAGAAAGTAGACAGCGCTCTGGATGGTCTAAATATTTGGTTTAACGTGAATAAATTATCCCTCAACCTAGATGAGACTCAGTTAGTTTAGTTTAGTGCTGATACTAGTAATACACCTGTAGAGATATTATCAGCCAATGCGCCTTTCCTAGGCCTTCCGATTGATGATAAATTAAAGTGGAATGACCATATAGATCTGCTTGCTGGGAAACTAAGTTCAGCTGAGAACACTAATGCAACACGTTGACAAAAAGTACGCCAGTATGGTTTACTTCGCGTATTTTCATTCAATTATGAGCTGTAGCATCTCTAATTGGGAAAACTGCTCCAGGTTCTAATTCTAATTCTAATTACTGCTGACTGCCTTCTGTAGATGTTATGTGTACCGGGTTCTTTCTCGATATTTTACTCCTGTCCTCTTCAAATTTCTTAATAATGTGTTCCATTTCATATTATAAAGGGCTTTTCCTAAATGTATAAATTCCATGATCGTAGACCTGCTTTTTCTTATCAGAAGAAAATCAATACTACTTCTCTTGTCCCTACATTCTTCCTAAACCAAACTGATATTACCCTAAGTCTCATTCTATTTGTCGGTCCATTTTTCTTTACTCTATTTTCATTAACCATTGAATAAAATTAAAATACTGAAGCAACACTTTTAAGGAAAAATAATGTATTACTCTATAAATATTTCTGTTATGCGTCAAGTTAACACTTATTCTGAGCATTGTTGCACAATTAATTATTCCCATTTGAAATACGAGTAACCAGATAAACTAATTTCCTTCACAAAGGCATAGATCTCAGCAACATAATTTTCATATTGACTTTTATTGGTACAGTAAAACGGGAGCATAAGAAAATTGGATATTATATATGAACAATTCAATTTTGTGCCCTAATAATGTTTTGATAAACAAATATTACACTATAAGTGTTCAAAATCTATTAACGAGTGAAGTGTTCGTACTGGTTAACAGTTATTATTTTATATTTTTGACCAGATAAACCCGTGACTTCTTTCGCATGGAAATATCTCTTTTTATTTTGTCCTAAAAACGTATAAACTGGCACAAAAGTTTGATAAAGTTGAATTTCTTGAGTATATAAAAAGTACGATATCATTTAGTTAAGATCGCTTCACGGCAAACTTTATGACTCACAATTGTTTTGAACAGGTCCCGATTTCACACGTCTCGGAGCCAACTCGGTACAAACTTCCAGACAGACAGAAACTTCAATTATATTTATTTTCTATTTTTTTAAAAAATTGAGCAATTACTAAATATTAAAATTTACCTGACGCCACAAATAAAACTAATTTAAGTATACAACGTATCGACGATCCAAGGGGATTATTATTTCTCAGGGAGTTACCTCTCTGCCAAAAATAGGTTAATTTTAGTGTGAATCCTTCTGGATCAATGCAAAGTGAAAATACTCGTCCTCCAACATTCTCTCATGATGCCAAAATTACGCTCATAATAACACAATAAGTAGAATGAATAGCATAAGCACGCCTAATAGGACTTATTACTCTTAGTTGATCTTCACGTCGCCTTTCTCGTGGCAATTCAATGGATTTATAAATGTTTACAAAATGTTAATATCTTCCAAACTTTGCAAGATGTCGAAAGAAAACATACACGAAAATTTAAGTTCGAATTCCTGTTTCAAACACTGAAATTTTCATTGAAATTCGTTGAACCGTTTCTGAGCGAAAACAGATAAAGGATATCGGAAAACTACATCCACGTTTTGGAGATTCGAACGCACGTTTGCAAAGAAAAACCTTCCTTTAGAATTAATATTAACAGTTATATTATATTTTATGGCTAATATAAGTAAATGATAGGGCAATGTCGGGAACGCAAATAGTTAATTATAAATTCACAATTATGGCGATTGAAAACAATTCTTTATTAATTTAGAAAATAATAGCTAATATTAAAATTTACTATAATATGAAAGCACAATAAAAATACTATAAAACGAGTATAGAATACTGACATTCATTTTGTATAGATAATTTAAAATAACTTTCAAGAATATTAAAATTAATATTGACAGTAAATGATTTTTCTGAAACAAGAGCAGATGAAAGAATTGCATTTGAATTGTAACACAGAATTTGTTATAACATACATAATTGAAGTATCGAAAGAAATTAAAAATACACTTTGAAGTCGCTGCTGCAACTCGAGGTGCATTTATCATTCATCGGCTTGCAGACAGTGTTAATTATTTGAGGATCGTATTATCACAGGCATTTCAATTATCTCCTTCATCACGTTCGCGTCTAGTTAATTTCGCTGAGAAGTAATTTTAAGGTCCGTGCTAATTAAAACTTACGAAAAAGGCATAGGAGTTTTTTTAAGTTCAAAGTTTACAGCTTCATAAATACAGCTGCGAACATTATTCGTAATGTTTAAAGAAACAAATTTATAGTCTCAGGGCTTTTCTTTTTTAAAATAAAATAATAGAACGTTGTGTATGAATTCATGAAAAACACCATTTCTTCACTTTTTTGTCATCATACGTATTGGAATATTATTATTTGTGATGCTGTTTACCATTATTTGAATGTAATACTTTGTGAGACCGAAATCCACATCATAATTATAGATAGGAACGTAAATAAGGATATAAAAATCTTTTTCGTGAAGTTCTGAGGAATTAAAAAGTAATTGTTGTTTTAAATAAAAATGTATCATAATAATTATGTTGGAAACACTTAGAAGGTAATAGAAATTGGTATGAACAAATGTAAAAAAGAAGTATCAAAAATGCAAACAATAAAATAGTAAGAAAATAAATAGAGCAGAACGTCTCTTTTGTTGTTTCGTCAGCTAATGGAAATCGTCACAGAGTCGAGAACGACAAATAGCACGAACTCTTCTTTTTTTTCGGAAGAGGGTGGGGAAGGAGTGGTTAACAAAATGCATGAGGGTGATCCAGATCCTTTTAATATTATAGGAATGGAATTGAAAAGGGGGGATGTGGTAGATAAAGCAATGTAGCCAAAGATTGACTAGGGCCCCCGGACTATAGTTTAGGGATCCTACAAGGTGATTCACTTAAAAGAGATGCCGGGAAAGGCCTATTGATATTGGATACTTTTCTCACGCCCTTCCTAATGACCGGAGAGGATTTTGCTGTAGGGTCGCAGTATTTTCTACTGCAACACTTTTTGGATGCAGCTAGCCGACTAATGCAATGTGAACAGCGTACAGCTCTTACCAAGGTCTTCGATGCTAGAACATACATCTACCAAAAGGTGTTTCGGCATGTGAGAACCTTGAAATCAGATCCAGAACGAGGCATCCCGGAAGGTAACCCCCGTCATCGAACTGAGGAGAAACACCTGCGAGAGGAAGCTCGAACAAGATTTCTTCCAAGCTCAAACTCATTGGATTAAAATATATATGTAATGTATAAAAAATTGAGGGAAATTATAGGTTATAGAAGCTTTTAAACAAAATTATATGAAATAGTGTTGTAGCTTAATGTAACACTGGTGAACCGAGTTTTCAGTTTTGGAAGCTAAGTGACAGTCGAATAAAAAGTATTTACAGAAATTAGTTATTCCAACATCATCATAATTTTTGTTTCTCATAAAATAAGAAACTTATGGTAAATAAATCTTTATCACAGTGTAAGGCACTTTTCTATTCTCTTAAGTAATATTTTATTAGAAGTTTGGATCTTATGTTGTATAGAATTTTTGAACAATAGCTTTAGATTTAATTATTTATTCCTGTAGGCTTGTTCACAGGACGCGTCAAAATTACAATAACATATATTACTAAACGAATTTTTCAAAATAAAAAGACATAATTAGATTAACGACCAATTCTCAATACCAAGTAGTAGTTTTTTTATTCATACAACGTTTCGTCCTCTCATTTTAGACTTCTGCAAGTAAATAAATTTTGTATTATGCCATAATTAATTTGTAATTACATTTAATTTCATTCTATTTAACGTCATATGAACTAATGACTCTAATTTTAAAATAAATTTAATGAGCAATATTTAAAAGTATTATAAACTACACGTAATATAAAATCAGAAAATTACAGGGAAATTTAAAGGAATGGATCTAATCAAATATTCAAATGCTGTAAACAACACTTCACAAACATTATTCAACTTCAGAAATGACAAAACAGTTTTTTTATGGAGCTGAATTTTGCTGACATACTGAATTTATCACACGTTAACAATAATTATAACTAGGCAATATTCTTTGAGAATTTAAATTGTAAAGGCACGGGAAAAGCGATTTGGCATCGATATTGTGTAGACAGTTTATTTACCGGTCTTCTGACTAAAACAAATATTTAGTAATACTCCATTGTACCTAAAGCGATGGAGGGTTTGTCCGAGCCTTGCCCCAGCACGCTGACCATTGTTTGTTGGTGACAGAGGTAGTGTGTTTATCTGCCGGAGGCGGTAGCTACCATAGCTATCCTGTTGTGTGAGGTAGTTCTATGTAGGAAGGAACACAGGAGGAAGACACATGCCTCCTGGACTCAAACAAACCTTCAACCGAATGTTGCACTCAACTTCGCTTTCTAGGGAAGTCTCTGAATTACAAACAATAGAATGAGAGTAAAATACAATAATCAGGAAATGGACTGATAATTTCAACATATATTTTTAAAATTAATGATGTAAATAATTAAATAATTCATTCATAAAAAACAGGATTCTTTTTGCTTATTTGTAGGAGATTTATTGCTTTTTGTCTGTAATGGTCTATTTATTTTTATTACGGACAATACTTCCAATATAAATCAACTCAATTATTACCAATCAATATAAAATTATTTAAAAGTTCAATAACTAATCCTAATACTCATTTAACACAAGAATTGATATTCAAAGATACCTAAACATAAATTTTTGCACACTACAACTGTGGTGACTTGAATTAAAATATGTGGGTATATCAATAATATAAATAAGATCTTCGGGCTAAGAAGCAGTAGCATGTCTGTTGAGGATAGTTACATAAATCTACAAAACAGGAAGAATACCAGAAGATTTTACCGAAGACGGTTGGAGCTGATCGATGCGAACATCACAGGAGAAATAGTTTATTACCCCATCTGCTAAAATATTAACGAAAATATTATATGGATGACGGAAAGTCAAATAGATTGCAAGTTAGGAAAAGATCAGTTTGCAAAATATTCAGTAATGAATGCGTCTAATTTTAAAAGATAGACTAAGATAAAACAGACTTACGTTCATGGTATTTAAATATTTAGAAAGAGCTTTTGATAATCTTAACTTGAACACACCACTAAGTATTTTGAAGATGACTCTAATAAAATCTCAACAAAGAAAAATTATCCATAATCTCTACAAAAGGCATTCAGCATTAATTAGAATTGAAGGGCAAGAAAAGATAGCAGAGATAAAGAAAGGAGTAAGACAATGATAGTCTGTCGTCCATTTACTTTAGCTTATATATAGAACAGGCGATGAAGGTAATTTAAAATCAATTTTAGAACGAAATCAAACTACAAGGAGAAGAAACAAAAACCCTAAGGTAATATTGCGGTATTAGGTGAGGCCAACGAAGACTTGTAAACCATAATAAATTGTATGAACGTGGTCCTGGACGAAGAGTAATTGATTAATAGACTTAAAACCAAGGTGATGAAGTATAGTATGGGAAATAGTGGAATAACAAAGAGAGTTAGATTATGAAGCGATATTTTGAATGAAGTTTAGGAATTCTGCTAATTTTTTAAAATGCTGGTATGGAGAGTGGCGGATGCGAAACGTGGACAATATGAGTATCAGAAAGGAAAATAATAGAATATTTTTTAATGTGATGGTATAGAAGAATGCTGAAATTCTGATGGGTTAATAGAGTTACTGACAAGGAAGTGCTAAGCTGAATAAGAGGAAAAGGAACAATATTGAAGACTTTACCAAACAGAAGGGATAAATTAATAGGTCACGTTTTGAGACAAGGCAATTTTTGTAAAGTTAACATTAGAGAGAAGTTTGTGAAGTAATAACATTATTGAGGCTAAGGATCGAGGGCGTTAAATATTTTAAAATAAATTGAGACAATAGGCTGTAATTCCAATAAAACGGAGAACTTAAATTTAAATTATTTAATTCCTGCCTCAATGAATTTAAAAGCTATAATTAACCAATTGTTGAATGTGTATATTGCTACAGTACATGCAAGTAAACATCGTAATAAACGTCAATTCGAATGCCCATACATATCGAAGTAAATTAAATCTAATAAAACTGCATAAATGTCGTCGTCTAACGATTAATAAACAGGCTCACTTGGCTAATTTACTAATTGTCTGTAATATACAATTATTATAATTAATAAACATTTTGGGAACACATCAAGTTTAACAATAGTTAGACGTTAATTATTTTTATTGATTTAAAATTAGAGGCAAAAGTACGATGTAAACTTAATTTACATTTAAATCATGTTTCAAAAATACGTGAAACAGTACCTATATACAGCATTTTATCATTTATTTAAGTATCCTGACGGTGAACTAAATTAAAGAAGCAGAATAAGTACGATGAAAATTAATATTAAGAGGCTTATTTTTACATCAGCGTTATATACATTTTACTGTTACTTTGGTTTTCACTTTCAAAAGAGCGGAAAATAGAGAAAATCATTAAATCTTGAATGCATATATCACGCAAATCTATAGCCGGAGTTAAAAAATTATTACCTAAATGGTGTAAAATTAAGTAAACGTTCAAATTTGGTAAATATATTTTAATTACTAGCTTTTTATAAACGATTTAATACAGTATATACTGGATCATTTATTGTACAAACTGATAATCTTTATGATAAAAGTTTTTATATTAATATAAAAAACTTTTATCATGAATTTATCAGTATATATATCAGTATATATAATATATATTACTATATTAAATTTTACACAAATTTACACAAAATTAAGTAAACGTTCAAATTTGGTAAATATATTTTAATTACTAGCTTTTTATAAACGATTTAATACAGTATATACTGGATCATTTATTGTACAAACTGATAATCTTTATGATAAAAGTTTTTATATTAATAAAAAACTTAGTATATACTGGATCATTTATTGTACAAACTGATAATCTTTATGATAAAAGTTTTTATATTAATAATATTAATAATTATCAGTTTGTACAATAAATGATCCAGTGTATACTATATTAAATATATATAATATATATTACTATATTAAATTTTACACAAATTTGGGTAATGCTCTATTATCTCCGACTATAGATTTGCGTGTTATATGCACTCAAGATTTATTGATTTTTTCTATTTCCCGCCCTTTGTAAAGTGAAAACCAAAGTAACAGTAAAAAGATATATTTCGCCGATGTAAAAATAAGGCTCTAAAAATTAATTTTACGCGTACTTATTCTGCTTCTTTAATATAGTTTACCGTCAGGATACTTAAATAAATGACTAAATTTTATATATAGGTTTCGGCATGCACCTGATGACGGTTGAGATAAATATCGGCGAAATGGTGGGTTAAAAAAACCGAGAATCTTTTATAAAATGAATACTTAGGGAAAGCGTACGTTATTTGATTACTAGATTTTTATTTATGATTTTTTTGAAAAACTTAAGATACGATTTCCATTGTTTTAGAACAATTATTGGAGTCAATATATTTTTTCAGTATGTATATATTAGGCTTTGTCGCATATTAGTTGTTTCTCCTTCTAATCGTACCAACATTTAAAACATTTATACCAGACTGTGTCTTATTATCGTCGATTAATTCCTCATTTTACTTGGAATCAACAATTCTGAGGCCAACTGTAGCATAGTCCCCTCACAAGTACGGAATATAATTTAATTCGTACGTTGGCGTGTAGCCTAAGGTTGGTTAAATGAAGCATAAAAGTGGCTTGTATTGTGGACGTCACTGTATGAAATGTGAAACATTTCAGAGTGTTGTGTTTCATCTGCGGAGGTCTCGTATCCTGCGGGAATATTACTGGGCCCGTGTTATCGTGTTACAAGCACGCATCTAGCTCTCGAAACACAAACTCCCATGCCGCGTCTGCATAATTCAATAAATTCACTCTCTGTGAATTCTAAACTCCCACATTGTAATAGAACGGAAACGATGTACTGTAAAATGTTGTGGTACTTTACTGCTTCCTATTAAGTCGAGAAATCATTGGAACTAAAGAAATACTACTACTAGAGCCATTTAAATGGTCTTCCAAATATGAATGCCACAGACCAAATTTCTCCTCCTACTTCGGCGTACGTCAGTTTCTCTATGTGAATAAAAGGAATGACATGAGCATTAATTTATCAAAGGTCATAAACCCACTCATCAGTACATTTTCACAATTAATACAAAGTCATTCATTTCAAATTGACCAAAAATTAAGTAAATCCTAGGGATGTATAATTCTTAAATTATATAGTTTCGCAATGTTAATAATAATAATTTATGTAGCAACTTTTAAATTGACTAAAACTTTTCACTATTGGAAAAATTAATTAGATTTTATTATTAATACTAATTCTCGAAAACTCACTGCATTTCTGATTTCAATTACAAAATGTAAAGATTATAAAATATGAGAATATTCTACTGAAATATATTGAAGCACAAAAGGGCGTTATATTAACAGCAATTTAATGAATGTCATTTCAAAGATATACACTCGTCGAGTCAGCTGCTTGACTATATCACCGATCACATACAGCTGTGGACTATTCTCTCTGATACACTGGTTTATTTAAATCACAGAGTACATAAGAAAGAAATTATTTTAATTGTACACAATGAACATCATGAATCACTTGGCTCACGACGCAGTATGATTTTTTTCTAATGGTTTTATTCCGCACACATATATATTTCTGAAGCAAAAAGTTGAAATAACCTCTTGTTTCGTCGCATATAAATTTGAGTGGCTTGGCATGAAACATCTGTATCCCTTGGCTCAAAAGTAAGTTGTGTGGGAAAATAATTGCAACGGACGAACGTGCGCCATGAGAGTTCTTCACAATTTTGTTCACGTGTTGCGTTTGTTTCCGACCTTACAGATACTTGTAAATAACTCGGCAGTTCTTACACAGATCCGCTCGTGCTGGCTGTGTGAAGGTGTGGTTTGAAAAATAACATTTTAATTGGTATCTGAAAAGAGTAACCCATAATGAGGTCTCACAAAATATGTCAAATTAATCAACCTTGTATTACTTTATATAAAACATTATCAAATAATGATACTTAAACCAAAATTCACTCTAAGCACGATGGGCTACCCTAATATATAATCGTTGCTTAGTATTGTTTCTTAAATTTCACAACGTATAGGGAAACGGACACTGATAAAAAATAAAAAAACTTCATAAAGGTATTACATTAATTTATTCTATTACTTACATAATATAATATTAATATTAATTAAAACAACTAATTACATTTTTTTTAATTTTTAAACAGTAACTTACCTGTTTTCCTTCTGCCACACGCCCCGGAGCAGGACGGGACAGAATGTTTTGTACATGAGATAAAATTTAATTTAGTAAAAATCTTAAAGCTTGTTGTGTTTTCTATATTATACTTATTTATTAATTTTTATCAACTTTTCCTTTCCCAAAGATATTTTTTTCCGCTCTTTTCTTTCTTAATCTATTCTTTTTGGGTACAGCATCCTATAATCATTCTTATAAGGTGAGTCTGCCAGATTTTACCTTTTCTTCTCGGGGAAAACGTAACATTTTGCCTTATAAAGTAGTAGCCCATTCCGTCCCGCACCCTAGTTTATGGTTTTTCACCGAGCCTTAATACAAGTAGATTTAAACCTAATACGTAATTTATATGTACCTTAATACATCTACTTTACGAATATATATTTAAAGAGTCAAAAGGGTGTTTTGTGAATTACCTTCTGTCGAAATATTGCAATAATAAAAAAGTCGCAGACGACATTTCAGTCAGTACTTGGTCAAGTCGGCTGCCAAAACTTCTTCCTTGACCAGTTACAATGCTGCACCCCTTTTTACTAACTTCCAGTACTATCCAGTAAGAAACAAATATGGTATCCCCTTCTACCCCGTTATCTCGTTCCACCCCGACTTTTCCTACCTTTAATTGAATTTTTTCATCATTTATTAAAGAAAAGACATTTATTCAGTTGCCTCGTTCTTTTAATTCACGCGTACAATATATTATCGTATTTTATTTAAAATAAATTATTTAAAAATTTCTAAATTAATATATTTTGAATAGTTCATCTCCAAGACCTTTCAAGGACTAACATTCCACGTCCAGTAACGGTTTCATAATTTCTTATCCACAAACTAATTGAATAAATGTTGCAACACATCAGATCATCTGGTCACATTGATGAGCCATTCATATGTGGAAAAAGCAAATAGGTTTTTTAAGAAAGTATTATAGAACTAAGAATTTTTAATGGCAATATAAAATTTCACACTATTTTCGAAAATTAAATTGTATTTCAATTATAATATTAACTAATATCGGTTTATGCCACGACGTTTCGATGTCGTTCACTGCCATCTTTATCGAGTTATCACTTGACCCGGGTGGAATCCAATAATTACTTACACAACAAATTAGTAGTTTCGGCCCATTGTAATACATAAAATTTAACTCAGTAAACATTACCAGTATTTGATTAAAATATTTAAAAATATGTAAAATGGCTGTTGGGTTCTTTTGATATATTTTTTTTAATTTTTGAAAATATTAGTATAGTTTACATAATAATTTATAAAATTATCTTGAATCATTAAATTTTGCTGAGATAGTATCACTAATACGCAAAATAATGAATGTAGAACCACATCTTTAATATAGTACACTTGACTAGTTGTGAAAATTTCATTTAAATATCGTTAGTATTTATTGAGGGAAGAGGTTCATACTCTATAGACTGTAAGTTTATAAATAAAAGAATATTTGACAATCTACCTAAAAACGAGAAAATTTCGATTTTTACGAATTAAAAACCTGAAAGAAGGAGACGCAAAATTTGTTACAAGCAGCAAAATTAATGTAAATACATAATCCTATGAGCAATAATTATTGAGATAGTAAATGATACACAAGAATAACAATTAATGCCTGTAAATAACATAAATTAGATAAGAGTTAACTCGTATAACAAACTGTCATAAACATTTTGAACACGTATTTAAGGCATAATACTAAACAGACGATTCGACCAACACTTGTTGTCCATGTATATATATATATACATTTACAAGAAAAATGCAAAACAAAAATAATTGAATTGAAAGATGAAGGTACCAAAGATGATTACGCTAACCATCATATTTAAATGAGAAAATTATGTTTCATATTAACAGAAAATTGATTGTATTTAATAAGTAGCATTTTATTTAAAATTATTTCGCTATCTAAAATATCAGCACGATCAAAAGTAAACGATTTTATTTGTTTCAGGAAATATTTAGTAATAGTAGGATGATTCTAAAAACCGAAACTTTGATTTGATTTACGCTCCTTAATTCTAATAGACAAAGATCGTTTTGTCTGACCAATGTAGCAGTAATAACAATTATTACAAGAAATGTTCTTGACAACATTATCGGAATTAAAAGTATTATTTTTTAGCTAAGCAAGCGAAGAAATTAACAGATTAGAATATGACTGACATACTTAAATCAATAAATAATATTTTTTAATTAATTATTATAAGTATAGTTAATTCTGATATTACTGAAATATAGAATGATAAAATGACAATATTTTATGTACATTTGGATACACAATTAAGGTTCTCAGTATGATAAGGAAAATCAGGTAATAAAGCTTTGTCAACAAGATTAAATACCATAGTTTTTTTCTGAATGGCTCAGATATTAGATACAAAATTAATATTTTACCACAGTTTCTAAAATTGTTAAACCAATTAAAAAATACCTTATTATTACAACGAAAAACAAACACTTCAAGAAAATTCAGACTAAACATTTCTTCTAATTACAAAGTAAATTTAATATTGTAATAATAATTATTTAATAGATTCAGAAAATAATCCAATTTATCAGAAGGGATAATGCAGAAAATATCAACAACAGACCTATAATATGCTATCGGTTCAAATTTATACTTTTAATAAAAGGATTTCATAAATCTCTCATGATAATTTAAGCAAGAAACGGAGATAAGGAGAAATTAGTATAAAATTTTGTTTTATTATAAAAGACAACGCTTGTTATTTTTAAAAATTCGTCTGCTTTTTCCCCTTTTAGAGAGAGGGGGGGAGGCTTTACTTATTTCGCTGTTTTATAGGAATTTTGCATTTTTAAATAATTGTTTCTGTACAATAAACGAATAGAGAAAGAAATATTTTTGATGTGGAAATATACGCAAATGTAAGTCAAAATTTTGTAATTTATCTTCTTATATACCTCAGGAAACATTTCCCTGTTTATGTGAAGTATTTTGTGAACATAGCGCTGAAAAAAGGGCTTATTGTTGTTAATTCGCTAACGATCTCTTATAAATGTGACGTCAGTTTAAAATTCTCGGTAATAAGGATGCATGTTACTCAGGCAATTAAAGACTTAAGAAGATAAATTGATGTTTGAATTATAAGAAAAAAAAGGAGCACTAAAATATGATAAGGAAGATTATAATGAATTATTACCTCATTCTTTAAGTAAACTCTTAAGACGTTGACTAACCGAGTTTTCCAACCTCCCTTTAATTTGATTAATTGCACGGTTTTAGAAGCGCTCTGCAAATAGCGCCAGATAAAGCTAATATTTATATTTGTAGTTTAATCTCTTTAAAATTTTCGGTACTTATCCTATAAAACAGCTCTTCGTAAATCCACTTAGCAATAAAATAAATTCACGTTACGTTTATTTAACGTGCTGATTCATATGTTACTTAATTCTTACAACGGAATCTTACGGGGAAAACGAAACGTAGGCTAAAGTCAGCCTCAGAATAAATATGAACAGATCTCAGGTTCTTCTGATAACGTTTCCCTACCGAATGTTTAATAATTTGCCAATATTAATCTTATCAAATTAGACAAGTTGAGAGTCAACGATTCTCGGTTTTCTAACTGGCCAATATTTTATAGCTGTTAGCAGTTTAAATGTTCTGAAAATAAATTTACAAACCACTACATAGAATGGAAGATTGTTCTACAATTCCATCATACGTATACTGCAAAGACTGGACAATTTAAATAGTATTATTGCGTACGATTACTATATTATTCATCAATTCATACGTACTCCAATAAATGATTTAATCGGGATAACTATTAGATTTATCATTGCAAAATGAGTCGTCAGATGTTTAAAAATGTTTATATAAACATCAAGAAGCTATATGTGAAAAATTGGATTCCTGATTATGTAGATTTTTTTTTTGAAAGAAACTTTAAAATTTGAGTATAATATTCGGAGATTAGAAAAGAACTTGGCCCACAATAAAACACTTCGGAAAATATTAAATAACATGAATAAGTTTTGTTAAATCAGTATTTAAATATGTTTGAAAAAAAATTCTTTTAGCACTTACCGAAATAAAATGGTAACAAAATTTATTAGACGTCAGAGACTTCTATAATGTAAAAAAACAACACATACTTTGAAAGAAAGAAACAGGGTGACTTTGCCAGAATGACAACTGGACACTGAATACATCCATCCCACCGTCCTGCGTATTAATATCTTAAATATAGACCATAACATCAATCAATGCCCCAAATATCATCATCACAGACTAAAATACCTACAGGGCAAAAATTCTAAATCAATCTTGAACTCCTATGAATATCAATAAGACATTATTAAGTTTTGTAAGGACAGTAAGATTATTTATTTATTTATTTTAAATGTATTTTATTTTGTGTTTTTATATTTATAAATCAAATGTAATGAAGACAAATAATTAATTAGTGGTTAACGTGAAGAAAAATGGACATTACCAGTATCTTATTTTGTAAATTAATAGTTGTAAATAATATTCAAAGAAGTAATTGTAAAATAATATGTAACTAATTGTCACTGTGGTCGCTAATGACCAGGCAGTCCATCTAACCTCTATGATTAAAAAGAAAAAAACTTCTGAGATTAAATATTATGAATGAATATGCTCCTTCAGAGAAAATTAGCAACGTTATTTTATTAAAAATGAGACACATTTACTCTTGTTTTTGAACCTCAAATTTATTAGACTTGTAGCGACATGCATTGAAGTTCAAAGAGTAGCGGAGCAAAGAACTTCAGTGGGTTACGCGCGGAGTGACAGATCTTTGCCGCAACAATGAATCTAAGTTTTCTGGAGTAGTCTCGGATTTAAATACGTGTAACTTTGTACAAACATGAGCTATAGTTAAATAAAACGTTGTAGATGTTATATTATTTCACGTTATAAATCACTTAGCAATAGACTTGTCTCTGATTTATAAAATATTAATTTTGTGTATAATTGATCTTGCAGGAGTTTAAATTATTCGATAATGGCCTTACGTCATTCATAGATGTAATAAGTCTCAGAATACGTAATTGTTATTTTGGGATTAAAATATTTCAAGGAACACACGGATTTCTACAGACCTGATTACATGGGATAAAATATTGGAATTGCACCCCAGTAAAGTCTGAAATATATTAAAAGTAAGATGGAACACTTAAAGTCGATATTCTTCACCACCGTATCGAAATTTCACGTTTCGCGTCCCTTCAATTGTTACACCGCCGTTAAATTCATTGGTTCTTTAATTAATACAACAGTCTTACGACTTTTTACTGTTGATATTTCTCTATTAGTAGTTATTCCACATTTTAAGAGAAAAACTTCATAGGAAAACTTACGAGTATTGCGGGCTTATCTTCATTTAGGAGACGACCAAGTGTTACCAGCTTTACGCTCCTTAAGCAGCTTAACCTTTAAAGTACGCTTATTTTTTGAAACAGTGGATGATAATATATGGAAATTTTTTGCAGTATAGCAGATGAAATTTTAGTTAAATTTATTCATTCGTCCAGTATAATCAATTTATTTCATCAACATTGGGTACATGTATTTAAATAAATTCAACAGAGTTGAAAAATTGGCTGTTAGCTGATCTAAAAATGTATTATACACAGAATAGATTTAGAAAGTGGAGTAACCGATAATATAATTGCATGTCCCTCAAAAATATTTATTTATAAAGACCAAGTGAAAACAGTTTGCCCGTATCTACGTCTGAGTATTATAGTAAAGAAGTGTTGCATCTCCTAACGAATTCTTCCATCCATGACAGTCAGCCATCGCCATCCCTGAAGACATCAAAATGCTGTTCACAAGGCTTATCTCTGACTTACAATAGTAAAAGAAGTCGGGGTGGAACGGAACCATTATTGTTTATCAATGTTTGTAAAATTATGGGAAAAGAAAAATGACTTCATAAAAGTATGAAACATCTGTTTATTATATTATTTTAATAATTTAATATTAATATAAATTAAAACAATGAATTTAGAATGTTTATGAATTTTTTTAAAAAGAACCTTATAAATTTCCCGCTCTGCCTCATCCCCCGGGGCATAATGCGAAAGGTAGTTTTGTATTTACAATATTAAATTTAATTTAATTTCAGATGATGTTTATCACTTTTGTGTTTTATTCTTATATTTACTAAGCGTATGGTTGATTGCTATATAATTTTTTTCCTTCGCAAAACGATTTTTTTTGCAACCCCACAGTCTTTGCTAATTTTTTCCGTCCCATATTTTTCTGAATCTATTCATTTTGGGTACAGTATCCTCTAACTCATTCTCATAAGTAGAGTCTATCAGTTTTCCTTTTTTTTCTAGAGGAATACATAACATTTCCACATCCTCACACAAGTCTGAGTTTAAGCTTCTTTACCGACAAAGAGTCTCCAACCTTTTACGTGACGTATATGGAAGTAAATACACCTAGTTTACGAATATATTCCAATAAAGAATAGAAAATCACAGATGCAAGAAACCAAAATAAGAGTTCATACGCAAGGTTCAGTCAAAACGTGGTCAAGTCGGCTTCCAAGACTTCTATCTTGACCAGTTACAACGTTCCACCCCTATTCCTTAACCTCCATCACTATCCATTAAAGAAAATTAGGATATCCCGTTCTACCCCAGTATCCCGTTCCACCCCGAGTTCCCCTATATTTTCAACAATAAACATTGTCACAAAAATTCCAATAGCCGCCCTAATTAATCTTAAAAATCGGTAAGTTATTAAACAATCCTTAAGATATTTGATATTAATTAAAATAGCTTACATAATACTGTTTGTATAAATAATTACAATTTTTACTTTTTAAAATTTAATGTTGCACACATTAGCGTAAACGTAAAATAGTCATAATTTTGCGATAATTTATGAACAAAGGTTTTGTACTAATATGTAACACAATAACGTACATGTCACTGACGTGGTAAATGTGACATTTATTAAAAATAAAAAATATTAAATCTTTAACAAATAATTATTTTCTTTTTAATTGTGTTGTGTTATTGTATTCATTCGTAGACTGGTCTGATGCAATCCTCCATGCAAACCTATTCTGCGCAAGCCTTTAAATTTTTACATAACTACTAAATTCCACATCTTCCCTACTATGCTTAGCGGATTCTATTCTCAAATTCCCTCTTCTCTTCTTACCCAACAAAATCTGTATTGCTAATATTACAATTTAACATGTCGCAAAGCGTAGCCTCCTAATCTATCCCTTGTCTTAGTCAAAGTCCTCGTTCTATCTTCTCTTATTACGCATAGAACTTCTTGGTTTCTATAGCGCCACATTTAAAAGGCTTCTATTGTTTTCCACTTGCAACTCCTATCATCCATTTTTCGCATCCATTTAACGTCACACGCCATACAAACATTTTTAGTAGTGATTTATTAATATTTGTACTTATATTAGCCATTAATAAATTACTAGTGTTTGTAAAGGCAAGGTATCTATGTGTCTATTATACTTCTACCAATCTTAGTTATAATACTGCCCAAATAGCAAAATTACTTATCTGTTTTCAAATTATACCTTCTCAATCGAACAACCTTTATAATTCCACTGCTTCCATAATACACTCCATTACCTTCCTAAACCTCTATTAATTCTCATGTTGTACACTTTCTTCATGGCATCTATTATGGTTTCCAAGTCGTCTTCTGACTCCCGTAATACGAGAATATCGTCTGCAAACCTTAGGGTTTTTATTTCTTCTAATAGCAGTTTGTTTCCTTTCCATAGTCCTTTTTAACTTCCTTCATCACCTGTTTTATATACAAGGTGGACAGTATGGGTGTACGACTGAATTCTTGTCTCACTCTTTTCTTGATTTTTGATTTATTTTTCTGCCCTTCATTTGTAATTTACTGCTGACTGCCTTCTGGTAGAAGTTATGGATAACTTTATTCATCGCTATTTCACTCCTGTCCCCTTCAAAATTCTTAGTAGTGTGTTCCTGTTTACATTACCAAAGGGTTTTTTTAAATCTGAAAAATTTTCATTATAGTCACGGATAATAAATTGGAATAATAATAATCCATATCTACCGCTTCATTCTATTTCAAGTGTTAGTATGAACTATTTAAGTAGGTATTCAAATATTTACTCTGAATTAGCATGTTACTAATCATGCCATATTAAAATTATTATAAAAGAATGAAACGTTAAATATTTTGCAGAAACAGTTTTAGAAACTGTACAGTTTGACGGTGAAAAAGTGTTGGTTTGCCTCTTTTGAGGTTTCTTGCTGAAATGTATTAGTAAATATTCTTTTCTCTCTTCCTTTGCTGTGCATCACATTTAAGATCTTGACCTACGATGTTGGCTTCGGACTATCATCTTACATTATACATTACAAATATGTAGTGGCACATCGTCAACGTATCGATTTTACATCTGTCTTAATCCCAGTCTCCGTAACCATGACTTCAGAAACGTCCAATCCCGTGCCAGTATTCGAAGGCAGTGACTGTGGCCAGTATACCACAATATTTCTTTTTTAAAAAATTATAAATATTTATGTCATCAGGATTATTGCTATCCATTTAAAAAATAATAATTTTCTTTAAAGTTGCAACAACTGATTTGGTCATAAGTGACGTCTTGACACTTTTAAGGACAGTAATTAGTTAACAGGATTTCTAAATGAGTAAAAGCACGCACTATATCAATGACCTCCCCGGGATTCGAATCCGCGAAGTCTGTGATCTGGGGAAATGGAGCTGTCTTTGACACTGCTGGAGGTCAGCTATCATTATTTGTAGTATTTTGTATGGATTAATCACGTCCTTGTGTGGTAAGGCTTATTTGATGCTCATAGGTAATTATAAACATGTGACGCGTTGCTTACGCTACTTTTCTAACAATGCCCGAGTACACAATTAGGCTGAGATCTGGGAACTATGGACATCAGTTGCAATGTAGACGAGAGGGAGTTATTGGCGCCGACTCAGCGAGAAGACAGTGTTATGTGTAAATAGAGAAAGACAAATACGGCACGGCGAGAGTGTCCGTGAGAGTAGAGCGCGGTGAAAGCGCTGCTTCCGACGTGGACTGATGGGCCCCATAATTCAGGGTTGATGTTCGCTCTTTACTTTCGGCTCATTACTCATTGCCGCGATGCTTGTGTAAACTCTTTAACTTCCCCGCTTCCCCTCTTCACCGTTCCCAACATGAGCTCGTGCTGCTAACTGCAAGACGTTTATCCAGATTTCCCTTGGGCAAGGGCTAAATTATTCATAATGCGCCCCCATGTGATAATTCCTTCCGGCCAATTAATAGCATTCCTTAAGAAGGAGTGTTATTCCTCTGTACAGCATTAAGCCGGTCTTTAGCAGTGAAGCGCCGTTGGCCTCGTAAGGCAAAGGTTTTCACAGCCAAATGACTCCGTTGAGTGTAGTTCATAACAATTTAGATCATTTCAGGTCTAATACTTGAATTGCGAACAGTAAATATTAATTTAGTAGTGAAAATTATTAAATGAATGTACTGTTATTATAAGCTTCCACTATAACATTACAGTTCGGCAAACCATTGAAATTAATCAATTAGTTTTAAAATAATAAAAGACAGACGCTTTACAGTAATTTCGCATACCAGTGCATATAATATAATATATAATTAAATATACAGGAAATAATGTAGTGAGATTTGGCCGTCGTTTCAGACATTAAATTTCTAAGTTTTCCCCGTTTAAATAAACATTTTAATTTGTCAGTAACAAAGTTAGAGATTTTGGAAGAACAAACGGAATAAGTGTTACGATCATCTAATAAATCTTTATTTTTTGGAATTATTGAAAAGTTTTAATCTCTGAAATAATTTTTATTGTTTTCTGTGTATGTAAAACAAGACATTTCACATTATTTATTAAGTAGTCTTTTTCAAAACACCCTTTAATTCGTTCTCAAACCAATACCAAGTAACATACAATGATCATCGTCGGTGAGCTTTCGTCCTCACGGACATATTCATCTCATCAACAGTTTTCGTCGGCTGACATGTGACACTAGGATCACATCACATAACAACGTTCATTTACAATTTTTGTACTAGGAGCGCTGTTCAAAATTCTACGTACATGTTTTACATGTAATACACATTTTATAACACATAACAATTCAATATACATTTATTTATCCATATTAATATAATGCTAGTGTGGTGTTCGTTAGTTTACACCATCAAAAATATTGTTGTACAATCAAACGAACAATAATAATAATAATAATTTTAATTTTAATAGAAACATAACTCAAATTAAGTTATAGTACAAAGCATATAAATTTACGATATCAATTTAATCATTAGCTCAGTCGGTAAAAGCAAAAATAATACTCTACGCAGCTTCTTAAATGGCTGCTCCCGGGAACGCGGGTGACGAACGATATAGTTGAAAATTAAATTCGCGAATCAGACGAGAATGGTTTGTGTGGAAAAACCGAGGTAAATTGCCGTTACCGGATGTTAACGCCTGATGATGTCGTTCTTCGTTTTTGTTCGTATGCCGGTTGTTCCTTTCCTGGGTCACGTCTTCTTCATATTAAGATTCTCTAGTGCCTCTCCTTCAGATCAAATGTTGTCTTTTTATTTTCTGTACTCCCACCAAATGAATCGCCATTATTAAATGTGCAGAAACTAAATTTTATACATGTCGCCTTGTTCTGCCACTGCTTCGTCTCTCCCTAGCGTCTCTCTCCGGCAGCCTCTCTGCAAAAACTGTCTAATCTCTACTCCTGGCCATCAACAATGTTGCAGCCAACAATGTTGCAGAAGGTGACGTTTTCCCGCCTACTCGGCCCCACCAAGCCATTCTCGTCTTCCGTCCTGTATACGTAAATAACAAAAACTAAATTATTTTTGCTTTACCCGACTGTAAGGGTCATGAATCACCACACTAGAGATCAAAGAAGAGAGGAGGATTATATAAATAGTTCCAAAAGTTGGTAATAGTTGAATTGGCGGAGAGAACTAGAAATTGTTTTAAGAACTATAAAGTAAGTGAAAATGAAGTTTTGGAGCAGAAAAAATGACAACTGTAGTTTAAGTAGTAAGTTTAATGAGAAGAATGAAAATTTTGGGATGAAATTAATAGGGAAAAGTATATTGTAAATGATGTGGGGAATATTAATTAATGAATTTAATAATTGGGTTTAAATATATACATTTATTAATTGTAAACACAATAATTTTAATATGGGTCGTGCGGGTATATATTATGTACAAAAATAATTAATTAAAATGGGATTGTATTAAAGATCTCAGGGTATTAATGGTTTGGGTGACCACTTGTAGCAGATCTACTGTTCGTTGACGAACCTGAGTTGTTTTCATAGGCGTCTCGCTGTAATTTCCGTAAAACTTGAAGTGGCCGGTCGACAATAGCTGCTGCCAAATTGAAGAAACACCGCTTTTTCCTCTTTCTTCCCTTGTTGTTAAGACCTTTCTTCCCTGCTTCCTGGACTGATCAAAGCATGGTCTCCACTGCCACCTCACCAATCTCCTCCCTCCACCACTCTGCTGCCAATCTCCTTTCACCACCACCTTGTATCACCAGCCAAAAACCTCCACCATTCTCCTTCAATATCCTCTCTTCATCTCCTTGTATCACCAGAAATCTGTCCACCACTCTCCTTCAATATCCTCTCGCCATCCCCTGCAAAAATCTGTCCTAAATTGTCTCCGCCAGCCTCTTTAAAACCTTGTCCCCACTTATCCGACATCTATTACTAAGGTGGCAGGGATGGATATTCTCCAATCATATCCCTTGTTTCATTTGGGGAACACACGCCACCCGGTCACCAAATTCCCAGGCAGATTAAGACTTTCCGAAACCGGTGACGAGGTGTCCGAGCTTTATGGTCCAGGTGTCAACCGCAGTCCCTTTGCTATTATTCCGAGCCGCTAATACGGCGCACGGAAAAACCCCTTCTTCCTGGCAAGCGATTTGATCATGCCGGAATATTTGTTAAGTTTCCGTAAATAATTCTACTACTCTACAATATATATATATATATATAAGATTTACAATTCTGTAAGCCACTCTTATATAAAAGGTGTCACAGAAAATATCATCGATAATTTTGAAGAACATAGATTTTGTAATTTTAGATACGTAATGAGATCAGAAAACAGTAAATAATATAAAGAATCGAACTGATATTGTGAATGAAAACAACGTTATAGATAAAGTAAAACGTATTATATACAGCACATGGGTATGAGTGTAGGGAGAAGGATACTGTATCATAAGTCTCAGTTGAATATGAATAAACACAAAGTTGAATTAGATGAAGTTGAAATTGTAAATAAGGAAATAAATTTGTTAAAAAGGAATACATATTTATATAAATGAGAATGAGACTTTAAATTGTAGAAAGGAAAGTGGAATTGTGGGTATTATAACCTATGCGGAATATTTGAATAGATTCAGATGTTGAGATATGGCTTAAAAGAAAAAAAACATTAAATAAGAAACATTTTAGTGTTAAGTTAATTATAATTATATTAATGTATATAAATAAATGTATTCTATTATTTAAAAGGTATATTATATGTATACATAATTACATATGTAAGGTACACAAAATATTATACTGCGCTCCGACTCGAAAAATTTGTAAATGAGTGTTGGCACGTGACATGATCCAAGTGTCTGATGTCGGTCGGCGAAAAGTGTTGATGGGACGAAAAATTAAAAAAAAACAAAGATTATTGTATATTTCATTGTGATGGTTTGAGGACAGAATAAAGGTGTTTTTACAAATACTATTGCTCCTTTTTTGATTTATGAATTAGTTTTTATTACATATTTAAATTTATATTATGTGTTATCTACTATCCCTGTTTATATTATTTGATCGCAATTTTTGGTCAAAACGTCTACTCTTTTCTAAATTCTGTTCGTTCAAAATTTTATTGTACAGTTGAACTTCCCAAAACGGACACTTCTAATAACCGGACAATCTCTTATACCCGGACAATTTTATTTACCCCGGCATTATTCAATATACTTTTCTAAATATAAAAGTACTTCTAATAGCTGGACAGTTTCATAAACGGACACAGGCACTGTTTTTACAGGATTTTCGATAATAATATATCTAATAACCGGATAGAAATTCTAAAAAAATTCTGGATTCCCGTTGGCTGTACCTCTTCTTGTTCACTTTGAGGTAGATGAAGCTGCAATATCCCAATCCCGAAACACGTTCACGAGCTCTTCTCAGTTCTCATACAGCTGTACTTTGAATCGTAGTGAGTTACGTGTGTTTCGGGTTGAAACTATTTACGAAGATGAGTGCGATAAAAAATTATTTCTATTAAAGGAAAGGTGAAGCTCCTGCTTTAAGATTCAAAACGGGGAAAACCAAAGTTGCTGAAACTTTGAAAATAAACAAAAAATTTTAAAACGGTGTATAGAATACGGAAACGACGGATCGAAGAAGAAACTTTTAAAAACATCTGGTTTAGCTATTGAAAAATCTGCATACGAGTGTTTTTCATCCCTATTTCCGGGCCTTTAATAAGGAAAATGCAATGTTGACTTGAAGGCAAGTGTGAGTTGGCTGGACAAATTTAAATTGATACACGGCTTTACGTGTAAGGCGTTAAGTGGCGAAGCGGCTCTGTGGACACTAACGTTGTGACAAAATGGCCAACGAAATTGGTGGATCTATGTGAAGGCTACTCAAAAACTAACATTTTAAGTGTGACGAGACTGCACTATAATTTTAGAGCTGTGACAAACAAAACAATGGCATTAAAAGGCGTACATGCAAAGCAGGGAAAATATGGAAATAAAGATTGACACTTCTGTTAAGTACAAACATGGAAGGCAATTTGAAATAGAATGAAAGGCAAATAATGACTGACTGGCTCAAGACTTTTATTACTTCTATTTTGCGACAAGATTATTGTTTTTTTCAGTCCTAAGAATGGTCTGATGCAACCATCCATGCTAACCTATCTTGCGCAAGCATTTTCATATTACTAAAATTAGAACAACCCACATCCTCCCTAATTTGCTTAGCTATTCCATTCTTGGCCTCCCTCTTTTGTTATTACCCCACAAACTTCCCTCTAATGCCCATTTTACAAGACCCTCGTGTCTTAAAACGTGGTCCATTAACCTATCCGTTCTCTTAGTCAACGTCCTCCATATTGTTCGCTTTCCCCCTATTCTGTTTAGAACTTTCTCGATTGTAATTTTATCCACCCATCTGATTTTCAGCATTCACCTATAGCACCACATTTCCAAGGCTTCTATTCTTTTCCTTTCCCCAACTTCTGACCCATTCCACATCCTTGAAGCTTAGCTTCTTAACAGGATCTACGTAATATGATTATTATTATTATTATTATCGACCACCAAAGGCTTCAATTATTTTACTTGTTCTTCCTCATTCCTTAACTTCCGTCAAAACATCTCTTCCCAATTTAACACCCTTTGTTATTCCACTGTTTCCCATACTACACTTCATTACCTTGGTTTTCCCTTTATTAATCCTCATATTGAACTCTTTCTCCAGGACTCTCCAGGACTCCGTTCATGCCATTTATTATGGTTTCCAAGTTTTACTCTGACTCCCCTAATACTACAATATTGTCGGCAAAGCGTACGGTTTTTATTTCTTCTCCTTGCTGTATGATTCGTTTTCCATATTGCGTTATAATCTTCTTCATCGCTTGTTCTATATATAAGTTAGACAGTATGCGAGACAGACTGCATCCTTTTCTTACTCCTTTTTGGATTATGGCTTTGTTTTCTTGATCTTCTATTCTAATTACTGCTGTCTGTCTTCTGTAGAGGTGATGTATAGGCCTCCTTTCTCGATATTTTATTCCAAGAAATAAAAGTTATTTTATTTATGAAAAACGCTGCTCGCAACCGCAAAATAAATTTTTATATCGGTAAAATCATTTTTCTACTGCCAAATACGTCAGTCGTGTGTCAACCTCTAGAACAGGGTATAATAAAAAAGTTTAAAGTGAAATACAAAAAAAGTATTTGCGTCATCTTTTCTCCCAGATGGGCACCTGTTCCTCTTCAAACGAACTTTCAAAGAGAATTAACGTTTCTGAAGCTATTCAGTGTTTACTTTTGCCATAAACAATATAAATAATGCAATTTTATTGAACTGTTTTCGGAAATAGAAATTTCCTTACGGAGAATCCTAGGCTTACACTGATGAAAACGCCGAAAATGAACCTATCGAACCAAACATCTTTGATATTGTATGAATTTATATTTATGCAAGCTGAATGTTGCAGCCTGCTTAATAAGCGGACACTTATAAAAAGCGGAAAAAATTCCATTTCCCGGTAATGTCCGATTATGGGACGTTCGACTGTAATTGTCTGTTATACAGGTCCTTAGTTCTTATTTATTTGAAGTTATATACAGACATTAATTGTTCCTTTGGACTTAAGAGTCGCTACATTTTTGTCGAAATCACTCTCGAATGGACGAGCCATATCGTCAGGTACATTCTTAGTATTAACACACTCAAATGAGAAATGAATTTCTGTAACCTGGTAACCTTTAAAAAAATTGTCCAAAATGGGAATTTACTTTTAGTTTATTCTTCATTAAATTGTGTCTGTCTGAAGCGTATGGTCGATCGGATGAAGCAAGATACAGATTTGTGGGCAATTTCGGTCGCAAGAGGCACAGACGCTTATCAAGGAGGAGGAGGCGGAGGAGGACAGCCACAAAGGAAGTGATAGACTCGGTAAACGACTCTAGATTTCGTCGGCCGAGTAGTCAAAGCACCTTCCTTTCCGGTACTCAGGCAAGCGGACAAAAATTGCCGCGGGCCACTACGGATAAAGGGGCTAATGGCTTCCTTGTCTGCAATCTACGACCCAGGAAACAAACATTGTAAGCAACGCGAGGTAAGAAGTCGGGTGTAATTACCAGTAGGCGACCCAGTAAGAGGAGAAATTCTAAGGATATTACAGGTTCAATTTGAAACATTATTCATTTCTTTATTTACCTCAATTGAAATATTCAACTACTTTTAAATTTAATAATGAGATTAATGCAACCATCCAAGTACTTTCTATTAAATTAAAAAATTTAAATGAACAATATTAAACAAATAATTTAACTATAAATTTTACAAATAATTGTCACCACTTTGTTTAAATATTTAAGAATAAATTTTGTTAATAATTTTCATCTCTCTGTTTAAAGTAAATACTTTGTTATATATTACCTACCTTAATAACTATTCATTATTGAAATGGATTCTTTCCTACTTTTTGAAGATCGTCTTAAGTTTAGTTGCAGAGATTTTGATTTCATGTATTTTTGCCTAAGTGCTGCGTAATCTAGTGGTATTTTTATTCTTTATAATTTTTTTTATTTTAATATCAATACATTATGATAAGACACTAATTAAGTTTATACTTTGTTTAATTTCTAGCAAAGAAATGGTGGAGCAACTCACTCTATGTAAGAAATGAAGGAAATAATACAATTTTAATCATCACTTGTATATTAGATGATGAAAAATGGTTTGATGGGTCAATAAATAACGAATCACATTAACACCAAATTTTGGAGACACGAATAGAAATCAATCAAGGAATGACTCCCTGATGGGTAGACATATTTATAGAGGAACATGAAATAAATCTGATATGTTTATTCCGGGAATAACATTTAGAAGTGGCTTAAAGAATAGTAAGGGGAGGGCAGTATAAAAATTGCAATTGGCGACTAGAAATAAATATGAATAAAGAAAAATTACGTTTTTATGGTAGGTGAAATGAGTCAAAATCACTTATGGTAAAATTGAAA
Source organism: Eucriotettix oculatus (assembly GCA_034510155.1). Taxonomy (NCBI): domain Eukaryota; kingdom Metazoa; phylum Arthropoda; class Insecta; order Orthoptera; family Tetrigidae; genus Eucriotettix; species Eucriotettix oculatus. The sequence continues at coordinate 46,863,753 of CM067376.1, read as the reverse complement.
AAGACTTAAGCTTTTTGTACTGAAACTAAGATAACCATAATTATGATAACAATAGCTTAGAGCCTCTTTAGGTTATTTCTTTAATCATTTAATATTATATATTGTTTCCGAATTTGTTGCGCCTTCTGTTTAATTGGTATGTTAATTGTATATACTCACTATTTTTGTGACATTATATTATGTTACTCATTATCTTACTTCTGAAAATTACTTTAGTGTCGAATCAGGCCATGTATTTCAATCCTGAGTATATTTAAAATCAATCAGGCTATTTTTCGTTTGATAAATGGCAAGGTCTGACTCATGACGCGGTTTTCCACGTGCGCCTCAGGTGTGTTTGATTTCCCGGGAGTCTTTCTTGATTGGTGAAATTCCCCGGGGATTCTAGCGGACAACAGTTCTTTCAGTTACCTCGGAACCATGAGAGCTTGACTTAAACGAAAACAGCAAAGTGGTGCCAAAGATAAATCATTCCATCCCGTATTTGTTTCCATTGATATCTAAACGACGTAACAAGTGCTATAATCGTAGCGGAACGTTCGCCAGTGTGTGGTCGAGGATAATGTTATTGGTCAATGTTTGTATTTGATCTGGATAGCGGTCATTAATAGGACAGTCGTGTGATAGAATGTAGGCATTACCATCATCATATCATTATCATATCTAAATCCAAAGTGGTAAATGTCTCGTTTCCATTAAACTCATTGCTTCCCTCCAACCTATAGTCACATTTTGCAAGACTCTAGTTTCGATTAATATTATTTCTACGTGAACCGAAACTTTTTATTTGTAGTTATATTGATGTTCTTAACTTAAATTTTAACGTTCTAATATTTTCGCAATAGATATAAATAATTGTCCTTACAAAATAAAATACAAAAATATTTATTTAATCTTAAATTGTTTAAATTTATTGAGTACTTCAACATTTTAATGAGATACGAAGAAGGAAATATTGAATTTTAATATCTCTATCCCGAAATTTTATAATACGACTACTTATTAATTTCCGATTAATTATTATAAAATACTTCATCCATAGTTTCTGAATTCTCATATATTTTATTCGTCAATTTTTCATTAATTATTAAACGCTTTGTTTAATTTAGCAACGTAATTAAATCAATTATAAAATCTCCCTGAAGCTCCCAGAGGCAAATGTAAGTTATTTATTGGTTTTGCCATCTAAGTTTGTTTCACTCATGAAAAGTATTGAAAATGGAATATAAATAACAATATTCGTTTAGTTTTCATCATTCAAAGAATTTTGATCTATAAAACATTGCAATCAAATCTATGCTATGAACACCAGGTTAAGCTAATATTTATTATTCTCTGCGGATATATAAAATATAAATAAAATATTCTACATTCCGTCGATAATTTTAGAATACTCAGTTTGTATTGAATTATAATACTAAAATTTGTCTGCAGTTTCACTTTATTTTAATTATTCCGTAGGGTTTATTTTAGACTAAAAATATTTAATGAGGTTAACAGTTAAAATGATCTTTCTTCAATTGACTCAGAGAAGAATAAACTTGCCAACGAGATATTTTAATAAAATAAACACATCATTTTTTACTTAATTTTATTATAATTATCATACTTATAAATCAATTTTAGTTTATATTTTTTGGTATTTAGACTTGAGCAGGCAATTTAAATACTATCTTATATTGATGTATTATAACCGCAAAGGTTCTTAATCAGTCTCAAAAACCATTTATAACCACATTACTAGAATATTTTAAATTTTGAAACCAATTTGTTTTCGCCCAATAATTTATCCAATTCATTAAAAAATGTTAATTGTTCAAACTATATTTTCCAGTTTACAGAATTATAAGCATATAATTTCTCAGAGTTTAATCATTTCATCAAAGTGACGACTTATATTTTATAATTAACTTGATCGTATAGTCCGGTTTTTGCTCAGGCATGTAGACAGTTTTATGGACTTACATTGGGTAAAGCCCGATGGTAATTATTAGCACACATAAAATTAAGGTAAACATTTTATATATAAAGGAAAAATCATAACTAAGAGAAAAAGAAGAAACCATCCTACAGCATTACCTATTAATTATGTCCTCTGGTCTCTACCCTTTTTCCATTTACCCTGGACTTCACGTCGCTACAATGATATATATTACCTTTAAACATCAATGAACGTAAACATCTTTAAGGTATGTCTATTTTCTACTTAGCGTCATTAAATTTCATTATCATAAATTCAATTATGTTTTTTTAAGCTCTATCATAAATAGTAACCTTTTCTGGAGTTGTTTTAGACTCAGTGAGCCGACTGCTATCACGTTGCCAGGTAGATTGTTCCCATTCCGACTTGTTCTACTTAAATATGAAAATTTTTCTGTTTCATTTCTCTGTTTCTATATCTAAACTTACACGAATGATTTCTTTGAGATATTTAAGTGCAAGATAAAATGGAAGTTTTCACATTTCTCTAGACCCGTTCCTTTTTGTGTGTCCAAATAATGAAAAAAGTCTTGCCTGTTTCTATCTATTTAACTGAGAATATAACCATAATAAATGGCATGAACGGAGTCATGGAGAAAGAGTTTAATATGAGGATTAATAGAGGTAAATCCAAGGTAATGGAGTGTAGTATGGGAAAGAGTGGAATAACAAAGGGTGTTAGATTGGGAAGGGATAGTTTGACGGAAGTTAAGGAATTATGCAACTTGGGAAGCATAATAACTAGGGATGGTAGAAGTATGGTAGAGTAGAATAGCACAGGCAAGGAAGGCTTTCGCGAGAAATAGAAATTTACTTGCGCGTAATATAAGTGTGAATATTAGAAAATCGTTGTTAAAAATGCTCGTATGGAGCGTGGTGTTATATGGGTGTGAAACGTGGACGATAGGAGTTTAGGAAAGGAAACGAATAGAAGGCTTTGAAATGTGGTGCTATAGGCGAATTCTGAAAATCAGATGGGAGGATAGAATTACAAACGACAAAGTTCCAAACAGAATAGGGGAAGAGCGAACAATATGGAAGACATTGACTAGGAGAAGGAATAAATTAATAGACCAAGTTTTAAGACACGAGGGTCTTGTAAAATTAGTATTAGAGGGAAGGTTGTGGGTTAAGAACAGAAAAGGGGGGCCAAGAATGGAATACACTAATCGGAATTGGGGGGATGTGTGTTGTGCTAGTTATAAGAAAATGAAAAGGCTTTTGCAAGATAAGTTAGCATGATGGATTGCATCAGACCAAATTTAGGAATGAAAACCACTACAACAACAAGACTATAAATCATTAACCCCTAGTCTACAAGATAATTTAAGTACCTTTCAAAGAACTTTGCCCAGTATCTGAACGTGTTTATTCAATTGAGTCTGTGAAATAACTGGAATCATTATGGGCTGAAACATGCTCCCCTATTTTCTAGAATAGGTTTCTCTTAAGATCTATAATCAAACGGCCTTAGCTCGTATGGAGAATTTTTAGACACCACGCACACGAAGATTATTGCTTTCCATCCTTGACTGGCCACCAAATTTGCATGTTTCCCATGATAAATTACACTCAAATATTTGCAGTTGTTGAATATTTAATAATTTACATCCTTACTGCTTATACTATCCCGCTATACCCATCCTGAGGCATAAGTACAACTGAAGTTGTAAGTTAAGTAGTAAACTCAGTGACCCACATAACCCCGATTAGATACCAATCTCGAGTGTTTTCGTAATGTTTTTTTGTAAAGCGTCTATAGCCCTACACCTTAGGATGCTCACCGCTTCCCATGCCAAGTGGACGACACTAAGTAACTATCTAAAAAAATGTTTAGTCGACGCATATTTCAGCCGTTTTTGCATATACTAAAATATATTTCTTCATCTCCCATCCATACAACTGGCAGTCGTATCATAGTAATTGAATCTAGGAAATAACTGTGAATACTTTCGGTATAATTTGATAATCAGTTAAATCGCCTTCCGACACGAAGAAGGAACTTCTCACCACTAAGCATGATCCATCTTAAAATTTCGCGGCCGGTAGTATTTCTTTTGGGGTGGGAAATAACATGAGTAGAAAATACGGTCGATACTGCTACATGCGGAACTCAATTGTATTATACAGATAAAATTTTGAAATTTAATTTGTTCATTCAATATTAAATTTGAAGTCTGAGAATTAAAATAATAGGTTATAGGTTTATTTGTAAGATAGAACCGCATTTTCTTAGAGTCGGTAAACGGAAGTAATATAATTTATTTCTACTTTGAGAGCCTCAGAGCTTCAGGAAAATTGAAGGTATTGAAATGTAATATACATAAATAAGAGGTAATTTGGTGAAAAGTTTTAACGTTGATGAATAAAATATTAGTAATTTTATAATTTGTAACGGTTTTAAGGAACTGTTACTTTTGTAGTTATATGAATTTTCTAGTTTGGGGGCCAATTACGCCTTAAATTATTTTACGACTCATTAAGATAATTAGAAAATCAGTCATATTAAATTTATTATATCTGAAGTATAATTTTTTATATATCTGGACCAGAAGAGATTCCAAAATAATGCGTAGTGATATTTGTCATTTGATTGAAATAGTGTCACATAATTTTAAGATAATAGGGGAGTCCAAGTGTATTAAAACTTGAATGAAAATTTTAATATTTAAATATAAATTTTGTAATGTAACAAAAGTTATTTTCCTTCATGAGAGTCTAAAACGGCGTTATACTTCTTATAAACAAATAACAATCATATTTACATAATTATATGTACGATTGTTAATTTCATGCATTTGAATATTTTCTAGTGTCGAATAACTGTTAAGGATGATAGTAAGGTATAATATTTTAGTTGACAGCGAAAACATTTAATTAAAAAATACATTTCAGCCAGTCAAGGCACCATCCAACGATAATGTCACACTCTTTTCGAGAGGAAAACGTCGTCCTGATTTTCCAGAAAATCCCTTCTTTGTTTGTGAGTGCTGTCAGCTCTCAGGGGACCTGTGATTGCTTCCTTGGCCAACGGCTGTGAATCTGCGATATTGGTTTGTGATATTTACATCCCCTCGACAGTTTTCAATAAGTTACTTGTTTCTTAGCATGGGGCGAAACTAGCGGTAGCATTTGCATTTTTAATATCTGCGAGTTGAGAAACTTCTCAACCCTTAATAAAGTTATGGATTTTTAAAGCAGATAAGTTAACTCAGTTAGTGCAATATTTTACGGTTACTATATCAAATAATTCTCTTAAATTCTAAATTAAAATTAAAACATAACTTTATAACGTGAAGTAAGATAAGCTTATCTTTATGCTACATCACGCGATCGTATTTTACATAACAAATCATTTAAATATCAGAAACTGTGTCACGTTTATAAATAAATATGATTGCTGCGAAACTCACACAACTGATGATGTATCTTTTATTAAATTATACCTGTAACTAAATTTAATAAAATATTTCTTTTAACAAAAATTCCATGTTGTAGTAGTTATTAATGTCTGTAAGTTTAAATTAAAGTTTAAACATACAAAAATATTAGTGAAACATAATTTAAAATCAACTACATGTTTCGGTTCTGATCTGGACCCTCTTCAGGTTGACCTAAACGATTTAGTTGATTTTAAAAATTCCACATTATATTATTTCCACAAAAGTTTACATGGACATAAAGAAGAGATGAAATAAATGGAAGTCTAGTTTACGTAAAAATAATAACCTTTAAAACGATTTTATTTTCAGTTTCATCAAATCATCTGCTTTATTTATAATATGTCAACTACTGACCAAAATGCAGTTATTTGAAATAGAGAATACATTTTTGTAAACTTTATAGACTTAAAAGGAAGGATAAAATATAATTGGAATAGAGAAAGGATTGAAGAAAAATTTACATTTAAGTTTCATATTATTTATATATCATTTATGAACTAACAGTGACATTTTATAAGAACAGTCTACAACAAACAATTAAGAAACATAGTCCTAAAAAATATTTTTCTAAATTAATATACCGTTACACGACGTATATTATCAACTAAAATCTCTTAAAATATTCGACATAGAAAAACTATATATGCCATTTACAGTCATGATCTTCCAAACCTGGCCTCTGGCTTGATTTCAAAGAATAAAATAACACAATTAACGTCTGTTTGAAGTAAAACAGAACAAATTTTTATATCTCCGTACAACAGACCATCACTAAAGACAAATTTTAAATTCTTTGTCAAAACTTTAGCCAGAGTGGCACAACATAATCAAACCAAGTAAATTTTAAAATTATACAGAAAGTTACCAACATTCAAAGATTATTTAATAAAACATTATAAATAGTACTTTAAGAAAAGAAAAAACAATATGCAGGAAGTTGACCAGGGTAAGAGGTAAATAACAATTTGAGACAAGGGGGTCTTGTAAAATTAGAATTAGAGAAGTGTGTAAGAACAGATGAGGGAAACCAAAGATGGAATAATGTAAGCAGTTAAGGAGGATGCGGGATGTGGTAGTTGTGTACAAATGAAAAGGTTTGCGCAGAATAGGTTAGCATGGAGGTTAGCATCAGACTAGTCTAAGGACTGAATACTACTACAACAAAAATGTATTTTAATGTGGAATATCTTGTTTTCAATTATGTCGAACATCATATGGAGAATTCTTGACACTAGCATTTTCTTGAAATTCACACACTTATCTCTAACAACAGTCTTGTCAAAATTACAAGTTTCCCATGGCCCAAACAATGCTTTGTTATAGGAGAATGTTTATAAGAAGAAATTTTTACATTATCTTTATGTTCAATAATACTAATAAGCAACGATTCTTTAGAAATGTACTTACGGATAAAAGAACTTATCGTTGCTATGGCAGTACCAATGACGTATAATGGAAATTTAGAATTGTAAAAAGTCCCCTTTTATCGTTATTTTTATAATTTACGACTTTCGTCTCTCATTTGAGACTTCATGTATAATTTTTGCTGTACATGAAGCCTCACTCCATGACGCCTTCGGCCGAAAATTTTTATGCAGCTAAGGTTTTACCTGAAGAAGTCTTAAATTAGAGACGAAAAGTCGTAATATTTTACATTAAATTTATAAAAATACTGACAAAGACGTTACTTAAATCATTTATTATATATTTAATTATCACAATAATTATTTAATTGAAAAATGCCATATAATGTATTTAATATGCACCTAATTAACACAGTAATCCCTAATGACCAGATAGCCGATTCGACGTTCATAAAAATAAAGATAGTTCCGTCTGGCTCATACAACAAGATAAGCAATTTTAACCAACAATCTTAAGTATATATAAATCAATTAAACACATCTTTTAACGCTAGAAATCAATGTGATTAGTTAAATATTGCATAAACTGTAGAATTACAAATAATCAACCAGAAACAACGATTAAAGCAGGCGATAATTTACATTGTGAAAGGAGCCATGTGATTGGCTACTATAACCGTAATATAATATAGGATTTTTCAATAATGACAGGTTGATGTTGAAATGGAATAAGACAAGACAAGATGTGTGTTATTTGAAAGGCCTTTCAAATAAATATAATTTTGTTCATACGTAACCTCAAACACAAATTTTTATTTTATTTCAATATCGACCCACGTATATAATATAAAATATTTCAAAAGGAAAGAAACAACGACAGTTATTCTAGTGAATGCATTATAATGTATAACTTTATAGAAAGGTACGTTTAACTACACAACGTTTTTTTACGATTTTTGCATGTATATATGTTCTATCTATTGGTTTTATTTTATTTTGTAGATTACTATAATATTATTTCAAAAACTCCTTTTTGTAAGACGAAATTTAGGCAAATGAATTAAACTGGATATTAGGCATAATGTACAGGATATGTTGTTGTTTTTGTGGTATTCAGTCCTAAGACTGGTCTGATGCAACCCTCCATGTTATCCAATTTAGCTCAAGCCTTTTAATTTTATTATAACTAGCACAACCTCCCTAATCTACTTAGCGGATTCCATCCTTGGCCTCCCTCTTCTGTTCTTACCCCACACACTTCCCTCTAATACTAATTTTACAAGACCACCGTGTCTTAAAACTTGGCCTATTAATCTATCCCTTCTCTTAGTCAACGTCCTCCATATTGTTCGCTTTTCCCCTATTCTGTTTAGAACTTCCTCGTTTGTGATTCTATCCACCCATCTGATTTTCAGCATTCGCCTATAGCACCACATTTCAAAGGCTTCTATTCGTTTTCTTTCCCAAACTCCTATCGTCCACGTTTCGCACCCATATAACGCCACGCTCCATACGAACATTTTTAGCAACGATTTTCTAATATTCACACTTATATTACCCGTAAGTAAATTTCTATTTTTCGCGAAAGCCTTCCTTGCCTGTGCTATCCTGCTCTTTATGTCTACTATACTTCTACCATCCCTAGTTATTACGCTTCCCAAGTTGCATAATTCCTTAACTTCCGTCAAAATATCCCTTCCCTTATCTAACACCCCTTGTTATTCCACTGTTTCCCATACTACACTCCATTACCTTGGTTTTCCTCTATTAACCTCCATATTGAACTCTTTCTCCAGGACAGGATATAGACTATAATAAATAATTAATTTAATGGATAAAATTTTAAAAGCACTCATTGCCCTCAAATTGCAACCGAATCTACGTATTCCCTTTTCCGGAAACACAACAAATTTATTTACAATTTCTGTTGGTAATTCTAAGTGAACTTTAATGAAGTTAAGCTTTGATAACGTGGTCAGAAATTGGTTCATTTTGTTATGTAAACAGTGAAGTACGTCTTAAAGGCAAGAATGTGACAAGAATATTGTTTGGAAGCGACCGCGTCCCACTTTTAAGTGAGGTGGAGTGAGTGGAGTGGTACAGGCTGGTTGGCAGTGTCGTATATCGGTCGAGGTGTATTTTATTTCCCCAGGGCGCTTCGATGGCGTGCACCTGCCTCTTCTCTTTCCTCGAATTGCTTGTAAAACTTGTAGCAGGGCGGTGCGAGGTGGAGGATGAAAAGATGTGCAGTATTTAGGAGCTCCTCTTTTCCCGGATACACGCAGGTGCAAATAAACTTGACAGCTGTGACGTTCCCTTCCCGAGAAAACCTTTCAATGGGAAGATGAATTTGCTCGAGCGGCTCCGAGCAGACGTACATTTACGTTACATTTATCGCTAAATGCTGCGCTACCCTATAAATTTGAGTGTTAATAAAAGAGTGAGGAATTTTATTTGAAGCAATATATTTTTGAGTCGGTCGAGCGAATAATTCAATTATCCGAGGGTTGATATAATTTTTAAAGCTGCTAATTAACTCTTCAGTTTTGTGTATCGTTTTGAGTGTTCCCCATTATCTGGTGGCTTATTACGATATACGCTGCAACTTCACGTTGAAAACATTGAATTTCAATCAATATCCTGATAATTAAAACGTAAATTAGAAGGTATTCAGTGATAATGATTTATCATAGCTTTTCTGAGATTTATTTCAGTTATATTGCAGTTTTTATGGTAGATACGTGTACCTATAATGTGAAAAGTAGTATTCGTATTATTTTTTAACTAAGCTGCATTATTTCATTTTTTCTCGTCTCGAAAGCTTGGTAAAATTCATTTAATACGTAAAATATCAAAAGCTATGCAAAACCAACAATTCAAATGCGAAGTACTCAACCGACTTGGCATCTGAGCTACTCAGTAAGAACTCCATTTTTTTATGCATCTATTATATAAGGTTAGCAAGCTGTCCACATTATTTCATGGAAGCTCAGATGGTAGACCTATTCCATATTTAGCAGTCGTCCAGTATTTGATTCACACTCATGACGAGCCTTTTGGATCTTACTAAAAGAATTAATTATTTTCTTAATTCATTATTTATTTATTACAGTTTTATTTTTACCTCGAAACTTATAACTAAGTTGTATATTTTCTATGCTTTTTAAATGTCTTACTTAAATTTAACTGGAAGTGATTTCAAAAGTTCCATTTGATTTAATAATATTCTTAAATGATAATAATATTTTGAAAGAAAGGCGAGAATGGAAAAATTTTGAATGGACCAGGGACTCGAACGTCGGACCTCCCGCTGTTCTGTGCGGGGTCTCTAACCACTGAACTAATGCACGTCAACGTCCAAGGACTGATTCAACATCCCTCCGTTTCCGTAAACATAAGCTAGGCTCACCTACAATCCACTAATCACGTTCTTCACACCTTAATTCTAGGAAATACGTAAAGAATGGAATTGTGTAAATTGATGGCAGATACATTGAAGACTAGTCTATGGAAGTAGAAAAACTTTCACCCGAAGCTCAAACAGAAGCGTATAAAAATTTTAGAAGAAATTCATAATTGGAAAACTGTGGACCTGACCAGGGCCTCAAAACCTGCACCTGTTATCATTTTACGCAATGTCCATTCTTCACGTATTTCCTAGAATTAGGGTGTGAAGAATGTGATTAATATACTGTAGTCGGCGCTTGCACGTCTACTCTGGTTAGCTTAGTGGTTAGGGTGCCCGCCCGTTAAACGAGATGTCCGAGGTTCAAGTCCCTGGTCTGGTTGACATTTTTCCATTCTTGTCTTTCTTCTAAAATATTTATACGCTCCTGCATGAGCTTCGGTTAAAGCTTTACTACTTCCTTTGATAAATAGCAAATTGAAGTATCTACTTCCTTTGATAATCATATTTTAGTGGTTTGCTTCTTCATCAATGCACCAATTATTTAAAAGGCTTTTAATCTTTTATACTTCGTAAACTTTTTAAATAAATAAGCGAAGATGATGCCTAAAAGAACTATTTTTCTGGGAACTGGGTGTGGGGGGAGAGTTAATTTTCAAATTAAATGACAATTGATTAAGTTAATATTAAAACAAATATATGAAACACAAATTTTGGAGTCCACCAATACGCCACAATTAGCAAGAGACTCAATCAATCAAGCGTCATGATTGTGGGGATCTCGCAACAAAAATATAGCCATTACGAATTTTGATGCATTAATTGACACTGACACACCTGTTTTCAGTACTGTTTGTGAGGCGACTGTTTCCGTCGTTGGGTCCGTCTCGGTTACCTGGGGCTGCTTTTTGGAGATCGCGTCCTAGTCACCTGGCTGATTCTTTCAAGAATTCCGGTTCCACGATTACGTTGACGATTTCCTTGCCAGCAAGATTAGTAGTTAGCGTGTCTCTATAACTACTAGAAAATTCACTTGTCGGGTCTCATTTCCTTTGACTTCCTCCTCATTTCGAATGCCACTCCAGATTCTAATTCTTGATAATTCGTCTCCTCTCCACCTTCCTACTACAAACTTCCATTTCCGACTGCGATTTCCCTATCATCTCCTCTCCAACTTCCTACTTCTTCTAAATTCCATTTCTCACTGACTTCCTCCCGCATAGAAGATTCTTTCCCAACTGCCTAATTTTTCATCACGTCTACTGTCAGCCCAACTTATCACATACCCCCACCATGAGGGTGGATGGCGGATCACATGACTTTAGCTCCAATCAAATGTCCAGCTTGGCTCGCGGCTACCTTCATATGTCGTGGAGGGAGACCCGGTCTTCTAAATTCCTGACGTGTCGATGCCCTAGGCCAGGTAAACGTCCCTTAATCTTCAAAACTCAGGATTTCACACACTTAAGGTCTCTCCTTGCCACAAAATCGGCGCCTGTTGCATATTATTTCCGTCTGTCTTAGTTGTTATTGCCATCTGAATGCGGTGGAATAAAGTGGCTATAGTCACCTGAATTCATTCTACGTATTTGACATTTCTATTCAACCAGGCGTTTGAGTATATAACATAGCTTTCCTTTGGTCAGTTTTATAACTCAATGTAAAAGAGAAACATCAAAGGATTTATTTTAAAATATTAATCTTAAAACAAAATTCAATTAACTGTGAACTTGCAAACGCGTCGCATTTTACATGGCACAAAGTAAGCGCCGCACTCGAGATATAAAATTTTTTTTTAAGTACAATAAATATATTGTTACTTAAATAAAATATTCATTACTTTTAAAACTTATATCGTGCTAAATAGAAAATAAATGGATCAACTACCTTATTATTATTAATTTAATTGTTTATGAATAATAAGAACTCAAATTTCGTAGGTTATGTGTATATGAATGTTCGGAAATATAAATGCGTGGAGCAATATCAACGAAAATTCGCACACACGTTTTTTGCGACTCGGCACTGTTCGGGTAAGATATGGGCAGAAATTTTTAATTATACAACGTCGGCCGATATTTCAGTCGAATAAATACTTTTATGGTTCAATTACTTTACATTGTTTCCTGTGACCTTACTTGTATCCGTTCAGTGACATATTACGAGATACATTACGCCTTTAAGTAACCTTTGTGTAAAATATTTGTTACATTAAGAATTAATATTCCGTACATCACCGATGTGATATAAAATTCAATTCTATCAATAGCCAAATATGAATCTGTTCCCTGTCTATATCATGAAATAAATAATTAATCATTATCATTGGGGTAAAATAATTCACGTAGTAAAAAGATGTTTCTGGAAAGGTATTTCCTTCCTATAACAAATTAAATGAATAGTTAGAATTTGACAAGCATTTAAAATAAAAAATAGTCATTTTTATATTTATATAAGTTTAATTTTAATTAAAATTATAATTGGAAGTAAGGAGGAGAATAAATTAATATACCTTCATATAGCTCTCGTAGTGTTACTATCTACCGAATGAAGACTTTGAATTGTAATTCTCAGATTTGTTGTTACAGAAATATTTCATTTTGCCCTAATTTCACTGCTTCTGTTGCTGAGCACTTTTTTATCGCTATGTATGTATCAAAATATGGGCATCGTTTGGAACATTTGATTCATTTAAATACATAATATTTAAGAAGTGATTCATAAAAAAAGAAAATCCTGTAAATAAACATAATTCAGAATTATGATTCTCGTAAGAACCGGCTGACTATTTACTTAATAACGGCTTCCCCAGTAATGATAAAAAATGATTATTATGATGCTTGTCTCTAGAGGTCTAATGAAACTATTTTACCTGTCAAGGATCATCAAAATAATTACACGTATTATTCTGGTGTATGCAAGAAATGTTCATTTAATTTGGAGGGGCAGGAGGGAGGAATTCAGTGGGAAGTACACCCTATGAAACCACTGATACTAATCTAGACATAAAATTATGATTAGTTACCTTATTTTTTAACGAAGCTGTTGAACTGCACTATAGGAAATAGTGGAATAATAAAGGGTGTTATATATATATACATTCTCTAAAAATATATATAAATTATCCACTGCATATTTTAGAGAATATATATATATATATTATTTTTAAATAAATTCTCTGAAGTATGCAACGGATGATTTTTATTAAACTTACTTAAAGTGAAAAAATATTTTGAAGAAAACTTAATTCCAAAATTCAAAATATTTCCAAAACAAATCTTTGATGTTGAAGAACTCAGTTAATGAATTTCTTTTACATCACACTCGAAATTTTTAGGTTCCCTATGAATACTGAATTAAATTTTACTATATAGAAACTCATCCAAAAAAAGGAGAAATTATCATACTCAAGTTTAAAGACCTAGTTATATGAAACAATGAAATAAAGGGGTTTATGTATTATATATTGAACGTTAAACTAGGGGTATTAAAATAGTTAAGTTAATAGATCCACATTGAGTTCATATAACTAAATTAATAATTATTGTGTATATTAATTAAGCGAATTTGAAGCTGTTTTCTGCGTAGTTTTGAATTCAGATTGCGAACGATAAAGGAAGACTTAAAGAATTCATCAGGCTCAATGAAAATTTGGAGGACAAGAGAAACTTCCCTCCGTATATAAACAAATTAAACTCACGCAGTGAAACGAGAAGCAATCTGTAATTTCGAAATCATTCTGGAGTTGATTGGAGAAACCTGAAGAATGCAGGGGATTTAATCTGATTTCCTTGCGCAGCTCTTTAACTTTGCTAAACTCGCCTGCGCTTGGGCTAACATTCAGACTTCGATCTGGGGAAGTTTGAAGGGGAAACGGTGTCACTGTAAATAACGCAGACGTAACAATCACATTTCCCATAAGAGGTTTGAATTTATCAATCTGCTTCCTTAGAGTAGAAGAAATTATTTTCACTTCACAGATATCAGTATTAATCGCCAAGAAAACATTCGTACGACAGAGGGGCGATGAGCAGGCTTGTATAAAGATCTTTGATCAGTCATCAGTGTTAATAATAATCTTTTTGGAGTTGTGATGGTCCCAAAAAAATAACCTCTGTATATTTATTTTATCTTTACTGAAGTGGAAACTTTTTATGAATTAAAAACGTCTACGAATTCCCACAGCTTATAGCTCTTTCAATTACAATATGTTCCACCTAAGTCCTCATTTGTAGTGAGATGAACTCTGAAATTTCTTCATATCATTCGTTCCAGACGTAGTTTGCCTATTTCACGTATTCTTCTCGCTAATAGAATGTTTTATTTCTAACTTAAATCAGCAAACAGACTTTTTAGACCTTGGATCCCATGGGATCAGTTGGCCAACTGCCTCCTAAAACTGGTGAAGGGAATGCTGCGGAAGGACGTGAGAATAGTACCCAATGCCCGGCCTACCTGATGCAGATTTTTTAGGGTTTTCCCTGCATCCCTTTAGGTGAAACACCGGGTAGAATTCTTAAAGTATAGACTGGGGGCCTTAGTCAACGCTTTTCTACCTTTCTCTACCTTCCGCATCTCCCCTTTTCAATTTCCTTCCTATGCTATTAAACAGGAATTGCCCTTTTCAGGATCATCCTCATGTAGCCTGTTGACCAAAAAAATTGTTGTTGTTTTTGTTGTGGTATTCAGTCCTAGGACTGGTCTGATGCAACCCTCCATGCTAAACTATTTTGCGCAAGCCTTTTAATTTCATGATAACTAGCCCAAAAAAAATAGAAAGACAAAACACATTAGTGTGCTTGTGAAAAATATCTTTCGCAGGCAATTCTCCCCAGATTGACTGCGGAGCTCACCTGGCAATGTCGGGAATGCCTCGTCATCTCTCTGGTTTTTCCAATGTTTTTACATGTCGAGGCACCTTCACCTGTTTTAGAATGTGTACGTACTGGGGTCAAAGAATTTGAGCATACGGTAAGAGTTCTCTGCTGATCCCATTAGATCATTCGACCAACTGCCTCCTATAACTGATGGAGACACGGAGAAGGGAAAGCTGTGATCCCACAGGAAACTCATCTCTCGTCATTCGGAAGAGCGCGAGAATAGTACCCAATAGCCATCCACCTGATAAAGGTTTTCTAGAGTTTTACCAGCATCTCTATACGTGAAACACCGGGTAGGATCCTTAAACTATAGGCTGGAGGCCGAAGTCAACCCTGGGCTACCTTGCTCTACCTCCCACATCCATCCTTTTAAATCTCTTCCTATGATATTTAATGTGTTAACCAAAAAAACATTAATGGAGGAGGGATACTTATGGGAGTTTTCGTTCGCAGGTTTTTCTCTCCATATTGACTGCGTTGCTAACGTTTGAGAATGCCGCGTAACCTACCTGGATTTTTCACGGCTCTCGTATGACGAGGCACATTCACCTTTTTTATGAGGTGTATGTACTTGAGTCGAAGAGCTTGGGCATACGGTACGAGTTGTCCACTGATCCCATAATATCAGTTGGAGAACTACATTCTAATACTGATGGGGGGACTTGGGTAAGGAAATGCTGTGACCCACAGCAAATTCAACTCCCGTAATTGGGAAGGGCGTGATAATAATACCAATACTCGAAGTGCCTGATGCAGATTTTCTAGGGTATATCTTTGGGTGAAACATCGGCTAGGATTCTTGAACTATAGCCTGAGAGCCCTAACAAAAGTTTTGACCTTCCACATCTCCCTTTTCAATTTCGTTCCTATGCTTTTAAAGTGGAGTTGCCTTTTTCAGTCTGTTAACGAAAAAAATTTACGAAGACGACGATACCTATGGGAGTTTCCTCTCGCAGTTGCTTCTCCCCACATTGACTGTGGGGCTTACCTGACTGCGTTAGTATTATGTTTTTTTTCCGAGGTTTTCATATTCCGATGTTCTTTTATCTATTTTAGGAGGTGTATGTACTTGGGTCGATGACCTGGGCATACGGTAAGAGTTGTCCTCCGGTCCAATTATATCAGTTGGAGAACTGCATTCTAATCCTGGGGGAGGGGGCGGAGACTTGGGGAAGGAAATGTTGCGACCCATAACCAAATTCATCCACCCGTCATTGGGAGGGGAGGAGAATAGAACCGAATAGCTGCACCTACGACACTAACGTAATTGTTTCCGATAGTGATATAAACGCTCTCAATGTCAAAGTTGAAAACACTTTAGGAATGTTAAAGCAATGGTTCACTGCAAATAAGTTAACTCTTAATACCGAAAAGACTAAACTACTACAGTTTTCATCAACTGTTAATTCTTCTGTGAAAGACAAGAGATTCGCTAATGACGCGTCGTTTCTTGGCCTTCAAGTTGACGATAACCTACGGTGGAATCGTCATGTCGAAATACTCACAGGCAAACTTAGTTCCGCGTGCTACTCAATAAAATTACTAATGCAGCAAGTTGATCCTAAAACCGCGATTATGGTCTATTATGCCTATTTCCACTCAAATATGTGCTACGGAATAACGAGTTGGGGTAATTGCCCTCGAAGTTCTGACGTTTTCAAGTTACAAAAAAGAGTTATAAGAATACTATGCGCGAAAGATTGTAGGGAACATTGCAAACCTCTATTTAAAAGCTTAGGAATCCTAACGTTTCCGTGCGTCTACATACTAGAAATTCTAAAATTTGTAAAACGTAATTTCAGCCTATTCCAAAGCAACGGGCATTATCATCAACACGGTACTAGAAACCGATCAGTCCTCAGAGCTGATAAACATCGCCTTCACCTTTACGAGAACAGTATCCACTGCTCCGGAATAAAACTCTACAACAGCCTTTCGGACAACATAAAAAATTTAAACAGTTATAATCAGTTCACTAAAGCATGCAAGAATCTCCTGCTAGAAGGAGTTTATTATTCTATTCCTGAATTTATCAATCGGTCTGAAAGTAATTAAAGTCTATTTTTGCAAAAGTGCTGAATCAGTGGTCATCATATGCAAACAATATCAGGTGTATATTATACGTTATCCTCTCATTAACGGTCTTTTCTTCTTTGTTTCATGACCTAAATTGACGAGATCTGCTGGAGCCTGATTTCCCACGGATCTACACACGTGTGTTTCAAAGTGTAGTGTATTGTGAAGTGCGTGGATCTCTATTATACCGCTATAGTGTTCAAATTGACATTGTTTCTCTAGAAATTATATCTTTTGTATATGTTATGTATACTTTCTTTTATTTGTCTATCATTGTATACATAATTTCTTTTACTATCTCTCTTATTGTTTTGTACTCATATTCTTGATATGTTGTATTCATATTTTGTTTGCTCTGCTTTGTTTTATTTATTTATCATTGTATACATAATTTTCTTTACTCATATGTTGTATCCATATTTTGTTTCTTATATTCGTATTCTTAGTGTGATATGTAACATATTCTTTGACTTGTCCTATTTCCTCAATAGAGGACTAATGGATCCAATAAATCTTATCTTATCTTATCTTATCTTATCCTGATGCAGGTTTTATAGGGTATTTATTGCATCTATTTTAGGTGAAACACCTAGTAGGTTTCTTAAACCCTTGGCTACCCTTCTCTATCTTCCACATCTCCCTTTCCGATGCTATTAAAAGGGTGTTGCCTGTTTCAGGATCACCCTAATTTTTTCTGTTCCACAAACAAAAATAATATTGAAAATTATGTTCAGCGGGTTAGTCTAGTTTCACGTGTGGATAAAAGTAGTTTATTTCAGTTCGTAATACATAATAAATCTCCATAGTGCCAACACTGTGAAGAAATACATGCATGTATAGAAAGTAACGAGTACCAATTTTATATTATGAAATGTATTCTTTTAATAAGTCTCAGGTGACGCTAATCAATCATATATTACAATTACTAATCACGTCTTTTTCATTTTCAGTAAAAAAGAAAATTATCACTGAAAGTTCCTAACGACGCATGTGTTATTGCTGTATAATTATACCTCACCGGCCTTGTTCACAAATTGATATACAGTAATGTATCAATAATTTAGGAAATTACCCCCATATTCTCCTCCGCCGATGTTGAATTATCCGCATGCAACTTTTTCTTGCATATGTCTTTCAAAATATAATATATGTCCCGGAAAATGTTTTTCTATTCTGAAGCCAATAGTTGAGAGTACCAAAGAAGTTTCTACCTTTGCGTTTAAAGTTTTAGTAATTGACAATATAATATCGAAACAAACATTCCAAGTATATAATTAATATATTGTTGAGAAACATAATTTATTTTTTATTGTAACCCTCCGACTGCTTCCGATTAAATATGGTGCGTCTTTTTTGACACACAAATTATTCAATCGTCATGACGGATGTCTTTCGAACAAATAATGTTTAATTATTATTTATACCACTGCCAGTGGTTATATAGCCCGAATTACATCTATCAGTGCGAGGAAGTTGTTACTTTAGTGAGCTATGATGAGTTAAATACCGCATATGACGTCAAACGTTTCAGAAACTTCAGATGCCTCTACCAACTTTCATCATGAACAGTAACCACAATACATAGGTTCATTGTTATTATTAGTAAAATATATTTAAAATATTATTTACTCTATATTCTTTCCCTGCTTCAACTTTGGTTATTATTATAATATTTTTTATTAATTCAATCTATAAACACCATCTAACTGAGATTTGTTCAGGCCAATTGTCAAAGCTGGACATAAGCTGATAGAGGAAGGATCTCTTTAATCTCGGCAATGTGTAACGTTTCCCTAATTACATTCACACAAGTAATAATAATATTCAACCATCCTCATAAAATAGTAGATAACGATTTTAGTTAATTAGTAAACATAACTCCAACTCAACTAACCAGAACAAAGAGGATGATGTTTAATAATTTAATTTCCCAACGGATAGTGTCAGCATTCTAGGACACATCAAGAACACCGCCGAAACATCCATCACAATGGAGGATGATAATTAAATTTCCCTGCTCGGTGACCTTTAACAATAATTTAGTCTCCTGAAACAAAAACATGAGCCATTACTTTGGAATTAGCTCTACGGCTGATGGAGGTCACAGCTTTTTATTACAACTGGTGTCTGTCTCCACATATTCCACCGTGCATCCGTTCTTCCAATGGAGTTTCGTCCTAGATCTGATATTTTCTCATTTTTAACTGACCTGGACACCGATAAACATGTCGCTGATAGAGTGGTACAGATATGTATAGCTTAATTAATACTAAATCACACTTATTATATTATACTAGATAGTTTACAATATAACAATCGTTATATTTTTATTCATCAGATTACAGTCCAATGATTTTTATATAAGATCGCTTTAAGATGTGACATTACTTAATCGTATTTAGTAATTATGATAATTATTTAAATTATGAAATTTTATTATTATTAAATATTTGTATTATTATAATTACGTAATAAAATAATTTATCATAAAAATGGGAAAGTTTCTGTTCAGATATATGTCAATTTTATAATTACATTTTCATGTATTCTGGCGTAAGTCTAAATCACCTTCATGTACATCTGTGAGGACAAAACTTTGTATCACTTTTTAAATACATTATGGATTTTGTATAGTAGAGAAGAAAAATAATGTTTATGCATACTATGTGTTATAAATACATTAAATTAAATAAGAAATTCATTGTTTATGTTCTTACTGAATGCCAAATACGTATCTCTGGTCAAAGAGATCGCACTAAGTGGAGATATTGCTGAAGTATTACCAATACAATAAACTAAATAAAATAAAACGTACAGGCATTGTATATTTGTACTTTATCCAATATTAAAATGCAGCGAGATTATTATTTATTATTGGTAGTTCCAAAAAAGTGAGTACATTTATAAATTCGCACTGGCTTCCATTATGCCTGGATATTGAACATTTACCGGTATATTTATGCTCGTACGCATAATAATAGGTGAAATGTAGTTTAAATAGCATAGAAAATGATGAAATTATTTTGAGAGATACATTTAAATGCACCATGCCATGAATATTTAATACTTTTGATTGTGGGTTGATGGATTAACAATGCAGATTTAGTAACAGTATTCAAAGGTAAAAATGTAATGAATTACGGCTAATTTTCGACCAATCACATGTATACCAGTATATATTACGTTATAACATGTTATGTGTAATAGAGATATTTTTATTTTATATTCATAAAGTTTGTTATATATATAATGTGCAAAGTTTTCAAAACTTGAGTGGGCGACGAATAACGTGAACAGGTTCTTTAATAACGCTGTGTGGAGCAGTGTTGGGAAGAGATGTGGATTTTGAATGTGGCATTTCAAATTACTATTCGACATACACAACATGAGACATAATGATTTTTAGAAGTAACCTCTCGAGATTTCTAAAAAGGATCTTAGAGGCAGAAAAAAATATATACTCAAATTAACATATATCTGAAAAGATACTCATTTTTATGTCATAATAATTTTATTAAGTAATTATAATAAAACTAATATTTAATAACAATACAATTTTATAATTTAAATGATAATCTTTCGAATGAAAGTTATCAATCGGCTTGACATCTAATTTGCCAAGATAATTAGAAAATAATATGTAAAAATAATCTTACTGCAAGGTGAAGAAATAAAAGCCATAATGTTTAATGATGATATTGTAGTATCATGCGAGAGTTGGAAACCATAATAAATTGCATGAACGTGGTCCTGAAGAAAGAGTTTAACATGAGGGTTAATAGAGGGTAAACCAAGGTAATTGGTGCTGGATTGGGAAAGGATATTTTTAACGAAGTTAAGGAATTCTGCTACTTGCACACCATAATAACTAGGGATGGTGGACGTGTAGTAGGATAGCCCAGAGAACAGGAATGAACTTAAATATAAATATGAATGACAGAAAAAAAAATTATTAGGAAATCATTTGTAAAAATATTCGTATTGAATTTGGCGTTATATAGGTGCGAAACGTGGACTGTAGGAGTTGCAGAAAGGAAAAGAATGGAAGCCTTTGAAATGTGGTGCTACAGGAGAAAATCGATGGGAGGGTAGAATCACTAACAAGGAAGTTCTAAGCAAAATAGGGGAAGAGCGAACAATATGGAGGATGTTGACCAACAGAAGGGATAGATTAATAGGCCGTGAGGTTCTTGTAAAATTAGGATAAGAGGGAAGAGTGTAAGGTAAGAAAAGAATAGGGAGGCCAAGTTTGGAATGCACTTAAATGATTATGGGAATGCGGTAGTTATGTGGAAGTAAAAAGTCCTGCACAGAATAGGTTAGCATGGAGAGTTCCATCTGACGTTGAATTATTCTAAATGATAAGTAGCTTCTGTAAGCACCATGTCTTCCAAAGGATATTAACATAAAATTTTTGAGAACTTGTACATTATTCCTAGTAACAGGTCGATGTTTAATATTTTAATTTGCCTGATGCGGCTTTTCTAATACCTTTCAGATTTACTTATCTTCAGCTGAATGTTACCTACGTAAATATTTTATATTATTGGATTATTCCGTCATGAGTTCTGACTCGATGGTAAATTACACTCAATGTTGAAGTTTTCCAGAGGAACTTGGCGTTGCGCAATTTAAATTTGCCACAAATCTCAGGTGCCGTGATACTTAGGCGAAGGGGGTAACTGTCGCGGTTATGTGTTCGCCGATCCTCATTTATTATTAGTTGAACGAGAAGTCGTAAATGAATATTGCAGGAGAATGCTCCCTAAGCCTAATGGACGTGACGCCCGTAGAACGGAATTAAGGCAAGACCTGCAGGAGGGGGTAATATACGGCAGGCACACTAGGTAAGACCTGGATTACGGCTAACGACCACCTTCTATCACGTTCCTCTAGAAAACAAGCCGATTTCATTCTGAATTGTATCGGCTCCTCTCCAAAATCAAAGTAAATAAGCGAGGCAAGTTGCATTCAATTGCACGAATGCTCAATGCTGCAGTTGCCAAACACAGAAATAGGACGAAGGATTTTAATTTTAATTTCAGAATCCTTATTCGATACAACAGGTGCTCTCACAACCTAAACCAGACAAAACACTCAACGGTGCAAATTATATTTACGTTACTAGACAATCGTCCTGGAATTTAAGCATTTTTCGAAATAATATGCATCTCAGACGTGTCTGTTAAATGCCTGAATTTGATTAAAGTAAGTCCCAAATAATTTCAAAATAGCACAGATTATAATGTTAAAGAAACCAGATAACAGGTAGTATCATATCGACCAATATAGTTACTACCTGCAATCTCCAAGTCGTTTGAGAAGCTAATGTTAAAGCGTCTCAAACCACTGATCGAAATACTTGACTTCCAATTTGGATTTAGAAATCATCATTCAACTGTCGATCAAGTCCATAGGATAACAAGTGTGATTGAAAGAGCGTTTGAAAAAAATAATATTGCCCTGCGGTGTTTTTAGACGTATCACAGTCATTTGATAATTTGCGGCACCAGGGACTCATTCACAAATTGAGTAAAATTCTGCCACAAAACTACTGCCAGTAAATCGAATCCTATCTCTCTGGAAGAAATTTCAGGGCGTCACATGAAGTAACATATTCAGGGTTTTATCCAATCTTAGCAGGAGTGCCTCAGGGAAGTATCTTAGGACCTTTCCTATACCTACTTTACACCTCAGATATTTCGACAAACGAAGACACAGATAGGTGCATTTGCCGACGATACTGTCATAATGGCGACGGATGCATCTGAAGAAAAAGCAACTGAAAGACTACAAGTAGCTGTTAATACGATAAACCAATGGACAAAGGACTCGAAAATTAAACTGAATGGTTTAAAAGCAGTCCATGTTACCTTTGTGTTGCGTCGGGTAAACAGGAACATTAATATATATATATATTGATGGAGTCCAGATATCCCAAGCAGACACAGTAAAATATTTAGGTCTTCATATTGATATAAGGCTTAGCTGGAAACACTATGTTAGACTAAAAGCTAAACAAATTAGACTGAATGGGCACGAAACGTACTGATTGATTGGTAGCTGCTCTAATCGTAACCTAAGCTCCAAAAGATTGGTTTACCAGTCCATCATCAAACCCATCTGGACGTATGGTGTACAGCTGTGGGGATGTACTAAGAAATCTAATCAAGAAACAATTCAACAGAGTCAAAATAAGTTTCTTAGAATGATCACTGGAGCATATCGTTACGTGACCAACAAGGAGCTGCATGAAGACCTTCAAATCAAATGGATCAGTGAAGTTATTTGTGATTACGCCGCAAAACATGAACAAAGACTGACAAACCAAACAAACATAGAGGCCATCCAGCTCCTTGACAATACTAATGAGCTAAGGCGATTTAACCGAGCTAAACCATAGAAACTATGTAAATAAATATTAATCATCGTCACTTTTTAAGGAATCTGCACACTTGTGCAACCTATCCACACACGTTCTCCTCATGATATATACATGAGTACCTACTCATCAATAGTAATAAATTATATGTATAAGATTCCACTATTCATATCCAATAAAGGATGTTTATAAAAAATTCATCGTTATAATATAAAAATTGTCCTTTTCCTTCAGGGTTGTTTTTCCGTGGAGAATTATGATAGTTCTTTCGAACATTATCTGGAATGTTAAACTTTAAATATTTTCAGATTTTATTGGTTGTCTTTCTCTTCTGAGACATGTCCGTGTGAAATTATATATATATATATATATATATATATATATATATATATTTAAATTTGTACCTAATTTTGAGTGTTTTCTGATCTATTCCGCCTTTTATGAAGTTGGGCCCAATTCAGTACGCAGGCAGCGGAAGCTAATTGTTATGTGTTTGATAATGTTGAAAGTAAAATAGATATATCTTTGAGATTAATAACGACTGTTTTGTATACACATTATGACCTTTGTAATATTAATTAAAAACCCTTTTGATTTTATATACAGACTTTATTCACCTTCTTCACAAAATATCTTTCGGCTTACCCGCCATATTCATCTAAAAACAGAAGGTTAAAAAAGACAGTATATAAAATCAGGAGGGGTTTTAATTAATATTACAAAGGTCATATTGTACACATAAGAGATTCAATCGCGGGACTTCTGTGCTGAAGATCCCTACACCATAGCAATTAGATTTTAGGCTATAAGCGTCTTTTACTTTTCACTGTCTATCTTAATCGAAGACATTCGGTGAATGTACCTCTAGAATTGAGATTTCCTATGATACGGTTCTATCAATCTAAATGAGCTGCAGAGCCAAAGAAAAAAAAATATATACATTACTCGCATGCGTGCTTACAGTGTACTATTTCGTTGAACATCTTTGACCATCGCAATTCCAATCATTTATTATAACAACCTGCATAAAATCAAATTACATATCTACTGAACTTTACTAAAAACTGATAATTGCATAAACATTCCCTTCATTGGTATATTCAATATCAGACGACCGGATACTAATACCACAAGACCATGTGAAGCTGAGTTATATGACCACAAACGTAGTTGAACAATATAAAAAACGGAGACTCGAGATCAATAGCGGCAACATAGAATGTATGTGTTTTGCAGGAGCATTAGAAGACGTCAAAATAATTAGACACTGCGAGCAATATAAATACTTAATAGTAAAAGTAACAAAAATACGGTATCCTACCTAGGTACTACAAGAAAGGATAAACTTACAAAGCAGAAGAGCCACAGCTATGATTAATGGAATTCTAAGAGAACATAATGTACCTAAAGAGAAGAAAAAACTTATTTACAACACCATTATAAGAACTATAGTAACATACAGTGAATACATTTTAACAAATGGGATTTAGAAAAGATCCGCAGCAAATACAGAATCTACAAAATACTAAATGATAGGATGCGATAAATAATGGGATTCGGGTGTATAATGGTCGACAATATTAGGAACAAACAATTAGTCAGGTAAGGACACAAACAGCGAATGAGAAATGAGAGACTACCAAAACATATCTTTCCATGGACACTGCAATGAGAACAGGAAGGAGAAGAAGAAGAAGTGGAAGGCCAAGTGGAGCTGGAGGGACGGAATTAAAATTGAGATCAAGAGAGAGAATTAAATGAAGACGTGGAGAGCCAGAGGAATAAGGATTAATAGTCTGAATACGTCGTAGAGTTCTATGAACAGAATTATATAATGTATCATAAATTACTGCCCCGTCCCTAAAGCAGCTAAACCGCTCGAAACTTGTTGTTGTCGGCTCCTTTTGAAACCGACAGAAACCGGCAATTGTTGAGATGACACACAACGAGCGCGGAACAGTGCAAGGGCACGGAAGTAAGATTTTTATGGACCAGACATGATTTCATAAGGGTGAAATTGGGTCCCCGAGAAATCGCGACCTTAGATGTAGATTTTTGGCCTGGAACACGTTATCAGACTAGTGACCAGTGATACGCCACAAGGATTTGTATTTTATTTATAATCGAGTTGACGGCGGGCGAGGAGGAGGTTGCATTATATTAATGACCACACCCTCTGGATTGTTTTTCTCCCACGTCTCGAAATGCGTTTTATTATTTAACTTATTTTTTTGTAATTGTTAATTAAAATAATACCTGTCGTACACTCAATCTACGTAATCCAGTAATCGCCGTCGGAGTATAGCCGAGGCACTCAACTATAACACCGCCGAACCGTTATGATGTGTATATATTCATTCCTCATATATTCCATTTCAATCAACCAGCATCTCGCCCTCCAAACTATCACACACATCTGTTTGACTTATAAAGATAACCTACTCTTCTTAATTTCAAACCTAAGCCTGTTACGTATAAATATTCCACAGGAATAATGATCAAGGAAAGACATGACGCAACAAAACCATCATATTATTTTAATTACATTAATTGTAGAGAGCACAGTTTTATTTAATACGTAATTAATTAATGTATGAATTGTAGAAATAATATTTTAACTTTGCTTTAATACTTTTGTTTTTAAAACCCAACAATTTACAGCGCCGTCATTACAGTAATTTTCAACAGTAGGATGAGCTAATTTATGTAATTAAACAAAACTAAGTTGGCAGAAAATCAGAGATAAAACATTATTGTCTGAACGGATGTGATCCGAATTTTTCTAACAATCGTCACATTCTCACAGAGAAGCATGCATTTTTGTTTCAACCGCAACGTTTTCTCAATTTCAGGGAAGTGAGAACAACAATGTTGAGGACAGACAATCAAGTTAATGGACCTAGAAGCAGCCACTTTCCACTTGGAGTTTCGCCATTGAGCCGAACACCTGATACCAAGACTAAACAACGTCGCTTCACTGCGGAATTACTCTACTCACGTCTCAAATTTTATTGAAAGAGCAAATTAATATCAGTACTCTTCAGTATGCAATTTTTTTATCAACATATTGTTCAATATGTGCAACTGAGTAAATTTTAGTTTGAAAACAATAATTTGGGTTTGAAATTCTAATTGCTAATATATGGAATCTTACCCGGTGGTCACGTAAATGATTAGTTATAACTAGGTAATAAAACCCTTACACAATCCCACTTTTTCGACTACTTAAACCTTTATATAAATTTGTCAGTCATTTTCCTGGAGCTTAAGACCTAGTACCTATTCATATGTAATTCAACTCCTCTAAATTAATAAATTATTTTAAAATATGTTCCATCATTGGTTCAACTGCAACCTGTAAAGTGACCGATTTCAGCAGTCAAAAAATTAAGACTGTAATGGTTTTCTTGCACAGAATCTATCAAAATAAATTAACATTATTTAACTTTATGCATAAATAATATTAATTAAATTAGAAATACGAATTTAAAATATAAGCATTATTACAATTTAATTTGAATAAAATAACCAAAAAAACACACAGTTAATTCTCGACAGTTATGTAAAAATGTAATTAAAATGTAAATATAGAACTACAAATATATTAACTGATTATCAAATATTATGAAATAGTTATAATTAATTTGTTTTATAAACACACGAAGCAACGTTAATTAAATAAGTTGAGATCTAGATATTTTGCAATGGGAAACGAAATATTACAGAATTGTAAATAAACGCTTTAGTTTACTGTAAAAGAAGCGAACTTTAAGTGGCAATCAGTGTTTCTGTAAGCAGAATTTCTGCATACTTTCGGTGAACTACTTTCATTTAAAGTCGTTATTAGAAATTAAAGAGAAATCCTACTGCAAAACTTTGAACGTTCAATTTACTATGTTGTATATTCTATATAAATGAATTGAACATATCTTTTTTTGCCCCGTATGATTATTTTAATTGTAAGTAGTATAACGCGCTCCAGAAAAGTTTTCTGATGGTCGTTAAAATATTTAAGCCCTATCCTTTCCCCCTCCCCCATTCCAGTAGAAAATAGCTACCTCAACAGGGTTGCAATAATTTTACAATAGAATGCGCTCGGGTCGACAATAAGATTTTTGAATTCGTTCAAATATTGTACTACACATGGCTACCTAGTGTTTTCAAATAGTATTTACATTTACTTAAAGAGAAAGGTGCAATTTAAAACCAAAGTTTACACAGGCAAGATTAAATATTTATACCCCGTTAAGGTACTTAGAATAATAAGATTCTCTGATTGTACCCAGATTGTTCTTCAGTTCCGTAGGTTACTATGTACATTTATTAATCTGCTGATGGTTTCAGACCTTCTTAGGATAACTGCAGAATTTTTAACTACAGTTAAATAGTGAGAAAAAAATTATCATTCTCTTAATGCATCACGAAGTTTTATAATACTGTAAGTTAATTAATATACCACAAGGATTATTGAATCGGTTACGGTACAAGCAACCATCGTGATTTCCGAGTGTACATTCAAGGTTAATGTTCCCTAAAACAGGCCTACATAAGTGGAATTTATTGTTTTAGAAAAAGCGTTTGATAAAGTTAACTGGGACAAACTATAATGGATTTGATAGATGACAGGATTAAAATATTTAGGAAGAAGAGTTATTCATAACCTCTGCATATGGCAGTCAGCAGCAATTAGAATATTATTGCAAGAAACGAAAACAGAAATCAAGAAAGTAGTAAGACATGGATGCAGTCCGACACCTATGCTCGTAACTTATATATTGAAAAGGCGATGAAGATAGTTAAAATGAATAAATTAAGGTGGAGAAGTAAAAACCCTAAGGATTGCCGATGATAATGTGGTATTAGCGGAGTCAGAAGAAGACATGCAAAATATAAATGGCTTAAAGTGATCCTGGAGGAACAAGAGGATTAATAGAGGGAAAACTATGGTAATGGAATGTAGTTGCCAAATAGTGGTATACCAAAGGGAAGGGATATTTTGAAGGAGGTTAAGGAATTCTGCTAGTTGGGCAGCATAAAAGCTAGGGGTGGTGAAAGTATAGTAGACATAAAGAGTATGATTATAAATTTTCGTTTCAACCCCTTTAGTCGTGTTTTGGAGAACAAGGAGTAATGGTCTGGATACTCGTATTTCTTCTTCTGTATGTTGATTTTCAAGTTTTTAATGGTTCAAAATTCTAACTAAATTTAATGGGGGGAAATGCCTGAATAGTGGGCCTTTCCTAGGCTTAACCATGGAGTGGAAAGTGGACGCCGACAAAGGGACTCACATGTGCCGAGACGCCAGAAGGATTATCAGAGTACAATAGCCCAAAGTTAGCCAGTTAAAAGTCGGTCAAAAAATATTTTTTGGCACCGGGGAAATACCAAGGTAAGGGAATATTTTCCCTTGAGAACTGCCATGTGATTGGTAAATTAGGGTTCTGGAAGGGAGAATACGAGGAGACGAAATGGCAGACATGAACATAATTTGGCATTCTGGAACAAGCAGTAAAGGGAGAGTTTTCGGACTTAGCAGGCAACAAGTGCTTCTTTGGATCAACGACACGTGACTTATTCTGGGACAGCTAAAACCCAGAAATCAACAGACTTGGGTGTGACTCAGGAATAACAAGGAGCAGACCGTATGCTTCCTTCAACCAACACCGAGAAGGTGAATCCGAGGTATTGTAAACTCCTGGGACAAGCGGGTTTATTTAGCATTTTGCCAATATGTTAGTCATTTATTCTCCGAAGCCACCAATACCCTTTCGAGAAAGAGCTCAATACAAATGCCGGGGAAAATGTATATATGATTAAAACTTTACGTAAAGTAAATTTGTAATTATTAGCAGTATAATCTTACCATTATTATTATTATTATTACCAAAACCATCCCAAGAACAGCGTTACAAAAATCGTCGACGTAGAAATTATCGAGAAGTGAAGAGAAAGCGATACAAGTTCTTATAAAAATTATAGTATTTCTTATTCTAGATAAAACTGGTAAGATACAGAAAAAATCGATATCCAGGGGGTGTAAATTAGAATAGCATTTTTTGTAGACCTGAGATATGTCAGAAATTTATGCTGACGTATTCGTCATACTAATCGTTTTAAAGGGGCTCAGGTTTAATTTACTAAATTTAGTGAATAATAATTTATTTCAAAACATTTTATAAACTTTTACACGAACTCATATTGTGTTCTTCAGAATACAATTGATAATAGTTACCAAAAGTAGAGTCAAAATTTATTCCAACTTTCAAAATATTTTTCTTTAAATTGGAACCCTGCAAAATTTTCTATCAGTCCTAATTTTAATATTAATTATTTTTAAAATGAATATGTTGTGTAGAATAATATTTAAAAGCATTTGACTGGAGGGGCTCATAGCATTCACTGATTCATTTATGAGAATGGTAATAAATGGTTAATTTCATATTCTCATAAGTTATGACTTAAATGTATATATTCAATATATGATTGTGTTTGTGTACGTGTTGCTCGAGAGTTTTGTGGTTTGCGGACTGTACAGGTCTAGTGTTGTTTTTATGACGGGAGCCAATACGTGTGTCAGAGACGTCATGGAGGACCCGAAGCAGCGCACATTGTTTCACGATTCGCCGCGGTTCCGGACCACTTAAATAAATTAAAAGAAGCTCTCAAGTGTGCACGGTAATCCGCCACGCCTAGGGACCATTGAGATGCAAGCAGCGTTTGATTGGATGCTGGGGCTCAACCCCATCGCATCCCGTCGCATCGCGCTCTTTCGTTCATCACAGCCAACACTTGTCCGTGACTCTTCATGGGGAAGTAACTCGGCTCGGGGAAGGGAGGACCCGCTCGTTCACACATGTAAATGCAACGGAGGGTAGGAATGGGGGGGAGGGCGAGCTTTCAGGTAAATTATTACCTTTCGCGTGGAAACATAATGCATTAAAGAAAGTGGAAATTGCAACTTCATGAACAAATAGTTCCTACGTTTTTCATTTGTTTCGCGTTTTAATGTCACCAGTCAGATTAAACGAGTTTCAGATCTCTAGGATATTGTACATATCCCACGCCAGTTAATTTAAAGCTACAGTTTGAGTTCATTAAGCATTCAGTTTTTCATTGGCTGAAATTGACTATTAAACCTCTAAATGAAGCTAGAAGAGACGGAAGAGCGCTATACTGCTAACTCGCATAATTAGACGAGCTATACAGTGAGATTGGATTATCCACGATACTTGTTATTACACATGTTGGGAAAAATATACACACTGACGTACACGGTAGATAATTTAAATTAATGCTTCCATTGAATTATGAACTTCTGGTAAACTTCCCTTCAAACAGGAATGAAAACAATGTGCACGGTTCTCAACGTAGGATAACTTTTACCACAAGAAGATGTCCATAAAAAACAACAAGAAACGTATCTACCTCCATTACAATTAAGTTTATTAATCATCATATATATAATAATATTAAGTAACAATTATCTTCATTAGAAAGGCCAATATTAAAAAATCCTTCATTAATCGGGGATACTATTTAAAGTGCACAAAATCAGGAATTAGAGAAAATTTAGAAAATGTTTTTAACTGTATATTAAAGGTACACTGCGCGTTACAAGTTACGCCCTTAATACGACAAGCTTTAGGAACTTTAAACTAGACATGAACGAGGGTCAATCCTTTTTCTTTACAAGCTCTATGATGACAAATTAGATGAAAACATATTGATATACTACGTAAATTTCGGAATTTATAGCATCGTTGCTTCCAATGTACATAATTAATTCCACATGGAATCCATCTCGATAAGATTTATTTCACTTAAAATTCCTCGAATGTTTCTCATATCCCTCCTAGCAATGCTTGTTGAACAATAATGTCAAGGGTGGGTGATAATTGAAACATGAAAAAAAAATTGTGGGGGGAAAAACAGATGGCGTGAGAAATCATTCTTATTACATTTCCCTCTCCTCTCTTTCCTGACGTTCTTCTTCCGAGTCGTGATACAAACTGATTTTTTTGTCTCCTTGCGACTTCCCAGCTCATCTCTCAGCTATCTCACTACCTGGTAAAACATCACTCAATGTGACGCCAAATATATTGAAATTTCCAAAATCGCGGGATCCTCAATTTCGAAGGAAGGGGCTGACAATGGGAAAATTTCCACAGGTCATCGTCCCCCTTCATATGGCGTTTCCTATAATATGAAAATTAGGATTGAAATATTATATATATAAGCTGTGAGATTATATAATTACGGAATTATAAAATATATGGATTTTATTGAATTTCCAAAAATATAATTATTTTTATAAAATGGCTAAGAAATCTGTTTAAGCGAACCACAAATTTAGGGAAAATATGTAAGCCAAACAAAATACCCCCCGAATTAATTGAAATCTTATTTTGGAAGTTCATAATTTTATCTTAATAAAAGAATAGTTTGATATTGCCAAAATCCACAGACTCCACCTAATAATCGATGTAAAGCTAACAACATCAATGTTAAGTACGACCACACTTTTTGTCAAGATATGGGAATGATAGATCACTAGGAACTGTCTCATGGTTCTATATAACAAGGAGAAAACGATTAATCGAAATTGGTCCGACCACTTTCCCGTGACAAGCGAACAAGCTGGGCTTGATGGAGAGAACTAAATTCAGATTACTTCGGCTTTGGGTTTTATAATGCATCAAACATAAAAACAGACTAAATTATTTCACTTTTAGGCAATGTATATTTAGAAAAATTGGTTTCCTAACCAAAACATGTATTATCCTCTTTGTGTGTATTGTCGGGGCGTGTCATTACCGATTCAGTAGTAATTCATGTTCACATAGTTGCTTATAGGTTAGATGTCCTTCGCCAGGTGAGATTGCTTTCGAATCTGAATCGTACTTAGCAGAGAAATGTCAATCAGTTTTAGTGAGAAGTATTTTAAATTTATAAAAATAATATTTTATTTACAGCGTGATACAAAGTTCAGCAGGTGAGTATATATGACATAGAGAAAGTCTAAGTGGAATTATTTGAAGATCAGACGTGTTGTGGATACATTCAATTATTTTAAATAGACATTGTTTTAACTTCCTTGGCAGATATTTGATACTTGCAACAAAGAGAAACTGACCTTAAACTTTATATCATCTATGTAACTAAAAGGTGAGATATGACAGCTGACTTCTAAGTTATTTGTCCGGAGTTGCAAGTTATTAGGTGTTCCGAGATTTTCCCTTAAACTTTACTAAACCATTCGTCCGATTGCCGTGAAATGTTTTGCGTTTAAGGCTGTTCACTCCAGAAAAGGATTATGTTGATTTTTTGAAGATTTAGGATTCTTCCTTCCACCCCCTCTTAGCCTAAACTCTTCTCATGCCAATCATTTTCTCTGCGACATCATTTTTGTCCCTCATGATTTCCTATTGCCATGAAATTTTGGTGGGCTGTAGTCCTCTACTCAAAAAAGGTTTCTGTTGATTTTTCTTTCCCCTCTGAAGCCAAAAAAGGTCCTTCCCTAAAGATATGTAGGCATATAATATAGATGATGAATGAAGTTCTAGATCAGTTTCTCTTTTATGAAAGTAGGAAGTTGAAAACTTTGGCGATTTAAAACAATTGAATGCATCCACAACACGTTTGATCTTCAAATAAATCGACTAAGACTTACTCTTTTTAGTATCTATTAATTTGTTGAGCTTTATATCCGACCATAAATAGAATACTATTTCTTTATAACTTTAAAATAGTTCTCACTGAAACGTTTCGAAATTTCTTTGCTAGCTTTATTAAGTAATATTCAGATTCATAAGCAATCTCACCTGCTGAAGAAGGGCATCTAATCTATAAGCAATAAAATAGTATGAATAAACTCTGTGATCCTGAATTACGTGATAGATTGTACCTTTATGTAGCCTATCAAACGAGATAATTAAACTGCTGTTTAGCATGAACTAATGTTAATGTTTAACCAACGTTTGATTTAAGTAATGATACTAATAATCTTTCCAAATGTTTTATAGTATTACGACTCGGGCGCTCGAGACGACCTTCTTAGTAACTAAACCACTAGACCCCTGCCGTACAGACTCAGTTTTATTTCTCGTAGATATTTATTTGAATTCCTTCCTTCCCATGTTTCAGACGCAACATAAAGAACTCACAACGGTATTGATTATGCCATCACGTAACTTGCCAATTGAGATGCTTATAAACTGCGTTTCACAGACTACGTCAGGGGAAAGACATTAATTCAAGCTAATATCTGTTAATCGTGATATAATGCTACAGTTTAACTAACGTTTTATTTAAGTCATGATACATTTAATAAGATAATAAATATGTAAAATGTCCCCTGCAACAATGATTGAGGTACGTTATGTAAAGACCAGATCAGCGCATGGTGAATATCATTTTCTGTAGATGTAAATATGTGAAGATGTTTTGAGTCGAATGAGGTACTGCCTCATGGTGGCGGTGGTTGTCATGAAATTCAGATCTCATTAAGTAGTGGGAAGGGAAATTTAAAAAAGTGTAAGGCTTTCGCTAATGTTTCAATCACATGTCGAGGAAACATTACTATTGAATTTAGTACTGTTGCGGGCTAAAATGAATAAATTCCTGGGCATCGCCGGGGACTCAGCAAGGTTATGGATTATTACAGAATACGTAACATTACGAAAGCCACCTTTGACGACCACTCAAGATTAGTTTTGACACGTTGACTGGTTTTCATTTAATTTTGGCAGAAAATTGTCAGTCAAGAAAATATTAATCATGGACTTGGTTTCCGTCAATTATCGTACGCACTTCTACGTCCAGTCTCAGGTATTTGACATTACTCAATGCATTTCGATCTGAATCCTAGTCGTTAGCCTTTAGAAGATAGTTGAGCCTTCATTAATGGTACAATTTGAATTAATAAGTCTCCCAAAATTGTATATAATTTCCTAATACATCTTTTTTATTAATTTAATTCATAAATTGATATATGTATTTTCACTCTTTGAAAGCTGTAGTTATTTTGAAAAAAATTATTAAAAGGACAAACGAAATACAGACTTGACGCTATTTTGAGATTTATAATTTTTTTAAATTGATAATAACATTAGAATGGTATTTATTGACTTTTCAATGTTAAATAAAATGTAAATGTTTACTTCGTGGATTTACATGGAACTGATATAGTCCTCAGATATGGATGTAACAGTTAGAGGAGTGCCGCCGCGCGTAATCTGTCGTGTCTTGCTGCTGAACTGACTATAAAGGGCAGCAAGTCTCAGTGAGCACTTAGCAAATGACCGCAATCAATGGCGGCCGGATTCATGTGACGCAATTCCTGCGGGATCCCCTCTGTCTTGGTCCCGCCCTGACAAGTAGCTGTCGCGACCAGACAGAGGTTATCTCCAGCAGCTAACAACCTGGTTTAACGTAATTTGAGAGATTTGTCGGGCAGCGGGGCAAAGGGCTACATCAAACACGGGGGACGGCCTGCCATCTGCCGACTGCGATAAGACCCTCGGCCCGTGATACGGGCGGACTCGCTTCTCGTCGTCCCTTACACTGACATTCACATTTAAACTCCAACATTTTTTGATTAAAAAAAATTGCCATTATTATACTCGAAACACATTATCAAGCGCTTAATTTAGTGCAACAAATACGAATTATTTTTTAGTATAGCGCAGTAGTTCCCAAAGATGTTTGGTTCACAACGCCCTTATAATGTCACAAGTTTTCCTCGCGATATAAACATCAATGACACGGTAAAAAATTATTTAGACCGATTTAAATGTATGTAGAAATCATTTTTGAACCATTTTGAAATATGTTGTTAATTGCCATGTTTCATTATAAAGCTTGGTTCTTTTTTCATATATACGAATAATACAGATTTAATCAAGAAGGTTAAAACGTAATATGGGAAAGAAATCATACTTCCAGGAGAAGAAATAAAAAGCTTACGCTTTTCCGACGATATTGTAGTATTAGGGGAGTCAGAAGAAACCATAATAATTGTCATGAACGGGGTCCTGGGAAAAGAGTTAAATATGAGAGTTAATAGAGAGTAGTTTAGGTAACAGTAGAATAACAAAGGGTGTTAGATTGAGAAGGGATATTTTGACGGAAGTTAAGGAATTCTGCTACTTGGGAAGCGTAATAACTAGGGATGGTAGAAGTATAGTTGACAAAGAGTACGATAGCACGGGTAAGGAAGGCTTTCGCGAAAAGAGGAATCGGCTAATATAAGTAAAAATACCAGGAA
This sequence comes from Eucriotettix oculatus, assembly GCA_034510155.1. NCBI lineage: Eukaryota > Metazoa > Arthropoda > Insecta > Orthoptera > Tetrigidae > Eucriotettix > Eucriotettix oculatus. The sequence continues at coordinate 46,827,957 of CM067376.1, read as the reverse complement.
AGTGTTCAATGTGAGTATTAATAGAGGAATAACCAAAGTAATGGAGTGTAGTATGATGGGAAGCAGTGGAATAACAAAGGAATGGTAGAAATACAGGAGACATAAATAGTGGAATAGAAATGCAAGGAAGGCTTTCGTAAAAATGAGGAATTGACTTACGGGTAATAGAAGTATGAATATTTGGAAATCTATACTAAGAATGTTAATTTGGAGTCTGGCGTTATGTGGGTGAGAAACGTGGACGATAGGAGTCGCAGAAAGCAAAAGAATAGAAGCTTTCGAAATATGGTGCTATAGGAAAATGCTGAAAACTATATTGGTGGCTAGAGTAACTACCGATGAAGTTCTAGGTTGGATAGTAGAAGAGCGAACAATATGGAGGACGTTGACTAAGGGAAAGGATAGATTAATAGGACACGTTTTAAGACATGAGGATCTTATAAAATCAGCATTAGAGGGACGTTTGTGGGATAAGAACAGAAAAGGGCTGTAATTCCCTAAGCAAATTAGGGAGGATATGTAAGTTATGTCGTAATGAAAAGATTTGCGCAAGAAAAGTTAGAGTGGAGGGTTGCATAAGACCAGTTAGGAACTCAGGACAACAAAAACTCAATTCAATGACCAATTGCAGTGGATGTGAAATGAAATTTTAAACTTAAAGAAGGAATAGGGTTCTTAGTTTCCTTTAAAACTCTTGACATTTTAGATGAATTCTGGACTAATGAAAAAAATAATATTATGAAAATTGAAATTTTATGAACAAGTCGGACATACAATTATTACTTAACTTGATAATAATTAAAAATTTCAATACGTTTTATGGGAAAGTACGCTTGGTTCCTGATTAGACAAACAGGTTGGTCTTATACTACTACTAAAGCATAATGTAAACACCGAACGAAAAATGTTTACACCCGTTTGCCCTAAACTTTTAGTTAAAGAATAGTTTTTGGTTAATCTAGACACTACACGCATAAAAGAAAATTCGTAAAACTGAACGAACTTGAATTTACTGTCAGATTTCGTGTGTTTTACAGTCAAACATTTCTTACTGGACCAATATATTTTAATTAATTATGATTTATCTTTCAGCGGTCGCTACAATCTTAAAATGGACATGTTTAAAAAGAACATAATTATATATTTAATTTGAGTGTTATATGAGTTATAAGACAGAGTGTAGTGACATTATAATTCCGCCAAAATTTATATTATGATAACCAAGAATATTATCCTCCCGCTCGAATAGAAAAATTAAAACAATAGCTGAAAGTACATCAAGCAAAACAATTTACACTTTTTCTACTTTCTTGAGGGCTCAAAATGCTGAGGTATTAAATATTTGTGAATGTGGAGCTACTGTGGTTTTGGTAGCTTTGACGATCATATTGGCTCAATACTTTACTTTGATTGGTGCCTTCGGGGATCTGTTAGATAATCCTGCTCCGCAATTAACTCAGGTGGCGCAGCCGTCTCGATGGTGAAACGTCACACAGCTTGCGGGTCTTCTATGAACTGATTCTCGTGGTCTGGAATCACGGGGCCTAATTAGGTTAGTCAGTCCCATGGCAACTCACTTTCTACATGGTGCCTAATTTCCGTGGGAAATATTGCGTAAATGTTAAGTATTGGAAACAGAATTTTGTTAAGCTCCTCAGCGCCCTCTTGACCGTCGCTAATCCTCTTAAAGGATATACGTTAGTTTTGCTCTCAGTCTAGGGTTCGTACTGTGATATAGCAGCCCAAACGGGAGAGTTTCAAAATTATTACAATAAATAAATATCAAAATAAATAAAAATATTCCCAAATTAGTTGATTTCGCATTACAATATAAAACAGAGTAAGTAATGAAGAACTTATTATTGACATGTATTGTTTTGGAGGATATTTTACGTAATATTCCAAATCTTGCCTTTACTTTCGAAAGGACAATAAGTAAATTTTTGTATCGGTTTTGGTTACGATAGACGATTTATTTTTGTAAAAGACTTCGTTCAGCGGAAATATTTCTTTTTGTGCTACCCTAAAAACGAAACAACAGATAAAGAATTTTGAAAGTTGAATTCATGGAATACATAAAAAGCATAGTGTCATTTATTTAGGATCGTTTCAAGAACAAACCTCGCAGTTGGTTTCGTACAGGTCTCGCTTTCACACGTTTCGAAGCCTATTCGATACAAACTTCCAGACAGAAACTTAAATTATATTTTTGGGATAAAATATATTTATTTTATTTCCTTTTAAAAATGTGCAATTAGTAAATATTAAAATTTAACTAAAACGACAAATAAAACCAATTAACGTATACATCGGATCGACGATCCAAAGTAGTTAGTTATTTCTAAGGGAGTTAGCTCTCTGCCAACAATCTGCAACAATAGTTGGAGTGAGAAAGCTCACCCCTTCTCTCTCACACACACACACAAAAATGCTGCCAACATTCGCACCTAATAAATAACATAGTAAGAGGGATGAATGGTATAGGAACGCCTAATATAGCTTTCAACTGGGAGTTGGTTTTCACGCCACATTCCGCACTGCAATTCAATTGTTTAATAAATATTTACATTAATATCTTCTCAAATCTGCAAGATGTCGAAATGAAACTTACACGAAACTTTCAGTTAATTTTCATTGGAATCCGTTAAGCAGTGTCGGAGCATAGATCTAGAGTAAAGGCAAACCACATTCACAGTATGCAGACTTCGACGCGCGTATACCAAGGAACCTTCCCATAGAATCAAAATTAAATAAGCACGAATATTTAAGTGTTTTTAAACTCTTAAGTTTTCATTGACATCGAGCCGTTTCGTAGCCTATTCGAGAAAAACATACAAACAGACAGTACAATTTAATTTATTGGTATAGATGACTGACAATTAGAGTGATTCCATGATACGATTGTAATTTTAAGAGATAATGCTCGTTAATTCTAAAACTGTATATAATGACCAAGATACTACGAATCGTCGGCCGCATGCTTACATTATGATTTCGGAATTTTTAAATTAAAATTGATTTTAATGTCTGTTATAGATTCTGTAACTTAGAAACACAAATTCAGAATGCGTGTCAAGATATAAAAATATTCGAGATTACGTCCCTAAATTTTCCGCCAGAACTGCTAATTAGATGAAAAGCTTGCTTCATTAAATTACTGCTAACAATTTTGTGCAAGGGGAGGAAATGTCAAGTGCTAGAAATATTGAGCACGTTCACAGAGTAACACAAAGCCATGCTCTTTGTGGTTCATGTCTACTAATTACTTCACACAGCGCATTGTAATTGGTGTCTAAGAGCAGCACGCTCTCGGATGAACACTGTGCAAAGAGGACACAGGCTCCGGAATGTACTGCGCCATCTTCTTGTGTTTACACGGTGACGGCACAATCCACAAAGTCCACCCTGAGCGTCCGTGCTAATTGTTTCCAGTCTTCCGGACCAAGCAGAGGAATTAGGTTGTTGCTATGCAACTGGCAAACATCCCAATTAAAATGCCACTCGATTTCATTTTGTATTTTGTTAAAATATGCACGCGGATTTCGTTGATTAAAAACTGAAACATTAAATAAAACCGAATTATTCATGCAGATAAAATGGACATTCTTCAAATAATTATAACACACTTCATACTTATTAATGGTAATATAACAAAATATTCAACAACGGTTACATTTTTAAATCAAATAAAATTAAATATTCAATTATTTTGTCTCGCACTCGCTCTGGTTTCTTTTATCAAAATTCTCACATGCCGAGACACCTTCACCTATTTTAGGAGGTATATGTACTCGGGTCGAAGACCTTGGGCATATGGCAAGAGTTGTCCGCTGATCCCATTGGATCAGTCGGCTAACTGCCTCCTGAAACTGGTGAAGAGATGGAGAAGGGAATGCTGCGACCCCACAGCAAACTCGTCTCCCGTCATTTATAGATTTATAGGAAACATTAAAAAATGTTTTTGGACAGTTCTATTCACTGCGACGGAGAAATACTATGGTTTTAAAAATATAGACACCAACTTTCCTCGTGAACACTGTAAAAACTTTTTTTTCTTTTCTATCGATCCTGAAACTTTTATTCTTTAGAATATATTTCAGACTTTTAAATTTATAATATACACAATAAATAAAATTGAAATGTCTGTCTGTATGTTTTCTCGATTATGCTCCGAAACGGATTTCAATGTAGATTTGAGGCTGTAAAAACAGAAAATTTAATTCAAGTATTCGTGCATTTTCATTACGATATATCACAGAAGATATTAATATAATATTCATTTTTCGTGTAGTTTTGTAGACATACGCGCCTCGAAGTCTCATAAAAATTAATGCGGGTTGCCAATACTCTTGACCTATGCTCCAAAACGAATGCTTAACGAATTTCAATGAAAATTTTATGGATTGAAGCAGAAATTTTAACTTAAATTATTAAGTATGTAACATTTGGATATCTTGCAGAGTTCAGAAGATGTAAATATTTATAAATCCATTGAATTGTAGTACGAAAGGTGACATGAGAACCAACTGCAAGTTATATGTCCTATGAGTCGTAGCTATACCATTCATCTGACTTGCTGTGTTAATATATAAGCGTCATTTTGGCAGCATGAGAGAGAGATAGAGTAAGAGAGAGAATAAACATTCTCACTTCATTTATTGTCGCAGCAGGATAAACGCCGTAATAAACCTATTATTAGCATCGATACGATGTATGCATAGATTGGTTTTATTTGTCAAGTCAGGTAAATTATAATATTTAGCAATTACTTACTTTTAAAAGGAAAGGTAATAAATATAATTTATCTCCTTAAAGTTTCTGTCTGTATCGAATTGGTCCCGTGAAAGCGAGAACAGTTCAAAATCAACTGCGACGTTTGCCCTTAAGCGATCACATATACATGATACTGTACTTTTTATTTATTCCTTGAGTTCAACTTTATCAAAATTCTGTACCTGTTGTTTCGTTTTTCGGGCAAAATAGAAAGAGCTATTTCTGCGCGAAACAAGTCGCGGGCATGGCTAGTATATAATTATAATACAGATTCATGTAAATTATGTAATATTTATGACTACATTAAGTTAATTTGTATGACTCCTGAAAATACTAAACATTTTCTTTAGCTCAGACCTCATTACAGAGGTTTTCTAGCACTACAGGTGTCAGTGAATTGTCAGTTACATTTCAAATTATTCGTCAACAATCCGAAGGAAAATTGATGAAACGTTTCTTTTCAAACTGTTGTTTGGCATAAACAAAAGCCATACAATTGCATTAGATCATTTTAAACGATATTGAGGATATCACTTACCTTCATTTGATTTTATGAATTTTCAGTGTGCGTTTTATTTATTCGCCTGGCCTTTCTATTATTTTTTCATAAGCAGAGTCAGTTTTCTCCTCTCTTGTTTCCATTAATCAGCGCAAAATTCCAATAGAAGCAGACGTGCTTTAATCCAGTGCCCAAAGATTTTATCTGCTAGCTTCATTTTACTGAGCATTTTTTAAAAGGCAACGGTTCCATATTGGACTTTGTCAACACTGTTGCCGGTTCTCATTCCATTTCTCGTGCCGAGAATGGAGAATGAGAAAACCCGCCGATGAATGGTATCTGTTGTCGTTGTAGAGGAATATCTATACTAATTACAGAAATTGATACACGCTGGAGGTCCTCGCCATCTGCCGCTTCTGACTTTATTTTTTCCCCTCTGAGCGTTATAATTTAATGAAGCTCTAGAATCGTCGCCCGCTATTTTCGATAAGAGCGGAGCGTCGTCTACGATCCGTTCGCTCCCGCTTTATTTGAACGCGATTCTCGTATAATTAACGGGAAAATTCGCACGGTTTGTGTGTCTCGGTGGAGTAGCAAAACAGCGTCCTTTGTAGGGGCCGGAAATTCTTAGCGGAAGTACCAGTTATCTCGAGCTTCTGCTCTGAGGTCCTGTCTCCTGGCAACCAAGATACTGTGGCGCGTAATCTTCCTCGCAAACGAGAGACCTTATTAGCTGTTGCGTTGTAAAGGGACAATGCGGAAAATTCCAATCAATCCTAGAAGCAATTGATACACTTCAATACATTCGTAGTTCACTTTCAGGAAATGGTGTGGATGTCTGTGTTTGACTTATCAGACTGAGTAAACTTGACGAAACTAAATAAGTTCCTTAATTCGCAAAGTCACTAAATATCTAGATGTTATTGACAGTAAAAATTATTAAATATTCTGTTATATAGACAACTAAAATTATGCAACGATATTTGAATTTACTGAAATTATTTACTGAGTTTCTAAAACTGGTTTGTATAAATTTTTATGTATCGCAGCTACATTACAGGTTTACTTATTCTATCATTATGCCTGGATCCATGCGATTATAAAAACAAAACACCGATGACGTCAAAATACGTCACTTATCCGAAATAAAATTTCTAATCTTTTCCTCAGGCTGAATACGTGGTTTCACTATACTACTAAATGAATCAAGTTAACCGGAAATTTTACAAATATATTAAACAAGTTTGAATGAACCAATACAATCGAAACGCTTTACAAACGGTGAAGTGATTGTTATTTAACATTCAATGTTATTCTTCTTCTTCTAGCTCTACAGCCCATTGAGGGCCTGGGCCTACCGGGGCGGCTGCGGACTGTCATCTGGCGTGACACATATTCAATGTTATAGGCTTCCCAAACAAAGAACTTCCATCAGTCTCTCTACTGTTTAAGACTCGTCTCTATCTATATATTTTTGTTTCAAAACAGATAAGCTTCGTTACAATATCTGATCTCCCGGCGAAAGATATGTTGTCTTTGGAGTCATACTACAGGTTTCTGTTTCCTAATTACGTTTACTGAATGTCCCAATTCTAAGCAACTTCTGTCTGTTTACTGTTAACACGTCAATTATATTATACTGCAAGATTTCCAGCTTTATTTTCTTACGGTAAGTAAGTTTATTTCAGATAAAGAAATCGTTAGAGAATTAGACGACGACGTTTCGACACTCAGCTCCACTATAATTGACAAGTTGCCAAGGAAATTTATTCATTATATATATAAAATAATGTTGTTTTAAAATTAATCAATTTTAAAGATGGATAGCTTTAGCGGTAAATAGATCTTCAGATTATTTCCACGACGGCTATTTACGTGGATAAAAACAACAGCTGAACCCACCGAAACGTCACTGTCTACGTTCATAAGCCAGATAAAAAACAGAGAATTTTTTCTTGAACATTTTTTTATTGATATCTATAAAGTAAAAAGCTTTAAATATTTATAATTAATCCTAAACCCTAAATTCAGTTTCATAGCCAAAATGTAAAAATTATTTTTGCATTTTAACGAAGCTCTAGGATCGTTGCCTGCTCTTTTCATTAATAGCGGAGCGTCGTCTCTGATCCCTTCCCTCCCGGATCCTTTTTTCCTTTTTTGTTTATAAAAAGGTTCTTACCCTCTATGACCTCAATTTTTATAATTAGAAAATTATTTGTGTTTTCTCCAGCCATGTTTAAGGGTATAAACAATTCCAATAACAGTTGTTAAGAAACGGAATTTTCATTGTTCATTTGAAACAGTTAATTAATTATTCGTTAATTAAATGTAACTTTGTACTTCTTCTACTTATTTACATATTATGTAAATATATAAGAAGCTGAATGTTTGCTTTAATATTTTCATAAGTTATTATACTATCAATTTTTTGTCTAAGAGTATTAAAATATTCACTTAATTGTTTTATTTTACATTGAATTTATACTGTAAACATTATGTGTGCTCATTTCCGCGATTTATGTGGAATATGGTGAAAGAAACTAGCAAGAATGAACATATTTGCCTCCTATGGTATGTAATCAGCAATGTTGATGTAACAGTTAAATAGATTAAAATACTGCCAAGCATAATCAAATATAAGATTGAGACATTTTCAGTAAAACTATTTTTGAAGACCGTGGAATGGTTAATCAAGAATATCTGACTGCCTCCTTTAAAAATCACAAAAGAGCTATATATTACATAGTGCATATAATATATTTTTCCCTTGGTGTTTAAGACTTTTGCATTTTGTTTAGCGTCAAGTGCTCATACTTTGAGCAGTTTTATACTTTGACTTTTAAAATGACGTTAATCGTGTGTATTACAATATAACTGAATGTGCTAAACGTTTAACAGTCGTAGTATTTAACCTCACAACAAATTATTATAATAGGTATGTCCTTTAAAAATAAAATATTTTCTATCTCAAGTTAGGGATTATCCAGTTACTTGCCAACCTTCACATTTTAAATTTTGTTCTATGTATTAAACATTTGTTAATTACAAGGGAAATCTATCTTTTAATTTTTATTTTAAATAGCTTTCGTTACGCACTTTCTTTAAATAATTTTCACTCAAACATTTATCAGGCGCAATGTTAATTTTCTACATTCTTGGCTTCGCGTACACTCTTTTTCTGTTGATGGTATTTTTGTGATACTTTTTCAAACTATAAATACATATTTTCAGTCCATCTGTTACATTTACAACAGTGGTTCTCTGTATAGAATCTGTTCCTCTCAAAGAAACTGACTTTGTTAATCGTACCTCTAATTTATATTTTCCAACCTATGCATTGCGTTCTTTGACCGTTTAAATGTTGATGCAATGGGTAATAAAATCTCCTTTACGAATACAGTTTTGCAACTTATTATATTTTACAAGAGGTAGCTGTCGACAGTTATACTGCCATTTTCATCCTTGTACTTATACACTTTTTTATAATATCCTTTTTTTTCGTACAAAGTACGTTATATATATATAATATTTATATTTTTCTACAATTTTGTAACGGACTGCAAAAACAATTGTTTCGAACCAGTCTTAAATGTCGACCTCTTTATAAATTTTATATAATGACACGCGTGTCACATAAAATACACTACTAAACTGTCCCAAGTTTGGAACATGTATACAATATATAAATAAATGGTGTTACATGAAATCGGGACTCAAAGCTGATCTAGACACATTGTTATTGGCGCGGCGGTAGCCGTTCGACATAAGACACCTATCGTCGCTACGTAACCAGAAGACCCGCATAAACGTTGCAATAGAACAAAATTAGTCAGTTCTCGGCTAGACACGGTTGGAGGAGGTGTTTAGTTCTCAGACAAATTGCCGTCAATCCGGCAATGAGATAGCAAACTGTAATGTCAATTAAATAGTTAATTCCAGGTGAGCCGTGGCGAGGAATATTGGACGAGAAGCAGAATATGCGAACAAATTGTCGTTACCACGGAAATGAGTACTATAATACGCTCTGGGTAATGCATTTAGTCTCATTTCTTGAAATTAAGTCGCCAGCTTTTATTTTATGATATATTATGTATTATATAATGTATTATTGAATCGATAAACGAGTGTATAAACGTGGACGAGAAAGCAAATAAACCAAAAAATATTAATAATTCTTACAATTTTGCAGCTGAAATCCATATAAAAATATACTACATTAATTATGCGCAGTAATGTAGCACATATGTGAGAAAGGATGTCAGAAACATTCAAACAAATGCTGCACAAGTTTTTGGCATACTTTAAAATATTAAAATATTAATTTAAAATTATTTTAAAATATTAAAAGGTATTATATAACCTGAAACACCATTGATTTATTTCTGATGTCATACTGACAGATGTACCGAAACTCCATGTCTTATGGTAGGATACTGTCCCAGCTATGCAAACATGGCAATATATATTTTAAACATAGAAGCAATTACATTTATCATTCCCGGAGATTAAAAAGAGATATTAATTGTTCGGTTGAACAAAATAACATAACATTACCTTATAACTTGATACGATGATTAATAAAGAGTTTTGATGTTCTGTCGAGTTTGTTTATGAAATTTGGAAGAGAAATGGTTGTAAGTGAAGCGTTGGGATGCATCTTTAAGAGAGTAGAGCATCAAACTCCTGCCATACGGAGTGGAAAGAAAGAAGAACTGCTCTTGAGGCCCCCCTACCACACATTTATCCCTCGTGTGAGTGTCGGTGCTCGAGAAAGACGCAAATAAAAGAGGGTGCTTTTTTGTTTCGCAAGAAGTCAATAGACTACTCTGTAAAATGACGTCTGACTTCAGGCAAGTGTCATTAATTCTTTCCCAGCTGCGCTCTCGTGTAGGAAATATTCCCATATAATGAACGATACTTCCTGTACAGGACTATCTCGTCCATAAGTATGGATGAACAAATATTTGTACCGTCTCGACAATATCTGGCGTACATACGTTATTGGATAAGGTTTCAAATATTATATAATATATTTCTCAAACCAAACGTAGTATATCAAAAAAAGACAAAATTATTTGTGAAAAAATTAATAGGTAATTATCCTTAACCGAAAATGGTGGACAAACACTTAAGTGACCTTTCCGATCTGTAAAACGCAGGGGTTCTAAGTATGGTAGCTATTAAATAATTGAGTAAATTATGAAATGATGATCAATATATCACATATTACAAGAGGAAATTAACGACTATGTACAAACTTACAGGAATATAAAAATTATAAGCAGAAACTTTCTAAAAAGATACAATAGAAAGGACAAAAAGAATATAACAGTAGTGGGAAAATAATAATTCATTAAGGGACACGGGGACTGAAATATCGGCCAAAATCTAAAAAAAGAATGATTTCTAAATTTTTTATACTAATATACTGTAAACTGAAAAAAGAAGTTGCCAACCGTAAGAAAGAACGTGTAACAAATGCTACACGACAATTTTAATCAGTATTTTTTATTCTAAACTAATTAATTTTTTCAGAAAAATGTGTTGATTTCAGCTTTAAGATTTGTGATACCAAAAACATTTTATGCGTCACAAATATTAAGATATTGTTTTCATATTTTTGCACCTAATCTACATTCTAATACCTTGATATAAAAGTATTATTTTTCCTATTGTACAAGTAGTTTAAGTGAAAAAAATTTCAAAGTCATGAAAAGTGACCATTTTTAGTAACCCTATGAACCTCTTAGTAAAAAATTATTTCCTTCCCACAGTTTCATTCAATTTAAAAAATAATAATGACAATTGATAAAAATGGTCAGACATATTAATGTAAAAAAGATAAAATATATTCAAGTATATGAAGCAAAGAACATTTTCAAAACTGCCAAATTTTGAAAATAATATTCAAAATATATCAACAAAAAACAAGTTCAAAAAATAAAATTTTGTACATTGCTACACCTGTGCGTTGTTAACACACCGTTAAATTTTCGGCAGAGTAGAAATTCATTAATAGGTATTTCAAATTTCAGTCCTCGTGTCCCTTAATAAGTCAATGAAGAATTTGAATTTTGGGATCCTAGGACACGTAGGAACATAATAAAGCCTGAGGGTTTATTCACTTACTTTATTTATCTGTATTTAATCTTTTACTTCGTCTTATAAAACATTTAAAAACTATATGAGAAAAATAACAGGACGAATAAAACATGTTGAGTAAATTATGAAATGATGATCAATATTTAATTGTTGCTCAAAAAATGTTGTGGGGACATTAAATATAAATTATATAAATTATTTATTATTTATAGTCGTATCAACAAAGTAGTCATTAGGAACTTATGCAATATTAAAATTACAATTACCAATACATTTTTATCTTTCAATTAAAACTTTTTACACAATTTAACATAATAATTATTATTTTTTCATTGTAAAAATGTAAATATATATTTACAATAACAGTTTAAAATTTACGGTACAATGCGGTTTCTTAAAGAACTTTATTAAATTTTCTTGTGCATTTTTCCCTTGCAAATGTTATTAACAACTGCCTTCGTAATTGTTGTAAAAGTGGACAACAAGGTGATTTTTTAAAATTAAATAGGTGCTTCAGTTACTCCGTAATTAATATATTTCATATTACTAAAATCACGTATCTTTTGTTTCGGGACAGGTAAAATTTTTTTCCAATTTCGATAAATAAAGCAAGGGTATTCCGTGAGTTTTCCATAGCGCTGGCTCCATCCTAAGTTATGTGGTTTCACCGTGACCAATAAAGCCATTCCTGCTTCGAAAGAAGAGCACACGGACCGTCGTAAAACGTTCTACTTTACGGCCCGCTTCACCCTCACCTCTGTCTAAAGGTTACGCAAATGTCAGTGGTTCCACCCCCTCAGCCATTTGTCCGTTGAGCGGCTTCATGTTGAAACTGGCTCCAACAAATCAACACATTCCACCGTTATTACATTCTCCTGAAACCATTATAGACGAACACATTAAGCAACTTAAGAAGTAAAAATATAATTGTAAAATATAAGTATACGCATTTTCCAAATATTCGATTCAGTAAATCGTGGTCCCGCAAATAAATAATATTCATATATTATATTATAAAACTAAAGCAAACTTATAAAAATATTAAATATACAGACAATAGAGAAATACAAAAATTTGCATAAAAAATTGCAATTATCTTCTATATATAGATGTCCTATATTCGTTGGTAATAATAATAATAAATTATGATTACTGTTTAAGCATAAATATTTTATGTAAACGAGTTGAGCCTTAAAGATGAAAAAATTATGTTTCTAAATTTTATTTTGAAGTCATGTAACACTTCATGGTGTGACTTAGAATGATAAATGAACATAAAATCATTTTTTATGAACCAAATGTTTCAAGAATATTGCAACTTTTTTTCGTGAATCAATTTAAAAACATATTTAATTACCGAATTTAATTTTTTGACAGCATATCGATTGAAATTATTGAAGTTTCAAAATAATGTGGTAGGGTACGAAATTTTAAACCCCTAGACCACTTTTTCGCAAACTTTTTCAGTTCCCGACGAACTTTTTATATCACAACTCTTCAGCGCGCTCCAAATGTTGTACGCTACTGAAGCCGTCGCATAATGTGGTTGGATTATTTTAAAATATAATAATAAAAATGAAACGCACTTTTAATTCACAAATAACAATTTAATGAAGATACCTCATCCTTACAATTATTTAAGATGAATAATAGTATACTATATAATATATATCTCTGTATCAAACGGAACGTGAACGTAAGCCGTAGGCACCTGAAGTTACAAAGAGTAACTAAGTTATGTTAATTATTTGTAGCTCAGAGAATAACATCCGCATTTAATTCGTCATTTAATATACAATGTTTAGAATATTAGACGAAACTATATTCAGATACAAACGTGGCGAAATATTTAGGTCCTACGTTCTAGGTTCGTGCTTCTAAACAAAGCTTGAGGATTACGGCTGGTCAGCCACCAGGGGACGATGATCCGTGGAAATTTCCCCACCTCAGCTGCTTCGTTCAAAACTGCGGATACCGCGATCTTGAAAAATTCAAAATGATTGGTGTAGATACGTCACCTGAAATGGTGTATTTACCATGTTGTGGGGCGATAGAGAGACGAGCTGGGAAGTTTCAAAGAGACAAAAATTCATTGCGTATCACGACTCGGAAAGAGGAGGAGGTCAGGAAAGAAAAGAGAAGGAAGATGTTTAGATAGTAAACTCATATTCTGGAACAAGAACATCTGCAGAGAAGAGAAAAAGACGTCTTAAGTAACAGATAAAAAGCAGAAACATAAGCTACCGGAAAATCTGTCACCTTTGCCAAAATTTCTGGGCTTAGGTATTACCTTCATGGAAGAGGAAAACACCGGGCAGTGAAAATTCACGTCTTCCGCCTGTTGAGATCACGCTTGCACAAAAAAGGAGGAAATCATTTCAAAACCGTACCTGCTTAAGATCTTCATAAGGCAGAGCTAAGAAAGGAACAGGTTCGTTTTACGGCTCAACATAATTAGAAACATTTCTGCAGCCAATTTAATTGTCTCCCCTAAAAATACGACGTTGTCTACAATTCATGCCAACCTTGTTTTATTCTATTAATTGACATTTAATTGCTTTTCTTATTTAATCACATTAATTTTTGTTAATTTTCCCGCAAATAGTGTCCCAAGGCTTCAACCAACATTTCCGGATATCGTCTATTGAATTTTATGGTAAACTATGTTACGTTTATGGAAAGTTTATTCTGCCTTCAAACCAAATACATCTAGTGAATCGGAATTTTGCCGGTTTTAATAAATCCCTTTATTCTCATCGTATTGACAATGTTTGACGATGCGTGTTTGAAATCCGATTACACGTGCGACAATTCTTTTCAGCTCTGTTTAAAACCGTAGCAAAACATTCTGTATTGGAAAATTTGTTCAAACGGACGACCGGAACGGTAAACTAGTGTAAACAAGAACTCTTGTGGACCACGCGGATAGGTCTGTTTATAAATAAAATAAAAATAGTGAATAAAAATAATAGTAACTTTCTCCTTCAGGCTTGATCGCCATGAAAGTTTCCACGATAATTGCAAGATTTTTATCTTCTCTTCATGGAAACATTATTCTGTATCGTGAGTTAAAATTTATGATATAATATGTTTAAGTAACCTTTTACGGTATTCATACCGGAAAATATAAATTTTATTCGGAGACGACCAGGAAATTTATATTTTTTATGACGGGGCAAACATTTTATTATAATTATTCATATTTAGATGGAGTACTGGAGAAGCCAGTGTTTCATTTAATTTTTTTAATTAATTTGTAATCATTTTACCCTTCCTCATATGATTCCTCTTCAAGAGTAAGTTAAATGTTTAACTCATAGTTAGTGTTTCATTAATCTCATTTTAATAGTATTTCCTGTATTTTATTTCAACGGAAATTGAATTAAATTCGTAATAAAAATATTTTAATTTTCTAGTTTAATTCCGTTATTATAATTGAATTTTAAGTTTAACTGTGTTTCATTTTAAGGAGCCTTCTGCTTGACGTTTTTAAGTGAGCTCAAGTTATACTGTATGAATGAGTTGTTACAGCAAATGTTCTATAAAAAAACGTGTTTTTTAACTGATTCACCTTCTTCGTTATTTATGCCGTTGTCTTGTTGAGGATCAAACTTCAATATTACAAAATAATCCTGGCGTCCGCGCCCAGTTTTAAAATTTAAGTAAATTTATTGCCGCTATAATGTTGCGGTTTATTTAATACTCGGTGCTTCATTCATCATCGTTTAGTTGAATATGGTTACGTGTTCTTAGAGCCAGTGGAATTAGTGTTCCTAGGCCCTGGAGCAAGATCCTACAAATCCCCTTATTATAGACCTTCTCTCTAATGGAGATTTGCAGCTCCTCAGAGTCAAAACAAGACCAGACCGACTTATTGTATTACGTTAACGGCGCTCGCTTATCCAGACTTGAATGTTACTAAATTCCTAAGACTACGTGGGATTCATAACGCCTATTATAGAAGTTTCCTTTGTCAAGTGTCTACAAGTAATTTATTCGATGCAATAATGTGATAGAATATTTCACTCAGCAATAGAAATATAATGAATCGCCAAACAGACTTATAACAACTTTTATGCAAGAATAACATCTATTCAACACGATCATTAAAATTGAAACGACAATATTTCAAATGATGTAAGCTCAAATTCCGGTACTGTATTACAATTTACTATTCCTAACAAACGCAACGAATTTGAGTCAAGTAATATTATTATTATAATGAATACTATTGTGTGGTAACTGATGTATCTCGCCACGAGGTAATACAAATTAAATCAAAATTATACTTTAATAAATCTATATTTATTCTAAGAAAATAAATCAAAAGAAAATATGTACAAAATAAATGTGTTAAGCTAAAAAAATTATTTCCGACAACGCAAAAATGAGATTCCGATGGTTTACCAGAACAGGATTTCTGCCACAAGGCTGGAAGCATTGTCCGGTTGACTCGGCCACGTGGACATCCTTACATGCATCTGCTCTTTCTCTCCATCTTTCCCGATCCTTACTACGCCAATCCTAAACTAAAAGTGTCTCTCTGCCTTCTCTACCAGTTTTGTCCTCACTCTTCTCCCATCTCTCTTTTTCTTACAGTTCCCCTAATTGGTGAAAAACTTGGCCTACCATCACTATTCAAATCTGTTACCAATTTCCGTATTGGTTGGTGGAAGCGTTTTCCCCCTCTACCTGCAATCTGACCCTTCCACGACAGGACCTGTGTCTGGAAGATAGTTCCGGGAATATCTTACCCATATCCGGTGATCTTTCTAACAGACGTATATTTAATGCCGTAATTGACGTTAAAAGTAAATTTAAAATAAATAAATAATTAATCAATCAAATAAACTGAGAGAAGTGCGCTATATATGGAATTCAGCGAAGAAAAAGGCGATGCTAGAATTATTCAAAATATGTTGCGACCAGTGATTAAAATAATTTTTGGGAGGTAAATATGTGGTATGGCAATTCGTTATAGATCAACTAATATGTTGACAGGAGGCATGTTTATGTTAACTACCACTTAATATCATCATAAATCTCTTGAATCAATAAGCATTTTAATTAATATTTAATAAGTTAGGTGTAAAATTTGTTAAAATTAAAATAAAATATTTATTTATGCTTCACACTTAAGTATGTATGGCAGGGATCTTAAGAATTTGTGACCCATAATAACACGCAAATTTGACGACAGAATTAATAATTCAATTCAACCAGTGGAAGTCTATCCTGGTGGATGCAGATAACAGAGATTAAATAAACAGCCCACAATCCCCTGTTAACTGAAACTGTTTATGGGATGATTAAAGTAAGGCAGACTAAAATATATTGTTTACTGATTTGTTCAAATAATTAATTATGTCAAAACTTTGTTGAATCATCAACTCTGCGTAAACAAGGACAGTAAAGTTTTAACAATTTTTATTCGTTAATCAAGCCTTTTAATTTATTAAAAGTTGTGTAGGTAATGAGCCGAAGTATAATTCCTCTATACTATTAAATAAAATTGAAGTCTATGTCTGTCTGAAATTTCGTTTATAATAGGTTCCGAAACGGCTCAACGGATTTCAATGGAAATATTAGGAATTAAAACAAAAAATTTAACTTAAATTAATGTGTATGATCCATTCCGATATGTTTCTGCGGAGAGACGATAGGAATAAAATTAATTATAAGCCCATTGAATTGTCGTCAAATCTGGTTGTAGTAACATATCTCAGGGTCAGACCGTTTAGTTTCATTGACCTGTTTTAGCGCTGCTGTTTTATGAAGCTTTTATAGTCTAAGGTTTGATTTCTTGCCCATGTCATTCTCAACTATCGATTTAATCCATGTCAATAAGTAAAATTGAAGCCTTTGTCTGTGATTTCAAAACTGGTTCAAACTTTTACGTGAAAAATGCTATTTTTACGATTCCCATCATAAAAGTCAGATGATTACATTTTTGTCGGTCTGTTTTTCTGAAGGTTTGTGTCGAATCAGCTACGAAACGGCTCAACGGCTTTCTATGTCAATATAAGGGATTTAAACAAGATTTTAAACTTAAATTTCAGTGAATGTTTAACTTACACATCTTCCGGGGATCATAAGATATAAAATATATAAATTAGTAAAAACTTAGAGCTGCTATCTAGCGGATATCATGACTACCATGCTGCGTCAAAGACGGGTGGAGTAGAATATTCTCAGGAACTGACAGCTTAGTTCCATTTAACCTGTTTTGACGCTGTTGTTGTAAGACGTTTTTAAAGTCTGTGGATTGATTTCAGGCCTGAGACATTTTTAAATTAATTTCATAATAGAAAACAATGGATTATATTTCAATTTTTTTTACCTGTATTACTTTTTAAATATTTTGAAATAGTGAATTGTTAGGCTTGTTGTTGTGGTAATAAGTCCTATGACTGGTCTGATGCAACTCTCCACGCTAACCTATCTTGCGCAAGACTTTTCATTTACACATGACTTGCACATCCCGCATCACCCTTAACTGTGTAGCGTATTCAATCCTTGGCCTCCCTCTTCTGTTCTTAACCCACACACTTCCCTCTAAAGCTAATTTTACAAGAGCCTCATGTCTTAAAACGCGGCCTATTAATCTATCCCTTTTCTTGGTCAACGTCCTCCATATTGTACACTCTTCCCTTATTCTGTTTATAATTCTTCGTTAGTGATTCTATTCACCCTGATTTTCAGCATTCAACATTTCAAAGGCTTCTATTATTTTCCTTTATGCAACGCCTACCATCCAGGTTTCGCACCCATATAACGCCACACTCCATACGAACATTTTTAGTATTCAATTCTTAATATTCACATTTATATTACCCGTAAGTAAATTACGACGTAGTTACATTTGCTTTCCTAATTTTTATGTCTACCATATTTCTACCATCCCTATTTATTATGCTGTCCAAGGAGCAGAATTACTTACCATCCTTCAAAATATCCCTTCCCAGTCTAACACCCTTTGCTATTTTCACTATTTCCAATACCACACTCCATTAACTTGGTTTTCCCTCTACTAATCCTCAAGTACTCTTCCACCATGCCCATTCTCATGCCATTAATTATGCTTTCCAAGTCTACTTTGACTCCCCTAATACTACAACATCATCAACAGCGTCTAGTGTTTTTATTTCTTCTACTTCAAGTATGATTTATTTTCCATATTCCGTTTTAACTTTCTTCATCTATATATAAATTAAACAGCATGGCCGACAGTCTGCATTCTTGGCTTAATCCTTTCCTGATTTTTACTTTCTTTTATGCTCTTCAATTGTAATTACTGCTGACTGCCCTCTGTAGATGTTATGGATAAGATTTATTTCTCGATATTTTATTCCGGTACTAATATTCACACCGATATTACCCTAAGTAAATTCCTTGCCTGTGCTATCCTACTCTTTATGTCTACTATAATTCTACCATCCGTAAATATTACGGTTATTGTTAAGTTAAGAAATCCGAATGTGTATTTTAGTCATGCGTAAGAGATAACAATTGAGCGTCTATCATCTATTAAGCGAGTGCAATGAAGTCAACATGAAGATGAATTTGATCAAGAAAGAGAGCATTGGTTCTTTTTGTCCAAGTCTCGAGGGAACGATGTCTCGGGCACAGTTAGTAATAAATAATAAAGAAAACGAAAAGTTACCAACAAAAGTTGAACATAATGCAAAAGAAATACATTTGATCAGATTTGATTGGAATCATAATATTTACTAAAGAGTGAACGAACGTGAAACGCACGGTCCTCATTCCTTTATACTCTTATAATAATGTACCTCAAACGTACCATGGACAGGTTTCACTCTTCAAAAGTTGAATATTCCGAAACTACCAGCGGCTGCGATACAACTCACAAGTAGAAAGAACGCTGCCTGCATATGTAAAACGGAAAAATGGAAGTACTAGTGCGAATTACGGCACGATTTAGGAATAATACGGCGCAGCAGCACAAGCAACACGGAATCGCTTGAAAGCGTCCCTTAAAATGTTCACAATTATCGCGAGATTCCAACTTAACGCAAACACGCCCCTCTCATTTCTATTCATCGCGCCGGTTGAGGATAAAGAGAGCGCCGATTAGAGGGACAGGAACCTGGTAGAATATTCATCGAGCTGCAGCACGACGCCATAATTGCTCCAGTCTCCAGTAATTCAATAAACCCAAATACAAACTCATCCCAAAAGTTAGGCAAATTTGGGTCTATCTTACATTCAACATTGCCATAATATAAGCCTGGCGTAAAGGAAGCTGTTGATCTACTTTTCATAATTTAATTGCTTTCGATTGATGCTTGGCGTATGATGCGTATGAATTTGTTAGAAGTAAATTCCGAGGAAATCTCATACGTACGGCATTTTATTTATTTCTGAAAGTATTACATTTATTTATTCTTTCGATATTTTTTTAACTGCTTAGTCATTAGATGGAGACGGTAACATTACATTTATTCATAATGTCAGAACTTAAAAAAAATTAAAAAATCTAAATGTATTTAATTTCTTAATAATTTTACACCCAAAATTTGGGAAACAATATATATAAATTTGTGACAATCACATTTCACATATAACAAAACCTGGTTCTAAATTTCCATACATAATGAAAAAAATTAAATTTTTATTTATTAAAAATAATTCTATTAAGTGATCATAATGGAAAAATCTCGGCCGGACCGGGAATCAACCCATATTTATTTTTCTTTATAACTAGTTTAAATTGAATGTTAGCATTACTGTCGTAATGTTAAATTTGAAGGAACGGAATTACTTACCTATTATTCATTACTGTAAATTGCAGTATCAACAAGTAACTATCTTTGTTTAAAAACTTTTGGGATACTAGGCAATTTTTACTCCTCTTCCAAGAAATTGTTCATTTTGTAGAATTTAATTATAAGCTAAGAAGTAATAAAAGGGACAGCAGATTTGACAGTTCGTTATAAATACAAATAAATAAATATATATGTATATATATATATGTCAATAAAAGTGTTCCTGTACTGTTAATCAGAAATTTGTCGATGCATAGCATTTGATGAAGAGATCACACTTAATTGTCCAAAGGAAGCTACGACATAGAAAAGAGTTCAATTATTTATCTTCAAAATCAGTAAAAAAATTATATATGCGTCTTATAAATGGATAATATAAGACATTGGATTTATTGAAGATATTAAACTTAAAGTATTGCGGTTTGTGTCATTCTGTACACTAAACCCAATGAAAATAAAGCGTTAAATAATATTTCGGTCCTGGAGATTTTTGAAGAATAAAGACACCTGAGGATTTCCCAAGTACGCGGAAAATTCTTTTGCCCTGAATTTTTCATGTACACCTTGTAACTGTTATATAATTAATTCATTACATACATTTATTCTGAGTGTTGGAGGGTATATTTACACTTTTATATTAAGGGAAGTCCGGGCGGATCGGGACACTTAATGTTTCAACAACTCATAAAATAGGTTCATAAAGGTATAAAACATTAGTTTTTTTTCTATTATATACTTAATACAATATCAAAATAACTTGAAGCAACGAGTTTAGATTTTTGATGACTTTTTCAAAAGCACGTAACAAACTTATGCTACCACCCCCGGGGTTGATCAGGACAGGTTTATTTGTAATTACAATTTATACAGTAAAATTAAGTTTAAATTAAGAAAAATCCTACCACCATTTGTGTTTTCATTGTTACATTTATTTTTCTTACGGTTCATTGCTTTATCGACTTTTCCTTACGCAAAGAGATTTTATTGCAACTGCACAGTCTTCGCTAGCATTTTTCCCTTTCCCGATCCTTTGTTCTTTCGGGCACAACATCCTGTAACTTATTCTTCTAACGTAAGTCTGTCTGTTTTTCCTTTTTATTGAGGAACACATTACAATTTGGCCTTATACAGTAGTATTCCATTCCGCATGCAAATTTTAATTTGAGTATTTCACCGAACCTTAATACAAATACATTTAAACCTTATACGTAACTGATAAGCAGCTAAAGACACGTAGTTTACGAATACACACCATTAAATATTTAAAAGCGAGGAGTTCTGTAAATTACCTTCCGTCGAAATGCTGCAAAAATTATGAAGTCACGGTTGTAAGACGTGCAAACAAGAGTTCATTCACAAGGTGGAAAACAGAACTTGGTCAAGATGGCTGCCGGGATTTTTTTTCCTTGACCAATGACAATGTTCCACTCCTATTTATTAAATAACAGTAGAATCCACTAAAAAAGTAGGGTGTCTCGTTCTACCCTGCATCCCGTTTCGCCCCGACGTCCCCTATCTTGCACAAATTTGAAATAAAATTTGTGGGGATGAAAAAAGGGATAAAATTAAGCGAATTAGAAAGCATACTGTATATAAGCTCAGCTAAAATAATACAATTTTGTCATATTTAAATAATTTATATGTTGTTGTTGTGGTATTCAGTCCTAAGACTGAACGATA
This sequence comes from Eucriotettix oculatus, assembly GCA_034510155.1. Classification (NCBI taxonomy): domain Eukaryota; kingdom Metazoa; phylum Arthropoda; class Insecta; order Orthoptera; family Tetrigidae; genus Eucriotettix; species Eucriotettix oculatus. The sequence continues at coordinate 46,806,114 of CM067376.1, read as the reverse complement.
CAACACTCCAAGCTAACCTATCTTGCGCAAGCGTTTTCATATCCTCATAATAAGCATATCTCACATTCTCTCTACATATAATTTATATAATGGATGAATTTAATCAAAGTTCTCACTTTCATAATTTGTCATTTATTAATTATAGGTTTTTATGTGTGATTGTTCACATTACTGTAAGCCAAGGTAATTTTAATTACGATATATGGATTTTGAAGTCAGTCTTTTCTGCTTTGTTCCTGTGCAACAGCCGAAGAATAGCAACTTAAGTGGGCATGTCGCTTTTTGACAACTCAGGTAGGGTGTTCACTGAACCGATGATGCGAAACATGGCGAATCGTCCCTTCGTGACTTGTCATTCACTGGAAAACAGTGGGTTTTCTGAATCGGTTTCTGTAAACGGGCAAAGGATATAAACCGACCAGACCATTGTTTATTCAGAAACCACAGTAATTTTAACAATAAAATAGTATTTTCCTAGGCATTAAACAATATGGTGGACGATATTTTAATCCTAGAACTAAATATTATAATAGTTATCTTAATTTTAATTTTAACTTCACCGTATTTGGCACTCGAACGTTTCAATTACGTTACAAGAAATTAACTACAAAATTATTAATAACTGGAATTTGAACAAGAAATTTAAAAAAACGCTCCTTTTATGACAATATGTACATAAGGCCTTAAAAGTTTTATAAATACATATATTTAATTTAATGAGAAATATAACTGTTCAAAATAAATTAATTTAATAGAATTAACATTTATGCATTTTTTAAGTTTTGAAATAAAATTCCAGTGGCAGCGAAAATAGAATAAAATTAAGGGAATTGAAAGCGTTACTGTATATATGAATACCTAAACCAATAAAATATTGTTCTATTTAAATAATTTATACAATATATGGATTTTTTAAAATTTGATATTATGCTTTTCTATGTTGTGTTTTTTCTTATTAATATTGAAAAACGTGGTTGTAATATTTGTATAAGAATCGTTCTTGGTTTAAATTGCAGTTTTTTGAAGATTTGATTTAAGGAAAAAAATCTCGACCGGTACCTTGCATAGGTAAAGCTCAGGCTCACCTCCAATTAACTAAGACACATTCTTCACAGCCTAATTTTTCTAACATTAGTGAAGAATGGAAATTATGTGTAAATTGTTCATAAATGAATTTATTTCAATACAATGACAGAATTAATCTGAATTATGTTTCATTACCTCCATCTCTGGGCTTAAATTGAAGGAAAAAACATTTCTGCCTTTGTTTTAATATTTCAGATATTATTTCGTAAACTTCTGCACTCTTATGAAGGGGAACCCCCTTCAGTTTCCTGCGCGCATTCAGGATTTCACGAACGCGGAATGTGAAACCAGAAAATGTTGGGAACATTTATTACAGCATTCCGTGCATTCAGATAAGTAGACAACATATACTAATTTAAAATATAAGAACATTAAATCTGTAGTAGTTGGTAAAGATCAGGTAAAAATTGTAGTAGATACAATTCACTGCTTATAAGACAGATACAGGAAAACGATTACCGATGAGAGAAGAATATGAAGACTTCCATCAAACTAATTTCGCTTTTCTGTAAAAAAGGTGGAATATCAAATTAAGAAACACGTTTGATTTCAGAAATTAGTTCACCAACGCGGAGCCACGAGTGGCGTCTATGGCGTGGGTCGTGCAAGCATTTAGAAACTTTCAAGGTAAATACAGTGGATAGCAACAACTCCACTGAGCAATAATTAATTCATATGTTAGGGGAAGAATGGGCTTTACGAGAGGCGCACCTGCAATTTGTTTAAAGGTATTTCCGGACGTATTTCTCTAGAGGCCCGGGAAAGTACTTATGAATTCAGGAAGTGGACACAGGTATAAGTGACCACGGAGCAGGGAAATTGGAGATAAGCTGAGGTAATAATGGAACTATACATAATCTATGATTAAAGGGGAAACAGTATTTCAATTCCACGCTGAAGGTGCACACAGATTAGGCTGGACTGCTTTGAACGGTACTCCAGGCATTAAAGTAGATATTTTGATAATAAATATATTAAAAAGTAATGTATGAACTGTAAGAGTGTGATAGTGCTCCAAAAAAACTTAAGGTTAAATCAGATAACGAATAAATGACGGAAAAAATGTTTTCTACCCTTTTTAAGCTAAAAAATAATGTGGAAAAAATAATACAAGGTTCATTAAGTTTAGAAATAGCAAAAAATTATTTTCCGCTTCACACGCAGTGAAAGAATGAGTGTAATATGGATTTTGGAAATTTGACTTATTTTCCATTAAATTTCTTTGGTGCTGTTAACGAATTATTGAACCAACTGGTATAGGAGAATGCTGATGATAAGATGGGTGGATAGAGTAACTAACGAGGAAGTTATAAACAGAATAAGAAACTTAATAAAATGTTTAAAATTATTAATATTATTGTCAACATATATTATATATACATGAATAAAATCAAACTTTTCAGATCCCTTGCATATTAAGCGGGGATTAATTTGAGTTTGTACAATTCCTTGTTTATTGTTCGATTCGGTCCAGGAAGTTGCGATCCGTAAGTCACAAAAAAAATTGATGGGACACATTTAATAACTGCATTTAAATAATGGAAAATGTAGACGATACTGAATTAATTAATGCCTTTAATGACTTGGAATTCTTTGATTTACATTTATGTTTAATGATCAACACAATAAAGTACTTACTCATTTGCTAGACCATAAATCTTAGAGCCACTAATAATAAATTAATAATATTATTTTGTAACTTTGGAGCGATTTACAAACAAGGGGACGATTATCAATAATAAAAACAGAAACGACCTTATTTAACAGACGAAACTTACAAATAAGAAAGAAATACTTAAATTTATAACTTCCGCGCTTCTATTCGATCTTTGCATCTTACTCCATTTCGTTTGATTGGCAGCTCCAAAGGTAGTTATTTATGTGGACTGTCAATCTTACTACATAAAATAATTTCTTCGGGCTTAATACCTTTAGAATTATTTCCAATTTTAAAAATCTTCATATTTCTGATAATTAAATTCTCCTATATTAACTTGTTGTTTCGTTGCTTACTAGTATTCCACTCTAATACGTAATCCACAGCTTAAAGACCAGATCGTTTTATTTTGAGGATCTTACTCCAATTAAATGAACTGAAATGAACTCTGCCATCAGCCTGATCCTTCCTTCAATTTCTTTTACTTTCTATAGCAGACTTTTGTACCGATTGAAAATTTCTGTCTTCATAAAATTGATTTCATACCGATCGCTTAACCATAAATATGTCGATAGAATATTTTGCATTATCTGTATTTAATCATTTTCAATTTAAATTTGAGTATGAAAAAAATTCTATTATTAGGGGTCAAAGTGAAACGAGTTTCTCGATATTATCATAAATTAAATATTAATTGGTATCACAAAACCGCATTTCAGACCGTATGTTAAATTTAATTTTGATCATCCTACCACTAAAAACAGAGATATTGTTTACAACTTGGTTGACAAAGCTATTTTATTATCCGGTCCTGTCCATCATGCTGATAACCTTAACCATTTTAAAAATATTTTACTGGCCAACATCTGGGCCATAAAATTTATTTTAAGCATATGAACTCTAGATTATCTATAATTAATTTATGTAACAACCATTGTAATGTCCACAAGGAATAATACACAATTTTGTTTCGTTAATTTTCCTTTCCGTAGTCTACTATCAAATGTATTGACTTCTTTGTTTAAAAAGAAAAATTATTCCGTAATTTTCAGGTCTAAATCTTCTTTTACTGGTATCATTAAAGAACACAAAGTCCCTACAGATAAATTGTCTACTGCCAATTGACTGTTTTGATTGTAATTTAAGTTATATCGTCAAAAGTAAAAGAACTTTGAGTATTATAATTAAAGAACATCAAGCTAATTTTTAACTTTCTAGCTGTAAACTTAATTCGATCACCAAATATTGTTTCGATCTTGAATAAATCTCGTATTTCAGAGAGAAAATACTGATCTAAAAAATGTTACAAATTAAAAATCATCCTGAAACTGCTAATTTTTAAAACGACACAGATAATGTTAGTAAACTTTACGATGTGATATTTTAATTATTGAGTCCTTTCTGGTGTCCTTTGTGGTGTCCTTCTGTTTTAAAATTTGTCAGCTTAATTTAAGACGAATTTGAGTAATATGCAAAGCTAACGTCGTAACGTCAGCTTATCTAAATTCGTGAATTATCTCTCGCTTTGTCTGTTAAATAAGGTCATATCTATTGTTATTAGTTCCACAGACGTTGTTTTCTGCAGTAATAAAACTGGAAAAGTTTTAATATAATTGCTAGAATACAAGCTACTAATAGTTGTTACCCGCTTAAATTAATTAAATCTATTAGCAACGTAGGTTTTCCCTGTGTAGCTGCTTGTTAAACAATTCTACTTAAATCTAGATTGTTACGCTGAAAAATGAAAACTGGAGGTCCTTAAGACGACCTGATGTGAGGTATGGGTTAGATATGTGCAAAACTGTTCTTCTTCCTGATCGAATCGGAACTACTCGCTCAGTAGAAAGAGCTAGTTATTTTTGATGACTGACCCTACATTATACAAATAAATTATTAATAAAAATCATTTACATTTTTCATATTTATTAAAAAATCAATAATTATAATAATAAAATAAATGACTCAAGGTACTTAACATTTTCTTTATTTTTATTATTTTAAAGAGGAACAGAATTACTGAAAATATAAATACGATTATATTATAATTATTAATTGCTCTATCTATCGCATCGACCGTTTATAATACCTTCCTATTTTATTAAAGGGGAGTTTCAGCAACGTGAATTACCCTCATATATAGCTTGTCAATCAATTAAAAGTAGTGTAATGAGTAAGCCTTTTAAAAAACATATACAACAATGTCGCGGACTGTGTCATCAGTCTTAAAGGTTTACAATTTAATAATTTCTCTTGGCTGTATTAAGCCGTATATTTATTTTCTATCAGTCCTTTGTATTAGCATTATGATGAAGGGATACCTTTGGGAGATTTATCTCGCATGTATTTTTCCTCAGATTGACTGCGAGGCTCACCTGACTGCGTTGGGAATTCCTCGTACTCTCTCTGGTTTTTTTCAAGATTCTCACATGTCGAGGCACATTCATTTATTTTAGGAGGTGTATGTATTGGGGTCGAAGATCTTGGGCATATGGTAATATTTGTCCGCTGATCCTATTGGATTCTAAAACAGGCAGAAACACGGAGGATGGAACGCTGCGACCCCACAGCAAACTCATCTCCCGTCATTCGGAAGAGCGTGAGAATAGTTCCCAATATTACGGCCTACCAGATGCAGGTTTTTAGGGTTTTCCCTGCATGACGTTAGGTGTAATACCAGGTAGGATCCTTAAACTCTAGCCTGGGGGCCCTAGTCCTCCCTTTGCTTTCTTGCACTACCTTCCACATTCTCCCTTTTCAATTCCCTTCCTATGCTAATAAAGGGAAGTTACCTAATTCAGAATCACCTTCATGTAGCCTGTTAACCATAGAGAAACATTATGATGAATTCTCAATTATGGACAAGATCCAAATTCTAGTCCAATATTATAAGAAAATGAAGTGAATTAGTAATGCTAATAAATGTGAAGCATAGAGTGAACAGTTCTAGAGAGGTGTAAGTGAAACTTTTACGATACCATTTAGAGAGAATATGTAGACCAATAGATTACAGAAGGGATTCATACAATTATATTCTGGACAGTCAGATAAGACGTCATATTAACGTTTGGTTTCAATATTTTGTACATACGTCAATTATTTTAATTTTGCCAAAACAGAAATAAAGAGTTTCTGATTCACGAGTGACTGGTTAGAAAAGTAGATAGTTCTGGTGGACTCGGTCCACGCGATCTGATTCATGAGTGAGTGATTCAGATAGCTCTCGGATCACAGGAACGGAGTGAATGAAAAGAGCTACCGCTGAATCAATGATCACTCACTCCGCTCTCGATCAGATCGCCTATCAAGTATGAGTAGCAGTGATGGATTTTTTTGCAAGCCGATTGCGACAAATTAAATAAGGTTGAAAACAATATCTTAAGGAAACTTTTAGACCACGTCAGGAAAATGGAACAAGAATTTATGTAGGGAACCAAAGCTGACCTTAAGCATCTAAAGTGGCTCGTTACGATGGACGGGACATGTGCAAGGTAGAAACTCCAAAGCGAATACTATACCAGACTCCAAAAACAGATGAGGAGGACCAAAAACAAGACGGATCTATGATGCCTTGAAGGATGCTAAGAGAATATGAATAAGAAATTATGGGTAAAAAACAGGGGCACACAGAAATGAAGGCGACTTCTGTTCGGAGGTGAAGAATCACAGCGGGTTGTAGCGTCGATTATGATGACAAAGTAAGAAAAAGTGCGGGATGTATAACAATAATAAATTAGAATTGTAAAAATTAATTCAAAATTCGTTCTCTCGGCTTCTTTGGGATGTGTATTCAGCCTCTAACTACAGTAAATATTTTTCTTTGATTAGAAACATTTCTTTGATGCTTTTGACAACATTTCGTTACTAAAAATGTTTTGTTGAAGTCTAAAATCATAGTTCAGAAGAATTTATTTTTAAATAAAATGGATCGACTTACGTTTGACGTCACACAGTTCAAGGTACGAACACGTTATTCCCGCTGCACTCCTTAATTGTGCACCGCCAACTTGGAAGCATTAGTTCGTTGAAGGGTTACATAATAATCCAATCCACGGGATGAAGCATGACACGTCAAAGGGGTTGGTTGACTTGTTTGAACTGCTGATTAGGATTTGTGTTTGTTGGCCAGATATGACGTCAGACGCGGTCACAGTAGGGTGGAGCATTAAGTCCATACGTCAATTTAATTCATTATTACAATGGTAAACATGCAGCACGGATAATGCGGATTACGCTCAAAATACGCGTGAAACAATATTTTTCATTTACATTGAAAGGTCTTATTCATAAATCTGTCTTAAAACTTAAAAATTAAAACAAATAACAAACAAATATTTATATTATTCGGAATGTTTACAGTGGACAGAAGCAAATGCTAAATAAACGTTATGAATTAAAAATTTTAGGCCCTTAAAAATTTGCTTCACCTGATAATCTTCAGCTCTGTTGATTAATTAGCTTTCGACTTAGGTCGTTTTTTCCCCTTGAATACTATTAAAGCTTCTTTCTATATTGTCCTGAATACGTAATCTCCACGTTCTATCTTCACGGCTCTCGAAAGCTCTTTATCTCGCGGTTTCTACGCAATTTATCCTTACTCCACGTACTATAGTTCACTTCGTTTTACACGTTTCCGTCGAATACCGTTATAAAATTTTTACAAACGTTATAGTTTCACATCTGTGCACCCTTTGTTCTCTATTACAAATCAGACTCAATCCTAGTATTTAATTCTCTACATTTCATTTTCTCTGCTCCGATACACTTAAAAAATATTTTATATCTTAATATCTGTGATCCTTCCAATTCTTATAATGAAGAAAGCATCTTATAAAATTTCATATCTCTTCTCGCATGGCCCTCTTTAGCGTAAAAGAAAGTTTCTCTTTACTATTTTTTGTATCGTAAGTAAAGTTGACCATTTTTACGGTATGATAAAGTAGTTTGTATGACATTCAAATAAATAATTAAATGAATTATGACTTCCTTTCTGTCTGTTTTTTATATTATTTAAGTAATTAAATATACTACGTTTCGTCATTCATTTGAGACTTCTTCAGATTTACTAAAATGAAAATTACAATGGATTACATGAGATAATACGTTACTGTACACGGACTTCACTCCGGTCGAAATGCATAAAAGTTCCGCAAATGCGGCTCAGGAAGGTCAGAGTATACCTGAAGAAGTCTCAAATGAGAGACGAAACGTAGTATATTTCATCTTTTAAATAAAATAAAAATACTGACAAAGAGGCTGTTATTATTAATTTAAAGTATGATTGTTTCTAACACCAATCCGTGGACCTTTTCAAGTACAAAACTATAAAAGTTGACAAGTTTTTATTGTGTTTGAGAATGCCTACCGATTAATAGAAGAAACGCCGTATACTAAGTTTGTTTCATATCTGCTTATGGTGTAATGCAGAGTGTCTTTCTACTCACCATCTTTATATATAAAAAGTAAATTTATCTTCTGTATTGACTTCAGCACATTCTTCACAACACTCCAGCATTTTATAACTCAAAGAAACGTATAACATTTTGCTTTGTAAATATTCACCTTTACTTGCCACAACAAGGTAACTCAATCAAAACTTTTTTACTTACATCTCCTATAAATGTTTATTTATGCCATTTTATAAATAACGCTTATGTATTAACTAAGAATAAATAAATTTGTACAATTATATATCTGTGTGCATATGTGTCACCTATTAACGTTTACACGTTCGAGTGAGCAATTTGGTTCATTACCATGCAACTACTCGTTTACGAGAAACTATTCCACTAACGAGATGCAAATGATCAATTTGTAGTCTAATGAACGAGCACACGGACTGTATTAATAACGTTATAAACAATAATAACAGTAACGGTAAAAACCAACGACGCGAAAAAGGATTGACAATTAATTTCCTGTAATATATATTAGAGGAAAAATAATGTGGAAATTTCAATATCCGATTAAAACGAATTTATTTTTCTAATGTATCTATCCGGATGTTGACGCCCTGCTTGTATATTCATTTAAATAAAAATATCTTGTTTAAAGTAGAGTATATGATTGGGTTTTCGATGTAATGAATGATAACACTTGCATAGCTCTGAAATAAAAATTCCTTATCGAAGAAAGCCAGGTTTAAAATTTATACCCGAAAAACGTAAAATGCTTTCTGAACTCTTTGAATCACAGAAATAAATGATTACACCAATTATTTTCCAAATGACTGCAGTGCCTTAATTGCAATTAGTTTCATGGACTTATTTTTTACACCATAATTACGAATTTTAACCAATCGATGCGAGCGAGTTTTAGCTTCCCGTACTTTTATTTTAGGGAAATTATTGCGATTTCGCATCCAGGTTAAACTTCAGCCAACAGTTTTCAAAATGCCTAAATTGCACTAATTGCAATTATATTTTAAGATATAAAGGACTAGATATTCGAGAGTCAAAACAAAAGCTGTACTGATACTAATGAATCATTTAAGCGTAAATAATTATCAGTTTATTTAAGAAACTAATGAATGACTGTAGGTCAAACTATTGCACAGATGCGCTTGTTTGAAATTTTTAGAAATACCAACATATGGAAAAAAGATCATATTTATAGTAATTGAAACATTTGATCAGCCGTCAATAATGCAATTGAACTAATAAGTGATAATTCAACAAAGCAAAGGTAAACGTTTTAATTTAAAAGCGCGTTTCAATTGAAAATTAGTGTACACAGGAACCTAATGAGTGCCTAAATCCATCACGTGCTGATCTGTCCTTCCTGTTATCAATTTCCTTCATTAGAGCCGCTAATTGGCTTTGACAGGAGAATCCTTCGGTAAAACCACGTTGGTTCTCTGACGAAAAGAATTATCACAGCTGGCCACGAATAAATTCTGTACTCGTTGGAAATATTCTCTGTCGTCCTAATAATTGAGGAATCTGATGTTGCAAGCCACAATTTCTTCCCCTTAACGTTCAGGAATATCAAAATAATTAATTTACCATAAATATAATTTAGAAAAATTTCTAAATAATTAGAGTCATTGACAATATGCCAAATAGCAGTTAGACATAATTAATAGATGAGAATGCGTTAATTAACTGTCCATTATTATTATAAACAAACAAGTTAATTATCTGTAAATATTATAATAGCTGGAACAGACTATTAAGGATTTTGAAGATGACAGGAATTAAATATCTACAGTAGGTAGTAATTATAATTGAGGGGCAATAAAAGAAAACGCAAATCAGGAAAGGATTAAGACAAGAATGCAGCTTTTCGCCCATGTTATTTAACTTGTAAATAGATAAAGAAAGTTAAAACGGAATATGAAAAAGAAATCATACAACAAGGAGAAGAAATAAAAACCTTACGCCCTGTCGATGCTATTAGTGGAGTCAGAAGTAGACTTGTAAAACATGATTAATGACATGAACATGGTCCTGAAGGAAGAGTGCAAGATGGTAAATTGTGGAATGACAAAGGCTGATAGATTGGGAATTATGTCAAGTTGTAGTGATCATAACATAAGAAAATTAGTTTATTTTGCATATTTCCACTCTATAATGACATATGGTATAATATTCTGGCGTAATGCATCAGGAAAAGATAAAATATTTCAACTTCAAAAAAAGGCTGTCAGAATTTTATGTCAGGTCTCACCGAAAACATCTTGTAGGGGACTTTTCAAGAAAACTGGAATACTGACACTCACTTGCCAGAATATTCAATCACTAATTGTTATTTGTTATTAATAACAGTAACCTCTTCACACTAAACTCAAATATACATGACTTTGATACCGGAAGTAAAAACAATTTACACAAGGAAGGGAAGTCTCTAACCGTAATACAAAAGGGTGTACATTGCAATGCTATTAGCATATTTAATAAAATTCCCACCTCCATTAAACAATTAAAAAGAAATCCAAACAAGTTCAAATATGAACTAACAAACTTCTTACTAAGCCACTCCTACTCTGTTGAAGAATTTATGGAGCTGCACGTATCGTAGGGTAGATATTTATAATTATGAAAGAACATTATTAGAACACTAATTTTTAGTATATGATGCAAAAATATTTATTAATTTTATATATAAGGTACAAATTGTATGTCTTCTGTATAGAACTTAAGAAAATCATATTATAAGTTAAAAATTAATGAATAGTTACAGTATATTTTAATATTAATAAAGCAACCTATGTAAAATCTCTGACTCGTTCCACACCCTTGAAGCTTGTGCTTCTCTATAGGATTTATGGAATATGATTTTATACTTATACTTATTTGAAGGAGGTTAAGGAATTCTGCTACTTGGACAGCATAATAATTAAGGATGGCAGAAGTATGGTAGACATAAAACTAGGATAGCACGAGCGAGTAAGCCATTCGCAAAAATGAGAAATTTACTTACGGGTAATATCATTGCTAATATTAAGAAATAATTACTAAAATTGTTCGTATGGAGTGGGGCGTTATATGGATGTGAAACGTGGACGATATGAGTTTTAGAGAAGGAAAATAATAGAAGCTTTTGAAATGTTTTGCTATATGAGAATTCTGAAAATAAGATGGGTGGACACTAACAAGGAAGTTCTAAGCAGAATGGAGGAAAAACGAACAATATGGAGGACGTTTAAAGGGGAAGGGATAGATTAATAGGCCACGTTTTAGGACACGAGGGTCTTGTAAAATAAGCAGTAGAGCTAAGTATGTGGGGTAAGAACAATACGGAGGCCAAGGATGTAATGGCTAAGCAGATTAGGGATATGTGTTATTTACGTGGGTAATGTAAAGGTATGTGCAAAATAGGTTTCCATGGAAGGTTACAGTAGACCAGTCTTAGGACTGAATGCCACAACAACATATATAATAGCCCTGGTAACGCCCTTCGTGGGACACATCGGGTACACTTGGCTTTAGTTTCGTCATGGAAACCACGATATAAAAGATACTCCTCAGTTCAAAGTAGTTAGTTCGTGTTAATTCTACTTTTATAAATCATATACTTCTATAAATTAATTTATTTTACGAACTGAAAGTTAATATTTCAAATCAATAGTTCAAACCTTAAATTTTTTACACATGTCAAATAACCACGGCAGATTTTAAACTACGTTTGCATAAGACAAACTTATAAAACCAAAGTTAATTTTTTTATTATATAATTTGAAAGTGATTTTAAACACAAATTTGAGGTTAGAGGTTATCTACTGTGTTGAGTGCGAATCATGTAAACGGTTTTAAAATGTAGCGGAGTAAGTGGAGGCGTCACAGTAATTACGAGTAGAAATTGAAATCATCTACAAATGGCAGATAAGAAAAGATTAAAATACTTGATTTACACATATCTGTAATGTCTATCAACGCGCTCTATACCGGTTATATCACACTATAGTATCGAATTAAATACTTAACCGGGCTAATACAAACAATTACCCTGGCATAGCCAGGTACCCAAATACTTTTATTATAAATATGCAACGAAACCAATGTTTTATATGGTGTTATTCTATTATTACGTTGTTTGAGTGTTTAATTAAATTTAACTGTACTTGTATATTCATTGGATCAATTATAGCTTTGAAAATTTAAAAAAAAAATTGTATTGGAAATAATCTATTCCAATAAATAAAATTTAAGTATCTGTCTGCCTGTCTGTGTTTTTGTCTCTAATAGGCTGCTAAACAACTAAATGGTTTCAATTAAACTTTTTGGGATTGAAACAGGAATTTTATCTTAAATTTTTGTGTTTGTTTCATTTCGATATCTTTAGAGTTCAGTTGATATTAATGTAAATATTTAGAAAACCATCGAAGTGCCGCGCGAAAGCCGACGTGATTACAATCATGTGAGTTCAAAGACCTATTAGGCGTTACTATAACAACCAACCCACTTATTATAAGCGTAATTTTGGCAGCATGAAAGCGGGGATAAGGGCGAGCAGTCTTACTCCATCCATAGATGCAAACGTGTGAAAGCGGGACATGTTAAAAACCAACTGCGAGTTATAAGGTATTTTGTGAAGCTATAATTAATAAATAATACCGTACTTATGTTTTTAGGGAAAATTAAAAATAACGATGTCACGAGCATACTTAGTTCTTAAATATTTACCGTCCATTCCTTAAGAAAAAAATATGGCCACAAATTTGCTGTGCATAATAGTTGCAATAGTTGCCTTTACAAATTTAAAACTTTTATGGTTCAAATTGTTTCAAATAAAGTAATATTAGTTATACATAATTACATATGTTCGTTATATCAACGCTGTCAGAATTTGCGTTTTAGAAAATTTCATTTGAACCTACCTAATATTAACAGAATACTAATTAAGAGTGAAATTTTTACAAATTTTAATTGTCTATGAGGAACACGTTAAATTGAATTCCATAGACTTGAATATATTTTTGAAAATGTGTTACACGTGGATCTGAGCAAAGTGGCTGTGCGGGAAGTCGTCAGTGCTACAAAACGTACCTAAAGGTAGAAATTGTTTCCGCCATACTTGACGTCTTAACCAAGTGCTGTAAATACCTCAAAATGTTTTCTTACACCAGGAAGTTCTTATAACTAGATTAGCTTATTCTCCTTAACAGTTAATGGTTGCAGGTCTTAGCAACGAGGCTTGATGCCCTACTTTGTTGAGTCATATAAACGTTTGTGGCAAGCAAGATTGAAACCGTTTGTTAATACGTATATGGTCCTGTAAAAAATTTCCAGTTGTCCTTCCTTCCGAGCTCACCTTTCTCGATGGCGTGCCGGACGACTTGTGCCAATGATTTGGGCAGGAAGGTTGAGGACTAAGCCTCGATAAGCTCCCCTTCTGTTATTGAAGGCGCCCATAAAGCCGGAACAACATTGATTTAGCGCTCGGGGAGCGAGTTCGTACGGCTCGTCCGCAAAAACAAAATAAAGTTATGCAGTTACTCAAAGCTCGCAATTACCTTCGCAAAAGAAAATATTGACCTCCGCTATAAGCACAATTAAGTCAGTTTACCTATTCAATACCGCGGCACTACATTCTGCAGGGCCAGGGCCACAACCCTTCAGAATTACACTGAAAAATCCAACACAAACCATTCCTACAGCGATAATAACCATTTACTTTCGGGAGAAAAAGCATTCAGATGAAGAAGTAAGCTACTAAAAGTATATTATTCTGAATGATTGGAACAGAGGTTACTGTATTTTTTTTAATATAAGCTCTTTTAAAGTAATGATGTTTTTGGACTCTGAATATTAATTTATTTGTCTTAAACCTGTTCTGAAGTGTTTTAAGTGAAAATTGTTGTTTACTGGTAGACTAATTAGGCGCGTTTGGGAATACATGTACAACATGTAAGCGAAGGAACTAGCAGCAGAACCTACAAATTCAATAAATTAACGCATTCCATAGAAATCTTGCATAAAAATAGAAGTCTAAGCGACTCAATATTTTAAATATTGTGGTAAATGTTTTTGGCTATAATAAATATATTATTCATTATAATGTTTCTATGAAGAAGTGGACACATAACTGAATAATTTTATATGAACTTTATCAGTGCTTCCTTCCGCATTCCCCCTTTCAAACTCCCTTCGTATCAGAGTTATCTAAAGATTCTGCAGACTGGACTTATTTGAAAAGGCTCACCGAAAAACCCATAACGTGTAGCTTTTTTCAGTCCTCAGCAATGTTAATCATTTCAGGTAACATATGCATTTCATGAATTTCAGTTATTATAGTTCTTTTAAAAAAATAATAAATAAAAGGATATTACATAAACTTAACGAAAAAAGAACACTAAAATATTTCACTAGCATAGTTCATACAAATACATACTTCTTCTTCTTCCAATCGCTCAACAGCCATCTTGAGGGCCTAGGCCTACCAGGGCGGCAGCCGACTGTCAACAAATACATAGTACGTAATTATAGATAAAGGTTTCTTATACAATTTTTTTAAATATCACCCAGGTCACGTTTTTCTGTTCATGGTCTAACAGAAAATATTGTCAGCCGAAACGATTTGAGCCCCTTTAGTTCGGTTAACCGGGATAAAAACACATTTTGTAATCATAACCTTTCATTAGTTTTCCAAATATTTTTATTACATTTCTGAAACAATATACAGTAATAAATTGTTATTTCAAAGAACTAATTCGATTCCGTATTACATAAGATAGATATTATATCCTTTTTTACTTTATTCTTACTTATTTTATGTTACATTCTATTCATTATTTATTTTAAAAGCAAATTTTGTAGGCAAAGCATTCTACACAAGTAAGAAATCCTGAAATTTAAATAATTTGTATAATTTTATAGTTTAAGAATCGCATTACAATTATATTCTTCGACGAAACAATTTAGAATTAATATTAAACAATAATATACACCACTTCGTAAATTATCGTGAATATTGGGTTTTTCATTAAAAGAAACAAAAATCTCAATAGGAGTTTTGTAAGAAAAATAAAAAACGGGTTATAGAGATCCCTGATTCCTATGCTATTTATTAGAGGGAGGGAAGGGGTTGCCACAACGTGAATTATCCAAGAAAAAAATATGCAAATTATAATTTGCACTTTGATACCTATGACATTATAATTTACGATAATAACTTAACTTGAAACAGCACATATGTATAAATATAAGGGGACCCAGAAAGTATTCATAGCACTCATTATCTTTTAAATGTTTTTCTCGACGTTTGCGCACCAAGTATAAATTTATCTTACATTTTATTTGTCACAATTCCTCAGAAATTTTAGCAGGCAATTATGAAAAGCAAGTGAATCGTATATGATGATATTTTTAATATTGCTACATTTTATAACGCTTACATTAATAATAAATACAGATAGAATAATTTTCAAAATTCACCGTTTAATTATGTAACCCAAACATTTCTGTTTAAATATTAGTTGATGTCAATTAAATAATTCAAAGGGCTTGTAAATATTTTGTTGTTTGAAATAAATAAATTATGTCAATTTATAAGATCATATCTTCAGCGTAATATATTCCAGAGTAATTTAAATATATGTGAAAGTTAGTGAAGCAATCATTAAATTAATTACGTAATAAATTACGTTTCTTAATGATTGACTTTCTTTTTATCATTTTCGTGAATATAATATATTAGAGTAACTTGTTATAAATGTATTCTATGGATGGAAAGAGTCACTAACGAGAAAGAATAGGAGAAGAGTGAACAAATGGAGGACGTTGAGCAAGATACATTAATAGACCACGTTTTAAGACATGATGGTCTTGTAAAATTAGTATTTGAAGGGTGTGTGTGGGGTAAGAACAGAAGAGGTAGGCCAGGAATGGAATGCGCTAAGCTGATTATGGAGGATGTGGGATGTTGCTATAGCCATGCGGAAATTAAAGGCTTGCGCAAGACAGGTTAGCATGGAGGGATGCATCAGACCAGTCTTAGGACTGATTTTCACAACAATGACGACATTGCAATTATCGACCATCAAAATTTCATGATGCACGAAATGCTTGTAATAGGAAATAGTTTAAAATGTTGCTGATAGAATTTATATACCTCTTTGAAGAAACAAGGTACAAGGATGTTACCATAGATATTATAATTTAAATATTTTATAATTATTGAACTGTTGAAAGTTATATCGAAACGTTGAACTCCCTCTTTTGAGATTTTGTTCTCTGATCAATTATTAATTCAAATTATACTGGCTTTATTATCTGCTTTATTTATTTGTTATTGGCGAATGTTTGTAAGTTTATATTCGGTATATTTCCACACTGGACGTTTTAAGTAAAAAATAATTGACTAATAATAACTGATATCAATTAATTTTAATTTATTTGTAAAAAAAATACTCCAATTCCTAGATAAGACTATAAAAAATATTTGACGCGACAGTCTAGCCATTTAAAATAAAATAATGACATTATCTGAAAAATAATACGTGCTTCTTTTAAGATTTAAATTGAGAGGAAGCAGTTTATTCCGGTGTGTATAAAACAGTAAGTGTAAATGCAAAATTCGAACGTAAAACCAAAGATTAATCGAATTTAAATTGTGAAGATTCAAATCAAATTAATTGAGAATTAAAAGTCTGCATTTCCCTTATATTCTTGTGGTCGAATTATTGTCTGTACATATTTTGGTACTTTAATTCAAACTCGCCCACTCGTCTTCTGTTAAACGATGATTGATTATGAAATTTTGAACACCTTCTCATGTTTTAGTATTTTACCGTTGGTGATTCGTGGCTTCTACGCGCGTCACATATTACGCACAGAGACAGCGGAAGGAAAATGTTCATCGCCCGTCGTGCAAAACTATATGAAAAGTGTTCGCTTTACATATCAATGCCTCGTGTTTTATCGCCTGTCTCTTGATGTGAATGAAAAGGCACTTCCCCGTTGCATTTTTCCCCTGAAGATGAATGAATTTGTAGAGCAGGCGTTTCTCACACTTGGCACAGGCCCTCTGGGACCGCTAGCCTCTGATGGATTTAGGCTCCACCGCAAACAATTCCTGACTCCTTGACAACCAGGTTTATCTTCGTGATGGATTGTTTCCCCAGATAGTCTCAACACTTCCTTCGAGAAGGAAGCGATGTTTTCCTTGCTCGAAATATGGAAAAAAAGGAAAAAGTATTCTATTGTTCACAGCTCGCTTTTACGACTGCCAAGGGAAGGACTAACTTGAATTCCCTAAACAAAACATGAAGTTGAAAAAGCCTCAAAGAATTGTTCCGCGAGTACGTCTTCATATTAGGTGGACGTAAAAATAATATTAAAATTGAACTGACATATTGTGTGCTTCTTATGATTAAATTTCTAAGTTACGTAACGAACGAACCGTTGAAATCCGAAAGTATATTTCCAATTTTATTAAAAATTCAACCTTTATTGTCATCTGGAAATATCGTCAAAAGAGACCAAAAAACACTTAGCTAAATTGTGGCGACATTCTAGAATTGAAAATTATGTACAACAATGTAGTAAATTTTTATCCTTCATTCTATTATGCATTTTCAATAAAATTATGAAAACATAATATAATATAATCGGTAAACTTCGGCCAACTTCAGTAAACTCGGAACCTTACATTTTATTTGTCACAATTCGTCTTAAGTTTTAGCAGACAATTATAAAGAACAAATGAATCGTAAATGATATTTTTTCTTACTAAACCGCTTTTCTCTCAGTTTATTTATTTCTTATTTTAAATTTTCATTTAGCATAAATTGCTGACTCAAATGATGTCTGTCAAAAGTGTTGCCAGGGATAGGTAAATAATACCTGGAAAAAGCTTCCAGCCAGTAATAGCCCACAATTTTCCGGAAGGCATATAATGCAAGGTAAATATCCTTAACCAACCATTACGGAAATTGGTAACAGATTTGGATGGAGATGCTAAAACCAAATTTCTACTAACTAGGTTAACTGTAAGAAAAAGGAGACGGGAAAACAGCCAGATAAAAGAGAAAGAAACACTTTTATTTTATAATTGACCGAGCGAAGATCGGGAAAGACTGAGAGACAAAGCAGTAGAATGCAACCGGACTTTGCTTCCATTCGTGTGGCTGAAATTCTTTTCCGTCGTTATTTTCTTGGCTGGAGTGTTTCCGACACTAAGTTTATTAAATTTTACTCAAAATTCCTTTCGAAATTCCATACAAATACACATGCTATGCTATGCTCATGTTGGAGTCGTCAGCAATATTTTTCTTTAACCTAGATACTTTTCTTTTGTACATGTTTCCTTTGATTTTTTTAATAAATCTATAAATATTAAAATATAATTTTTACTTAATTTCAGCTACCAAGTGCCATTAAAGATTAAGTCAAAATAATAATAGCAAATTACTGTGTCATGAATTAACAAAACCACACTTTTTCTTAAAGTAATTAAATTTGTCAAGATATTTTAACTCCAATATCCATTAAACTGGTCGATTAGACGACCACTATCCGATAGGGCGATCGTTTACCCAAGTCATCGTTCTCGCATTTGTAATATCCAGAAAAATGGATAGGTAGTAAAGGTGGATACTGTAGTTGTTGACTGGTGGCTCTTGGAGAGTTGATAGTGGACTATTGTGGGAGATCATCCTTCTCTAGAGATAAATCATTAAGTTTTGAGAGTTTTATGTTTCGGGATCGCAGAAATTGGGCATACGGTATGAGCTGTCTTCTGATCCCATTGAATCAGTCGACCAGCTACCTGCTAAGCTGGTCGGTCGAGGCATGGAGAGGGAAATCCAGCGATCCCACTCCAAAACTCCTCTTCCGTCAATCTGAAGTGTGTGCGACAAGAACTTAAGAGTTTAACTTACCGAAGCAGGATTTCTAGAGTTTGACCTGCATCTCTTTTAAGTGAGACATCGGGTAGGATCATTAAATTATAGTCCGGGGGCTCTAGCCTACCCTTGGCTACTTTGTTATACCTCCCACATCCCCCTTCCTATGCTACTAAACGGGAGTTGCCATTTATTGGATCAATCTCATTTAACCTAACGTGAGATTCGCCGTGGCCTGGACCACGATGAATAATTGGCGATGGGTAGCTAAAATAATGCACTAAGTATTAAAGACTAATTTATTGTGTCTAAGATATCTACACCAGGGGTGCTTAAAAAATCACGATCGACCGGTCGACTTAAAAAAGTCGATCTTGAGAAAAATTTACCGATATAGATCTATTCACAGATTTTGTTTTAGTTGATCTGAATTAGTTCAAAATAATCCCCAAATCACTGTCTTCTATCGTAATAATCCCCTGCTAGCGGCGAAAGATGGCTTGATCAGAGAAAAGCGCGGTACTTGTCAAAGAAATTCCGCGACGAACGACGTTTTTGATTCCCGTCGTATTTTCTATAAACTTCGGGCGGAGACTTTGGCGGCACGCTTACCAAAAAAAAATCGAGACTTCGTCCGCGCCGATATAAATTTTGCGCCTGTGAGAATAGGAGTCAGTTTTGTGACATTGTGTCGAGCTAATGACGATTTCCCTTCGTTTCTCTCATTCCATTGCATTATCCATCAACAAGTTTTGTGTTCCAAAGTTCTAAACATTGACGAGATTATGGGCATTGCAATAAAAATTTTGAATTCCATCCGTGCCCGTAGCTTGCAACGAAGGCTCTTCAAATTGCAGAAGCAAGATAGTGAATCTGCTGAACACACTGATTTAGTTCTCCCTGGTTAGTGATTCTATCCACTCACCTTATTTTCAGCATTCTCCTTTAGCACCACATTTCAAAGGCTTTTATGCAACTATTACCATCCAATTTCGCACCCCTGTAACGCCACACTCTATACGAACATTTTTAGAAATGATTTCTTACATCTTTTTTGTGAAAGCCTTCCTTGCCTGTGCTATTTTCTTCTTTATGTCTACTATACGTCTAATAGCAGAATTCAAAATCTCCCAATGCAACACCCTTGAATATTCCACTCTTCCCATACTACACTCCATTACCTTGATTTTCCCTCTATTAATCCTCATATTGAACTACTTCTCGAGGACCACGTACATACCATTAAATATGGTTTCCAAGTCAGCGTAAGATTTAAAAAGACTTATCTCCCAGTTTTTAGATCGGCCTTTTCGTTTTATGAGGAATTAATTTCAAGCCACCGACCTCTACCGTAAGATTAGAATACTTTGTGCTGTGTCTTTTTTACTTGTGTGTAATTTTTTATTTATAATTCCTTCCTATTTATTTATAAAAAGAAATATTTATTGCTATAAAATTTGTTTGTTTGTGTGAATGTTAATCCACTCGGCAACGTGGTGGCGCCCTAGCGATAATTTCAATTTTTACCAATATTAGCAATTGCAAGAGTGTTATATTAATACTTTTTTCCACTCTAAACTTTAGCTTGGGCAGCATCCCTTTTTATTTTGTTACACAACTCTAGACTTGGTAACCGAATGTAGGGATGCTAACCTTCACTGTTTCGCGGGTGGTGACGTATTATTGACAAGTATGGAAAATTAAAGATAGCTAGTAACATTAATCTTGGAGAAATTTGTTGAAATTAATTTCTTTATAAATTCCGATTGTTTAGGACCGTTCAGCAACATATTTAAATAGAAGAATATTTTTTTAACTATTTAGTCTAAATTATTTTTATTGAACACAATGTCCAAACCCGAAGACGTTTTGTGTTTACCAAATAAAATGTAAAATGAAGATCCGTGGAAATAACACCCACAAATTACTCATTTACAGGTGTTAAATTGTGTTGTTTGCATAAACAGGTCGAAAGGTTTCGCTTAGCACTAAAATAAATAATATGGGATGATTGTACGTAATTATGACCTCATTTAAATGCAAAACACTAATGAATATGATTAACCACACGGAAAGATAAAACGTAATAGTAGTAGTGAACTGTTTTCGTGTGCGAGATGAATTTTCAATGAATATAATTATTACTGAATACTCTCTGACTAAATTCATCAAAGCTGATAACGCAAAAATTGTAATAATTCAGTATTTATACGTAAATGTAATCTCTAACCTTTATTAAACATAAATAAATTATAGTTTTCTGACTTAAATATTTACAATAAATAAAAATTTGGCCAAAAAGTGAGCATTAAATATGTAACTATTTATTAACAAAAGCGACGATGATACATTGTTAAATTTTAGGCCTGAAGAAGTCTCAAAATGGAGATGAAACGTCGCTTTTGTTAATAAATAGTTATATATTTAATGCTGAATTTTTTTTGTTTGACTATTTATTTATTATAAATAAATTATGTATAAATTGCAGATTATAGCTTAAATAGGGGACAAGAAACGAATTACATCAGATTTCAATTTTTAATACTTTATATTCTATTAAATTTGTCAAAACAATTAAAGTCATAAAGGGTTTGAGACAGCTGGTTGAATTCCCATATCGGTATATTTGTTGTTATTGTTGTAGTGGTACTCAGTCCTAAAACTGGTCTGGAGCAACCCTCCATGCTAACCTAACTTGCACTACGAAATCACACACCTCCCTAAACTGCTTAGCGCATTCCATCCTTGGCCTCCCTCTTCTATTATTACCCTACACACTTCCCTCCAATGCTAATTTACAAGACCCTCGTGTCTTAAAACAAAGCCTATCTATTAATCTATTCCTTCTCTTGGTCAACGTCTTCCATATTGTTCCTTCTTCCCCTATGCACACACAATACGAACATATTTAGCAATTATTTCCAATTTCACACTTAAATTGCCGTAAGTTATTTCCTCTTTTTTTTTCAAAAATATTCGTTGCCTTTGCTATCCTACTCTTTATGTTTAGTGTGCCTCTACCATCTCTAGTTATTGATTTTCCCAAGTAGAAAAACCCTTAGCTTTCTTCAAAATATCCCTTCCCAATCCTTTACCTTTATTTTCCCTCTAATAATCCTCATATTGAACTCTTTCTCCAAGACCACGTTCATGAAATTTATTATGTGTGATTTTTAAGTATTCTTCTGACTCTCGTAACACCACAATATCGTCGGCAACTGTAAGGTGTTATTTTTTCTGCATGCAGTATGATTGCGTTTCTATATTCCGTTTTAACTTTCTTCATCGCCTATTCTATATATGAGTTAAACAGCATGGTCGACAGACTGTATTCTTGGGTTAATACTTTCTTGATTTCTGCCTTCTTTTCATCAATTCTAATTATTTATGGTGCATTATAATATTATTTATAAATATTTTATTTGTGGCCAGCAAAAAGCCAAGAGTTGGAACTTTCGGGACGAGAGGGGCGCTGGAAAATCCCGTAAAGGGACAAACAAGTCTATTTTGGCCCCCTTTCTGAGAAAGGGCTAAGGACGGGATATTGGGTTTAGCCATAGGCTGACCAATAGGAGGATGAAGAAAAAGTAGAGAGGAGGGGAGAAAAGGTTGACCGTAGTCTCTGAGATTCTGATAGAGAAACACTGGTGGTAAAGACGGCGAGAGATGTGGATGGTCCATTCAGCGCCACAGTACGAGCGGCATCCAAGAGTCCCTGAATGTTCCGGCTTTTGGGTAAGTGTTGGCCACGATGATCACGCGACCGCGGGTCCGTAACCAATGCCACATAAAATTGCGCTCCAACGTGGGGCTGATAAAGGTTACAAACTCGACGAACACGCGTGATCAAGGCCAGCAAAATTAGCGGTTGTTGGGCATTCATTTGGACAGCGATTCTGGGCTCGTTCTTTTATCACTTGTATTGTGTATTTTGGGGGAATATTTTATCATGTGTAACGTCTATTTTAGCGGATGTCCTATGTCGTGAATTGTGGAAACATTTTAATCTTTTAATTTTGGGGGAATATTATTTTGTATCGAGTACTATCTTGAATTTTGGGGGAAAAGTGTTTTATTGTGCTTTGGATGATTATTTTCTTTGTACGTATCGCGTCTATTTTGGGGAATATTCTTTTGTGCCGTGTATTATCGTGAATTTTTTGCGAATTATTCTTAGTCTGTGTGTATCGTGTATTTTGCGCAAATATCATTATTGTAGCACGTATTTCGTCTATTCTGGGGGAATATAATTGTGAAAATATTATTTATATTGTATGTTGAGATTCGGTTTCATTTGAAGGTTAGCTGTTGGTTTATTCCGGTTTCACATTTTAAAATAATCCTGTCTGGATTTATTCGTTTATGAGGCTTCGAAGCGGCATGGATAAGGAAAACGTTTCAGGGCTGGCGGAGTGCAGTTCCGAGAATATGACTCACCAGGTAGACGAGGGTCTTAGCTATAACGGTATTCAGCAAAAGCTAGATTCCTTAGAAATTATGCTAACCCAGCTAATGAATGGCATCAGCGCCATTCAAACTAGCCAAAAGGAGTGGCGTAGTGAAATTCGCGCTCAAGTGAATGAAATGACCGAAAGCTGTAAGAGACAGTACGATCAGGTGCAATGCCAAATTCGCGATGTTAACGAAAAATGCCCGAATTTAGATAATATATTACATGATAGGGCTGAGGCAGTTGAAAAGAAAGTCGAGAAAGAAGTGGATGCCATACGAGGACAGGTGGACGCGCAGAAAGTAGAAATAACCAATTTGGTTAATGTTGGGCATCAGAGTCTTTTGGGTAGATTAGATGAGGCGGTGGAGGCCGTGAGAATGGAAGTGGAAACTAGGCAAGAAGAAAATGGACTTGCGGCAAGTCAGTTAGTGAGTCATGTTGAGTCTGTTAGAGCAGAGATGCGTGAGGGTGCGAAGGCAGTGCAGTCTAATATCGCCAACATTGAAGGTGAATGGCTGAAACGACTGAAATCCGAGACTGCGCGTTTGGATAGCAGTGAATTTAGGGATATGATGTGGAGCAATCGGAAAGTATTTAGTGATACCCCAGGATGTCTAACGGGATACGTTCACAAGATAGAGACGATAGAACATGTACTTTATAAACTTAAGTCTTGCCCAACTCTTTTTGCATTAAGGGATAGGATTAGAGAAACGTTGCTGCAAATGGAAAAGGATGGTATAATTGCAAGGAGATCGAGTCCGTATAATAACCCGATTACGTTCGATCCAGGTGGTAGTCTACTTTATAGAAGGGTGATTGTAGATAAATTAGTCAAACCACAAGGTTGGTCGTGGAAAGTACACATCTACGCAGGTAATGGCGCGGGTCAGGAATTGCTGTCTGGGTGCTTTTCTAACAGCTGTTACAGGAGCCGGACGTTCTGGTATTCGAAGATGAGAGTGGCAACCAGATCTAAGGCAGCTTCTTCAGGTGCTCATGCATTTGGCACCTAGAAACATCAAACCAAACCAATCTCGGCCATTCGACAACATCCCAGGGCACGTGGCTTTTGCGTGATGGGCTCAGCAACCGTCAGGAACCACAGCTGTGTGTGATAGCTATTACCACACACTTCTTTATTCTTCTTTCCCGCCGCTAGATCAAAACCATCTATTTTCTTTCCACTTCGGCCACCTTGGCCAAACTCTTGTTTTTTCGACCCCAACGTTATTAGGTTCCGAGGACTGAGGGTGTCTTTCAACTATCTCCTACTGAAGAAAAAGTAGAGAGGAGGGGAGAAAAGGTTGACCGTAGTCTCTGAGATTCTGATAGAGAAACACTGGTGGTAAAGACGGCGAGAGATGTGGATGGTCCATTCAGCGCCACAGAACGAGCGGCATCCAAGAGTCCCTGAATGTTCCGGCTTTTGGGTAAGTGTTGGCCACGATGATCACGCGACCGCGGGTTCGTAACCTAATCACCACGGTTATCCTTGAGAAAGGGAGACTCACTGTTAACTTTCGCAATTGGTAAAATTTCAGGCCAGGCAGATGAATATTTCATATATAATTTTTTTGTTTGTTTTATAATAAATTCATTTTCTTAGGATATTTTTTTATTTTATTTAATCTATTCTTGCGTAGATAACCTACGCAAGTGGCGCCCAAAAATCCTGACCACGTGGTACCCGAAGTGTGCCACATATTTCTTTCTGTAGAGGTTATGGGTGAGTCTTCTTTCTCAATATTTTATCCCTGAACGATAATATCTCTGCGTCTGTTTTCACGGTTTGCAGAGTCAATTTTACCTCTGGCACGGCAGTGAGATTTTATAAAAGGCGGCTCAGTGAGCTATAAACAGCACATATAGGGTTTTTAAAGAAGGGCGGCTCGATGTTGAAAACGAATATTTGAAATGGCATGCATAGGGGTTTTATAATAAAACGAATTGTTAACACAGCTTGTTTTATTCCATTTAATCATAAACCAGCCCTTATTGACAGCCCCTATACTTTTTAGTTTCTTACTATCACTGTTTTTC
This sequence comes from Eucriotettix oculatus, assembly GCA_034510155.1. Taxonomy (NCBI): domain Eukaryota; kingdom Metazoa; phylum Arthropoda; class Insecta; order Orthoptera; family Tetrigidae; genus Eucriotettix; species Eucriotettix oculatus. The sequence continues at coordinate 46,780,593 of CM067376.1, read as the reverse complement.
ACCGCGTGCGGTAATAATATATTTTATATAATCAGTTCTTTAAAGGTAAGTAATTTTCATTGCGTCAGTGATAAATAACAGTTTGTATTCAGTCTCCCATACTATCGTATTAAAAATGTAGAAATCGAAAGAGTACACTTTACACTGCGTATTGTTAGGCCACGGATGAAAGAGTGAGTTTCCAGTGTTTCAATGAGACGTGTCACATAAAAAAACCACAAGCAATCAGTGATTTTGTCATCTTTAAACAAAGGGAGCGCATTTAAAATATTGACGTCCTGTGGTCGTTTGAAACAAACCGACGTATCTCCCATCCTCGCCGCAGTCGCATAAAGAAGTCTCTTCCCTTTTTAATGACAGGAAAATCAAAGCGAGGTGTAATTGAGCTTTTGTAAATCCAGAGATAATGGATTCTATTTAATTTTTGGTGGTTTTTTACGGCACTTTGCGGTTCGAGGAATTGTCGTAACGCTAATGGAATTAAAGCTCTTTCTTTCCGGCGGTGATGGTGGGGCTATTAGCTTTTCGAGGGAGAGTGGACGCTGGACTACCTAATGGACCGACACTAACGCCTCCCGACGATGGCCCAATGTGCCACGTGCGACACACGTGCTCTCCGTATCAACCGCTAGTATTTACATACGACTGTTTTAGCATTAAACTGCTTTATATATTCGAACGACATCAGCGTTAATGCATCGACTTTAATATACTAAACTTCACCGCGTATAGAATTTGTAGATATTCTAAAAAGGCAATACAAAGACGTATAAACGAAATCTCCGACTTCGTTCACGAAGAAGTAGCTCTTTTATTTTGCCCTAAAAACGAAACAACAGGTAGAGAATTTGGATCTATTTTAAATACATAAAAAGTACGGTATCGTTTATTTATAATCGTTTCAGGGCAAAACTTACAACTCGCAGTTAGTTTTGAACAAGTCCCGATTTCACACGTTTCGGATTCGATACAAACTTCCAGACAGACAGAAACTTCAATTATATCTATTGGGATAAATTATATTTATTTTATTTGATTTTAAAATGAGCAATTATCAAGTATTAAAATTTACCTGACGCGAAAAATAAAACCAATTTACGTATACATCGTATCTACAAGTCAAATAAGTTAATTAGTTCTCAGGGTTCTCTGCAAAAAATAAGTTAATTACGGCGCAGATTCTGCTGCAAGAATAGATTGAGTGAGAAAACTCTCCCTCTCATGCTTCCAAAATTCTGTTTATAAGTAACTCCGATGAATGGTATGAAAACGTCCAATAAGACTTATAATTTGCAGTTGGTTTTCACACCGGCTTTCGCGTGGCTATGAAATGGATTTAAAATATTTGTATTAAGATCTTCAGAACTCTGCAATATATAGAAATTAAACATTCAGAAAATTTAAGTTAAAACTTCTGTGTCAAACCCAGATACTTTCATTGAAACCGTTTAGCCGTTTCGGAGCATAAACCGATAAAGATTATCGGCAAACCGCATTCGCTTTCTGTAGATTTTAATGCGCGTATAGCAAGGAACCTTTCCCGTATAATGTTTTACATTATATTAATATCTTTTGTAATATATAATTGAAAAATGCACGAATATTTAAGTTAAATATTTTGTTTTTAAACCCTCAAATTTTCATTGAAATCAGTTGAGCCGTTTCGGAGCCTTCTCGAGACAAATATACAGACGCTTCAATTTTATTTATTGGTATAAATTTCAACTCTATTCAGTGTGAGAGAAAAGTGACCATATAAGTTGCAATGGAGAGACATCACTAAAAATAATGGAAAAACAAACAGAAATTGATGTCGAATAACGGGTTACAGTAGACGGAGAGTTGAATACTACCATTTAGCACCAGAAGGGAGTGGAGAAAGGTGGAAGTAATTATGAAGATATAAACCGAGAGTCGTGTATTTTCCGGGCATATTAAAAATTCTGAGTTCTATTCCGACATTCAAGATGTTACTTTAATTGTACTTAAACCTCAGGCGGGAGCGATGGATGGGGTGAATAGAGGTGAAAATGAGTAAGATGAAATATACCGCGTTAGTGTCTATTCTGGTTGAATAGAAAATCCTGATTTCAATTCTGATATTCAACATACAACTTAAATTGTACTTGAGCCCCAGAGTAGGAAGCTGGGTGGGGGAGGAAAGATGTGAAAGTTAATAAGGCAAAGTAAACTTATGTTGGTATGTGTTTCTCGGTTACTGAAGTCTCTGAATTCAATTCTGACACTCAGCTTGCAACTTAAATCTTACTTCAGTGCCGAGTAGGAGATGCAGATGGAAGTGGAGCGGAAAGTCGATAAGAACATATAAATCTGTATTAGCGTGTATTTGGGGATAATGCAAGGCTCTGAGTTCAATTCTGACATTCAATGAGCAGAATGAAGTGTAGGTGTGGGGTGGGTGTAAGGGTTGGATGTCAATGCAGCGGGTTAATATATATCACAGCAACTCTGAGCACCCAGATAGTTATAAATATAATTTTGGGGTTGATACTCAGGTAAAAGTTTTAAATAACAACATTTCAACTATAAACTCCGCCACGTACGTTTATAAAATAATTCACCGGCAAACTGCCGCTCTCTAAAAGAATAAATTAATTAAATATACATCTGCCATCTAGCTATTATATAATTAAAATGTCGTTTGAATTGTTAATGGTATTAAAATTGTGTAATTTAGAATGTATTTTATTATGAAAAACATTTTATATCCACATTTCAGATGTAGATATCACCAACTCTATAATATGAAGTAAAACACAAAGACTGACAAGTAATTATCTCATACACATCAGATTAATATCCCCGCATAAGGCCGTACCGTTTTGTTCATTTCTTCTCTCCTTCATACTCCATAATTGTTAGTCTGAAAAATGATATAAATGAGCTCTTAACGACAGTGAAATCTAAACAGAAGAAACACAGTTCAATGAACACTATGCGGTGATGCCAATTAAATGAAGAACGGTAAGTACTTATGCACCGATGAAATATATAGATATATTCGAATACATCGTCAACATTGGAAAACTAACTCACATTTTAACATTATTCTCCGTATCGTAAGCAATTATTGCTGTATAGTAATGTGAAAATAACCCGGGCTACGAATTCCTGTGTACGCGAGGAGTAATCTGACTAATAGTTATTAAAATTATTTGAGACTGGTCGAAATAAATTTTCGAACATCTGTGGGCCGGTATAACAGTAAACCTTCGTTCAATTTCCTCTTATAAGAATGGAAAATGTGCGAGAGAAAATATTTATGCATGTAAGATTCCAATTACTCCATTAGAAGACGATATTTGGTAATATAAAATAGAGTAATGCACTACTCTTTCATTATACAACATCCTATTCATTACAATATATGTACTTTTTATTTTAAAATTTTAACGAAGTTAATGGAATAATTTGTCATTTGACATGATCCCGGGAATCAAGAAGAACCGTTTAATAAAATAATTTTTATAATTGGAGTACTTGCATTTTTCCGCGGTTTTTGATTTGTGATGAAAATAATGGAAAATTTTCACATATGGCATGATTCGAGACATCAAGGAGAAAGGTTTAAAAGAGAAATATTTTGAATCAAAGCATTTTCATTTGTTATGGATATTTAAATACTGACGAAAGTAACAAAAAAAGGTGCATTTTACATGATTCTTGAGATCGAGGAAAATCGCTAAAATGAACAATTTAACCAATAACGGGGATTTTTTTTCGCGTTTTCTAAATTCTGACGAAATTAATGGAATAGTTTGTCATTTGAAATGAAGCCGAAGATCAAGAAAAACCATTTAAAAAGAGTTTTTTTAATCGGAGTACTTATATATACTGTAGCAGTAGAAAAAATTCCAAGAGATATATTAAAAACACTCAATTATTAAACTTTCATTATTACGTTTAATAATAATTTATAAGCATTATTATAACCAAGCCGAACGTCTGTTTACACATTTACGTACCTTAGTTATTTATACATGCAAAAATTGCACTAAACCATATATATGAAATCTGGTTCCAGCGTTTGAGGTACTCTAGCTGACCCTGACGTATTGTTAGCGGCAGCCTTTAACATACGGTACCTATTGTCGTGTGCCGCTAGAAGTTCTAGAAACTATTGCAATCCTGCATAACGACTGTGGAAGTGTTCGTATCTCAAACAATTTGGGAAATTTTGAGTTCTCGGCGAGCCATGCTGGGAGAAATTTGGAGAAAAGAAGGGTGCTCTAACAAATTGCCATTACCACGGTAATGTGTACATCAATAGCGGAAATGGTATTAGTTGGTGACTATCACTTCAGTAATGCATTTCATCTCATTGTTCGAAAATAAACTATTTAATGTTTAAAAACAATTTTTGTGATTTTCTTTTGAAAAATTATCTTGTGCACATATATTACTGGATCAATAGATGAGTAAAAATAAGGAGGGGAAAGGATCTGCCGAATAAAAATTATTTTTCGTGACTTTTGCCACAGTTGTATATTGCATTCAAAAGTTTATCATCACGAATTTAATTTTAATTTAAGAGCGAATCCTGAGTATAAATACTCTAAATGTGAAACAAATTTTATGTAGCTGTTCATATCAAACAAAGTAGAAAGAAAATACCGTAAATAAAAAAGTGAAGCTTTAGATATTGAAAAACCATCTACCGAAATCAAGAACATATTAAAGTTAATGAACTAATATCTCCTTTATTTCCGTTGAATACATAAACACCGCTTACCGTTTAAACATAGAGCGGTTTGGTACAAAACAAAAGAATTAAAAAATTAATTCGATTGATTTCAGTAGAATATATAGAGTTTATAACCTTTGTACTGAACAAATTAAAAATTGTAGTTATGCTGTGAATATTTATTAATACATTTATAATTATCTTCCTTGATTTTTTGTTCAATAAAATTAAATATTACTACGAAAATGTATCTCAATAATAAATATGGAGGCATAAAATATAATAGTTATTACTAGATGGTTATTCACTCTAATCAGTAAACTTATTTTATGAAAATGTAATTTATTGTGATATAGCTTACGTAATTAATATCTATTTACTCTTACTTTATTGTAAAGTCTAATGTTTGATCTTGATTATACTTTAGATTACGACAACAAGGAGAATCAATAATAAGTAAGATTGAGATTTTATAATATATATTTAACAAAACAATAAATAAATAAACTTATCTTTCTGCACTTTAAAATATATGCATTTGGAAAAATAAATTCACGTTTAAAAACTGATTCTTTCTCAGAGGATTGTGGGCTCAAATAACTGGTCTTTACTTTCCGTGGCAATGGCTACTGTGGCATTTAGTTGGTTTTGAGGGGTTTATGGTTTTACTTAGTACTTTACCATCGGCGACCCCGGAACTCGTACGTAGATCTGGCCGGAACCTTTGAAGTCATTGAAGTGGCAACGTTTGTGGAACTGGAGGGCAGAAATCACTGCTTTTGAAGTCTGACTGAATGCCTTGTCTCTGGTATCACCTGGTGTTTCACGTCCGTTCAATAATTTAACTATCTTAAAACTTATTAACCTCTGCCCTGTCTGCATTCTTCATCCCACTACAACAAATGCAATCTCTGAAATTCCCTTAATCACTTCGAAAACTGAAATTTCTCAATTCCTCCTCCTAACTTCTCAATAAACTACGGTCCGCCGCTTTCATTCTGAAATTCCATTAACCAACTCTCTCTTCATCCCACTTCAACCAATTCTTAACGACCACTAAATGACAACTCAACAACCACCCTTCTCGACAAAACCTCAACAACTAACTCCTCAATCTTATTCCACAAACCTTTAAAACCTACGATCTTCCCCTCTCCCGGCGAAATATCTACCTACGATTTTAGCCAATAGGAATTTATTTTACATTTCGTATTTCCAGTACGGGGTTCACTTGTCTTGATTCAAAGACCTGAAATCTCACACACTAGAGGTTACTGAACTTTCTGTGGGAAAATTTCAGGCGTGACAATATGTTGAAACCGAAGCTCATTTATTCGACTCAATTTATGACTCTGCTGGCATTTCTCTGTAGCATTTCTTCACACCTCAAAAGACCACTTCCTTCTTCCATAGATATTGTTAGGCCCTGTACCTGAATTTCAATGGCAGCTCAGAAAATTTAGTGTAACAAAATTATATTTTCTACTCTTGCTTTCCTTCTTAATGTTCTATACGCACCTGTTTGAGCTTCGGTTAAAGCATTTATACTTTTTTGAATTAAATTATTTAACTTAAAACGTAAAAAATAATCCCCCCTCTAATAATTTAGTAAACATGTGTACACTACACTATAAGACTTACGTCATCATTGAGCTGGAATAGTAGAAAACGGTATGGCTAGGCACGTTCAATGTAATGTTTTATTACAAGTTACTAAATGTTAATTTTAAATTCCTCTTGGACAATTAAGAACATAAAATAATGTTAATAAGTTATTCCTTTATATATAATTAATGTCATCTCGGAATATTTCAAATTGAGTTGTTTATAATAAACCACACGGAGACTGTTGCCTTAGTTAAATAATTTTATAGGCTTTTCTAATTGCGCTTTTATAAATACGGATTTGATTATCAAATAAAATATTATTTACATAAGCTTATTTATATGCAGTAATAAATTAAATTACACCTAATATACAAACTCATAAAACTATTTGATTTTTTTTGCTCATTTAAATTATAAAGCACAATTATCACAGCAACTTTAAAATTGTAGTTTTAACGTGTGATGAGATTCAAGAGTGTAGCGATTTTTCTCTTTAGAAGTGTCCAGAAGCACGACATGCGGGCGTTAGAAACGTGAGACGTCCCTAATCACATACACGCACGCTGTTTGAGCTACTTTTACTTTGGTGGGGTTCGTAGCGAATGAAAAGCAGACGGCTCATCCGCATTCACGACGTCGCTCTCTAAGTGGCAGTTTTTTCGGCGCCACTGGCGGCCATTAGGAAGGGCGCAGGTGCGTCATGATCGCCACGTCCACAGCCTCGGGTCTCTAATTAGCACAAAAAACCTCACGCCGGTGATGTACGTGCCTATTAGATCCGCAAACAAAATGTCTCATCTCTCGCACCCTCAGCAAGAAACCTCAAAGAACATCCAACATTCAACTCACAGAGATTCAACGTTAAAGAATGCGCGATACATAGCGAGTCAAATTGTTAGCAACCAACACAACTACGAATTCTGGACCTAGGCCTATTTCCGGAAAACGATTCTGTGATATTTTGGCCCGGTCAGGAATTAGAATTCCTTATCATATGGAAAAAAAATAATACAAAAATTATTTCTGTTTTTAAATTATTATAAAAATAATTACATAGCCATTAAATATTCTGACTGTAAAAGAACTGCGCGACGTATTCTCTACTAATTGGTGGACCTTATCAAGTGAACATTCCTGGATAATGTTAACCCAAAGTTGGTTAAATCAAAGATATGGACCTGAGACTCAGTAAAAAATTATAATTTTTATTTAATAATCGCAATCACGTTGAATATTAATGGTGTTACATTGACTTATTCGTATGTTGATAATTTCAGGAACAAATACTTGATGTTTAAACTAATTATATTTCTAGATTTGCTTGTTTTACTTAGCCAGTAAGCTTTTCAGGTTGATATCTTTGGTTTGTAAATGTACGGCCTTTGGGTTAACCTTATTCAGTAATGTTCACTTGACGAGTTCCACCAATTGGTGGAGGTTCGTCGTGGGGTTCGTTTATAGTTAACATTGTCTGTTCCTTTAATGGTCATATAGTTATTTTATAAAAGTTAAGAAATAAAAAGTACAGACAATTTATCAGCAACAAACGTAATTAATATTTAGTTAATTTACTTACGACGTTTCGTTTTGATTTCTGGACTTCATCGGAAATTTTTTTAAATGGATAAAACTACTTCATATCGGGGTAGTTTTGCGTCGTGACTGAGTCTAGCGACGGTTACAATGACTTTTAGTCATTTAAAAATTTACCTCATGAAGTCCAGAAATATTGGGGAAACGTCGTAATTATATCTTTTTTTTGCTTTGAATTGGCTGAACTTTTTATTTATTATTATTAATCGACAGATAATTGTTTTATTATGTAATAAAAGCATGTTTTTAATATACGAAAAAACTTAGGGAAACCATTTTTAATTTAATACCATATTATTACGCTCAAATATTTCACCAAATTAACTCTTCTGTTTGTAGGAATCAACACCACGGCGTCTTTAAAAAACCATGATGCAGTAACGACTACTAATATCAATTTTAGGATTAGATATCCAAAATATTGTCGATTAATAAATATTTAACCGGTTTGAAAACCAAAGAACGTTTTAATCATAATTAAAACTAAGAAAGTCGTCACCTTCAGAGATTCCTGCATTACTGACTCGAAATGCATTCGCAAGGAAAGGAACACTCAAGACGTAAGAATGCAAGGTCCTGCAAAATAAAAGATACATTTCAAACCAAACTGCATGCCTGTAGTAAAATAGTTTGTCTGTTCCATGATTTTATTTAAAATGTTTTTCAAAAACAAAAAATCAACAATATTTTAGTAAAAACGTAATTATACCCATACCGAAGCAAACTGGGGCTGATAGATGCGAACTGCAAAGGGAAATTTAATTAGAATTCCATACGTGCAAAATATAAAGGAAATTGATATTTAGGACGTTGGAACGTCAATTAGATTGCGAGTTAGGAGAAGATCAGTTTGGTTTTAGAAAGAGAAGCATTATTGACTCTGCGTCTAATTTTAGACGACAGAATACGAAAAAGCGGCCTACGTTCATAGTATTTGCAGATTTAGAGAAAAACATTGGAAATGTAAACCGTAGCACTCTATTAAGGATATTTTAGAGGACAGAAACAAAATACTGGGAAAGAGGGGTTTTTTCATAACCTCTACAGAAGGCAGTCAGCAGTAATTATAATTGAAGTGCAAGAAAAGAAAGCGGAATTCAAGAAAGGAATAAGACAAGAATTCAATCTGTCTGCCACGTTCTTTAACTTAAATATAGAACAGGCGATGACGAAAGTTAAAAAAAGAATATGGAAAAAGATTTTAATACAAGCAGAAACATAAAAACCCAAAGATTTGTAGAGGTGTCAGGGGAAGATTTAAAAACGATATTAAAAGGCATGAACGTGATCCCTGAGAAAGAGTACAGCATAAGGATTAATAGAGGGGAAACCAAGGTAATGAAGTGTAGTATAAGAAACAGTGGACTAACAAAGGGTGTTAGATTGGGAAGGGATATTTTGAAGGAAGCTAAGAAACTTTGTCACTTGGGAAGCGTAATAACTAGGGATGGTAGAAGTATAGTAGACTTAAAGAGTAGGATAGCACAGGCAAAGAAGTTTAATTATACCTAATATAAGTAAGAATATTAGGATATCATTATTAAAAATGTTCGTACGGAGTGTGGTACGAGGTAGGAGTTGCAGAAAGGAAAATAATGGAAGCTTTTAAAATGTGGTCCCATAGAAGAATGATGAAAATCGGATGGGAAAATAGAGTAATTAACCAGGAATTTATAAATACAATAGGAGAAGGAATAAACAATATGGAGGACTTTGACCAAGAGAAGGGATAGAACAATAGGACCCGTTTTAAGACATGAAGGTCTTGTAACATTAGCATTAGAGAGAAGTGTGTAAGGTAAAAGGAGAAGAGGGAGGAAGGATGGAATGCACTAAGCAGATTAGGGGGGATGTAAGATGTAGTTATGAAATAACTTTCATGAATACTTAGCACGGACAAAGATTATAAGACCTATTTCCTTCTAATCATACTGTATCACGTTATTTATTTTTAAGAAGATGTTTATCAATATAAAATTAAAATTTAACGCTAAAATTCAAGGTAAAATTTAATTCTTTCAATAAGTTATGATTTGTCACCATTTTTTATAGTTAAATTTATTTATCATTGAAGCTACGCATTATAATGCTAGAATAGCGATGTTACACAGTTTATTAGTGAAGTTTGTGTAACTCTTACGCTTATCGGAAGGCAATGTTTGTGACCCAATTTTTACGAGGAATTTAGCTTGTAGCAAGTGCAGTGAGGGCAAATTTATTAAGGCTGGATTTGCTAAAGTAATGCTAGAAATGCGATATTGTAGTATTTACCATAAGTTCTTAGCTCGTTTAATGCAAGATATAATAGCAGGATTAGCTATCTCACGTCAGAAATAATCCTCCTATTATGTCTAACCTAATTCCCTGAAAGATTGCCGCTACCTTTTCGCCACTAAGCATTTCTTACGTTGCATCACGTAATGCTCGAATTATTATAGGCTGTGTGGCAATATCACAGTAAATATTTAAAATTTTTATCGAGTGTCTAAACCATTTCGTTACGGCATGACCCAATACTATAGTTAAAAAAATTCCTATAATTATAATTATTTTATTCGCAGGTTCATATATTTTTCACATTATTCTAAAATAAAACTTAAATCTGGCAAAAGCCCAGTTGTAAATATACTGTTATACAGTTGAAAGTAATCATATGGACATTTGTTTTCATAATAATCTGGATGTCAAAAATAATTTCTGACATATTAAAAGTAAATTTAATACGATTATAATTTTTGTAAAATTAAAAGACATATTATCATAAAACGCTTCATTGTTTATTTTATCGTTTAATTTGTTAATTGGCTATTTTGCTATTCCGTTAAGTTTCAAATTTTAATTAAGTTTTAGATATAATTCAGTAGTATTTTGTTCTAGATGACAATTTCAAGGTAACGCAACACTGTGACGCTTCAAACCACGCCATTTGTCAAAGATAAAGGTAATAGGAGGTGACTAAGGCCAGTTACCTTTTAATCATATCAACTACAAAATGGCTATACTACTCATCTCTAACAAGAGTTTGTATCGACGATCATTTTATCTACATAAACGAACAAATATATTAATTCATAACATTTACTATGAATTTTATATAGGTTACAATTTTCAGGGCACACCAAATCACATGGAAGTAATTTCCAAATTGAGATATTTAACCATATAATTTTCCTTACAATCTCATTTATTTTTATACAGCCACGTCGCTGAATTTTCTTTCCTCTGTGGAAACTAAAATAACGACGTTCTACAACAGTCCCAAATGTGATTTCAAGCTTTCTTTCAATAGATTGTGTGACGTCCCTTCTCCACATTTACGGTTCACATTATTATAATTTTTTATATTTGAAAAAGAATCACAATGTTACAGATTTTAATTTTGGAGTCCTTCATCTGGTAGAGATTAAAACATAAAAATATCTTAAACTATTTATTTTAAAAATACATTTTTATATGAATTTTATAATCAGATTCTGTATAGTGTTGTAATTATAAAACCAATCTTTCATAGTGAGTACTAATGTCTATGGCTATAAGAGCTGAAAAGAAGTAATTAAATAAACGTCTACAGGCTGTTACATTTATTTTTCAATCCTCAAAATATCAGATATTAGTTAATAACATAATTATTATGTGAATAATAAAGTACAATGGTAACCTTTGGTGACCGAAAACAAATTAATTTCAAAAATTTAAATGAAAAATTGTTAATAATTTCTGATCCAATTTGTAGTCCACACGAGATACATTCAGGGAGTAAAAGTTCTTAGACTATGCCGTTATACTAACTCAAAGTATTATACTAAACAAAGGAAGAGAATCGAACTTGCGATATCTGTCAGGAAATTTAATAGAGCTACAGTATAATTTCGCTTGTTGAACCTGTATGGGTAGATTTGGATATATTATTCTTTTCTTTAGTCCTCGTTTGACGACATTACGTGAAATTACAAACATTAACTATGATGAAAGTCATAAACTCATTCAATATTACTAAGTGTTGTTGTTGTGCTAATGAGTCCTTAGACTAGCCAGTAGCAATCCTCCATGCTAACCTCTTCTGCGCCTACTGAGGGTACAATATACTATTTATAGAACATATATACTATTCATTTCATTCCTAATAAGCAACACACTGAATAAAATAGTTTTAAAAATTGTATAATTAACCCTCATGCCCCCTCTATTTTTGAATTTTAAGTTAGTACATAAAAATGGGTCAGTATTAATTCCAGGAGCTTCCGGCCATATTTTGCTTTAAATTTATCTATACTCTATAGCGTAAAAGTATAATAAATAAATATATATATATAATTTTTCAGAATAAAGAAAATGTATCAATACATCATCAAATAATTTAGGACTATGAATAATTTTAATGCAATAAACTTTTTAAAATAATTGAACAATATTATGCAATTTTATGCATAAAATTAAAATTATAGTGTAATATAGTTTTAAAATTATTTTTTGAATGCAGTGTAGTTCTAATCGACCCAAAATAAGGTCACTAACTTTCAGTCCAACGAAAATTTTACAAAGATATTTCCCTATACATGAGAATTCACTGAAAATTTGGTCCCGTATCCTCTATTGCTTAGTTTGACATAAATGAGCTCCCGTGTCTTCCATTTTCCTGTGTCTCTTCCGACAGAGGCTGTCTTCTCAACGCAATATGACGCGTAATTGATAGCTGACTCAGGGTATTTAGACTTTCATAGAAGGGCTCTCTTTATCAAAGTCTCCCACTTCATTTAGAGCGCCGTGCCACCATTCGCCCTTCCTCATAAAGATAAAGCCCTCGGACTCTGTTAATATCCGGACCTAGCTTCTGGCCACTGCGTCATTTGTTCTTGCCCAACCTTGGTCTCCCCCGAAGTTCGCATGGGACACGTGATTAATGCCCCGCTCTTTTAACTTTTTGAAATAAAAACTAAATAACGGCAGCATAGTCGGGAGAAGCTCATTATTTTCAGAATTTCGAGCTGACCAGACTTAACACTGTGAGGATACTCAAAGCTTGTGTGCACAATCTCGAACCGGGAACTGGATAGAGTGGTCTGAGCAATGAAGAAGAGAGCGTACATTGACAGCATAATTAACACTTTCGTAGAATAGAGCATATCTTGTCTGGCTCGGTACTTAAGCTCCTTAGAATCACTTCTCGACTTTGAAACCGACAAACTTAGTCATTTTCCACAATGGTGTGAAATATTTAGGTTCATTCGTGTCATTAAAAGGAAAAATGTTGACGTAAGGCTTTTTTTCTCATGACTTTACTTAACCGTACCTGCGGCGAAGAACTGTATATTAAATTTAATTGCCTCAAAACACACAAATGTCAGTTCTGAAAGCTAAATGTCCAATGCGTAGTAAGGTCTAATGTGAAGTCTACATTCCGATAATCAATATGAACTCCCATCACATATACGAGATCACACACTGCTCTAATGATGTAATTTTTCTATCCTTTCATCACCAACTACATCATGCTCAGTACGAAGAAATTCTCGTATTGTTGTTGTAAACATTTAGTGCGTTACTGTTTAACGGTAGAAAGCAAGGGGAAATTACGGTCGGATCTTTAATTTCCCTCGGACATATAACCCTAAATGCATAACAGTATGATGGCAGCCTCTCGGGTAAAATATTCCGGAGGTAGAATAATCCCCCATAATTGCAACAACTATGGCAACTGTGGCATTTGTTAGAAGGGAAATTGAAAACGCGACCACGAAACAATAATAATACGGGTTGGTTGCTTTCCTTGCCATGGTGCTCCTATAATCTTTATTATTTGCACGGGCAAAATAATTATAATAAGTAAATAATTAAATGAATTATGACATTAGTCAATGTAATCCATTGTAATTTTTATATTAGTATACATGAAGATATCTCAAATGAGAAATGAAACGTAGTATATTTCATCTTTCAAAATAAAATAAGAAACTGGCAAGGACGCTGTTATAATTCATATAATTATTTATTTAAATTTCAGATAAACTACTTCTTTATAATTGCAGATTATCTTCCCCTGACCATTTTAACTGTTGATGATCGCTGTTTTGCATTATTTTTAGTAATTATTATAACCACTATCTATTAATCATTTGATTATATCATTAACTGCTTATCGAAAACATAAAATAAAATCGTTTGAAAGAATACCGTAAAGAATAGTTAAATTGGTACTCTTATAACCTGGTCATGAGCAGGAATTGTGCAGGGATTTGATTTAGAATTAATTTCTCAAAGGGTAGAGATGCTGGAATTGTTATTCCTAAATAGAGCGATAAACAATTTGTATAATGTCATTATTTTGGTAAATTACTTACTCTTATAGATATTAAATTTAAGATAAACGTTAAGAAGCATGTGAAATGGTTTCCCTCCGAAAATTAATATTAAAAATTAGTACGTATAATAAAATTAATTAACAGGATAAATCTCAATTAATTTTTATATTTCTTTGGCATACATTTGTCTAATAACTTTAAACGTATACAACACGCATAGTTAGTTGTTATATTGTAATTAACAAGTGTCTCATTACAAATTTATTTTATAATTTACATAAGACTACTTTTTAACTTTTGCATTTACATTTTAAAATTTGTTAAATTATAGACTGTTCAGAAAACATTGTTGAGTTTGTGAAATGGACCGATAATTTAGAACTACTGCAGTTTCCAGATACCATACGAAAAACGGCGTTAATTGGACAATTTTTTGAAGCCACAGTTTAAGGGGATAATTATGGAAATGCAAAGATGGGCACTTAATAGAGACCAATGGAAGATTATGTCGTGACGGGAGGCAGAAAGTGTAACAGAATAACAGCTGATAAGGCGTCAGGCCCAAGGATCCCATGACACTTATCCGATGGACATCGATGTTTGCGGGTAATCACGAAAATATGTTTTCAAAAGTAAAACTCATAGACTTTAGAATAGGTCTTAATACCGTTTCTGAATATTAAGATTTATTTCCTGTCAGTAATAGAAAAGTGAAATTTGAAGATGATTATCCTACATTACGGAGGTCCGAGAATCAACTGGTTTCTCCTCCCGTAAACGTTGATAGCTGGAATACGTGACTTCCACGGCAGAACGGCAAACAATAGTAATTATGATTTAACTTGGGCAAAATCAACCCTACCAAACCCTGCTGTTTATTTCGTACCCTATAAATTCAAATAAAACCTACATTTTTTTTTGGGGGGGGGGGTAACAGGCTACATGAGGGTGATCCTGAAACAGGCAACTCCCCTTTAATAGCATAGGAAGGGATTTGAAAAAGGGGGGATGCGGAAGGTAGAGCAAGGTAGCCCAGGGTTAACTAGGGCCCCCGGGCTATGGTTTAAGGATCCTACCCGGTGTTTCACCTAAAGAGATGCAGGGAAAACCCTAGAAAACCTGCATCAGGTAGGTCGGGCATTGGGTACTATTCTCACGCCCTTCCGAATGACGGGAGACGAGTTTGCTGTGGGGACGCAGCATTCCCTTCTCCGTGTCTCCACCAATTTCAGGAGGCAATTGGCCGACTGATCCAATGGGATCAGCGGACAACTCTTGCCATATGCCCAAGGTCTTTGACCCCAGTACATATACCTCCTAAAAAAGGTGAAGGTGTCTCGGCATATGAGAACTTTGATAAAAAGTACCCAGAGAGAGTGCGAGGCATCCCCGACATGATCAGGTAAGCCCCGCAGTCACTCTGGGCTGAAGCGTCTACGAGAAACTCGACCAACCTAAATTTATATCAGCTGTTCAAATTTATATTTGTTCAAACGATTTCTCTACTGTTCAGTGTATGAACTTAATATTAAATAAAATTTGTGCCATGAATTCCGAACCTCTAAATCGTGCAGCTGTTTCGAGCAGACATATGTTTTGATCGCCTTGCAATCAGACAACAGCGAGAAGTAATCAGGTGATGTGTAAATAACATAAATATTCGTTACATAATTTGTGGCCTGAACAGTAAGGAAATAACTTTAATACTTATGATGTTCATACAATATCATAATTATAATAGACTTATACAGTAACATAGAAGATGATCGGTAATATATTTTCGATATTACTGACGGGTTTCAATAACCGATTAAACTATTTACAAACACAGTCTAATGGAGTCGTATAGAACCTGGATATAGAGTTAAAATGTTGATACATTGGACTCTTAAACAGTTTCAGTGAAAAATATACAAAATGAATCTTTCACCAAGCATATTAAGTCTACATTACATGAAAATTGCAAAATAATTAATAACATATTTGAAAAGAAAACGATTCTCTTTCTCCATGCAAATTTTCTCTTTATTCCTAAATCACCATTCCTGATCTAATAGCTACCTAAACCATATCAGTTTTGTAAATAATATATAGCTTGGAACGTTGCGGCAGCAACATGAATTTTTTAATACGTTAATTAATAAACTGAGGACGCCCCGAATATTGGGGCATTCTTGCCATTTTTTGTATATTATTCATGTAACTTTTATATTGAAATTTAATTAACAGTTTCAATTGGTTTATTGAACTGATTTTTATTTGAAATATTTTGTATAAATATTTTTAATTATGCAATAATTTCAATGTCAATTTGACCTTTTTATTATTGTTACAAAACATAAGTTTTTAGATTATATTTGTGTCCTAAGAATATTTTTAGGACGTCAGCCTAAAAAGAAAGAATCGGCGGAAAGTAATCTCAATTAACCGTTGTAGCAATGTAAGACTTTTTCTTGTATGACCAAAACTCTTATAAAATTTTTACAGTAGAAATCATGTATCATAAGTAATGCAATAGTTGTCCATTAGATTGCTTTATAACTGTCATTTTTTCTAGACTCAAAGTTGCACACAGTTATCTGTTTTTAATTATGGCAATTTCTTTCTCCATTTACGAGGAGTTTATACATCAGGGAACAATTAGGCAAAGAATAAAAAAATTGTGTCTTTCACTAGTTTTTTTTCAGTATGTAGAGAAACCCAACGACTTTTTTCATATTTTCAAGTACAGTGCAGTACTAACAAATTTTTAAATCTATATTTATTTATGTACAGAGTACATACAATTCTCCCCTCGGTATTCGCTTACACTCGAATAAATTCAACAAGAAGTTTTGCTGTGGAGTTGCCGCAAGTTTATAAATTTAGGAATAGATTTACTTCACATTCTCTTGGGCGCGATTTGTATGCAGATTTTCTCTGCAGAAAAAGAGCGACTGAAAGAAAGGAATCAGTTTCACGAGGATAGATTGGAAGCAAGACTTCTTTCAACACAGCGTCGCAGGGACGTGACTTGGTTTTTTAAATGCAATGCGCCCCTTGAGCGGAATGACAAATATGGCATCGTCGCTGTGTTGCGGCTTGCGACCAACAAAACTGCATGTCCCGCTCGCTTACGGATTAATATATATTTAAATGTTAAACATTAAACTCATCTACATGCCTGACACATATAAAGTTTGTTGGCCAAACATTTCCGATGGCGTTTTACTGATATTCTTTTGATGTCGTTTCCAACGCGAATGTTTACCCTGCAATGTGCAGGATTCTGAAACGGTTAGGTTTCTACCAATATTCCTAATTTATAATTACGCTGAGTTCCCATGCCGATTAAAAATTATGTTTAATTATTTTGCACTCTAGTGGTATAAATCTGTGGATCCTTAGCGAATTTACCGACAAATGTAATACGATGCTTTCATATTTCATTCTCTTTCATGATTTTTCTCAGAAATTCGAAGCTAGTTTTTTTTAATTTCTAAAAAAGTGTGAAACAGTAAATTTGATAATGCGAATGAACCACAAAAATCAACCTCGGCGACTATACGTTTCATTTCCAAGAATTTTCAATTAATATTTAACTTCCCCTCAAGTACAGTCCAAAAAATAAGATGTCATTTGAAACAGTCCTTACAAAATGTGTAGTGTTTTTCAATAAGGACGTGTCGTTGTAGAAATCTTGAAATGGGATAAAAAGATCGGTGTGAGGTATTAAATTGACTTTTTATTTAAAAAGGACATTAAATAAAAAATAATTTCGTTAATAACTCTCAAACGGCTTGTTTTATTCCATTTTAACATTTCAGAAAATGATTAAATCCTATACGTTATATTAGTATTGTACAAGAAATATTACACGAAGTAATGTTACCTCTTAGAAAAATTATCGTAAAAATTTAATTCTGCCACTCGACCCCAAAATATAATTTTTGTACGATTCTGATAATATAAATAAAGTAATTAAGTTATCTAACTTAATTTTATTAATAAAATACAGAGAATAGCCAAAAATCAGAAATGGAATAATTTAATTGGAGTACAATTCGCCCCGCAACTTTAAGGGCCTCCTCAGAACCTTTAATTAAAATTTAACAAAGTGTCATGTTGCCCCTGCAACCTTCCGGACGAGAATTGTTTGGTAATGTTCCAAGAGGTTGAGGGAACGAAACGTATTAAAATTAAATGATTCTGAAAATAGTTGAGAAATTAATATTTTAGAATTAGTCTGAAGTTATTTGGCCGGTTTTTCAAAACTAATTGTTAAATTTTTCGTAAGCAACAATAAGTGTGTATCGATATACTCTAGGCAACAATTACTGACTAATATAGCTCAGAGGTGGCCAAACCGTGGCACAAGCGAAAAACATGGCACTTTGGACGATTGAAAAGCGCACATTGCATCCTTCAGCCCCTTTGTATTTCAGACGAGAAGTTCCTTTACATTGCTAGAAAGAATGATGCAGTTAGGTATATATTAAATATAATATTATAAATGTCCAAAAGTCAGAAATAGAAGAATTTAATATCAGTCCTTCTGGCATACAGAGAGGACAAACAATTCCAAGTTCCAAACCGAACTCGCTCTCAGTGCCAACAACTGTAGTCCAGAGTTATCTTCATCAAACGAGAGAATCATTCTTGAGTTTTATAATTTGATGCTTCATTAAACTGGTGTAAATTAATTAATTCGACTGCGTCAAAGTTATTCCTTTTCGTCCCCTAAGCGAAGCAGATTCTATTCTCATATCTATTTACCAACCCCTAACCATGAACTTATGACGAAATAAAATGTGAACCAGTTACATGGCGCATCTGAACTTGTCTGTCAATAAATTAGAAATGGTATGCAAAAGGTTGGCCACCCCTACCAAAAAGAGTTTCCATTCTTCATTTGGACAAGAAGATTTCAAAAAATTATTTAAATTCATAAGTATAAAATAAATTACCTAAATCTAAATAGACAAGTTGTATACTTATTTGAAACGCACAACATTTCCTCTACCAATCGGTATACCTACGAAATAAATTTCTTTAAATTAAATTCGTAAGATTTGTTTTCCAGTTCATTAAATTATTTTAAACAAAATTTTAATTCATTATAAGAAGAAGCAGACGATTAACAGACATTCTATAGGAATAAAACAAGCACGACACAAAGTTTCCGATATTCTTGTTGCTCTCGTCAGGTGATTCAAAAACGTAAGATCCTCAAAAACGACAGACCGCACAAACTAGGAGATGAACTGTTGTTTAATTCATTAATGAGTGAAACGAGGAATGTAGTTCAATAAAATCTGAAATTTTTGAAGGCAATATATTTTTCAATAAATGAATAATCTGACATTCATAAATTTAGAAATTAACAAAACAGCCAATATGTCAGCTATTTTAGACATTTTTTCAACTTCTCTGCGACATATCTTCATGATTTTTTAAATTAATTTCCAGATTTTAATAACCAGCCAACTGGGTCGGTCACATCCCAAAGATGCACGGCAGCGAAGAAGGAAACATGGATGGAGTTCCAAGTCGTGAAAGAAGAAGAATTCAGTTGCTGGACTACATGAAAGGTGGACCTACAACTGTAATCTATTCCTTAAATGTCTCTGTGGCAAGATGATTATAAGTAAGTCCATTATGACTTGAGTTGTAACGGGGACATTAAAACAAGCTAAAAACCCACTTCTGAAAATTGAAATTCATTACTATTGATATTCAATTTCGTCTGATTATACACACTATTTTAATAAATAAATTGTGAATAATAGTTAATCAGCGCCAGTATTGAGGAACACAAACCGAATATCAAGCTTCCAAAACACAAATTATCCATTATTTCTAGATATATTAGAATCTAAGCATACAATTGACTGGGATAGTATTTAAAATTTTAGACAAAGACAGCAATTAGAAATGCCGTTTAGTTTCTGGATTCGCTTCACATTAAAAGTAACACAAATACACTGACTGTAAAAACGGACACGGATTTTCACAGTAGTATATATATGATGTTATAATTCATAACATAATATTTCAAAACAAGCTGATTGTCTTTGTTTCCTTAAATTTTATTGTTTTGTGTTTATTTAATTATTTTATTTTTGGCTGTACCTATATATCTTTATAATTTAAGAAGTTTGTGTATTGTTAACTTAGTTAAACATGTAGTTGTATTAAATTATTTTGCTTTTATTTTAGTAATTGTTTGCTTTTGGCACTTATTTAAACATTAAATAAATTGGGAATAACGCTGTAACACAAGGTCTTTCTAGGATCGATTTCATCGGTCAATTTTGTTCAGACAGGAAGTCCTGACGTAATCAAGAAAGCTTTATACTGTGTGTCATAATCATTCCCTGCACAATAAAATAAATTTGTTTAAAAAAACTAAAATTATAATTATATTATATCGGTCGATATTAGCACCTTCACTGCATTTTCTACTACTCGTATTCCTTCATACGAATTCGACAGTGCATTTAGGGTATTTTGTTGTATAAACGAAAGGAAGTAATCATTCATACCACACGTCTTGGCTTATAGATCGAGGACAACTAATCTCTTTCTGATAAGAAACGTAAGGAGTAGATCGTGTGAGGGTTGATCGCATGTATCACGTAATTGTCTGTGATGTGTAAGCACGAAGGCCTCTCGTGCGCTCCGTGGCGTGCGGGGGCGGCATTACTCACCTCGTTCCTCCACAGCAACAAATGGTCGGCAACAGTGCTGAATAAATCACCAACACCTTTGTGCTACAGCCTCTCATCCACTTTCACTTAACAAGACGTCCGCCTTCGCCTTCCTTTGTAATAAATATTGATATCGTTAATCATATTTGACCTGAAACAATAATATGTATGCGTAAAAGTGTTTAGAACTTGTCCGATAAAGTTCTAGACGCAAAAAACCTAGCCTTTATACAGAAATCAACAGACGACTGTATGTAATTTAATTTTGAGGATTTAACCTCAATTTATTTTTATATTCTATATACAGAAAAATAACAAGATATGTACAACACAAAATTAACCTCACTCTGCACTGATAATTAAGGGACACGGGGATTGAAATTTCGGAAAACATATATTTTATAATTTGTTTTCATATTAATACGCCTATAAGCCTTATAGATCACATAACAATTTTTAAAGGCTCAGGAGCAATTTAAATGATTCCAAATTAATAAATGATTACTTTCTTCAGAAAAATGTATTTTTCTCAGCTTCATGATTTCTGCTACCGAAACCCTTCTATGCGTCACAAATATTAAGATATTGTCTTAATTCTTTTTGCACATAAGTATTAGTTTTCTACTTGTTCAAGTAGTTTAGGTGAAACAAATTTTCCATGTGATGCAAAGTACCAATATTTATGTAAGCCTAGAAAAAAATTATTTTCTCTCCAATTTCAAAAATAATACTGACAATTGATAACAATGGTCAGTCTTATATATCAAAGTAAAAGGCTCTAATATATTTTCCATTATGTGACGCAAGAAACATTTTCAAAACTGCCAAATTTTGAAAATAATTTTCAAAATATCTCATAAAAAAACAAGTTTACAGAAACAAAATTTTGTACATTGCTACATATATGTGTTGTTAACACAAAGTTAAAATTTCAGCTAAATAGGTTTTCATTTACAGGAATTTCAAATTTCAGTCCCCATGTCCCTTAAGCTAAGGAAAATTCTTGTGCTAAAAGATGTGTGATCCGCATTTTAATATGAAATACGAAGTCCAGTCCGAACGAGAAATAAAATGTTCAGTTTTTGTAATCCTCACGCTTACTTAAGGGAATATTTCTTTATAAGATGTATTAATGGAATTAAGATTACCCTCAATAAAATAAATAAAGTTTATAACAATAATGGAAAGGAGTTAAAAACTTAATGTAACATTCATCTGTGAAACACTACATCAATTTTTGTTATTTAACCAAAAATTATGAAGTCAGTAAATGTTGTGTTAAAGAGCAGACACTTTGGAGTAAATTGCTAGGACATTTTGTTTTTCATTATCGCCTAGTGGAAATGTCTTTAGAATTCTCTTCTTACAAAGTAGAAAGCAAGTAACTACATAGAAACAATTATTTATTCATAAAAGGACATTAATGCTGTGTATGAAACAAAAACAGCCAATTTTAACGGAAATACATGGCATCATAATTTAAACTTAAGGACATTTTGTCCTCAATCTTGAAATTCGTCAATTTTGCAATGATTTGGAAAGTTATAAGTAATTTCAATAAATACTGAAACAGCCTACAAGCCAAAAAATTTTATTATTAATTTTATTGACCGTAGTTAAAGACACGACGTTTCGTTCCTTTGTTGGAACCTCAACTGGTGTGAATTTAACTAAAAGTAGTAAAGAAATATTTACAATATCGTATTTATAATACAACAATCTTATAAAATGAAAAATTATTTACGGAATCAAGAAGTTTAGAAGGATGAAATTTTAGACGTGGATGTCGATCAGTTAAAGCCAACAACTCAAAAGCGTATGGTTGGTGTTAACAATAACAATGAAAAATTCAACAATTAGTGAAACAGAAAGTTTACAATAAAAAATTATAATAACTTTTATTTAAATGGCTTGTGTCATTTTTAACATTAATAGCCGTATTGTTAGATCTGATTTGAAGCGTCTCTATCACAAATCTGGAAATTTAACATATAATTTTTATTTAATGATTTCTAAATTGTGAGATAATATAACTACTAGCTTATTATAAATAATTTTTGTATGCATC
Organism: Eucriotettix oculatus; assembly: GCA_034510155.1. NCBI lineage: Eukaryota > Metazoa > Arthropoda > Insecta > Orthoptera > Tetrigidae > Eucriotettix > Eucriotettix oculatus. Next base: position 46,757,631 of record CM067376.1, on the reverse strand, counting down.
TATGAACATCAAACACATGTTGTTGTACATAATTAAGTTTTAACATAATTTTCATGCTGTCTCGACATTCTTCGGACACCTCATAAATTCTAGATTGAAGTCGAAACGTCGTGAACTTTCAAGTTCTTAAGTTATTGATGACAAATACGGATATTCTCATTCGTATATAACCGTACTCATGTGTTGGTAAATTCACCTATGCAAACATGAAAAAGTAAAATACACTTGTATGGGACACTTTCATCGATTACAACCAGCGAAATGTAATTTGGGCTCGATAAAATTTTCTACCTTGTGTACCAAATAAAATATGCGCCTTTATTTTGATCTCCTGGCTATTTACCGCGCCAACATTATTTCCGCTAATTCCACCGCACTGCTGCGCCAAAATCGAGTCCAAAATGCAGCCAGGGGTGAAGTAGCCATTAGAACGTATCTGCTAACGGACCCTGGTCATTTCCTACATTGTATTAACTTTCAATTAGTGATGTGTGAGCAGTAACTAGTGAGTCTCGAATCACGAGCAGCGAGCAGAGGCTAACACGATAAACAGTGGCTGCGAGTCCGACGCTACGCGACGCTATACGACGCGACGCCCTTCCCTTTGTCCTGCTCATAACAAGCTCTGTTTGCTCTCTGCGAACAATGACAACGTGATGTGTGCGGCCAGCGGCGATACCTCGCCAATAATACCCCTAACGTTTCATATATATTGCAGTTACACTCATCTGACAGCGCTAAGCACGCATTTTTAATTCTTTTATGTTCAAAGAGTTTCTCTCTGCCTATAGAAGTTAACAGGCTGAATGTAAGCCACATAAACTCTTTTCCAGTAATATTAAGTGGAGATAAAAATGATCATCCAGCAGAGTGCACTAAGAGAATGAATCAATATAGCCAAGATTGAATTTTACAGGTATCATTATTATGATAATAATATTTCCTTATTTTAATCAGTTACTTCAGTAAACCCAAACTATAAATTAATTTTGATTTCACCTGATGCAGGTTTTCTAGTGTTTTTCCTGCATCTCTTTAGGTGAAACACCGGGTAGGATCCTTAAGCCATAGCCCGGGGGCCCTAGTTAGCCCTTGGCTACCTTGTTCTACCTTCCGCATCCCCCCTTTCCAATTCCCTTCCTATGTTATTAAAGCGGAGTGGCCTGTTTCAGGATCACCCCCATGTAGTCTGTTAACCAAAAAAAATTATTTGGAAGAAGCTTTCGGCAAATAAAATACAATTTTTGAAACATTACAATTTTTTATATGTATAATAATGGAATTTGTTTAAAATTATGACATAAAACAACTTCTGGAACTCCGAAGTTCGAAAAATGCTCTTTGTAGGCCAGCACAGTCTGGAATCGCGAACAAATCCATGAAGAAAATTAGAAATTTTATATACTTTCTAAATTACATGAGGGTATGTATAATATTTTTAAACATTAAATCATTGGTAAAAAAACAACAAATTGTTTGATAGCGACGACTTTATTTTCCGATATTTTAATGTATAGCAAACAATAACCAAAACGATTCACTAATTTCAGCTATGAATATTATGATAATCTTAATATATTCCTGTGCACCGCAGTGAGAACCTCACTAAATAGGTTTTAGTAGTTCATGACGCTGTAGATATTGTTTAATGAAATAAATTCAATATTGCTCTTTTAACTTTTACTCATGGTTGTACCTTGTGTTCACAATTCTGTATTTCATAAATAACTTCACATAAGGAGCAATTTCCTTAACCCAACTCTATTGATTTGTAAATCAGATTCTGCGTTCCTCAGAGTGCAATTTTGACCAATTATTTTTCGTATCTCTATACTCTCAGAAGCTACCAGAGTGGTTAAACAACGGTTTCATTTTACCACCACCGCCCCTTGCCCATACCTGTCGCGAGTTATTTCATCCACTTGTCAAGATCCATAAACATTACAACGTCCTTCCCTTTTCCTCTACTTAATAAATCATATACTTAAAACCTTAAATCTATTAAAGTTTGCTCTCCCTTGTAGGAAATATAATCTTTTCAATGTTCTTAGATTCCCTCTCCCCCTCCACCCTATCTCATCTTAGTCAAATAAATCTTATTCAATTTCCGTAGAGGGTGCAAAGCATAGTGCCTTTTTCTTCTCATAAAATATTAATGACTCTATTAACAACAAACGACTCTTGGTTTGGAGGGGACATTCCACTTACCGTCATTATGTATTTAGAAAGAAAGGCGGTAGAAAACAAATTGAGGTCTCTTATGGTTACGCTAAGAAGATTCATCCCTTTTACCGACTTATGCCTGAAGATTCTTAGTTCAAGGAGAAGGTTGGGTCAAAAATATTATATCACGATAATACAATATTTTACTAAAGGAAGTGTGCTTATTTAAGTTTGTTGATTCTTAATTTTAACATGTAATGTAGATGTGACACGGCACTACATTTCCGAGACGTTCTGTGGTGATAAGCTACATTCTTGATAGTTTTTATTAACTTCTACTTGTAGCTTTCTCTTGGCTCCTCCAACATCAAACACATTCCACAGATGTTCACGACAATAGAACGCAAACAGCCGACCAGCTTCACCGTTTTCGGGATTCTCGTTCCCAGTTTCCGGGCCATAATAGACAGTTCTTTTGTCAAAACACTTATACCAGTGGATTTCACTATTTTTGTCACGTATAGTGGATATAATGATTACGTATTTGCCTCTTCTCCGCTCTCAATCTTTCCTTATTGCTAAACGTTGGAAGGTAATCTCATGGTTAAAATTTTGATGCTTATTTGGTAACTGAAAAACTTTTTGGTGAGTAATATTGCTGGATTTTTATAATAGCACTGCATTATAATATATTTATAATAACGCCAAAAAGATAATAACTAAGACTACGCTATAATCTTTTAAGTTTTGATTATTCGTTTCCTGTTATTACATTTTCACAACTCTTGGTCTTGTTATTTTATACCCTTCGGTTTAGTTTTATTCATGTTTTTGGACATTATTTTTAATTTTGTGTTAAATATTTTTAATAATAGTAAACTTTAGATAGTAAACTATATAAAAGCATTAGTTTCTTTGCAGTTGGTAATTCAAATTAAGTTCACGTTAACTTAGTAACTAGTTCTGTCCTCTGAAGCAATAGACTAATACGAAACGTTTTTAAATGTGAAGCTACTGGTTGCAACACTAAACTCCACTATTTGACAATAAAAGCACTTGGATTACTAAATTAATGGAAAATGTAATTCAAAAGAATGATTCCTCTTAACAGTAACTGAGTAAATGGAGGCTACAAGCGCGAAGGAAGATTTATAGATGACACAGTTACTCGCTGCAAGTACCAAGGATTTAGGAGCACCAACACTTTAACTACATGGGAAGCTACTTAGCTTGCAAGAATCTAATTCAGAAATATAGTACTCTATTTGTTACATTACCATACATAAAGGTTACTAGGTTAACATATAAATTCCGAGAGGAAAAATACCTAAAAGTCGATTATAAAAAGGCCACGTTATCATTTAATCTGACAATTTTTTATAGCTCAAAATTCACATTCAATATATTTATTACAGGCTGCTAAGATCATGTAGTTAAATAATATTTTAATAGAATTCTATTGGCCATGCTATTTTTGCATATAAAAAAATTCTTGCTTATTGATCCATTCCAAAACTAGGTCACTAAATGTTAACTTTTTCTACAAATAATTACTGCCAAAAAAGTCAGCATTAAATATAAAAGTATTTATTAACAAAAGCGAAGTTATAAAATATAAACTAATTGACCTGTTTCATAATTACGGTGTAGAAGTTGTTTTTAATTCAATAAACAATTTAAATTTCGTTCAAAATATTAAAGACAAAATTAACTTTCTGGAAAGACTATGTTATCTACAAAATTAATTGTCTATATAGTAAAGCATTGTATATCGGACAAACTGAAAGAGCTTTAAAAACTCGCATTAAGGAACATAAAAACAACATCAAATTAGACATTCAAAAGTACACAGTTGAGTCCAAACACATACAGGTTAATAATCACAATTTCGATTGGCAAAATGTGAAAATTTTAGACGAAGAAAATGATTACTTCTATAGAATTATAAGTAAAACGTTGTATATCAGGTGTAACCCTCAAGCAATCGATGTTAAAAATGACACGAATAATTCGAACATGATTTACGATACTCTTTTGTTGTAATAATTTAATGCTTTAATAATCTTCTCCATTGTTAAAATTTAACTGCCGAAAGCACTTATTGTTACACATCATTTCGGCCGTAACTTTCGCTGGAGATTGTCCACGACACCAAGTTCTTCACGTGTAAATTCAATAATCTTTTCGACTGAGGGACTAAAGGAAAAAATGATGTTTTGTAAGTTTTTAACCATGTTATTCATATAAAAATACAAAATTGTAACATAGAACTCGGAATTAATTCACTTAATATTGTTTGTAGTAAGCCGGAAGAAGTCTCAAAATGAAGATGAAGCGTCGATTTATTTAATAAATAGTTTTATATTTGATGCTGACTTTTTTGGCCATTTATATTTATTGTAAATATTAAAGTCAGAAAACTATGATGTAGTTAACTACTTCAGTCTATTTGTTGATTTTCCTCTTGTATTGTGCATAACTACGTACTATTAATTTATAATGTCAGACTACAAAAATGGAAAACTCTTAACTAAATTAGCTTTGTTCCATCATAGATTTAGACATGATTTTCCTTACACTTGTGAACAGCTGTTAATCAAAATACTTTTGTTATCATAACACAGAATTAAAAAAGGCAAATATATGAAAACGGAAAACTAGAAGAAAATATCAGATGAAAAGCGCCCGTCTGTTGGTGAGTGCAGTGAAACTCTGCACCAGCAGATAGCGTCCGGTTACGATGAACTATGCCCAGACTTTTAAAGCCATCCAAAAAGTTTCCCAAGTTTAACTCTTAGATGGAATTAAGGCATCCGTACAGATTATTCAAACTATTAAAGTTTTGGCGGCCTCCTCTCCCTTCTCTCACCCTCTGAGGATATTTGCGAGTCGACAAAAGTGATTAAAGTCTCTAACTTAAAATCTGTAGGTGGTGGAAAGCTTTGCAGCGTTCATTGAGGGTTAAATGATTAATGAGTTGGGCCGAGGGTGGGTTATCCTATCTGACGGAGAGCTGTTGTGTTGTCAGCAACGGGGTCCACGTTCAAAGTAATTCACCATGTTCACGCCCCGGAAACGAGTTCAAGGGATTGTTCTCCCTGGATTAATTATCCTTGTTATATCTTCAATCTCAAATAACTTCACACAAAAGTCGTTTAATCCCATTACTCGTACATATTTAAGAAATTTACTGAAATAAGAGGCCTACATTGAGACCAGAAGTAATAAAAGAATGAAAATAGAACCACATAAACGCATAAGTACACTCTAAAACCTAGATGTTTCAACTATAATTTATTTCAATCGCAAAGGTTAATTTTAGCCTTCACTGCAGAATTTCTTTCCATAAATGTAATATTAGAAAATAATTCTCTCTAAAACAGTCTCACAATTTCATTTCACATGTTGTTGTGGTATTCAGTCCTAAGACTGTTTTGATACAACCCTCCATGCTAACCTATCCTGCGCAAGCCTTTTCATTTCCTTATAACTAGCACACCCAACATCCTCCCTAATCTCATTAGCCTCCCTCTTCTGTTCTTTTCCCCACACACTTCCCTCTAATGCTAATTTTACAAGACCCTCATGTCTTAAATCGTGGCCTATTTATCTATTCCTTCTCGTAGTCAACGTCCTCCATATTGTTCGCTTTTCCCCTATTTTGTTTAGAACTTCCTCATTTGTGATTCTATCCACCCATCTGAATTTTAGCATTCACCTATAGCACCACATTTCAAAGGCTTATTCGTTTCCTTTCCCCAACTCCTACCGTCCACGTTTCGCACCCATATAACGCCAAGCTCCATAAAAACATTTTTAGCAACGATTTCCTAATATTCGCACTTATACCCGTAAATAAATCCCTCTTTTCCGCGAAAGCCTTCCTTGCCTGTGCTATCCTACTCTTTATGTCTACTATACTTCTACCATCTCTAGTTATTACGCTTCCCGAGTAGCAGAAATCCTTAACTTTCGTAAAATTATCCGCTCCCAATCTAACACCCTTTGTTGTATCACTGTTTCACGTATTATTCCTCTATTAATACTCATATTGAACTCTTTCTCCAGGATCACGTTCAAGTCATTTATTATGGTTTCCAAGTCTTCTTCTAACTCCCGTAACACTACAATATCGTCGGCAAACTGTAGGGTTTTATTTTTTCTCCCTGCAGTATGATTCATTTTCCATATTCCGTTTTAACTGTCTTCAATGCCTGTTCTATATATGAGTTAAATAATATGGGCGACAGATTGCATCCTTTGCTTACTCATTTCTTGATGTCAGCTTTCTTTTCTTGATATTCAAAACTAATTACTGTCTTCTGTAGAGGTTAGGTGTTAGCCTTCTTTCTTGATATTTTATTCCTGTGCCCCTAAAAATCCTTAATAGTGTGTTCCAGTTCACATTATCAAACATTTTTTCTAAATCAACAAATGCCATGAACGTGAGCCGGTTTTATTTATCCTGTCTTCCAAAAGTAGACGAAAAGTCAATTCTGCTTCTCTTGTCCCTACATTCTTCCTAAAACTGTTTGGTTTCCTAACTCGCATTCTGTTTTACGTTCCATCCTCCTATATACTATTTTCGTTAATATTTTTAATGCATGTGGTACTAAATATTTTTTACTAAAATCTTCCGCTATTCCTCCCGTTTCGTAGATTTCGCAAACTATCTTGAACAACCGTAATATTGCTTCTTCGCCATATGATCTCATCAACCCCGTTGCAATGTTATCAATTCCTGGCTCTTTACCATTGCTTTGATCTGTCAGCGTCATATCAAACTCCGACCTTAAAATTTTGTCCCCCAACTCTTTATAATCCACCTCCTTTTCTTCTTCTATTACTAGCTGATCTTGAATTTTACAGTGATACTGCTCTTCTAGATATTCCTTCCATCTTTTGGCTTTTTCTTCTTTATCCAGGATTGGTTTCCGATCGGCTGTCCTGACGTTCTTGCTAATATTTTTCCTCTCTCCGAATTTTTCTTTGATTTTCCTATAAGCTGCGTCTATATTCCTTGCACCCTAAAATCTTCAACCGCTTAGTATATCTCTTGTAGCCAAGCCTCTTTGGCCGCTCTGCATTTCCTATCTATCTCATTATTCAAGCGTCTGAATTGTTCTTTACCATTTTCACCTCTAGCGTTTTTATATTTACGCCTTTAGTCAATTTTTATTATTTCTTATGTTATCCAATCTTTTCTATTGATCTGAGCTATTCTTCCTATTTTTTCGATAGTCATGTCTTCCTTCAAGAGTTCCCATTTATCTTCTATTTTGTTTCTTTTTCATTTCTCTATTAATCTACTCTTGATATCTTCTTTGATAATCCGAAGCGTATTCTGTTTTTATAATTTGCAGATTATGGTCCTGGGAACGTTTTGCAGTCCAGCACCTGATTCATATTACTGAACGTGTCCGCCTGATTCTTCAATGTGTAGAGCCTTCTTTTATGATTCCTAAACCAGGCATTTTTCAAGACTAATCTGTGCTCAATCGAAAATTCTACTAGCCATCTCCCCTTTGATTACTTTATACAAGGCTATTCGCATAATCAGGCAACGCACGTCTTTCAAAGTATAAGTTGCATCACGAAAATATACTAAATGTTATCTTCATATTTTTATGCTCTTTATCAAGAAATTTAAACGACACATATTTGTTAAACAGCGCGATTTTCTTGATTATATTTACGGAGAAATGTTAATTGATACATAACTCAAGAGCAATATTAATAATCAATTAAGTTTCAACAATTAAAACATTTCTAACTGTAACATCTTAACTTTTGAATGTTTGATATCAGCCTAATGATACGCAAGTGGCGTATACTTCTATTTTATTATATTTTTCAGATTTATGTTTTGGACTTAGGTTTGTGGGTGTTTATGGAGCGGTTAGTAATCATTTTTAGAAATACTTATTGGAGAGTAACTGTACAGTGTTTTGAGTAATATATTATGAGTGTACCTCGAGGAGCTCGCTCATTTATGTAGCGTTTAAGCATTCCGATGCAAAAGGAAGGAAATTCAGCGAGGGCAAGAGAAGGCGTATGAATATAACGTCGCCCCAGAGGGCCTATACTGAGCTCTTCGTTTCTGTCTTTGTTTCTTGCAACAATAACGAGAACAAAATCATTTCTCTGACTTGCTTCTTTTGTCAATTTTCACAGTACCCTCGTAGGATTCATAATCTCGCGTCTTCCCCGACGTAAGTCCAAGTTGACATTTACTCTCTAGAGACTAAGAAAAAATTCTGCGAGAGTCTTGCATTGAGAGCTGTGCACAAGAGAAATCAAATAATGGCATTTACAGAACATACGTGAATCATGAAACCGTGCATATCTTTGGTTTGTGATTTTACATTCCTGTCTTTCATCCGCATGAACCGCGGAAAATTTAAATACCTGCAAAACGTAAACGAAATATTAAACTTACAAGTTATTTGTATTGATATATTTTTATATTCGTGAGTTCCTACCTGTTCTTATTATTATTGTTAAGTTTTTAAAATAAAATAATTTCCACTATGTGGGTGCGCTGCGTTTCTCGGTAATTCATTTATATTAGTCCACTGCAGGATTTTCGACGGCAATCTTTTTGTCATCAGCTATAATTTTTACCTTTTCACACCCTATCATTAAAACCACACAAATGAATGCTGAAAATGAAATGTTTTGTTTAGGTGAATGAAAATTTTAAGAAATTATAAATCAAACAATCAATTTTCCACATTTGCACAAAACATTATATCAAATACACTTCATTCGATCAATAAATTTTTTTTTGTTTATAGTCGCTCCAACTACATGTTTATTAGCTTGATTAGAGGAACTTATATATCAATATACGGGTACCATAGTAAGGTTTCTCAAACAGCACAAATTTCCAAGACTATACCAGGATTTGAACCCGGGATTTCTGTGATGCGAGGCAGCGACGCTAGCCCCTAGACCACAGAAGTTTGGCAATAACTAATTAATCGACAAATAATTCACTTAGTATTGAAATGTGTAGTTCCTGGCTAAAATTTGAGAAAATAAAAATAAGAAGGATGTTCAAATTTGAGTTCCTAGTTAAGAACAGGAGTTGGTCTGACTGAAGGGAGGGTGGACTCAGGATATTTCCTCCGTCGTTTCTTCTTCAGCGAAAGGAGGATTCAAGATAGATGATATGTAAGTGCATCTTTGCAACCAAACGTGACCATAATTCTGCACCTGCCATCTTGAAAGAAGACGCATTTGTTGTTTATTAAGGAGGTACCTCCAGAAAGCCACATCCCTGCTATTTGTCTAGTGAAAAATTAGAGAAACATGCTTACATGAAGTTAAGAATTCGAAAAATATTGGTCACAATATGACAGTATGCATGCATTTACAATACACCGAATATATCAGACCTCAGCAAAACAAAATCAAAATATCAAAACAATGCACAAGCTACGACGCAATGAACTTGCTCATATATTGATGCGTCAAATGCCACAGATTATGCAAACGGTCAGGCTGAAATTTTGGGATTACATGTATGTATGTGAAGTATCTTATTAAAATTTATAAAAAATTGGAGGAAAAAAACTCTGGTTCTCATCAACAGCACCACGTATTGGATCCAACTAAAGCCAAGAACCATTCAGGTGACCACGGAAAATAAATTTCATCAAAACTAGTTAAACTGTAAGTAGGAGAAGAATTACGAACCCGTGCACACCGGAATTTTATATATATTATAAAGATATGCAGGCCAAAGGCTTCTTTGGCCCTTATAATAAGTTTAGAAAAAGGATCTTTGACAACTGAATTTTGGATTTTCTAAATACATTCAACCTGTGGCATCATTGTTCAGAGCAATAAAACGAAAGGGCATAGCACTGACACAATTTAATGAAATACGTAAATCATTATCAGTGATTAAAATTCTTTAAGAATATAGTTCATAATTTCTGTGACTCCTGAAGTGAAGGTTTGATATTATTAACTGAAGCTCATTTAATTTTCAATTATAAGTGCTGGTATATTCAATTTAATTGAAAGTTTAAATTTTAAGAGGGTCCAATGAATCATATTCTTTCCAGTCACCAATATAAACTTTATCTCGTATCCAATAAAACGTCTAAAACCTGTTAGATTAGAACCCTTCATGAGTATAAACTCTGTATGATTAAGACGAGTAGCTGCGTCGAAACTTCCAGAATATTGTTTTTGTCGTAGTAAAGTATGTTTAAATGTTAGGGACTTATAATAAAGTATATGTAAATTTTCTTCTACTACGCAACGTAAATAAACTTCAGAGGAAATTTCCCTGTAACTTTAATTGTTTTATAATGCTTCAGGGACTCTACTGAATAGCCGCGTCCTTTGGTACCCCAAAACCAGAGCTTTGGATTTGCTGAGCCATTTCAAGTTACTGGAGTGTACTGGGTGACATCTTTGACTGAGCCTCACAAATAACGCTTTGAGGTCGCGTTTGTGACCCTACCTTTGGTAGCGATTTCAATGCACAATCCGCGAGCTCAGTTGCTATTTGATGAAGTAATACTTTGTGACGAAATCTGATACCATGAAGTCAGCTTCAAAAGAGTTGGGAAATTTTTCGTCGAGGCAGACGGTCAGAAACGTGAAACGACTCTTTCCTACTGAAACTTTCGTTAACATGGAGTTAAGTCCACATCTTACATTCAAGACTCAAATAACTTAAAAATAACTCATTTTATAGTTTGTAAAACTATACTTAGTACTTAATAAACGTACTCAATTTCCATTTATATTTTTATTAGGTTATCTGTTAGTAAATCTTAAATAAAATGTTGACCGTTTATAAAAAAGGTCTTATCATCTATTTGGCTGTTAGGAGAAGTGTGGGCGGTACGGAGCACTTATTGTTTAACAACTTTTGTAAAATTATGGAAAAAGAAAAATCATTCCATAAAAGTATATAATATTAGTTTATTGCATTACTTACTTATTAGAAAATTAATATAACTCAAAACATTGATGAGCTTACAAATTTCCCGTTCTGCCGAATCTACCGGTGCAGAACGGGATAGAATATTCTGTATTTAAAATTAGTGCAACAACTATAAATTTAATTTAAGAAAAAATGAACACATTTAGTGTTTTCTTTCTTATACTTATTTAGCGTATTGTTGATTTCTTCATCAATTTTTCCTTTCGCAAACAAATATAATATTTGTTACTGCACTACCTTTGGAAGCATATTTCCGTTTTTAAGATTGTTTTTCTTTCTTAATCTATTCTTTTTGAGTACAGTATCCCGTAACTCATTCTTGTAAGATGACTCTTCCATTTGTTCCTTTCTTTCTTGAGGTACACATTACATTTTCCCTTACACACTAATATCCCGTACGCTAGTCTCAGTTTAATGTTTTTCACCAAGGCTTAATAAAAGCAGATTTAAACAGTATACTTAACTTATATGCAGCGAAAGAAATCTAGTTTAGGATTATATACCACTAAAGAGTTAAAAGCGAGGAGTTTGTACCTTAGCTTTTATCGAAATGCTGCAAAAATTATAAATTCACAGATGTAAGAAACCAAAACTGGAGTTCATTCACAAAGTATAGTCAGAGCTTAATCAATATGGCTGCCAGTGACTTCTTCGTTTACCAGTTACAATGTTCCATTAACATTTACTAACCTCAAATACTATCCAGTAAAAAATAGGGTATCCCTTTTTATTTTCTATCCTGTTATGTCCCGACGTCTCCTATTTATGACTATTTGTTTTCGTCCAGTTAGAATATGCATAATATTATTTACTGAAGTTGGCGGTCTGTGTAGTGAATGTTTTGATGTTGGATAAGTAATAAAAATATATTGATTAGATTGTTCTATATGGGTATTAAAGTGGATAAGATTTTATCCATTAAATTTAGACCCTTCATAGTAAAAAAGACTTTGTAACTGTTCAAAACTTGTGAATATTTATCTCACTTGTTTTCCTTTAAATTTCCTCTCTGATTCATTCTTTTAATTTATAAAGCTGCAGTCTAGAAAACTCAGCAGACACTTAATACACGAGCTGATTCTACTCTGTTAATGTTTGTGAGTGTAAACATTTACTACACTCTCTGTTTACGTTTTCATAAGCTTTCCGTTATTCGTTTATACGGTGAATGCAATTGTTTATACCGCGAGGTGCGATTTAAATTGCAGACTTTTACATTTCCACAATTTATGACAAACACTTTAGCCAGAATCTGCGCGCTGTGTGAGTGGCTTTGTACGTATCTCGAAGCTTCATTACGCTGTCGACAAACAAAACGAAAGAGAAATTCGTGCCCGCGCAGTTGTTAGCACTGAATAGCAGACGTTACTCACCTGTGACGTAGGTAATTACCTGCGCAACATCGCACTCGGAAAGTGACAGCAAAGCATTACTGTTTGTCGCATTTTGAATTTAAGTTACACGAAAATCTGTTTATCCCTTCACTTCTATTTACAAAAAAAAATGTAGAAATTCATGTACTGTAAATTATAAAAGAGAACCGTCTGGAAATTATAATTCACCTCGGCCATCGTTCAGCGCTTCATCTAAAATCAAGCAACTTCCATATATATATATTTGACAAATGATTCATTATATTCTTAATTGCGCTAATGGTTTGTAAATATTGCAAACCACACTTTAGCAAAGACAGTTTCCGAGAGACCATTTTTATAAATGTTTTCAATGCATGTAACAAATTTCTACTAAATATTTGCAATCTGCATGCCATTAACGAAATTGTATACACAGAGGAACAACAGAAACTACATTTTAAGTATTTAATTGTTCAATTATTTAGAACCCCTTCTTTTTTAGATCTTATATATATAACAGTGTAAGACTACATAAATGTATTACTCTAAAATTAAGTGTCATTGTCCGCGTTTTATTTAATTTGTTGCAACCGCATATACATCCCAATATTCATGGTAATTACATGTTCACCCTCTCGCTTCACGTCACTCACTAATTTTTAAGTCACTTTACTTCATTTTGCTTTCTTATATTGTAACGTTTCAAAAGTACGCAATGTGAAAGTCTAAAGGTCTGCGACGCATTTTTTTGCACAATAGCATAAAGGATCTTTTATGAACAAAGAATGGCATCCGTCGAAAATTGCAGAAGAATGTGCTACTGTAAATCCGGAAACAAGACGTGAAAAATTAAGAATCGGCCACTGAGAGTAACTAATACAATATATATGGGAGATAACATCCCTCCACATATGCAACAAAAAAAATCTTATTGGCTGCAATTTTTCAAATGCCAGTCAATGGGTGTTATTAGAAATTGTGGATACTGAAAATAAGGAGGGGATTTTGGAAACCTACCGAGGTTACGTGGAGAGAAATTTTGATGCGGGAAAGATCATAAAATTGTAAGCCGTTGGAGAGAGAACAGAAAATTGCGAGCCACTGGCAAGACATGATCAAAAATGAGATCCGCTGTTGAGAACTGGCTGGAGTCATTCAGACCTCGAAAGATGTAGATTTTGGTAGGAGTCTCCTAGTTTTGACACAAGGCGTCATCGATTCAGCCAGATTATCCAACGAGAATCGACTTAGCCGGCGCCTCCAAGGCAGTCGGAAGCAGAGCAGAGAAAATGACTGCCAGATAATGCAGCTGCAGTCATCGCGGGGATCGTTAATTTTGATTTTATAGAGTTCATATTGCCAGACTAATTTGCCATAAATTACGATGCTTCCTTTTGGTTCACCTCACAGGTGACCCTGATTTTTAATGAGTCTCAATATAAATTTATTACTGCTACCGTTTCTCATTTGTATATCATTTAAGTCAATTCTCGTGTTTGATTTTTATTGTTATTAAATTCAGAATTACGAATTAAATCTTTTCTTACCTCCTTCGAACCCTTCAAAAACTTTATGACTTACGAATAAAATTGTCAGCCAATTGAGGAGCTCAATAATTAAACAAGTAAAATAATAAAAATCTCAATCCCCCATTGAATATTACAATATAGTTTCCTCATTTTCTGTGATCTTTACAAAAAATGCGTGAACTGTATGCCAGAGCCAAAGATATTCTACTCACACTTCAGTAGTAAGGAAGACCTGTTACGAGAATAACTCCAGGCTGCTTAAACGTGAAAGATATTCAAAATTTTGTATTCAGAAGTGTCACCTTCAAAAATGAGTTAGTGAGTGTGTTGTAGCGTACCTAATAATTATAGATAACATTTTCAAAAATTTAATTGATTTCTGTATAGAATTTTACTTTCACTTTCTATGACCTCATAATTTTTATTACCAGATTTAATGAATAATGCTAATTTTATGGCTCGTTTAATGTAATAAACAAGTTCTGCTAGATTGAATTTTTGTCGGGTTTGACTACACATAATTCAGATTGTATCCTGTTCTCGCCTCGTAGGTTGAAAAAAAAAGAGATCGCTGACTGACGTCTTCCTTTCTAATAGGGTTATGGGTAATTTTACCAGGCGAGGTAATTTGTGAATATATTTTTCATCGTATCGTAACGCAAATGTAACTCTTACTTTTTTAAATAAAATAATATTTGTAGTGAATATAATTAAATTAGAAATTATTAGTACTATCTAACGCATTAATTTTCATATTTATTTAGCGGTTAAATTATCTTACTGTTTGGAATAAATAACTTGTTAAACGGCCTAAAAGTCAGAACATTTATGAAATTTTTAACAGTTCATTACATTACTCCACGTTTTCGGCCTCTACGCTCATACGACATATTTCCAATTTTTTTCGTCTTAAATGTATTGTTTAAGAAAAAAATAGATAAGATCCCAAACAAAGGGACGAACCGATGTTCTGATATATAGGCCATTTTATTATTTTATTGACTTATGTTCAGGTATTAATATGTTTGCTACCAGCTGCATGGGTGTACGCCGACATGTTGTCTGTGTACGGGGAAGGTTCGAGAAATCGACATGAAGCAATTGAAAGATTGCTGTAGTGTTTCGGCCATACGTGACGAAGTTCACTGGCAGTATTTCCGCACACATAGTTTTGAAGACAATGGAGTCCAGCTTGGGAGATTGTTCTCATAAATCCTAAATTTACTGTATTTTTATATTTAAAGTGAGAAAATGTATATAACTGACGACAAAAGAGGCGCGCTTTTCTAATTTCGTTTCTCAGTTTTCTTTCTTCAAATTGCACTGTAACGTAGCACCTGCGGAAAATGACAAGAGGATAAATTTTTTTTATCTCATCCCCTCCTTACCCCTTCAGGTTTTTCCTCTTAATCTTTTACAATGTGTACATATTTAAAATGTTTGACGCTTCGTCCACTTAGCATTAAAAGAAATAATAAATAAATAAAACATTAACGTACTTTTCATTTATCTGTTCTCTTTTATAAATATTTTCAGTCGTTGAAACTCTATATATAGCTGTAAGAAATTCTTTTTCATAATCTATTATTTTATATTGCAAGTCAAGTAATTTTAAAATTTCTTTAATAAAACATAAACTAATTTATCTATCCAAGTTACTGGATTATCTTCATAATTTCAAGTTTATATTGGCGCCATTTTTATTGAAATAAAAAATCTGTCCATTAAAATGCATAAATAGCCCTGTTTATCAAGTTAGAACTATGAGTACGTAATCATAAATATATATTTAATAAATTTTGAGTTTTTATTGTTCATAAGTTCAGTAAAAAAATACTTTAAACAGCCTCACAAATTTATTATTTAACAGGCTGAAAGCTTTCAACGTTTGTCATAGTCATTATGTTAGGTTCAAGTTAAAACAACTTGTTTAGTAATTACATGAATTAAAATTCTTATGTCATTAAATTGGTTGGGTATAAAAATTATATTGTGATTACTAACATGCATGTGTATGGACACAACTGTGTACTTTTGAACGTCTAATTGGATGTTGTTTTAAGATCCTTAATGCTAGTTTTTAAAGCTCTTTTAGTTTGTCCGATATACAATGCGTTACAATCTAAAAAATTAATTTTGTAGATAACATAATGTCTTTACAGAATGTTTATTTTGTCTTTAATATTTTGAACGAAATTTCAATTGTTTCTTCATTTAAAAACAACATCTACACCGTAATTATGAAACAAGTCAATTAGTTTATATTGTATGTTAGCTATATAAGGTAAAATTATGAAGTTAATTTTTCTGT
Organism: Eucriotettix oculatus; assembly: GCA_034510155.1. NCBI lineage: Eukaryota > Metazoa > Arthropoda > Insecta > Orthoptera > Tetrigidae > Eucriotettix > Eucriotettix oculatus. The sequence goes on along the minus strand of CM067376.1, from coordinate 46,741,305 downwards.
CATTAATCTTTTTAGCAAATAAAATATTGTCGGAATACCTGATTTTATTCAATCTAATTTTGACGTGTTTGTTAATAAAATTGATTGGGTATGAATTTAGTAGCAAAATATTGGTAACTTTTTTTTATATTTTCACTGCGGTATTTTGTGATGTGACAACTTGACAGCCTTATCTACCAGGTTATAAACCATGACTTTCTTTTGAGCAATAATTAATTATTAATAACTCTTCCTGAATATGTAGATTTTTGATACCAATTGGTTATAATTTTTAAATTTTGAACACTTATCAGAACATCAAGAAAATTAATAGAGTTATTTTGTTCTATTTCATAAGTAAAATTTAAATTTTGATGATAACAATTGAAAAGTTGAATTAAATTATATAATTTAGTTTTTGGAACTATGCAAAAAATATCATGTTTTAAAATCTAATAATGAGATACATAAGGCTTCTAAATCTCTCATCAGAATCTCGGCAAAGAAAGGGGACAAAGGATTACCCATTAGAGATCTACTTATTTGGTGGTAATAAGAATTGTTAAAGGAAAAATAAGTTGAGTTCAAAAGTAAATTGAGTAAAACAAGCATATCAGACAAAGGGATGCTAGTAAGATCTGAAAAATTATTTTAACTTCGTTAATTGAAAACTTTCTATAATTAATTCTTTAGGTAATAAATTCAACAGGGAAACAACATCTAAAGAAACTAAAATGTGATTATTGGTAACATTTAAATTTTGTAATTTCTCTACTAATTGTAATTAATTTTTTGAGTAAATAGGATGTTTTGCTAAATTTGTAAGTTTTTAACTATTTTTTATATATAAATTAAAAATTGTAATATTATGTATGTAGTAAGCCTGAAGAAGTCTCAAAATGGAGATGAAACGTCGCTTTTGTTAATAAATAGTTATATATTTAATGATGACTTTTTTGTCGTTTTTATCTATTGTACCATACAAGTTGTTTTTACTTGAACCTAACAGAATGAATAAGACAAACGTCGAAAGCTTTCAGCCTCTTAAATAATAAATTTGTGAGACTGTATTAAGTAGTTGCTTTTTCTTTATTGGATAAAATATACACAGTCCAATACTACGAAATCTTCATAAATTTTCATCTTGACAAAATTCTGCTGCATTTAAAAATAATTGCGATTCACTGATCTGTATAATACACTTACTCATGGTTTAAAAATTTAAATACGTAAATTATTCAAGTAATACATTCTGGGCGCAGCAGCAGATTGTCTGTGTTAGAAATTTAATATTTATTTTCCAAATTAAACAGACCGAATGTCAATGGATAGTCATCAACTGGATTTAAAGCATTACGAAAAAAAGATACAAACTCATAATAATTAAAATAAGTGATGGAAAGATAAGAAAATTATATCTCTGACTTCCCATAATTTATCAACCATGAATGTGTAATCCACCGTAAATACAATGAACACAATACATTTTTAAATACAAGTGTTTCAAAACGATGATAATTTTTCCCTAATTTATATTAGTAACTTCATAAAAACCAATTATATTTCAATTTTGATTTCCAAACTTTACTATGAAGTAGCTTTCGGCAATTGCCATATTCATCTACAAAATAAATTACAATATTTGAAACATTACAATTTTTTATAAAATATATACATGTACATAATTATGGAACCTTGTTTAAAATTACGGTTATATGGTTATAATGTTTAAAAATATTCTACATACCTTCATGTATTTCGAAAGCAAATAAAATTTCTAATTTTCTCCAAGGATTAGTTTGTGATTCCAGACTGTGCTGGCTTACACCGAGCATTTTTCGAACTTCGGAGTTCCAGACGTTGATGGTCACGTGATCACCAAGCACAAACGGCAACATAGATCCATGAATCGTCGAAAAATTTACATTGAAAAATTCTTTCAATGAGTCTTAAATTCAGCCACGTCAAAATTAACTGTCAAAGTTTCGATCATATTCGTAATTTTTAAATCGACTTATCGAATTTTGTAGGACGTACGTCCAAACGTAACTAAAATTCTGTTTTTACTCTAAAACTTTGGCGAAATGTTTTGATATTTCCTCACTTTCCTTTTTAGAATTCATACCATTATTGTTTTCAAAAATGTAAATGGATTCTAAAATCTTTCTTTTAATTGTACTTCTTTCTTTATGTATAATTTCTACATTATCATAATCTATTTTATGTTTTAGGTTTAAATGATGTAGTGACAAGGCTGTATTTGTTTTGGTATTGCTCTTAGCATTATTTTTATGGTTATATATTCTAGTATTTAGTTTGGTTCCTGTATGTCCAATATAATTTTTATTACAATCAATATAATTAATTTTTTATATTACATTATTTTGTTATTTTATCGGAATTTTATCTTTAAGTTTAATTAAATAATTTGTATCGATTTATCAGGTTCATTACAAATTTTATTTCATTAATACCATTATTTTTAAAAACTTTTATTATTTTAGGTGATAATGTATCAATGTGTGTTAAGGAGCAATGCCTTATCTGTGTTATTGATTTTTTCTTGTCCAACTTCATCATTATCATCTATATTATTTGATTTAGGTGTTACATTAACTATTTGTTTAAAATAATGAGTTATGATGTTTATTTTTGAGGTTATTAGTATGTTTAATTAGTTGTTCATTAATTATCACTTCCTTATCTCTTTTTATTTTTGTTACCATTATTTTTCTTATTTATATTAGAATACCATAAAGTATGTATCAATTTTCTCTTTTTTGGGGGTGTGGGGGGGGGGAATCGATCGACACTTTGTCAATAAAATTTGACGCGGCAAAATATTAAGACTCATTAAAAGAATTTTTCAATGTAAATTTTTCGACAATTCATGGATGTATGTTGCCGTTAGTGCTTGGTGAGCACATGAGCAAGAACTTCTTGAACTCCGAAGTTCGAAAAATGCTCAGTGTTAGCCAGCACAGTCTGGAATCACTGATCCATGAAGAAAAGTAGAAATTTTATTGCTTTCGAAATACATGAAGATATGTAGAAAATTTTTAAACATGATATCATATAACCGTAATTTTAAACAAGGTTCCATATTTATGTACATGTATATATTTGATAAAAAAATTGTAATGTTTCAAATATTGTAATTGATTTTGTAGATGAATATGACAATTGCCGAAAGGTCCTTCATAATAAAATTGGAAATCAAAATTGAAATATATTTGGTTTTTATTAAGTTACTGATATAAATTAGGGAACAATTATCATCATAATAAATTAATTATCAGTCTTTAAACAAAAAAATTAATAAATTCCTTAAAGAAATTATATCAACTGTTTCAAAATTAATCATTTTCTCAAAAATCCACACATCAATTTCTCTCATTTAAATTTATACCTTTCCCATGGAAGAGGCGCTGTGTGTGTGGATTTCTTTTTCCGCACAGAGCACGATGTCTCCCGTTTTACGAGATGGTCTTTTACGTAATGGCAGCGTAAAATTCGTAAGTTGCCATCCAGGCCGCCGTGTCTGTAGCACAAGACATTTTTGCGTTTAGTATTCTATTCTATGACCGACCATGCAGAATAGGCCTGATATATGCCATTTTATTAACCACATTACACACGTACGCACTCATAAAAATGTAATACACGCACTCCGACGAAAGTTAAGGCTGACTAAGCGATAAAAATCTCGTTACTGGATGCGAAGTTTAAACACGAAACATTTACCGCTAAATTTATTAATAAAAGTGGGATGTTCTCGAAACTATAAAACAAAAATACACAACATTAAAAATGTAAAAGGAAAATAACTTCTTAAAAGCTAATTGCCTGATGGAAAATAAAAATAAATGAAAAAGTAAAATATTTGCCAAGCTGCATTTCAAATATAAAATATTCAATGCCTCAGTGAAGTATTTTTATTTTCATGTAATTTATCAATAAACATTTCTTTGATAATTATATGAAGATTTATTTTGAACAACAATACCTGAAAGAAAATTATCGTTGTGAGAAGGCTGTACGAAACATTCGATCACAAATGAATTTCAAATATTATTGACTACGTTTTTGCAACTAAGTTCATTTTAACACAAATAAATTGCGTAGGATATTTCAGAAAATCAAGGAGTTACTTATACCTACATAAAGGAAAGGAAATAATTTAATCTCATCGAAACAATTATGATAACACTAAAAAAAGCTTAATTATCTTGAGTATTCGAAATAAATTTTTTCTGCGTTATTTCGCACCAAGAAGTGTTAGATATAAACCTGAAGTTAAATTACTATTAATTTGCATTGTATGTGAAATCTCAACCTATGTGTATTTAATTATATGTTTTTTTGAAGAAAGAACTGAGAAGGTCCCGAAAGTTGATGGATGAAACGTTTTCAATTTAAATCATTATTCCATTTCTGACTTTCGGTCATTCTTTGTGTTTTACTTATAACTAACTCTTGGTTATTCCATTGTTTCCCATAATACACTCCATTCCTTTGGTTATTCCTCTATTAGTCCTCATATTGAACTCTTTCTGCAGGATCCCGTTCATGTCATTTATTATGGTTTCGAAGTCTTCTTCTGACTCCCCTAATACTACAATGTCGTCGGCAAAGCGTAAGGTTTTTATTTCTTCTCCTTGTAGTATGATTCCTTTTTCATAGACGTTTTAACATCCTTTAGCGCCTGTTCTACATGTAAGTTAAACAGCATGGGCGACAGACTGCATCCTAGTCTTACCCCTTTCTTGATTTCGGTTTTTTTCTTGATCTTCTATTCTAATTACTGCTGTCTGTAGTCTGTACAGGTTATGTATGTTTCTCGATATTTTATTCCAGTGCTCTTCAAAATCCTTAATAGTGGATTCCAGTTCACATTATCAAACGCTTTTTCTAAATCTACAAATGCTATGAATGTAGGCCGTTTTTCTCTCATCCTGTTTTCCAAAATTAGTAGCAAAGTCAATATTGCATTCTTGTAATATTACTTCCTATATATAACCAACATTTTACGTAAGGTATGATACTTTTTGTATGCGAAACATTCATGCACACAAACACACGTAAGAAATTTGAGCTCTTTTACACATAAACAATAAATTTCATTTGTAAGAATAAAAGTAGATTATCTATTTGGTTTGTTTAGCGCGAAATAAATTATAAATTTAATTTAAGTTTTATTTAAGCAACAAAATATTTTATGTGCTTAAAAATATACAAAAGTATTTATCTCCCGACACACCTTGCACAAAATAAATATAGCTCAGAGTTAATTTTATTGTATAACGAACAATTGCGACGTTCGGCCATGAGTTCGTAATTTTCCTCCGCCTAAATGTCTTGGCCGATTTTTATGAATATATTTTGTTTTATTTAAGGGGCCACCTGGATATATTTTAGCCAATAAGTTCCGTTGTTGTACAGATACAAAAATCATTTTAGGATTCTGCGGCTAAAATTTTTAAATATATTTTATGAATTACCTTCATATAAAACATATAATTGCAAATTTTCAGTTTGACCGTTTGAATAATATATGGCCTTAGGCCATCAGTACACGCGCAATTTCGTTGCGTTGTAGCTTGGCATTATTTAGATATTTCTATTTCGGATTTCTGAGTTCTAATATACTCCGTGTATTGAGGTTGCGTGCATACTGAGTTTTTATTTACCAATTATGTGACACTGATCAAATGAAATTTGTTTGTAATAATATTTTGTGCAAACATCATTTACCGACTGAAAGTTTAAAATAAATAAAGGAAAAGACGGCTAATAAGCCAGTAAATAATTTAATTACTACTTTATTAATAAAAATACAATTTCATCAACCTTTGTGCACTTATTCAGCTAACTGAACACTAAAAAGGTTATAAAATTAAAATAAATTTGCAATACATAATTTTTTTTACAATATTAAATTTAAATTCAATTACTTTATATTGAGTACACTTCATACAGAAAGTTGGATGAAACGTTGTATTGGTAAAAATTAAATAGGAATTAAATGTTTTTCTGACTTATTGTCTGTCTTTTCATATAAATATTTTGTTCAAATCTGAAAGGTTTATACATGCGTTTTATCAGCGGTCAACCATCTAATGGTAGCGGGCGTGAAATGATAATTTTTCGAAAATGTGAAGTTTTTGCAAATCGTTTAGTCACGGTGTTGACAAAGATTTTGTTATCGAATTAAATAATGCAACAGCCTAAAGTAAAGAATTATCGGGCAACACCGAGCGCCCACCTATTTAATAATTATTTTATAAAAAGATTAATTCTGATGAAATTTAAAAAAATAAAATTTCACGTAATTAATTAGCGTTACGTCTTAACAATTGCTCATTCATTACTCATTTCTTTTTAATTGTCGTAGATTGTAAATTATCAGCAAAATAAAATTATATTAATAGTTGCTGGCAGAGAAGCAAACCGAAACGACAGAAAGAACGGAAGCAGACAAAAGTACTTGAATTAATTTTTGTGAAGCGGATTTAACAGTAAAGTTAGCGTGCAGAATACTGAATATTTAATAATACTTTTAAAAAATGAATTATACGTTTTCTAAGTTTGTATCATAAAGTAGAGCTTGGATTCTAGCGCAGAAGCAGCAGCTCTGCATGGAAGGCTTTAATGATGTGCTTATATGAGACTCAGCCACGCCTGCTCCATAATTAATGGCAGATACTCCCTTGTCCCCGACAGCTTATATGTCTCCGAAAAAAAGGTATAGCTTGGAAGTTGTGTGTCAATCACCGGAAAATCATTTGGGAAGTTATTTATTTTGTGTGTGTACCAATATCTCAAATGAAACCATTTTCGTATACAGCGTACTTCGCTGCATTTTTCCAACTTTACAACAACGTTTCTATATTTAAATCAACATCAGCATTGAATAATATTGTTACTTTTGATAATTATTAACATAAGATCCTTGCTCACAATCCAAAAAATTTAATTACAATTCCACAGAAATTCTGCAATTTGTATCTGTTATACAACCGTTGTAAAAACGTGTTTACGCAATGGAACATTTTGTTTCTTTTTCAGTTGTTCATATCATAACTACAACATGAAGATAAGTGAAACTTAATGACTAGCCTTATTTAATTTCCCCTCTAACACATAAAAAGTACCAATAATCGTCCAGAGAGAGAGATCATTTTACGTGATATTTTATATGTAAATAATGAAACCCAAAAACATATTCATGTTATAAACAGCCTAGATGTGGAAGTTCTTAATTGGAAACTCTTACCTCTGTTGAAGTTACAAGAATGCAAAAAGTTTAAAATTTTTTAAAACTTGCCTAAAATTGAGCACAACATGTGTAACTGATACAAAATAAATCCCATCGCGAATGGAAAGTGAGAGACAGTTTATTAGACATCGCTTCCAATAATGCAAACATCATTTTCTGACTTGAAGTTTAAAATAAATAAATGAAAAGACGGCAAATAAGTCAACAGATAATTTAATTACTAATTAATAAAAATATAACGTTTCATCCACCTTTGTGCTCTTCTTCAGGTAATTATAGACCATAAATATTATAAAACCAAAGTTGATTTGGAATAAAAAAATTGATAAAATATGATTAATAATTAAAACCGTGGAGTTTACGAAGAATTAGATCATTTTCTTTACAGTATGAACGAGTTTCTTAAAAATTATTCAGTACTATTTTATGAACAAATAAGTAATGTTTGGAGTATTTTCAAAAATATTTTTTCTGGCATTAAGTAAAATAAAAAGTATATATTACAGCCAAATGTGTCAACAAACAAATTTAATTCTGATTTAGTTATTATAATTACAACGTTTCATCCACCTCTATTAACTTCCTCAGGTTTTTCGGCCGTAACCGTCGTTGAAGGTGGTCCGTGACTCCAAATTCCTCACAATGGAATATTTTATCCATTTAAGACATTTACCTGAGGAAGAGTCTACAAAGATGGACAAAAAGTTGTATTTATAATAAGTGAATGATTTTTAAAACTGTTGGCTGATATATTTGGCATTAATTTTTTATTCGTTTTGGAATCTATTATTGGAAATCATTCTAGTGTTTACAATTAAATTTAAAAATCTTTGAAGATTATAATATTAATTAGAGGACTCAGTTCCATAATCTTGTTAAAGATTGAAAATGGCATTACGTCGAAAGCTTCCAACTGCAAAATAAAAGTTTTTATTAAGAAGACTGCCTTGGTTACTTTATCACCAATCGAAAGTTTTATTTTAATTGTTTCACAATTTACAATTCGTCTACATTGAGCCCGTATTTGTAATTATTAATAAATAAAGAGCGACTGTTAGATGTGATTCGCAACCATTCTTTCAATGTAATACTTTAATGTCCTCAAAATTGTAATGTGTTTGCATGTTTACCCAATTTTAACTTCAATTTTGTTTGACTACTTTAAATACGTAAGTTGGTATATTTCCATTTTATTTACAGTCGCCTTTTAATACGTCATATTTCAGGGAACCACGGCAGATTTCGGCTAATTGTATCGTGCACACCATATTTAATCATTACAATTTAACAGCTTTTTATCAATTTCAATGACTGATGAAATAATAGTTAAACACGAAAAACGTTTTTAAGCATAGCAATTTTATAAATTTGATCGACTATGAGTAAGGTCTGACGAAATAATATGAAGTGAAAATTTTGATGAATTAAAGAAATTACGCGGACCTCCTGTGGTGTAGTGGGTAGCGTTGCTGCCGCACAACCCATAGGACCCGGGGTTGAATCCTGGCATGGGTTTGGATGTTTGTGTTGTCATGGTCGAGAAGACCGGGATTAAGACTGTTGGAGGATCGATACGCTGACCACGTGTCACTCCAAATTCGGAATGTATCATGCAAGATGACAGTCTGCAGTCGACTCGGTAGGCCCAGGCCCTCAATGGGCTGTAGAGCCATGCAGAAAGAAAGAAAAAAAGAGAAATTGCACACGATTAACTTTTTTCCTGCTGAAGAATTGGCGAATTACGTTATTTTTTCTTTACGTTTGTAAACTTTTGAAAACTGTGTCTTCAGGATCGTAAATTTCGCGTTACGCAATGCGTCTTAAATAAATTGACGGGACGCTAATTTTCGTGTTCTTAAGAAACGCAATTTTATCAGATGGCTTTTGATTGCCCTGAAAAGAATAAATAATGGCATAAGTACCGAGTTTATTTATGACACAAATAAGGTACCAGGAACATTTGTTAACTTCCTTGCAGTACAGAACGTATTTTTAATAAATAAAACTACTAAGTTACATTTAAATTAGATATTAAGGACTGTATTCTGGTACTAAATTCAATAACCCAATAAGTCCATCAATTCATTTGTCCACAGTAGCTTTCGATTTCCGTCATATTCATCTGCAACCATTTATTAGATAATCAGTTTTTAGATACAATTATACAATAAACCAAATTCACATTCCGTTAACATACCTGAATGTTTCTCCTCTTAACCAATCATTACAAAATCCACTATCATACTGTACTCAATGAGTACACGTCGCAACTGAACAACTTCAAGACCAAAGAACCTAATACTACTATACATCATCTTCTATATTAACTTCAACGACCTTAATACTTACATCGTTGCAAGATCATTACCAAAAAACTTAAACTAATATACAACCTCAATTTTATACTTAACCTCAAAGACCTTACATACTACATTATTTAACTATTACATCAGATCCATCCATTTCATTTCCATACATTTTAGTCTGTTTGTTAATCATATTTAAAACATTAGCATAATACATTCCTACATTACCAATTTCATTCCTTAACACTACCTTTTGGTTTTCATAAATGTAGATATCTCCCAACAAACTTCTTTTATACCTTGATTTTTCTTTATACAAGGTGTCAAAATTCTCCCAATCACACTTATGTTTATTTTCTATCATATGTACTGACAATGCCGTATTATTTTTCACATGAGGTTTACAATTGCTCTTAATGGTGGTATAACCTATTTTTCATTGGCATTCCAGTCATCCCAATATATTTACCCTTAAAATCCATACATTTTTTAATTTTATCTTTCATATTAGTAAACCAATTACTCATTTTATTAACAGGTTTCATTACAACTTTAATCTCAGGAAAAGCATTATCTTTTATTAATTTCGCCAGTTTTTCAGATAAATGCGACCCCAACATAATTACAAGTTCCACTTATACCTTTTTTAACATCGTTTTTAGGACTCAAACAATTACCTATCTCTTTAGTATTTATGCTTATATTTTCTTCACATTTTTAAAAAATTTTATATAATCCAAACTTTTCACCTTCACTTTTCTTTTTACAATCATATTCCACTTTATTAACAATCTCTATTTCTTTATTACAACCATAATTATCTATATCAACCACCTCAGTTTCTTTTGTTACCTTACTCACACTTACATTATTTTTAATTTTATTCATACAACTAAACCTTGATATTTATTTATTTTACAGAACGTTTTTTTCACCGCATCCAATATCGACTCCTTTGCTGTACAAGGGAGACTTTTTAACTCTGTTTAAGTACCGGGTTTATTTTAACTCTTTCAATGAACCAGGAGTTTTAGTCTCTGGCATGTCTATTAAATGTACTAGGGCATTCCTTGACTTCACTGTCGGTTATGACGAAGTAAAGATACAGTCGAGATACGCACGTTCAATGACAGTTAAATCACATCTTGACCAATATATTAGTGCCGAATTATACACTGTAAAAATAAGGAGGGGACTTCGGGGCAGATCGGGATAGCGGGGTAAAACGGGATATCCTATTTTTATTTGATTGGATAATTCAGATGTTTAGTAAATAGGAGTGGAACATGGTGACTGATCAAGGAAGAAAATCCGAATAAGTTCGGACTGTGCCTCATGTTTTGGCATGTTACAACTGTGAATTTATATTTTTTTTCAGCATTTGGACATAAGATAACCTACAAAACTACTCGCTGTTGACTCTTTAATGGTATATATTCGTATAATAATCGAATTTAACTGCAAATAAGTTACGTATTAGGTTTAAATCTGCTTATATTAAGGCACGGTGAAAAACCTTATACTAAAATTTCTATGCACAGCGGAAGAGGATACTACTGTATAACGCAAAATATAATGTGTTCCTCAAAAAAAAAAAAGAAAAACTGACAGACTTTCCTTATCAGAATGAGTCACACGAATCTGTGCCCAAAAAGAATAAACAAAAAACGGATCGGGAAAAAGGGAAAAATACTAGCAAAGACTGTGCAGTTTCTTAGGGAAAGGATAAATTGATAAAGCGTACACAAAACAAATATGAGACAAAAAACACAAAAAGATTAAGATTTTTCTTAATTTAAATTTAATGTCATTGTATAAATTGTAATTACAAAACATCCTATCCCGTTTTTGGCCGGGGGTAGAAAAACGGTAATTTTGAAAGTTTATTTTCAAAAATGCACCAAAATTAGACAATGGTTGGTTTATATTGTATTGATATTAGATTAACTAAATAATACAATAAATGAATGTTTTATACCTTATTTAAGTGACTTTTCTTTTACAAACATTGTTAAGTGTTAAGTGTCCAGTTCCACCCCGACTTTCCCTAGTCAGACCTCGCCTGGCACTCATCTGTTGATACATATATATTAAGCAACCACTCTATATCAGCATTAAGAATGATACAAACTCTTTGATTCCTTGTTGACAGTTTTAATATCTTTTAAACTTTTTAATATGCTTGGCTTGCAGCGTTAGTTTTTACCTTCTTGGGCGACTCTGCAATGCCATTGTGCTTTCAAATTTTTCTCTCCAAATTTTACAATTCGCACAAATCTGTAATTGCCCGAGCAGGATAATTATAGGAGTATTTTTCTTACTTTTGTGAGGTCACTCTTCACGTGCCGACCCTAGCATTTAAATTTACTAGTCTACTGCGACGCTCTACACGGTTTCAACAAACCATAGACGCGTTCCCATTTGGCTAAATATAAACCATCGTGTAGCGTTTCATTGTATATTCATTAGATTTCCCAATGAAAAAATATTTGTTTTCCATTTGGGATAGAAATGAAAGTAATTTGGCACGGCTGAACTGGGAGCCTGCGGCTTTCGCCAGGTAATTGTGTTTCTACGGAGAGGGGAAAAGCGGCAGGCAGGGGAGAGTACAGCTGGTTCCACCCTCCATCGCAAAAGGCCTGCACGGCCATCCTAATTAAGGTGCTGTATAATTTCTCCCTCCAATATATCAGGAGTCGAGTACCGAAACTTATCTTGCAGGAAATAGCGTAAAGAGATTCTAGTCCTACTATTTCTCTCCGATGAAATATTTAATATATTTATAGGAGAACCATTGCTGAACACTGGTTTGCAACGAACATGTTCCATCTGTACCAAAAAATGAAGTTCTCAAAACGTTGTTAAGGAAATATTAAAGAAAAACAGACAGATTGAAAATCGTTTCTTTTACTTTGTAGTCACTGGGAAACAAAATGTAAAATGTTACACAATGTTTCTGTGAAATATGAAATTATGTAGTGAAAATGTGGAAAAGGCAAGGCTTGATTTCTAAAAATGAGCTGCATAAAATATATTCAGAAACAAATATGAGACAAGAGTTTCGAAATTTAATAACAGTCTTAAGGAACGCAATTTGGAAATTATATTTTACTAACTTGGTACTTGACAATGCCCGGGAATTAATTTATATTAGCTAATTACAGTATTTAATTCCGCAGTAAACTCTTGGTGAACACGGGATTAAATCATTAGCCAGAGTGTCACTTTTTCTAAAATTTAGCTTTTCACGCATAACCACCGCAATGACTCAATCTCTTAATCGAGTCAAGAAACCTACTTATACCTTAAATAAACTCATATATTCAGAAAATATACAGACACAGAAAATGAAAGTCGAACCATCTCTTCAGCCTTATTAGTGTCAAACCTCATCAAATGATTAAACGCCGTATGTCGGACCCTGATCTTTGTATAATCAATCTGAACATTTTGTATATTTAGTAACTAATAAATAATAAAGGGAAAACCAAGGTTTTGTAGTGTACTATGGGAAACATTGGAATAACAAAGGCATATTTTGACGGAAGTTAGTAAATTTTGCTACTTGGAAAGCGTAATAAATAGGAATGGTAGAAGTATAATAGACATAAAGAGTAGGATAGCAAAGGCAAGGAAGTCTTTCGCGAAGAAGAGGAATTTACTTACGGGTAATATAAGTGTGAATATTAGGAAATCATTGCTAAAAATTTTCGTATAGATTTTGGTGTTTTAAGGATGCAATACATGGGCAGTAGAAGTTGCAGAAAAGAAAAGAATAGGAGACTTTGAAATGTGATGGTATAGGAGAATGTTGAAAATCAGATGGGTGGATAAAATCACTAACGAGGAAGTGTAAACAGAATAGGAGAAGAGCGAACAATGTGGAGAACGTTGACCAAGAGAAGGGATAGATTAATAAGCCACCTTTTAAGACATGAGAGTTTTGAAAATTAACATTATGGGGAAGTGTGTGGGGTAAAAACCGAAGAGAGAGGCCGATTATGGAATACGCTAAGCAGATTAAGGAGTATGTGGGATGAGCTAGTTATTCGGAATGAAACGGTTTGAGCACGATAGGTCAGCATAGAGAGTTGCACCAGACCAGTCTCAGGGTTGAAAACCACAACAACAGTAACTAATTAAAAGTGTCATTACTAAAATAAAATATTAGTTAAATATAACTACTATACTGCCACATTTCGGAAGAATCGTGAAATACAGTATGTCACACTGCTAACGGTTATAGAAGTTTATACAAAGACTCGTACTGCGAAAGACTGCCTCTGTTTCGAGGTCCAGAACAATTTATAAATTCGTGGAATATTCCAGAAACAGCACAATGTTGAAAAAAATTATATGAGTGGAATATAAATAATGTAAAGGAATAAAAAACTGTTTCGTTGAGTGGAACTCGAAACCAAGTCCTCATTTCTGCAGTCCAGCTCTCAATAGCCTGCAGGCTCTGATGTGGCAATATCACCATTGACAAATATATTCTCTTTGGTCTGTTTACCTAACAATTATATGTTTACCCTGTCGAGTGTGTAATAATGCTTAAATATAACACATGTTTTTTTTAAGTTATGTTGTTTTCAATTATATTGCTCGAGCATCGACGTCGCCAGCGCCACATTCAGGCACATATGGATAAACATTTCGCTTGGCAGGCTTCTTGAGGGTATGATATTTCCTGTTGTAAGTTCTTTTTGTTCTTGGGGTAGGACCTATGAATGGTATAGGAAACCATAATGGACAAACGAAGTCTTAGAGGTGAAATTGACGTAGGATGATTTTGGCCTGGAAGGAACGGAAGAAAGGAACGTAAATATTCAAATTATGGACAGAACCCTTCTGTGGATAGAGTAGTACAAAACATTAAAATTTGAAAGTAATAAGATTAATAGTAAATGAAATCATAAAGGACAAACAAGAAGATGCAAAGCAGATGATAGGAACAATGTTAGTCGAAAAGAGGGTAATAGAGGAACGATAAACACAAAATTATTTACTGCTATCGGATTGATAAAGAAGGGTACCTCATTACTGAAATTATTAGATTTATATTTTATATATATTTAATATTAAAAATCGACCTGCTACTGGATTCTTAAGAATGATTCGGTAAATATTAACAAGCTATATGATGTCCAATTATTACGTTCTTTGACCATTTTGTGCTATTAATGCTTTTATCGGCGTATTTATTATTATTAAAGAGGCACCTCTAGTTATTTTTAAGATTGACCAATTTTCCATATTTACTAAGTTCTTTATATTATTTCCTATTTGTTGGTCATTTATTATTAGCGCATTTACCGTCAAATACAAGTTTACTCGTATATACACAATATATCAGATGCTCATTCATTAGAAGCACTGGAGTATTTCTATGTTACATTTTAGTACGAGACTGTGGCTTTGTACATTAAAAATTTCGCTATCAGTAATCCCAATAGTTATAATAATATTTTAGTATATATATGCAGATTAGCTATGCGGATAAATAGCAACACACTTATAAAATTAATATCTAATTGATAAATATAATAATTTATTTATATTTTGACTCCCGGCAGTACGTTTCAACGTAAACGCCGTAGTCGTTCTTGAAATTAACATTTATTAATGATCAACGTTGTTTATAATATTTTATTCATTAATAAATCATATCGTATGTTGCACATAACTGCATATACTTGACCCAATATTTCACGCCATCAATATTCAGAGTACGGTAGCGAAAATTATTATGCTAATTACTGTAACAACGTACTGTAACGTGAGATGCTTGCAAATTCATTATCATTAACGTTTTATGCTATGTACATGCTAAATTCCAAACCGTGATATTGAGTAATTATGGTTTTTACGAAATTTTGTCTAATATAAATTTTACTCAACTTAATTAATATGCTCAAAAGGTAAGAAAATCTATTTATTATATTAGCCATATATGAGCTTCCTTATAATACATTGATATTCTTTAAATATTGAAGAATTTACGTCTCGCTCGCTGTTATTAATAATTACCATAAAATAAAATTTTATTCATAATAAATTAATGTACCATCTAAATTTGTCAGAAATATACCTTAATAATCAGTTGTAATTTTTTTAAAAAAATTAAGCATGAAATTCTAAATTTTAAATAATACATGTTTTATAAACATTACATTCATAAAAGTGTTATGTCAAAATTGAATAGGATTAATCAAAAATTATTTCTGGACATATAAAACTGAATAATTAAAATTATGTAGAGGTAGTTCATAAAATTTATGCCCTTAACCCGTAGATTGCAGCCAAAACGGCTGTCTGTAGGGTTTAATTTTACAGTAAACACTTTGTCAGCACGTGTTTAAATATAAGATAATAATGTTTTTGAAAATTGTCTTTTCCTGCCACTAAAATAAGATTGAAAGCTGAAAATAAAATGTATTCTTTAAGAGAATTGATAGAATGCCACCAAATAAACATGTGTATAAATCGTAATTCAAACAATTCACCTTTAACCTTTGCGCACTATATTATTTCAAAAACATTTCATTTGTTCAATGTGAAATGAATTGATAAAAAAAATACTTATTATGCAGGCCATTACAGGACACGGAATATATAAGAACTCAGAAATCCAACATCGAAATGTTAAATCAAAACCAAGCTACGACGCAATGAGCTTACGCATGTATTGATTCAGAAGTAAAATGTCACAGATGATTCAAACTGCCACGCCGAAAATTTGGGATGGCATTTTTTTTATTTTGAGAAATATAAAAAAAGTTTTAAAACATTTTGGCCAGAAAATGAAAACAGTTTTCTGGATTTTGACAACGGCACCGCATACCAAGTTCCACTATAGCTACGAACCATGCAGGTGACCCCATAAAAATTATATATATTCGTCAAGCCATTTAGGAGAAGAAGAATTACCAACACACGCACACTCAAATTTTATATACAACTAGCTACTTCGTTCGCGCGTAATAGCTCTTTTTATTTTGCCCTAAAACGAAACAACAGGTACAGAATTTTGATAAAGTTGAATTTCTTGAATTCATAAAAGTACAGTATCATTTATTTATATTCGCTTCAGAGAAAACCTTATAACTCGCAGTTGGTTCTCACGCCGCTTATCGAACAGAAATTCAATGGACTTATAGATAATTATTTTAATATCTTCTGAAATCTGAAGATACCGAAATGAAATACACACGAAAATTTAAGTTAAAATTCCTGTTTCAATCTCTCAAATTTACATTGAAACCCGTTAAGCCATTTCGGAGCATGTATTACCAGTATAGGCAACCTTCATTCAATATTTGGAGACTTTGATGCCGTATGCTAAGAAATCTTCCCCTAGAAATAATATTGACATTTATACTATACTAATATCTTCTATATATATATATATATATATATATATCTTATACATATATAAAAATGAAATATGTATGAAAATTTAAGTTAAATATCTTGTTTCTAAACCCTCAAATTTTCATTGAAACTCATTGAGCCATTTCGGAATCTATTCTAGACGAACATACGGACAGAGAGACCCTTCAATTTTATTTATTGGTATCGATAATGTATGAAAAATTATGATTTCCTCAATATTATTTCGGATTACCGTCAAAACTTCAGTTTTTAATTTTGTCATTTGAGAATTATAACTCTTAATATGAATAGGAGTTTAAAAATATTTTTTAGCTTGTTCATTTATTTCTCATTCGATAACGTCAGATAAATATATCTATTGTAATATTTTTTACTTTTCCGGAGATTTCTTTTAGATACATGAAGTCGCGAAATACCGTTAAAGTCACAGGATCAAACGTTACAAGTTTAACTTATCAGAAGTTCTTGTATACAGTTTTCTGAGTGATATATTATTTGAATTTGGTTGATACTATGAAAATGATTGAACACATCTCGACTCCAGAGAGTCGCGCGCTACAAAATTGAAACAGAGCAGTCCACCGAACGTTCATATAATTATGTTAGCCGGGCGTTCAAATACATTTTCACAAAGAAAACACTAGAACGATTGAAGTTTGCTCAGCAGTTCTTGGGTACGTATCTGTATTAAAAAATAAAGGAGCACCTGCAGTTGAAAGAAGTTGTTCAACGGAGCTTCATAAAGTATGCATCTGTAATACGCAAGAGGAAGCGAGACTCGGACTCGTGCATAATTGACGTCCACATCCAAATGCCCTTCCCTCTCGGAAACTCGTTAACTCTTCAGTGTCCATTTTCAACATTTTATATTTGCCTCCCCGAAAGTACAATCCCTTCGTTTAATCCGGATTATGCAGCTCTTTTTTGTCATACAATTGAGACTCAATTTGTAATAACACAAGTTGGGCGCTAATACCTACGCTGAATATTTAATGCGGAAAGGGAGAGAAAAATATTCATTTCAAATGTTTTTCACAAGCTAAATTGTCGATATCCGTATTCAACAATACATTAGAATCGTGCTAGAGGACGTTATCTCGCTAAATGGACATGAAAATAATAGAAACGAAAAGCGGAATTGACAAGCGTGTGTTTAGTAGATTACATGCTCCAAAATATTCATCTGGAGAAGCGAGATTTGCAGACGTTGATGACAGGTTTTATGATAGATCCGCGCGGAAAGTAATTCTTTCCATGTTATATAACTAGATAAATTACCAGCTGGTTTGTAGAGCAGAGAAATAATTCCAATTCAATTCGTAAATTAAAATAAAATATTAGAAATTAAGACGAAAATATTGGCATACAGGTGGAGGGGCTGCGGAATTTCCAGGATTTGTGCGGCGACTAGGTTTGTGCCTATAACAAAAGTTTGTGGATTATGGCTAGCAAGCCACCAGGGGACGATGACCAGGGTCCTTCGAAAGTGCGGATCCAGTGTACTTGGGAAATTCAATACGATTGGTGAAGACACGGCACGTATGATGCTGTTTTTCCACGTTGTGGGATGCTAAAGATATTAGGTGAGAAGTTGCAGGAGACGAGGAAAGCAGTTCTCGACCCGAATCGGAAGAAGAAGGATGTCAGGGGAAAGTGGAAGATGTACAGAGAAGTTGACGCTGCAAGACTTGGAAAATGAAGGAAATCTGAGAGAGGAAGAGGATGAAGATATTAACAGATTTATATACGTTGTCCAATAGAAGAAGAACTTCCGTGAGGATAGAAGAAGAGGCTTTCAACAAATAATATAAAGAATACAATACCACCAGAAATGCTGCCATCTTAGCAAAAATTGTCTGATAAGATACGATCGCCTTCGTAGAGTAGAAGAACTGGGTTTCCTCGACGCGGGTCAGTGCAAATCTGCTGTCTCCTGCCTGCTGAGGTTACATCCGCACGTGAAGGAGGAAGAAACACGACCCAACTCGTACCTGACGCATGCTGAGGGACCACACTGGCTTCTACTACATGCTCTAAACTTCAAGTCGTCGATCTAGGAACAAAACAGGTTCGTTTTCAGCTCAACGTAATGCTACACCAACATTGCTTGTTTCTCCCTCTGTAATACCCTCAAAAGTAATTGTGCCTCATGAAAATAAATATCTTCAGTTATTCCATCATCATTTTTACATTTATTTTTTATCGTATTTTTTGTCAAAATTTAAATTAAAGAGTAAATAAAATTTTAAAATTAATTAATAAATTTTTTACATTTTAATTAACTCCCATTCTTTACAGGTTTCTCTGTTTGATTCATCTAGATACATGCGAAGTATAAATGTATTTTCTAAGTGGAAATTTTATTTTTACATACTAATTGGGACCCTCGGTTGCTGGTTAGTTGAGGAATGAAACATAGTGCTAGATTTTCTGACGTTAGAAGCAGCTAACCGACAAGAAGAGAAACAAGAAATCTCCCGGTTTACGAGAGGCATAAAGTCAAAACATGAAGGACAGTGGCCGACTCTGGGTCGTGGAAGAGAGTAGTAGTAGGGGTGGTTGGGTACACACAAAGACAAAGAGGGCCGCCATTGGGTGTTATATGTTTTATAAAGTGCCACGCGAAATAAAACAAATTCAGCTTATTTATTTAATGTAATTGCCTATTTTCACGAGTCTCATAACATAACATCACAAAAAATGTAATTAAGGATAATAAAATCATTACTTCAATATTCATGTAAAAAATATTATTAAAAGTATATTGACATTTAACGATGACTGTTTTAAAATTTGGCAAAAACTTATTAAACCTGTCCACAAAAATGGTTTAAGAAAAAAAAACTAAAATTTAATTGTTAGCCGCACTTGGACTGACGTTCGTATGCCCCATTTTTTTGTGTCCAGTGAGGGCGATAAAAAGTGATGGGATAAAGGAGTTATTTTTCAAAATTAGGAGCAGATCCAAAAGCTCCATAAGGGAGTAGGACGTCTCCAAATACTTCATAACTAATTTTACATTACTCAAGGATGACGTCACATAGTTCCATATATATCCTGTTTGGAAATGGTTTTAGACAATTAAAGTAATTTCCCAGTTATTAGAACCTGTCTAAATTTTAATATTTACCACTTATTTTCTTCTCTGTAATGTGAGTGTTCTGCTGTTTCTTCTTCTGCCTTGAACATTTTCATTTTAATATTTGCAGTGTAAATATCGTTTACGAGTCGTATACACTAAAAATTTTACGTTTGTGAGACTTGTAGAAGTAAATCAAATATGGCCTAGGAAAAGAGCTTTTAAAGCGGGTTTTCGTGTTTCCTTGGAAAAAATGTTTCTGAGCACAATATTCACATTCATGTCAAAATACACGCTACTCAAACACACCAAGCGCGTTTCACCTTGCGTCAACATGGGATGTCAGAAATTATAGCATGAATAATATCTAAAAACGTACTACGCACTCGTTGAATATAAAAGAAGTGACTCAGAAAATTCTCATGTATCTATTAATTATTAATTTGTCTTTTATAAAAACTGAAATTATAGTAGCGTCAACAGCGTACGTTCTTGATGACTATAAAATATTTACAGATGTAAACAATAAATTACATAGAAATTGCTAATGATACAATTGAAGGAGTGACAAAAAAACAGACACTTTTAGAACAGAGAAAATACAATCACAACGGCACATATAAACGGCTTAGAATTCTTACGAAAATCCAATTTCTACAATAAAATTAAGAAGACTGTGAACAGTCTCTGGAGAGGCACACAATTCCCGCCTGGAATAGTTAGCAATCGTGGACCTTCTGCTGGAGTCATGGCGGGGGCAGTCAAAAAGGGTGTGCGGCACTGTCAGGGCGGTGTTGCAAGGCTGAGGAGACCTAGAAAAGAGAAATGAATGTGTAAGGTGGGAGTGGAAAGATCTGAGTCTTGCAACAACGACCTGCTGTCTTCTCGAGATATTAAGTGGATAGGTTATTTTCTTGAATGACTCCAATTCATTATAGAGGATTCCTACGTTTTATTCCTGTTCTATGATTAATCCAACTTTCTCTCAGGAGGTTGAGGCAATTAAGTCTTTCTTTGAACAAGTAGGAAAATCCAAGCGGTTTATTTGCAAGGAGGCCTCCTGCTTAATCAGCAAGCTCGTTTCCCAAGATGCCCGCATGACCGGGATTCAACAGATGGTGATTTGTTGGTTACTTCTTTTTATCTCCGAAAGAAGGTTCCTGATTTCATTGATGAAACCACTTCTACATCGTTGATTGGTCAGTGTGTCTCTGCTTGCTATTTTTTGTGGCTGTACGCAGTATTTTTTCATTAATATATTTCCATACTTCCGAATATTGTAATGTTCACAGTCCACTGAAGAGAATAATAAAATCAGTTGCTAAACTTGCGATGCTATTTTGCGTTGGACATTCCTGGAATTTATTTCTTGATGCATTGGGAAATATATCTAAATTCAGTATATCATGTTTGCGATTAGGTAGCAATGTAATATAAGTTTTATTTTTTTAATTTGATAAATTAATGCACCTATAACGCAATTGTATTACAAGAAGACCCATTTTTTAAAATAAATTTGACGGAGAAGCGGCTAAATTACGGACAAAAATAAGTAACAAAATAATCACCCCACAACGTTTCTTCAATTCTTTTGTTTTCATCAGGTGTTGCAAATAGTTGAAGATGCGCAATATACATCGCGTCAACATGGGATATAATGAATTATAACATGTAGGTGTACTTCTTAGAGTTAGGTTTTATATTTTAATACATTTTAGCACCATGGATATGTTAATTATGTGATTATTCGTAAGTCAATGGTCGTCTTTACCTATTCTATTAGCAACCGCGACTAAAATGCTTTCTCGTTCTACGGGTATTCTAATGTCTTTGAATTTCAGTGAAATAATTTCTGTTTGAAGAATATTACTAGTAATGTTGACAATGAAGTAGTAATATTTCTAACTACTTGAAACATTTCAACTTTTGCAACACCAAGCCTTCGTATTTATATTAGGCGATGAACCAATGAGGACAGAAGAAAACAAGATACTTGTTCAAGAGTTCATTCTGTTCACTAACGAACTCTATGTTCATTCTTAGTCCGAACTTTTTATTCCAAAATTAATGCTGATGTGCATGTAGATGAATTTTTAAAAGTGACCGCTTAGCAAAAAAAAATGAAGTATTATAAATACCAACTTCTGATGCTTAAATCCACTCTTCACAGTTGTAAGAATATATTCCAATTCTTATGACCAATTGCAAGCAGTTAGCAGTAGGTTGTATTACGCGAGCTTTTGGTAATACTAAAGTTTATATGAGTTAAACGACCTGGAAATAAATAAAAATCAACTTAGTGTCCTCTTACATCTCTAAAATTGATAATCCTGCGAAATTAAAGAATGGGCAGACTTTGGAAGATTTTTATTTAAGGGTTATTTCATCCTAAGTGGTCTAAGGTTCGAAATCACTCACTCCCGACCATTACAGATTTAGTTCAAATTTATTATCAACTAGCTAAGCCGGCAACTTCGTTCGCACGGAAATAGATCTTTTTCTTTTTCCCTGATAACGAAACAACAGGTACAGAATTTGGTAGAGATGAATTCATTGAATGTATAAAAATTACAATATAATTTATTTGTGATCGCTTCAGGGCAAGCCTTATAACACGCAGTTGGTTTTGAACGGGTCCCACTGTCTACGTTTTGGAGCCAATAAAAATGAGCAATTAATAAAAATTCACCTGACGCGACAAATAAAAGCAATTTATGAATGCATCGAATCGACGATACCAAGACGTTTATTGTTCCTCTGGGAGTTATCTCTCTAGTACCATTGGTTAATTACTGCGCGAATCCAACTGCAAAAATAGATGAATTAAGAATTTTGCCATCCCTCTCTCACTCTTATGCTCCAAAATTAGGCTTATAACAACACAGTAACTGTTATAGGACTTAAAACTCGCAGTTGATTTTCACGCCATCTTTCGCGTGGCAATTCAATGGATATAAAAATATTTACATTAATATATATAAAATGGATGAACAGAATAAGTTAAGTAAAGATCTTGAAATCAAGATGAATCAGCAATTCGAAGAATGGAACAAAAGGTTAGAAGTGAGACTGGATTCTTTAGAGGGAGCAATTAAAGCTGTCGAAATGAAGTGTAATATTCGGGAAATAGAAGTGACTGAGAGCTTAACTCACTTAGAACAACGAATGATAGATCAGGAACAGAATATGGAAACGCTGCGCAAAGAATGCGATAATACAAATGGGAAATTTGAAGAGAAATTGGCTGATATAAATGAGAGGATTAACAGTATTCCCGGTAGTGCGGATGAGTCTCAAACCGTGTTGCCGAGAAAACTCGAAAAATGTGAACGAATTATCGTAGCAGAAGTAGAAAGGAAAATGGAAAAAGCGAAATCCGAAATAATGGATCAAGTAAAGAGTAAATTGGGAGCACAAAAATCCTGTAATCAACGTGTAAGTGAACATGAAAGAATAGAAGAAACGAGGACACAGCTAGCCGGTACAGGAGGAGGTGACACTGATGATGAAGAGGAAGGTAGTGGGAAAGGCGTCCATCAGGCTTTACTGGCAAAAAGCAAGTCGGACAAGAAGGAGTCTAGTTTAAACTTCAATTTGTGTAAAGAAATTGAGATACCTAAATTTGACGATAAAGTGGGAGAAAATCCACGGAAGTTCTTCTTGGATTTCGAAGAGTTTGTAAAAATAAAAGAAATTCCTCCTGAATTTCTAAACATATGGTTTCGGAAATGTCTTGGGGAGAAAACAACCATTTGGTTTGAAGCAGTGGGTGAAAATGCCCAGAACTATGATGAACTGAGGCAGAGTTTCCTAACCAGATATTGGAGTTATGAAAGGCAAGCTGAAATAGTGAGAAAATTTTACATTCCGAACTTTGAAAGAAACAAAGGGTTGAACAGGGAACAGCACTTTTTAAGAGCACATAACGAGAATAAATATTTAGATCATCCTTTGCCTCCGCGAAATTTTGTTATGGCGATGAGCAGACATTTCGGATCAGAAATTTTAAAACACGTCATTACAGCAAGAATTGATACTGTGGAAGAGTTAGCTAACATCTTGAATGCATGGGAAAACATAGATAGAGATCAATCTGTGAAAACTAACATAAATTCTGCTGGGACGGGAAACGAAGAAAAGTGTTCGAATATGATTAATATGAACAGAAACCAGGGAAACAAATGGTACGAAGAGAGACGAAACGACAGATGGAATTGCAATTGGCAGGGAAGAAATGTGAGAGAGAATCATGGAGACTGCAAAAATCATTCCAACAAGGAAAATACGAATAATGAGGAGAGACAACACGGAGAGAGAAGAAGAAATGATGGAAACTGGAGAAGGAATGAAGAATTAGTAAAAGCAGAAACCTCACAGCATAGAAATTTAAACTAGGGAAAGGGGCTAATGTGAACTCCCGAATTAGTCACCTAAAAGTATATTGAGACGGGTAGGAACTTTCGAAGAAAAACTTGCCTGAACAATGGAAACTAAATAAAAATGGAGAAAACACTGCCCATTTATCAGTTATTAAAAATTTATTAAAAAGTTAGAACATTGTTCTTCATAAATTAATTTATTAATTGAATAACTAATTCAAGGAATTTATTGAGCGAAGTATAGTCTTAAGTTTCTCATCTTTATAAGAGTTATTACTGTATATTTCCGTTAAATGGTTGAAGCATGAAATAAAGTGTATTGAAGTATTATCATGGAATGATAATTATATTATCTGTTATGGAGAAATATGTGATGAATGTTAAAATCGTAATTTAACTAAATAATTGGAGATCGAGGACGACCTGTGCTGCGTCCTTGTTTTTATTAAGTTTTCTATAATGATTTGTTCCTGCCAGAGCGCCATCTCATTACTCGAAGTTTGTTCAAAATATTGTTAAGTGAAGCTAACCTAAAATAGATCAGCTGATCGACTAGCGTAAATATTCTGAGGTATTGTTAGAATGCACAGGGAGTATCTATAGAGAAAGATCTTTGACACGTCAGCTGTTTGCGACGAAAGAATTGTTTGTTGAATGCTTAGTTCACAAGTTTAAAATCATATGGAAAATTAATATTTACAATATAGGAACAATGTTTGTATCTCATGTAAACGGCTTATAATGCGTGAAGATTTATGTCAACAATATAACATTATTGCATACCACGGAGTATTGAGAAGTATATTACCATTTGAGAATAGATGTAACAACTTCGCATATGGATAAGGTATTAACAAAAAAAAGTTATTAAACGTTCCGTTTAATAATTTTTGGCGGTACGGGAGGGGTATATGTAACGTGACATACGTACACGTTACCGCGCATTTCTTTTATTTTCAAATATAGTAATAATTCGCGCGTAAGCAACGTCTCTGGTATGTTAGCATCTCCCTGGTTGGAAACAGAAATATCTTTGAGTTCGCAAATATGTCATTTCCATTTATTATTATTTTTCGCGTGATTTAATTAATTTAAAAGTGTAACATTAATATACGTTTGATGTTAAATTGTTGACCACAAAGGAAATTAATACTGGTCACAAATAGTGACCATTACAATGAATAAACAGTAACGAAAAACAATTGAAGTTATATTTTCTTTGAACTGAACGTATTGTTGATGTCTGTATTCCTTTTTTTTTGCTTGGACCTGGATGCGTGTGAGACATCCAAGGGAGTGTATCACACACGACGATGCATTGTCTGTATACATTTATATATATAAACAATTTATTTAATTAGTTAATTGAATAAATTTACTTAAATAATTTTAATTCATATGTCAACCGAACTTATTGTTTCCATGTTTATTAATTATATTCATTTCAAATATTACATGTACTTTGTACGTTGAAACGAGAGATATCAAACTCGCCCGTGGCTGACGACCAGTGACGTCACGTCAGGACCAGGCCCCGCTTGCATTTCCCGAGACGCGAACCAAAGCACCAGATCCTGCCCTCTTTCCAGACCATCTTACTACTGGTGCAACAGAACCAGCTACAACCGGTATAGCAATACCGAGGAAAAACTACTGGCAAAAATATTATACCCATTAGGCCTGAGATATAGAGTGCTCGTGTTTTCTTCATGCATTATAAAACGGTTTAACCATTTTGTAAAAATATAATAAAAGTTGTTTATTCGTTTTCATACGAATATTTATTTATGTAACGTCGCAGTTGAAGGTCGTCATGGGGTGATGGGAGCAGCAGGTTGTGTCGGTGGGACGATGAGAGAATGACCACGCCCTGCAGATATAATTTTTTTCATGCTCTGATTGAAATTAAAACTATTAAAATCAATTTTTGGTATTTTTATGAAAAATACCTGGCGCCCTAAAGGAATTAATAAATCTTCGAATACGGCGGAACGTCGGATCCACTACAATATATATATATATAATATCAATATCTTCTGAAATATATTGAAGTGAAATATGCAGGAATATGTAAGTTGAATCTCTTGTTATAACTTCAAAGTTTCATTGAAATCCGTTGTGTCGTTTCGGAGCCCATTCAAGACAAACATACGGACAGACAGACACTTCAATTTTTTTATTGGAATAGATGAATATTCATGTATGTAATTAAAAAGTGCAAAATTTCAGATCTTTAGTGAAATACAATGGAGAATATAGTCATCTGTTGAGATATCTGTTAATCGCGGTCACCGCACGAAACCATATTTTAATACCTAATAATTACAAAACTGAAATAAATAAGGACCTCCTCATTTATTCCCTCAAAACCTTTTGCTCTGAATAAGAAAAACACAAATTTTTCAGATTCAACTTGTATTTATGTTACGAGCAATAAAATTAGAAGCGAAAATTTAGTTGCTATAGGAACGCATAAGGGCAAACTTTATAACGCAGTGTATTCGAACAGGTCCGGTTTTCGCGCGGTAATTCAATAGATATACAAATATTTATATTTATATCTTCTGAACCCTCCAAGATATCTAAAACAAACATACACAAAAATTTAAGTTAAATTTTCATTTTAATCCGTAGTGCCGTTTCGGAGCATGTTCGCGACAAACTTTTAGACGGAGCGAGGATTCCATTTTATTTATTGGTAGAGATTGAAGTTTGTAAAATTGCAGATTTAAAATATTTTAAGGTATTTGCGTTACAAAGACTGCATAATAATATAGTTTAGTATTAGTCATATATTTCGCACATATAATTGTAATATATGTACACCCGGAAAAGTTTCAGTATTAGCTGAAGTAATACTAATAAAAATTTCGTGCATTTCCCTAAAAAGGTGTAATATAATTTTTATATAAATATGTTTGATATTAATATTACATACAATTTATTTCTTACAAGGAGACGAACTGTATTTCGTACGAACCACCTGTAACAAATCCATGATCGTTATTCAGCTGCGTCCGATCAAGTGTTCTCGGAAAAGTTGCCGTCTTATAGAAATCGTTCCCCTCGTCTAGAGGTTTATGGTAATTAGTGGCATTAAACTGTAGTTCGATCCTTGAGTTACTAGTTATTTGTCGAAGAGTCGAGTGGCTAATCAGAACTCTTTCGTACTTGGATGAATAATTGGCACATACAAGCGAAAATAACAATAAGTCTGGCTGTAATTACTCTTCTAAATTAATTTTATATATATTTAATTATAAAAATGTTAATTAATACTTATTACTTTTTAGAAATATTAATATGTATTGCATATTTATTAAATAATTGTATACGTCATAAATTGCAAAGAACAAAATAAAGTATTTAATTAATTACAAATATTCTTCAAATAAATAAATTAAATAGAAAGGATTTAGTCGAAAGTCATTGAAAACACTACAAGCACACTAGAGAGCACAAACACAAAAGCAATGGATTTGTCACTCCTTGGAGATGCTCGACCAGGAATCCGGCCTTCCATAGAAATTCCAGCCAATACATTAAACAAACAAACAAGAGCAGAAAAATATGTACAGAAAGTTTAAAGCTATGTAGTAGGTGATTTTACAAGGCAACAAATTCAATACTTTTGCAGGAGCTTTATTAGGAGGACGATTAAGAAAGTCCTGTACAGAGTAAAACGCGCACATTTAATAGAATAAGTTTACTCTGATTCATGAAACTTTTTTAGTTGTTATTGTTCTTAACATTTGGAGGAAGGCTGTTGTATAAAAATTATCCCGGTATTAAGAATAATTTTCTACAAGGGGAGCAAGGCGGTGCTTGTCCGACCTTAGAGCTGAGCGATTTCTGGTCTCCTATTCATGAAATTCGCCATTCCTTTGAAACAAATTTATGTTCCGCTTTGCAAACTTTAAGATTTCATGAATATATACGCTGGGTAAGGTAAGTATTTGCAAACTTTTGAAGAAAGGCTCGATCTATAATTTGTGTTGGAAAGTATTCTAATCGCAAACTTTTGCAACTGAATCATTTCATTGCAGTTTCTCCAATTTGAGAAGCCACAGCACATAAATTGATTGTAAATACGCGAAGTACACCATTTTTACGTACTTTTTATTAACGTGCTGCATTACTGTTCTTAGAGAATAACAATCCGAAATTAGTTTCTCAGCAAAAAGATCTATATGGTCATTCCAATTTAAAATATCATCAATCCGAAGGCCCAGGAGAGGCGCTTTGGCTGAAAATTTGTCTACAATCTTTTTGATCTACTTTGAACTTGAGTTGATTACGAAGCCCTTTTTGATTAAGCTCATTGGGAGGGACTCGAGGTTGAAAACGTTACAATACATTACGTTAATTTTGTTTATATTTGCCGCCGATATTGTAGTAATAGGAGAATCAGAAGAAAATTTGGAAACCATAATAAAACGCATGAACGGAGTGTTGGAAAAAGAGTTCAATATGAGGATTAATAGAAGAAAACTAAGGTAATAGAGTGTAGTATGGGAAACAGTGGAATAATTAAGAGTGTTAGATTGGGAAGGGATATTTTGACAGAACTGAAGGAATTCTGCTACTTGGGTGCGTAATAACTAGGGAGGGTAGAGGTATAGTAGACCTAAAGAGTAGGATAATACAGGCAAGGAATGCTTTCGCGAAAAAGACGAATTTATTTACGGGTAATATAGGTGTGAATATTAGGAAATCGTTGCTTAAAATGGTGGTATGGAGCGTGGCGTTATATGGGCGTGAAACGTGGACGATAAGAGCTCCGGAAAGGAAAAGAATAAGAAACTTTTGAAATGTGGTGGTATAGGCGAATGTTGCAAATCAGATGGGTGGAAAAAATCACTAACGAGGAAGTTCTAAACAGAATAGGCGAAAAGCGAACAATATGGACCGTAGATGAAAGAATCAAAGAGCATAATAGACATCTACGATTAAAACAACCCAATAAGTCAGCTATTGCCGAACATGCCTTGTTCACGGGCCATAAAATAGCTTTTGATAAAACGCGTATTCTGGACAGAGCTAATTGCTATTGGGATAGCATTATTTTGGAGGCAATAAACATAAGGTCTAGTGAGAATTTACTGGATTCCAATTGAGCCTGGCTTGGAACCCATTGTTTCACCGGAGGAACGCGGGGCTGAGTCACGGGACTCCAGATGCAGCGGAGACGAGCCGCGTGACCACAGCCACGGGAGACTAGAGCATGACTAAGCAAGTGGACCAATGGCAGACTCCCGCGTCCACATATAGCCAATTACAGGCGGTCTGTGCTTGCACAGACTTGCCTCAGACTATATAAATGCTTACACTCACCGAATTTGACACTTCAGTCTGAAGATGATGGCAGAGCAAGCCATCGAAACATCACTGTTAAAATTTTTGATCCGGTTGGAAACCCGAGAGGAATTTATACAATATGGAGGACGTAGACTAAGAGAAGGGATAGATTAATAGGCGACGTTTTAAGGCACGAGGGTCTTGTAAAATTAGCATTAGAGGGATGTGTGTGGGGTAAGAACAGAAGAGGGAGGCCAAGGATTGAATACGCTAAGGGAGGATGTGGGTTGTGCTAGTTATGAGGAAATGAAAAGGCTTGTGCAAGATAGGTTGCATCAGACCAGTCATAGAACTGAATACCACAACAACTATATTGTAAAAATTATTGTACCAATCGTGAGATATAAGTTTTGATATAAAATAAAGTGTTTTTGTATAGATGAAAATTGCAATATATTTAGAAAAAGTATAACCAGATTTGTGTTAATCAATTGCAACTACCAAATAATTTTTAAAAATACACATATTGAATTTATAATTCTCACTTTTATTCAATTAAATTATGGCGTCTCCAATCAGTATTTTTTATTTCTTATTTCCCTTTTGTAGAATGAAAACAATTTAATTTAGTCTGTTTATATTGACGCACATATTATACGTTTTCCACGCGTCACACTGTGCAACATTTCTCGACTGAACCTTCTTGCGCTGTTCGAGGGAAAGATGAGACTGTTTGGAGCAGGCCTGTTTCTCCGCTGCGTGTAGTTTAAGGAGGAGGAGGGAACTGCTTTCGCAGTCGGGGGTTTTAACTTAGCGTTTCATTACGTCGGCGCTAAGGACAGAAGTTGTCGGAACAACAAACTTGGCGCATAGTCGAGCTGCCATTGCTGACACCAGCCACTTACTAGAGTGTGGCTGTCAGGGGCCGGTCTAGCTACCTGTCACTTTGGCAAAGCGCCGCAGTTTTCGCAGGAGAGGGGTCCTGTCAGGTGTCATGGAGGACCCAAGGGAGGCCACACTCCGCCTCCCGAGAAACATTTTCCCCGAGCTCAAATTTATATCATTCTACTCCGTATCAACTTGCTGTCTCTATAAGCTCCGTGGCCGTAACCGCTTTTGTCCGAGAAGCCATATTTCTTTATTCACCATTGAAAACGCGCCCCAATTTTGTGGAACAGTCTACTAGGTATATAACGAAGCCTTGTTAACTTTGTGTATAAAAATTGAATATACTTATTGGATATTGACTATATTCCATTACATCAGATAGATGTAACTGAAAATGAAAAATAATGAACATATTATCCAGATTATTATGGTTTGCTATTGTCACACCACTACTAAAAAATGAATAAATAATGCAAATTATCGTCCTATCTCACTGTTGCCAGTATTATCAGAATTCTTTGAAACAGTAGTATATACTATTGTTGTTGTGGTATTCAATCTTAAGACTGATCTGATACAAGCCTCCAATCTAACCTATCTTGAGCATACCTTTCCATTTCCGCATAACTACCACATCCAACATCTTCCCTAATATGCTTAGCGTTTTCCAGCCTTTGGCCTCCCTCTTTTGTTCTTACACACACACACTTCACTCTAATGCTAATATTACAAGACCCTAATCTCTTAAAACGTGGCCTATTACTCAATCCCTTTCTCTTGGTCAACGTCCTCCATATTGTGGGACTCCTGCACGTTTCGCACCCATATAACGCCACACTCCATACGAAAATTTATAGTAATGACTTCCTAATATTCACGCTTATATTACCCGTAAGTAAATTTATCTTTTTTGCCAAAGCCTTCCTTGCCTGTGCAAGTGTATATTATGATGGTTTATGTCTCTCCACAAAAATAATTTACTCATCGACTCACAATTTGGGTCTAGAAAAGGGCTTTCAACCAAGAAAGGGATGTTTACTCTTTAAGACAAAATCTTCGAAGAATTAATTAAAAAACATTAACCATTTGGTATATTTTGTACATGAGTAAAGCATTAGATTGAGTATACCAATTAGGAAATTTTTTTAAAAAATTTACTATGAAATTATAGGAACTTCATTTTCATTGGTTAAATCGTACTTACGCCGACGTCCTGTGGCTGCTGCCTCACATCCCAGGGGTCCCGGGTTCGATTCCTGGTATGGGCTTTGTCGCGAAGACCGGGATTAAGACTGTTGGAGGATCGATACGTGTCACTCCAAACTCGGAATGTGTCAGGCAAGATGAGAGTCCGCAGTCGATTCGGTAGGCCAAGGCCCTCAATGGGCTGTAGAGCTATGGAGAAAAGAAATCTTATTTACAAAATAAAATGAAACGAGTAGTTTTAATTGATTAGTTATCAGGTGAAATACATGAATCAGTTTGGACATTTTTTGAAACTGGAGTCCCACAAGGTTCGGCATTAGGATCCCGAGAAACATTTTCCCCGAGCTCAAATTTATATCATTCTACTCCTTATCAACTTGCTGTCTCTATAAGTCCCGTGGCTTTTATATATATATATTTAGTAATATCAAAATCAGATAACCTGATTTTTTAAGGAATTTAGTGTGATGATGTTGGTTTAATTATATTTGTGTTCATTATAATTTGATTTAGGTGTCAAGTTGAAGTGTATTTTCAGTATGTTAATTGGAATAAGCAAAAAAGAGACACTTCTTTTTCCCCTCTATGTAATAAGTGGCTATAAAATCTTTGCAAAGCCTGTACTGGCTCGTCAGACAAAGGAATTGTGTGTGCAACGCCAGACGTATTGTTACGTCACGAATTGTTCACGTGTCCAGGAGTAGGCGAGCGCGTGCTTGCATACTTCTGGAAAGTTCGACAGAATTGGTTCAATAGGTCAAACAAGCGATGGCAAGCTCTCGATGCTGATTGGGTAAATAGAACAGGTGACCTAGTTATTTTAGTATGGCGAAAGAGGACGTGTATGTTGTTGAGAAGGTGGACGGAGAGTAAAGCGTTGACACGTACTTTGGTTTAAGTTGGCGAAGGTGGTCCTTCGCTCAAGGCGGAAACAGAAAGCGTTTAATGTATTTCCAGAAGTAGTACAAGCTGTTTTCTACGGACAAGTCGGTATAACAAGGACGAGGTCCCTAAAGAGAGGAACGCCTACACAGATAAGAGCCTAACCGATGCAGTAGTAGTTTGCCTATAAATTCTTTGATTTTGCGACGAGCTGTTCCATTTACTGAAGTATTTCACGTTTTTTCCATGTTTTATTTAATTTAACGGCTTCTAATATATATATTTTTTTGTACCCGGTGACGTTTTCGTTTTTTTCGGGATATGTAATTTCACGCCAACACAAGTTCACAATCTACAATTGTAAAAGATAATGACGATAACTTTTATGTCTTTGTTGCTCTTAAAAAGGGTTAAGAGAATTTTTATTCAGTTACTTTACTAAAAATATTTTTATTATTTATATTTACCGGTATTATTTTTTGTTCTCTGGAGATACTGGCAATATATTGTTTCATATTTTGACGCTTTCGATGCCCGTTTAATCATGTGTTGGCCAAGAATTAAATAATTTACCAGGATAATATAAATAAATAGCAGGGCAACGGTGGATCCCCAGTTTTATCATTATAAAACTATCGCAAATTGAAAGGTCCCAGACTGTGAGAGTAATAGAATTTATTAATGTTAGTATTAATTTGATTCACATTCAAGTAATTTAATTGTTACATATTAAATTTCCAACTACTCAAATAAGATACTATGGCTTATCTATTTCTCAAGGTTTCATATCGACTGAATAATTTTCTTGTATTACGTACTTTTAATATTCTTTTTTTGTGTTGGAGCAGGAGAAAGAATAATTAATTTTTTCCAAGTAGTTTTGGTTAGGTATTATAACACTGATATGATATTTACATTTCTGAGAATATAATCCATGCTTCAAGAAATAGTAAATAAAAGAACATACACGATAGATACAAAACGCAAATATAAATTTTCTTCTAAAAGTAATTCAACAAATTTAATTGATTCTACGAAACTTAAGTAATTAAAATCTACATTTCATAAAAT
Source organism: Eucriotettix oculatus (assembly GCA_034510155.1). NCBI lineage: Eukaryota > Metazoa > Arthropoda > Insecta > Orthoptera > Tetrigidae > Eucriotettix > Eucriotettix oculatus. The sequence goes on along the minus strand of CM067376.1, from coordinate 46,707,543 downwards.
GAAGCACAGCTTTTAACTAATTAAAATTTATTTTCTCTAACATTACAATATTTTAATTTTCCTACTATAATTATGTACCTCAGCTCTTATTGCATTATTATTTTATACGTTAAATGTAGATATAAATACCATTGGGACAATAGTATATGAAAGAGGGAATAATGTGAAAATATGCGAATAGGGAAAATATTTCTGGTCTTAAGGGATATATTGGAAAACAGTTTGCAACGTGATATATTCGAAATACGTATTATATACCATCATTAAAAGGGGCTTAGCCCAATAACAAAAAAAAAGAAGTAAGTGAACTACAAATCTTTCAAGGAGTTGTTTAGTGGCTCTAACGATACAAATGAGGGATGTAATCCGTATTTTCGCTTTGAAGAGTAAGCTGCTTTCATTGCTGAGCTATACATACAGCTCCTAACAAAATGATAACGAATTTACTGTAACAATGCAGCACAATAATATCCATTACATTGAAAACACGGGGATAATGTTTCAAACGTATTGTGAGCATTTAAAGTGGGACATTATCTGTTATTGTACTAATTAGTGCGTATTATATGCCTCTGATCGTAGAAGGACAATATTTGTTTGCTGATTAACGGAGTTATTTGACAAGTTTAATAATATTGCACTCCATCGTTCATTTTCCCTTTCCGTGAATAGCAAAATTGACATATACTAAACGCCGCGATAAATTAACATAGTAACAAAAGGAGCAAATACTTCAAGGATGTGGGAAATTTGAACCACCTTAAGTGGCATTAATAAAGATAATGTTCCAATAGTATAAAATAAAAACTTATCCTCACCGATCGCATTACAATAACCATGATACTCAGAATACATAAATTTTCATGTATAAATTACAGTTAATGTAAAAGATATTTATCATAAAATGTAAATGTCCAAATGCAGGAAATATTTTAACAAATACCAGTACAACGATTCTTCTGCCATTCCGCAGACATTCCAAAGTACAACTTCCACTTCGAATTTAATGCAGAAGGGCGGCAAGTTGACGTTTATATGGGGGAAAAAGGTTAAGCACAAAATAAAGAATCATAGATCCTACTTACAAAAGTTTGTATAACTATGTACATTTAATGTGAATTTATTAAATCTGACATTAAAACAGCCCACGTGGGTCTTTTCTTTTTTTAAATAAAAATACTTATCCGAGAAATTGTTTCACTATTTTTATTTTATAATTTATGTATAATATATGTGATATATACCTTATTGTGTATTATGTATACTATATAACTTAATTAACAACAGGAGGTGCTTCAGAGTCTCAAAGAAGATATCAAGATAACAAATTCTTTCCGTATATATATCTATATTACATGTAAAAATGAATTTTCAATAGCTAATGAAAAATTATGAATACAAAATATTTATTTATAAATACAGTACAACCCGGGTTAATCGAACTAAGGATGGTGAAGCCGTTTCGGGAAACAAACTTTCGATCAAGTCATAAACGCAGAAAAATTGAGCCGGGGGAATTATTATTTTTTATATAAAAACATTCGTATCAGAAATCTTTACTTAAAATTATAGACTATGTACGTACCTACTATGATCTGTGTTAGTAAAATATTTTTACGTTCTAAAATGAATTTCATTTAGTTTAAGTGTTTATATAATTGCGTTATATATATTGTAATATTTTTTTTGTGTATAAAAAATTTATTAATTTAAATTACAAATATGATCAATTTTAATAATTTTGTTTATTAATTTAAGTGAAGACACGGGCTTAATCCCAGGGGATTTTGGGTCTCTCAAGAGATGGAGTATGCATTAGCTGAAAATAGAAAGAAAATAATTGAATGTTAATTTTTCCAGAGCAATGAGCAAGTTTCACAATTTTTAGATCGCTTACCCACAATTACTGGCCCAACAAACATCCACCTCTCGAATGTTTGTGCGTCTCTGGATATCTGCTCTCTGGATATCGCCTGCCTTCTGCGCTCTGCTCCACTCGCCTCCCTTCTGGGGTCTGATGCACTCGCCTCCCTTCTGGGGTCTGATGCACTCGCCTCCCTTCTGCGGTCTGATCACTCGCCTGCCTTCTGGGGTCGAGCCACGTCCTCTCGGGTCTGATCTGGTCTGGTCGCCTCCCTTCTCGGGTCTGCTCTGGTCTGGTCTGCTCTCGTCTGGTCTGCCCCACTCTGCTCTCTTCTGGGGTCTGCTCACGTCCGTCCACTCGTCTACCTTCTCGGGTCTGATCCACTCGCCTCCCTTCTGCGGTCTCCTGCACTCGCCTCCCTTCTGGGGTCTGTACTACGATCTGATCGCGAGCCACCCATCGGCTTCCCTTATAAAGCTTCTGACGGGACTTCCCCTATTTCTCAACATTTCGGGGTTCCCCGCCCTCATTTTTCCCGCGGGGGTTCACCATCGTCATTTTTTATACAGGCAAGGCGGGCCTTCCCCGCGGGGAAAAACAATCTTTCGGCCGACTATCCATTGTTGTTGGCCGAACTGCGCCTCATAACGCCACAACCTTACAAAATCCCCCTTTTTATCACAATATATATATATATATATATATATATATATATATATATATATTGTAACATGAAAAGTTACGATGAACAATGCAGGCCAGTTTGCGAGTTGCAATTTTTGAGGAGCTGACGCAACCCGGGCCAACAATGTGGTCTGGCGAGACGTTGAAGGTCGTCATGCGGTAGTGGAAGGAGCAGGTTGTTTCGGCGGGACGACGAGAGAATGACCACGCCCTGCAGATATAATATTTTCTCATGCTCTGATAGGAATTAAAACTACTAAAATCCATTTTTTGGTATTTTTATGAAAAATACCTGGCGCCCAAAAAGAATTAAGAAATCCTCGAATACGGAGGAACGCGGAATCCGCTACAATATATATATATATATATATATATATATATATATATATATATATATATAGACAGTCCGCAGCCGCCTCGGTAGGCCTAGGCCCTCAAGAGAGCTGTTGAACCATTGGAACAAGAAGAAGTATATATATACATATATGTGTGTGAGTGAGTGGGTCACACTTGCGTCAACGTTCGACGGTTTATTACTTCCTACGAACTTATAATTAAAAACAGGAGGTTCTTCAGTGCTCATTTGTTTACCTCCATATGCTACGCCATGTTCTGTATTACAAATTAAAACTACTTAATCAAATCCTTTTTTGATGTATTTAAATCCAAATACACATTCCCGAATGATGAGTGTTTTAAATTAGTGTGAATTAGAGCTTCGCCTGTTGATGACATATGAGCAGCGGAGATTTCCAGAATTCTTTCCAGAACATTGCGCCTGCAGATAATGGCCTCCAGGAGTTGTACGTGGCGAAGAGGATTTTTCGCTCTTTCCAAAAAAAAAATTCTGCCACTTGCAACGTGTACGCCTAATATATGTATGGCGTCCTAAGAATTATACCATGTTTGAACTCGCCGTTATTTCCATTCATATCACAACCACCTTGAGAATAAGAAGCGCAAGTAATAGTGATGTAAGGACAGAAGAAGTTTCAATATGGGTTTCTACAGTGTAGAAATCATCATACCTAACAACAGAAGACATTTTATGGATACATAAGAGCCGAGCTACAATGCTATCGAAAACCGTTGATCTGGTTCGTTCTGTAGCCCCTATGTGCAAAAAGGTAGTTTTACATTTATAATTTTTATAAAAATAAATAGATTTTTCAGGTTACCAATACTCAGAATTTTTACTATGCAAATTATTATGTCGCTTACATGTATTACGTATTTAAATAAAATTAAAATGGTTAACGTATTATTACGGCGTAGCAGTAAATCAGACAAGTCATCTTTTCTCTATCATTAGTCTACTAGTATATTACTTGCATGGTAAATGTCAAGACAGACTAGGTCTAGGCCTCTAGGCCTATGTTTTATGTGAGCTGACACTCTCACGCTGTAATTTGAATGTTTCAGTACTTTCCTCTTTACCTCTATAGTAACCTTCCTGCGGTGTTTTTTTTCTGGACATGTTGTTTCGTCGCTATTGCCTTTCCTCTTTAAAAATAAGCTGTCTGGTTTATTGTTCTTGTTTAATGTATATTTCTCCTTGCTTCCTTACCTGCTTTCCTCTACTTTCAATGCTCTTATTCTTTCTTTATCAGACAATGGAACACACGATAACTAATTATGACACCTGATGCTTATCTACACATTTACAGCCGAAACACATCTGTGCGTTATATGCCATGAATCAGTAAACTGTTTCTTAGAGATTTGTAACAATCCTTGTTTAATTTTAGCAATTCGGTGATGCACAGTGGTACCGGAAAACGGGAGGTGCGGAGTTCGAGTTCCATTCTTGTCTTTCTTCTAAAAGGTCTGCATAGTTTAAATTAAATTACAAATAAGGCCAAAAGACAATAGAAATTATAATTAATCAATTGAACTGATCGACATATTTCTGTCCGCTTCGTGACGCTCAGCACGTTGACGATAAAAATGTTTAAATATTAAATAAATGAAAAAACGGCCAAATAAATACGCAAATAAATGTAATTAGTATTCAATTAATATAAAAATAACGTTTCATCCAACTTTGTGGACTTCTTCGGGTAAATTTTGAAATGGATGAGCTAATTATCCCATACGCTTTATTCTAATGCTAATTTTACAAGACCCTCATGTCTCAACATGTGGCCTATTAATCTTACTATTATCTCTTGGTCAACGTTCTCCAAATTGTTCACCGTTCCCCTATTCTGCCTAGAATTTCCTTGTTAGTGATTCCTTATTATCAGCATTCTCCTTTAGCGCCATATTTCAAAGGCTTTTCTGCAACGATTTCCTAATATTCAAAATAATGTTACCCGTAAGTAAATTCCTCTAAAAGACTCAAAAAGAATGGTATTACTCTCCGAGTCCAGCTGCAACAGCGAGATATATTTACCAAATAAGTAACGTAATGCCATTTGCAGAAGAAGGAAAGAGGAGACAACCGGGAGTTCCGCCTGAGGAATTCAGCATTTGCAGTTCTCTTCTTGGAGTTTACGACATAATACCTCAGATCTCCAGTGTTTTCCACTTCCTTCAGTAGGGAAGTGAGGGGGGTGCGGCACATAACATCACCATATTTTCTGCGGGCGCCTGAAATGAAATCAGATATCACATAACACATTTAAAGAGTAAATACATGTAAGCGGGGATCTGTCTCTCTCTCTCTCACCCCCTGTGCAACGTGGCATGGCGGGTGCGGGAGGGTGGCTATGGTTTGAGGGGCTGCGGGGATTTTTCTGTATCGCATAAACATATCACACAAGCCAGGCCGGCGTTTCTGCCTTTGTAATGCGGGGAACGAGCATCGCGGTTTTGCATAATCCCAAGCACGAGGGAAAGAAATGGGGCCGCCCACGCAGCAGGACACCTGCGTACATTACCAAAGCAACCGACTCGACTCGCACTTTATAGATGCAAACTGCCGCAACACTCCTTTGCGAGTGATTAAAGATTTACAGACGAACCATCATTCGGCAACACCGCAAGTCGAAAACAGTAAAACCATTTCCGAGAAAATCCAAAAGATATACAGGGTTTACTGTGAAACAATCTAGGAATATAAGAGTGCGTATGAATCAAAATAAATGGCAGGGATATCCAAACTATCCAGGGATATTCGTTGCGTGACTTTCCTTAATTCCTTCTTTTATGAATTTATTAAGGAGAACACCAATTAATTATAACAAAAAAATAATTTAGTTGATAATTACAATTATCTGACATTCTACATCAACTATAAATGAATAGTGTGGCCATACAAATATTTAAAGGCCCACATTTACTATTTATTTTGAGAGTGAAAAAAATTATTCCATCAGATTCATGAGGTTTTATTTCCAGGAAGTAATTTTAATGGTAAAACACTATTAAATGCGCAATTCGGCAGTACGGATTCAAAGGCAAGTGGCGTGAAGAAAGTTGGTTACAGACAGAGGTAATAAAACCCCGACAAGTTGGGGCGGTTTGGGTTTTTCTCAAGTATTTGAGATTCAGCGGCATCTGGTTGTTAGAGGATATGGTGTTTTCTCCTAAACATCGGTGGCGTGAGGTGAATGACTCCTTTCAGAGACGACAGGCAAATAACTTTGAATGGACAGTATCGGGCCCCGCCACTGACGGAAATGAAATAATTACGTGGGGAAAAGTTATTAAAACCCAGAAAATGGATTTAATTATATTAAAATCGAATTTTAAGAGGGAGCAGAAAGAGCGAAGATTAACGGAGGGCAATTAGAAAATCGAGATTGTATTGGCTATGGACAATATTTCACGAGTAATTTACAACTCAATACAATTACGTTGCAGCTTTATTATACTACGGAAAGTATATAAAATATCCGATATTAAGATAACTCGACGACCATAAAGTTGACACATTTACTACGAGACATGTAATTGGATTTGTCACTATCATTTCAATATATCATTACTAAGACCAACTATTATTTATTTTTATTCAAATCATATTTATTATAATTACTACTATTAACAAAGACATTCTGAAAGCAAGTTATTTAAACGATAGTTTTTTTAACTAGTTTAATGTTTGAAATTATGAAAAGTACATAAGCTACATTTGCTGCATTGGCTGAATTACTGTAGCATTCAGATGCAACTAGTCACAAAAGTAAAACAAGTAGCCTATAACCACGAAATTGTGGTGAACTGTATTTCACGTTTGCGATTTCAAATGTACTGTTTGAGTTGGGTTTTAAATTTATCTGCTGCAATATTTTGCATGTAATGGAAGTTATTCGCTAATCTATCCGTGTGACGTTTATAAACCTCCTTCATACGTTTCCATCTATATTCCCCTTGCTTAACCGTCCTATTGTCAGGGGCTATAACGCAGACAATCCTTCTCCATCACGGGCCACATTTCTTTCGAGATGAATAAAATTTATTTTTCATGACATGAAAAATATTATACGTACTCTTCCATGAATGCATTATTTACCTTTCATAAATATTATCACGTGAATATTTTTTTCATTTGTAGTAAAAACAAACGTATTAATAATATTATTTAATTTAAACGCTTTCGGCCTACAGTTGGCTAGATGCACCCACGTTCTCCATAGTTAATATTTCAAAAAATTCTCATACTTACTAAATGATTGTCTACAAAGTTCTGTATTATGTACTTAGTTCAAATTATAAAAATAATTATATGTTTATAACATATAAAATTTTAAATTATTTTTGTTAGCTTTAACTGTTAAATCGGCCTCTTTCCTTGTGCGACTTGCGTGTCGAAAGTTTCATCTTATAATTTTTCATTTTATAAGTTAACTAGCTGTGGACCCGGCGTTGCCCGGGTATTTATTTATATTATCCAGGATGACGTTAACAAATTTTGGTCAAAATTGCTCGTCGTTTTTAATATTTTACATCCTCTTAGGGGATGAATTATACGAAAATAGATTAAGCAAAAGCACTACCAAATAAATCGGCTCAGGAATTTTTTTTATTTGAAGGAAATAGCATCGGTTTATGAACTTTTAAAACTTTCCACCCCATCCATCCTCGCCAGAGTTCTTAACTCAACAGTATATGTTTTCAGCGTCACCAAGAACACGTATTCAAAATGTAGTCGAAATTAAACAATCCGTTAAAATTAATTTGTGGAAGTCTGTTTTACCCCCGCATTTTTAATGTCATTATTTAAGTTAGCGGTTCAGATTTTACCGGTCTAGAGCTCAATCTCAATTGTTTACTGGCTATTTTTATGTGATGTCCCTTCACCCCACTCTATGAATACTCGCCTTCGAATATAAATGGTATTGAAGTTATAGGCTACAGTATCGGCGGGTGCACTATGAAATTAATTAACCAAGAAATGTATTTATGTGATGGAGTATGAACAGTTTTTGCTTATTAAAAATTATCCACCCTCTACCCCCGCCCCCAGGGGTGATAGCAAAGTCTTACTCCTAAACTGATGTTTATCGGGTCACATAGAAAAGGTGTACCAATTTTGGTGGAAATTGGTCCACTCATTTATATTTATATTCGGAACATACACACACAATCAAACATTCACAAAAACAATGAAGTTCATTTATGAGAATAAGGTAGTTGGTTTGTTTAGCGCGAAATAACTTGTAAAATTAACAAATGTTTTATTTAACTATGTATTTTAAGTTCTTAGAAAATATTCAAAGCTGTTTATCTCTTCAGTACAGCGCCACATGAAATCGACTCGTCGAGCCTTTTACCGTCAATTTTATGTTGTTTAAGATTTTAGTATACACATATTGTGAGTATTCCTTTTGTATTTAAAGATAATACATTACACAAAATAAGGTTATAAATTTGGTAACGAAACATCGTGTACTAACTATTGCTAACAAATTTTATATTAAATATTTCTGACTTATATGCTGTTTCACTATTTATTTAGGTTACGGTGTTCAGTTTCATTTTTAATAAAGAAAATTGACATGAATATTTTTATTTTGGGCTTATAAAATATATACAACGGATAACTACTTTATTTATATCCTTTTCAAATTACCAAATTCCCTTATTTGAGTTTCAGTTCCAATAATTTAAGGTATTACACAAAAGTATCATTTTTCAACTACTAGTTGTCTCATCACACAAGATTGTTATGAATTTCTACCTTCTAAAGATTCATAAAATCCTTCAGATCTCGAATCAAGTAACGAATTTCAGTTTTTTGTATGTGTAGTAGAGACTGAGGTCTATAAATATTACTGGCTATGAAGTATTTAATACGATTTGAAATTTATTAAACATTAATTAATTGAGAAAGAGGGTTGTATTATTTTGCGATTTGAAATGCTATTTTGTATGTTATTTACACCGCTTATGACAAAAAATTCTGTTGGTCTTATTTTAAATATATATATTTTTATACTATTATACGATTTTTAAATAATTTATTGTTTCCTTCACTCTCATATAATTTATGAAAATAAATATCAGTGAGTTTTTTGTTACCATAGAAACAAAATAATCCACCTGACACAAAAAACGTACAAGGACGGTGATGTATAAAATAATTTTAATGTATATGGTATAATTGCCGTCTAATATATTTTATTTAAATTATTTTCAGGTGTATAATTAGGATACTTACAAACTTATACATTTTTAAAAGTAGAGGTAATCAAAAACTTTACAAAACAGAGGGTCATGTATTGAAATAATGAACACCAGCTAATAATAGCTTACGTTATGTGAATACAAATGAATGAAAGGAAATCAATGGTCTCCAAAATATTAACACCACACTGAAATTGTCAACAATTGCAAAACAATATAATGAAAATCATTTAAGGATATTGTAGTTGTTTACGTCGTTTTTTAATATGTTTATCAACGGTTATTATTTACATTTTTATTTTACGGTCCTCTTTTGAATTTCTCGTAAACAAATTTAGAGACTGACATCCCAAGCAATATGTCATCTACATCGGGCATTGACTTACGTTCACATAATGTTTCTCAAATGGGAGCCGTTCTGGATTTCATGAATAAATATAGAGAAATAGACAAACGTTACCACATCGTCTCCCTACCGACAACAAACCCTTACTACAGCGCAGCTGCATTGAGAATGTTACAACGTAGCATAAATTCGATTCTGCAACACAAGGAAGACTTATACGGACTAATTAGGTCACATTTGAAAAGAAATACAGTTTCTTTTTTCGTTGAGTAGAAAAGCAAAACATTTTAATGAATGTTAATATAAATGATTATCACTGTTTCAATATTAAAATATAAAGCAGTTTGTCTCTAAGATGAATAAAATTAATTGACCATCCTGCTGCTTTGCGGTTTGTATGTGCCATATTTCGTGTTATACCCACGTCGCTGAAGGATGAGACCACAGTTTCTCTTCAATTATAATTTTGGTTTTATCCCAGTTTTAACATTTAAAATTTCACGTTCGACGTCACTCAGGACTGTAATGAGAAATAAATTGATGAAACTGTAATGGTAAAATAGAACTATATGCGTAATTTGGCGGTACAAAATCAAAGGCAATCGGCGTGAGAGAAGTTGAAGAGGGTTATAAAACCTCGACAGTTTGGCGCGGCCAGGGTTTACTAAAGCTTTTAGATTCGGTGACATCGGACTGTGAGTGGACATGGCGTTTTTTTCCAAAATACCGGTGAAGTGGGGTGAATGGCTCCTCCCAAAGACGGAGATATTTTTTTATTGGAGAAGTTCGGGTTCCCGCACCGAAGGAAAATAGTGGAGTGGGGAAAAGGTTTTAAACACCGAGGAACAATTCATTTTCTGGATTCAGGACGTTGAGCATGAGTACGCTAAGCATTAAGAGTTCGGGATACTATACGTGGTCAATAAAACAGAAAAAGTTTGGAGTTTGTAACTGATCATGGACATTCTAATAACGAGTGGAAGGCTCTATTTCGTAGTGGCAGAGTAAAAGACCGAATGAGCGAGCTGCTCAATGTACATCAAGGAAGTTCGGCTGAGCCGAGGGGTGGGCAGACTCCAGCTGCAAATTCCAGGCTAAGCTGAATAAAGGGTAATTACATAGTTTGTATCCTTTTGCCGATTTCCTAGTACTGCCAGTTCCTCATAGGCCTTCTGTATGTAGTTCTGTTTCTATGAGACTCTAGAATAGATCTTATGTCTCCTGTTAGTAAGAAATATAATTTTTTGTAAATATTGTAAACTGTATGTTACTAATTGTTAAAAAAGCCGGTTTTGTAGCTTAAAAGTCATCCAATTATAGTATATAGTAAATTAGTAAATGTTAAGCAAATGGATTTTTCAGCCCTATTTTCATTTTTACTTAAAACTTGTTCATTTCAATCTCTCCTAACAATTTTCATTTGTTTAAAGTTTACATCACACGAGAGAACGTATCTCCTGAGGTCGGATATTGAATCCGGACATTGAAGACAATACGGGAAATTTGATACATTCAGTATCATCACCACCGCTGCCTTTCATAGAGCTGAAGGCTTAAATAAATGAGCACGTTGGCGGTGTGGATTGGCAGACTACAAACCAGGCATGCACATAAAACAAGAACGAGGTGGCGATGTCTGGAATAATTAATTTGAGACGGTAAGGTGGTGCACACTAATAAATAGCGATAATAAATATTATGAATGTAATAAAATTGCGGATGCACTTGCCGCGATGTTGAACGTGTGTGTTTATTGCAGCAGCCATAAAGTCTCTGGAGAAAGTTCCTTCTCTCTTCCAATTGTCCGCGGCGGCTGTAAACGCGAGGTTACGAGCACTTCCACATCCACGAAGCACTTTACTCTGGTATTATCAGCTCCTGTCCCTGCCCTCATATGCGCGTTCTCAACTCACGAATGCATTGCCCCGCACAAGACACTAAATCACTTCATCTGATTCCCTGTCCCCCGTGGAGACTTCTATTTATTTATTCAACGACTTTCGGCATGTCCAACAAGTTGGAATATGAAACTCAAACGATATAAACAATCATCAAACTAAGATATATATATATATATCATTCTGATTTGTATGGGACTTTTTTGGGTCTATTTGCGAAAAATAATTATAGATGCAGGAAAAAAGTAAGCAGGCGTATCAATAAAATTGATTTAGTTTTCACTTAGGAATTAAATATTTAATTCATCTACAACATTGGAGCAAAAATATATTACGATAAATGCGAAACAATATTTCTCTTTACTCGGCTCAAAGCAAATAAAATTCATATTACACAAATTAATTTTAATGCACTTCAGTATCGATGTATTCCTATCATCCGTTTCGCCACTTAATAATTCAGCCGCGTATTATTTATAAACTAGCTTATTTCCCGGATTTGTCAGGGTATTTATTTAACAGAATTTTCTGTTACACAGGAACGGGTATTAATTTTATCTACAACCAGATGGATGCTCGATATATTCCCGTATTACACTTCTATTATCCCGCAGCACTATTTAAATCGACAGTAATCTTTTTGTCTACACATAATTGAACATCAGATAGAACGACAGAACTTTTAAAAATTACCGCCCATAAACAACGAAATCGAACAAATGAACGCTGAAAGTATAATGTATTATATAGGAGTTTAGATGGAATGGAGCCAAATGAAAATCAGTAAAAATTGTAATTCAAACATTGTACAAATTTGCACAAAATATGCTTACAAATGCACGTTACTTATTCATTGTCGATTAAATAATAAATATTTCAGTCAGTATTCACGCAATTACAATTCAAAGAATAATCAGAACTAAGCAATTCGAGACCGAAATATCTAAACAATGTCAAGCTACGGCACAATGAACGCATGTATTGATGTCAATGACTATTCAGATTATTCAAAGCGTCAAGATGAATTTTTCAAATTGTTTTTTTCATGTTAGAAGGCGGAAAAATATTTGAAGGAAATTTCGTTTGAAAATTTAAAAAAAGATGTTTATGTCGACAACTGCGCCACCTACCGAGTCCAACCATTTAGGTGATCCCTATAAATACAAAACCAAAATTTCATCAAAATCCGTCAAGCCGTTTTGAAGGAGAAGAATGACGAACACACACACACACCGTGATTTTATATATAGGGAAAGTCTGGGCGGATCGGGGTATTTATTGTTAACCAATTTTTGTAAAACTTTCAAAAAAGAGAAATACTTTATAAAGGTATAAAACATTCGTTTATTCTATTATTTACTTAACAAAATCAAAATAACAAAAAAACAACGAATTTAGATTTTTGGTGAAGTTGCTAATTGGGATAGGATGTTTTGTAATTACGCTTTATGCAGTAAAATTAAATTTCAATTTAGAAAAGTCATACCATTTTTGTGTTTCTTTTCCTATATTTATTTTTTGTACATTCGATCGCGTAATCAATTGTTACTTTCGTAAAGAGATTTTATTGTAACTGCACAGATTTAAATTTTATTTTCCATTTTCCCGATCCTTTTCCTTCCATTTGAGTACAGAATCCTGTCGCTCATTGTTATAAGGTAAGTCAGTTTTTTCTTTTCGTCTTGAGGAACACATTTCATTATGCCTTATACAGAACTACCTCGTTCCGCTCCACCAGTTCCGCCACGCACGCAAGTTTTAGTTTAAGTTTTTCACAGAGGCTTAATACAAGCAGATTTAAACCGAATACATAACTTAAATTCAGCTAAATACATATACTTTACGAATATATACCATTAAAGAGTTAAAAGCGGGCAGTATTTTAGCTTACCTTCTGTCGAAATACTGTTAAAATTTTAAATTCACAGATTTAAGACGCCAATACAAGAGTTCATTCACAAAGTACAGTCAGAACTTGGCCAAGTCTGCTGCCGGGATTTCTTCACCAGTGACCATGTTACATCCCTATTTACTGAACTTCAGCACTATCCAGTCAAAATCAATAGGGTATCCCGTCCTACCACGCTGCCCCTTTCCACCCTGAGTTCCCCCATGAAGGTGAAAAACCGATGGTATTTTATTTACAAAAATATTATGTACAAAGTCCACCCATTGATATTTATTTGAAATAAATTGATCACTACTAACATAATATTTAATAGACTAACTGACAAGACAACAATTGCACATTTTGTTAATGTTTAACATCTTTAAGTTGTATTTGAAGTACTATACATTATAATTCTAATAAAAATATATTTGAATAAAAGTTGACAAATTAATATCGAATGAAATGATTTTCCAAATTCGTCTATTAATATCAGCCGAAATTGTTTTGACTCGGGACAGAAGGTTGTTACTTAAGGTCAGTTACTTATTTAATTTTTTTTATTTTGCTCTATTTATTCATCATAAAATATCCTTCGTCTATTACAAATTCATTTTAATATTAATTAAAGCTAAACGAGGAATTGGATGTAGTAATCACCGTCGATCCAGGAATCGAACCATGAATTACCGCTCTACGACCCAAATAGACTTCCAGCCCAACACGAGACTCTCTCAATCCTTTATTACAGTCCCACCAGTAGTTAACTGAATGATAATTCCCTCAGCCTATTTCAGACTTATATGCAAAATAGTAAGAGATGCAATGAATTGCTTCCGGAAATAGAGATTCAATTTGATTAGACTTATTTTTTTTAAAAAAAATTCCACCTCCATTAAGGGGGAATAAAAAATCCTTCCATGTACATTTCCTCGGAAAAACAACAAACACTTGCTCGTGGGAGATACATGGTGACATCAAATCCACTCCCATGTACTTAATACACTTCCTCTTCCACCTCTCGATCGGTGTCGATAACGCAAGTTTCACTGAAGATTGCAATCTCTTAAAGTTAAAGGGGAGATCTGTCGGAATGATTGGTAACCGTTGGGTAAAAAGTGCTTCACCGTCTTCGTTTACTGCCTTGCATCTTTCTCTTAAACGATCTTCTACAATGTTGTACTGACTTCTGTTCGAATAAGTGTGGGCTTAAATTCATTTGGACTGTCTTTAACCACACTTTACTTTTCATCCCTTCACTTCCTCCATACTGGTAGGATCTAAACTTTTAAATAACAGAGGTTGTGTCAGTATTCATCTGAGCATTACAGAAAAGATGGATTTGACTATAATAATGCATTATTTTTTAATGTCAACTCTTAACCACAGCAAACATTTCGGTTACCATTCCTTACTTATTAACAAAGCATTTTACCGGATTAAAAGTCACACTATATTTGAAATTTCTTTAAGCGTTTGATAGGTTTGATTAGGATAAAAACATTTATGTTCGTACATACAGATAGCATACAAAAGTAAGAAGTAAATTTAAATTACATACATTTTTTATCAGAATTCGCACTATATTGAACCTGGTAATGGAAAAAACGCGATATTTGTCAATATCGCTTGGATAGTACCAGAACGTCAATCCAAAAATATGGTGACCTTACTTTGAGAATTTTAATCTCTTTAATGAATAAAATCCATAGATATTTGAAGAACTCTAAAAGTTATCAATTATACCTCCGAGCTTTCCCAAAAGAATTTTATGTCGATAAAACATTCCAACAATAAATGGTGAAATATATCCATAGTTATATTTCTATATGTATTACAATTGTAAATATTTTTTGTTTTATATTTTTTATAGTACAAGCTGAATACCCAGCGTTGCCCAGGTATTAATTAATCAGTTAGTTCAGCACTAATAACTTGGTCAACATAGGCTGTATTCCATAAGGCAAAACTTTAAATTCTGTATGTTTCTAAAATAGCCATATTCAACTTATTAATCTACAACCTAAAGTTTAAAGTATGAATCATGTTTTTTTTACAAAATAACAACTGTCAACTTTTCAATAGAGAAAGTATCAGTTTCTTGTAAAGACGTTCATACTAAAGAATTGTCACACGAAATTATTTCGCCACTCTGCTTGTACATATATATTGTATCATGTAAGTTACATCTCCGTCCCAGAACGACCAGACGGTATTGTAGAGCGTCTTTGGAAAGTCGCGGCATGTGAATTGCTGTCGAGGTCATGTGACCTTGTATTGGCAATATGGCGAAAGCTAAAATCTTACATTTAAGGGAGTCGCCGCCGAGACGTAATGGAGGGTTGACATGTTCTTGGTTCGCGACCACGTATTATAAGTAGATTCTCGAAACAGACGCAGAATCGGTGGTGAGGCGCCAATACGAAGTTAAAGTCCGCTTGAGTTAAATGGAAATATTTTAAGACGACGATTATTAAGTTTTATTGATTCTGGTAAATGTTATGAAGCGCTTGAAAGTTTGAGTTTTTTGTGTAATGACCAGTGTCTCGATTAATAAATGTTGTTGATATTAAATTAAAGTTTTTGGTAATTTTTATTTAAATAAATTACCTGGAGCCCTAATTTATATACGGAACGAGGGTGGAAAGAAGCAGCTTAGCAGATGCGAAAAGGACTAAAACCGAGTTTTACGTCACAATATATATAAACATATATCCTTCTTATTATATAATTTTCTAATTATACATTCATTATTATATAAATAAACCATAGATTCTTAAGTCGTTTTTGAAGTAATACCTACTGTGGTGACTCATGACCCCTACATTGAAGCGGTAAAGCAAAAATAATTTAGTTTTTGGTATTCGCGTACAGCAGGACGAAAAGCGAGGGTGGTTTGGTCAAGGCCGAGTAGGCGGGAAACGTCGCCGTTTACAACATTATTTATTGCCTGGAGTGTATTGTATTTGGACAGTTGGTCCCGGGAGCTGTCCTGAGAAAGACGGGATGAGAGAGCAGTGGCTGAAGAAGCAACATGCGTAAAAGTTAAATTCGGCATGTTTCGAGAAAGAAGATTCATTTGATGGGAGTACGGAAAACAAAAAGATAACATTTGATGGAGATTTAATCTGAAGAAGAGGCGCTAGACGATCTAGAAGACGTGATCCAGCAAAGGAACCTCCGGCAACGGCAAAGCAAGAACGACGTCACCACGCAGAACATCTGGTAACGGCATTTTTACCCGGTTTCCACTTAAACCATTCTCGTTGATTCGCGATTGTTTTTATTTCACTTATATCGTTTGTCACCCGCGTTACCGGGAGCAGCCGTTTAGAAGCTGCATAGATTCTTTTTGCTTTACCGACTGAGCCAATTTGATAATACATTTTATTCGTAAATTTATATTTTTACTAAAACTTAATTTGAGTTATATTTCTTTTGTAAATTTTATATTGTAATTCCACAATTTCGATCTTTACTATCATCATAATTAAATGGAATATATTCAAATTAAATATACTCTTTTTATTATTTAACAATTCCTTGTTATAATAATATATTTGCGGTGTAAACAAAGAGTAAACACCAGACTACGTTGTGCTTCTATGGACAGTATAAATCATTCAGTAGTTGTTATACGTTTCATTTGAGAATATTAGTTCGTGAATTATGTTTCCACTGGCAACTTAAAGTATCTACAAACCTAACGTTTGTGTAACCTATTTGATCACCGCATACGGAATGCAATGGCAACAAAATTAAGTAAAGGTGACATAATTTCCGTGCATTTTAAAAGGCAATTTCAGTGTTAGCTGGCATTAATGAAGTTGAAAACGTCGCAGTACATACTTATTTGATACGCTCTTGCGTTACACTTCGTTATTTCCTCAGAGAATACGTATAATCATTTGTGCAGAACACCCCCTGCGAACTCAGACAGGAATTAGTTCCCGTCGTAATAGATGCCAGAGGTGTGATTGAACACCCTCTGGGGAGATTCGAAGGGGGTTCGCTCTCAGATCAGCGACCAACTCAGATTTAAGACAAAGTTTCCGCCGTTTACAGGTCGTCTTGGGCACTCGACAATTCCTGTTAAATACATGACAACCTAACTAAATTTCCTTGAATTTAAACTTCGTGCCGATAAAGAACTGAAACTTGTAACTCGTACAAAAACAGGATTATAATTATTTCCATTTTACATTATTCTAATTATTACGAAAATTCAAATTCTAAAGCTCATTTTTTCACCTCGCAGGTTTTGTAATGGTATTATATGCATAAATTCATTATAATGCATTAAAATAATTCCGATCTCTGAAACTACGTTCATAATATTATTATTGATTATATAAATAAAATACAAGTAATGGTCAAAAGTAAGAAATATATGAATTAAATTTGAATTAAAATGTTTCGTCCCCAACTTTCGGAACGTCTTCACTTCAATTAAAATCTTATTAGAGTAAAACAATTAAAAAATGTGGCCCAGAACGTTTGGATTCAAATTAAATTCTTTTAATTCTGACTTTGGACTGTTATTTGTATTTTATTTATAATATTAAGTCATATTAATTTAATTATATTATTTATCATTAGTTGTACGTTATTTTCAAATATATTCAGAAATTGCGATTAACCACAGAGACAGTAAGTAATGTGTATTAAATAGATTTTCCCTATGTAGAATAATTTTCACTTACCTATTTACTCATTTTGAGCAGTAGATATTATGTAAAATTTATAATATTAATTGAACTGTATTTTCCAATTCTTAATAGAAAGATTACGAGAGATAAATTAATAAACAATATAGGCGATTTGTCAGCAAGAAAAATGTTACAGATTATTTAATATATCTACGACGTCTCGTCCATATTTGTGGACCTCATCAGGTAAATGTGAAACGGGTACCATGTATCTATGAGTAGACGGCGTCCTGCGACAGTTGCGGTGTATATACTGGACTGTGAGCAACAAGAAAGTTATCCTTTAACGTTCCAGGGACACGGAGCTATTAAACCATTTCGTGCTACGAAAAAGTACACATTCAGTTCTTTGTGGATGGGTTAAGACGAAAACCTGAAAGTTTAAATTTGCGCTTTACCGCCGTGAGAATAAATTATTTCAATATGTGGAAATGGGAAAGACTTGATATATATCATCAATCAGTCGAGTTGCTAATTGGTTCAAGCGAGGAAAGTTCCTCTATAAATGGAAATAAGTGCCAGGGCTGATTTCCCGATGCCCTCCGCGGGATTTGAATACGTGTTACAACTGAATAGCCACTGTATGACGCCAACCATCATTTACCTCGACGAAATAATTAGTGTATTAAATCGTATGGTGAGTCCCAGAGCGTTATGATATATGCTACCACGGATAGCATCTTTTGCCATTAGCGGGGTTAGAACCCGCGACCGCCGTATTGTATGGCAGCGATTCTAATCACTACGCCACAGGAAGTCGGAATTTTAAGATATGACACAAATTGTTGAAGGTGTGTTAGTCGAAAGTAATAAACGGCAGTGTAATGGGGTGGATGTCGACGTAGGAGAATCCCACAATTCCGTGACCTTAGAGTTTCTGAAGAAGAAATAATTTAGGAAAGGTGTATAGGACAGTAATTTGGATTTTCCTAATAGCGAACCCTTACGTACAATATTCTTTAAAACTACCCCCAATGTAATGAAATTAATATATACAATACAATCAATATTAAATTGATGTATTTTAGAATCTACGATGTCGATAACACAAGAAATAATTAATACGAACAATTTCTTTGTCAAGCCTAAAGTTATTAGATTTAATAAACTTTCGTATTTATTTTTTTCATTTCTCCAGCATTTTTGTAACAACATCCAAATATTATTAACGTCACACAATATTAATGTGATGGATAAGCTCGTTTATTTTTACATAAATAATTAAATCAAAGGGCAAATTGAGTTTATTAAAGTTAAGTGATACTTTGAATTTATGTATATTAATGTGGAAATAACCGATTCACGTGAATACCTTGAACAAAATGGTCGTAATATGTTTAGTTCCATTTGGGATAGTTGATATTCTGATTTGATTTCGTTACAAAATTTGTGATTGTATGGTTTTTTTTCAATGAGGTTGAGTCTATGTTAAAATTGAATAAAACAAGCTCTGTGTGAAATGGCATTCCAAATAAAAGAAGAAGTTCGTGAATACCTCACACACAGTTCGCTTCAATCCATTTCAACATTGACCCACGATTGTTAAAAAATATTCGTCGCAAGCTTTAATCACATATTATTTTCCTAAATTCCTTTTGGACTCTTAAACACAAGATCGGACTTTCAAAACGTAATTAATATTTTATTTCTGCAGTTCATAGAATTTCAAAAATGTAGCATCAGAACACAAGGCTCTTGTATCACCGGGTATTTGATTTTATTTATAGTTTCTGCGTAGAGTGCAGATTACTTCTAAAAATTGGATTCCAGGGAATTCGTTTATACTAGCCCGTTTCAGTCTTTAATTCGACAGCAATCTCTTCTAGTCAGCGCAGGATTAAACCATCCCTGAGACCGTCACATTTCTGAAAATTTACCTTTTCCCTGAATTTTATCATAACCGCCATGACTCAGTGTGTTAAATAAATGTACAATACGAGAGAGACACTATCAATATCACTAACCTCGAAAAATATTTATTCTGATGCATATATGTACGCTTTAACTTTCCGTACCCTCCACCCCCGACCCCAGGGGTAGTAGTCGTGTTTTACCCGTACAGTCCTTGTTTGTTTCCGGGTCGCAAGGAATACGTGTAGAAAATTCAGTCGAAATTGTTCCAGGCGCCTAGATTTGTATGGCGCATATACAAATACAAAAGTATACTTAAAGAGTCAATTACGTTTTTAAAGATATGATATTATAACCATCTCTTCGGTCTCATTAATGTGAATTAATTTGTAAAGATACAATTTTGTATCTAAGAAAATTTAAAATTGAGTGCATGCGTCCCTGATCTTTGTATAATAAGGTTCCACTGAGACTTATAAAACGTACACATCGTAACGATGATCCAAAGAAGATAATTGTTTCTCAGGGAGTTAGTTCTCTGCCAATGATAGGTTAGTTATGGCGTGAAATATTTTTAATTTAAAAACAATATATATCATTATATATCAAGAGTGTATGCAACCAGCATTAACGTTTTGGAGATATCGATGCATTTGTGCCATTCTAAACCTGTTTTTTTAGTTACCTTCTGAACCCTGCAAGATATTTAAATGATACGTGCACGGTAATTTAAGTTAAAACTCCTATTTTAAACCCTCATATTTTCATTGTAATCTGTTGAGCCGTTTTGTGGACAAGGTCTTAGACTCCAGAACATAAACCTCCCAAAATGGGTGAAGGTGTCTCGGCGTGTGAGAACTTTGAAAACAACCCAGAGAGTGCGAGGCATTCCCGACAGTCAGGTGAGCCCCGCAGTCACTCTGGGGGGAAATGCCTGACAGACACTTCAATTTTATATAATGTTATAGATTACCCAATTTTTAGGACCCCTATTCAGTCAGTGCCTTTGCTTCCCCCTGGGTTATAAGCAGCTCTGATCTAAACAATCAGGCTCAGAGACGGGAAAGGTCATCGAAGCAGGATCAAGGTTAGGTGTATTGAAATGAAAAACGGTAATACTAAGAGCCACCTCTTTGGTCGAGTGTCTGTAAATGATCCACAGTTTTTTTTCAGAGTTTCCCGGGAAGAGGATGAACCTTCAGTAAATAAAACCCACCCTTTCTTGAATGGGAAATCCGATGATAAGTCATAAATGGCTGCCACTAGTTAAATCGTGGTAAAATTTTCTTGAAATCTTACATTTCGACATGTGGGGAAAAATACAAATAGTTGGTACAGGTTTCCAGATGAACTTAGGAAAAATATTTGAGTAACAGTTTGGCCTGTCTGATTGGCTCTCATCCTGCCCCATCTTTTCCTATTTTACAGTAATAATGTTTCTAAAATACTATTATAGTATTTATTCTACCAAACATAATCGTATCTAGTCTGATGAGAAAAAGTGAGCAACGTTTGACCTGGTGCAGCTAAGAAAACTAATCTCATAGACCACAGGGCAGAGACGGAGGAAAGCCATTTTCAGGTGCCACGTGACACATCCAAATTAAAAAATATAAAACTTACGTCTGTATCAAATACTGAATGACTATTCAATTACGTCCGTAAAGGAAGACCCATGCTAATCATTAAGAAAAACTAAATTGTAATCACATTCGAATTAAATTGAGTATAATCGATAATGTTTTATGATTCCGCAATCATCTAAGAAGAACCATAGATGACGCCCCCGCGTAGATATAAATGTTACACTAAACGTTAATCAGGATCATTTTGGCTTCCATTTCATGACAGTTCAGCCTCATCTTTCCTCATCTCCGTGGTCTGATGAAGCAGATAACTTCGCACAGTTGAAAACGTGCAAGTTTGATGCTACAGATATATTTCCTATAAGAGTAATGTGCACTCCGTTTACATTGCGCTTCCTGTATTATTCATAGGCTCGCACTTCGTCTCCAGAATACAGGCGCTTCCGGACCCTCACTAAAACTCACTAGAATATGAATAGGATGAAAACCCGAGAAAAGAGGATTAGATCCTGAGCAATTCCACACAGGTCCGAAACGGCACATATAAAATAATTATTTTCATCTTTCGGCATGTCGGAATTTGAAACGTTACAATCATAAGTCGTAAAGAAATCTAAATTTTCTAAGACACCATTGTCTATAATAATGTTCAATAAAATATAAACATATTTCCACATGCAACCTTAAAAGAGAGAATACAAATGTTATTTCTAAAAGTTTACCGACTTCTTTTCAGAAACATGGATAATTCGACTGAAAATTTTTATTTCATTACTTTAAAATATATGTTATTCTATCCCGATGCAAACGAAATACGTTTAATTTTAAGTATTCGTGACGGATACGGTCATATATTACAGCTAGACATATTAAACTAATTTATAGCCAACTGAGATTTATCAAATAATCATGCCGAAACCTAGGGCTCTACGAATATATTTTTCGATACGGAACGGCGTGAGACAAGTGCCTAATATTCTGAACTACTAATCGTGGTTTTGTAGGTGCCTGTGGGTGTTTTCTCTCGCAGGCATTTCCCCACAGAGTGACTGCGGGGCTCACCTGACTGTCGGGAATGCCTCGCACTCTCTCTGGGTTGTTTTCAAAGTTCTCACACGCCGAGACCACTTCACCCATTTTGAGAGGTTTATGTTCCGGGATATAAGAGCTTGGACATAAGGCAAGAGCTTTCCGCTGATCCCATTGGATCAGTCGGCCAACTGCCTCCTAAAACGTGTGGAGACACAGAGAGGGGAATGCTGCGGCACCAGAGCCTCGTCCTCAGTCATTCGTAAAAGCGTGAGAATAGCACCCAATAGCCCGACCTACCTGATGCAGGTTTTTCTAGGGATTTCCCTGCGTCTCTTTTAGGTGAAACACAGGGGAAGGATCCTTAAACTATAACCCGAGCGTCCTAGTCAGTCCTTGGCTACCTCGCGCTACCTTCCATATCCACCCTTTTCAATTCACTTCGAAAGCTATAAAGGGGAGTTTCTTGTTTCTGGATCACCCTCAAAGAGCCCATTACCCCAAAAAACCCTAGTCAAACCCTTGGCTACCTTGTTTTACCTTCCACATCACCCCATTTCAATTCCTTTACTATGCTAGTAAAGGGAAATTGCTTGTTTCAGGGTCACCCTCATGAAGCTTGTTAAGTAAAAGAATCACCGAATCCTTAAACGATAGCCAACCATTGGTTAACTTGCTCTTGCCTTCCGTATCTCCCTTTTCAATTACTTCCTACGCAATGAAAGGGGAGTTCTGGATAACCCTCATGTAACTTAAACCAACATATGTCAATACGAGGTAATTATCTTATTTAGTAATGATTTTAATTTTAAGTTACTATAGGTCATATATTGATACAATATACATTCCTCGTCATTATTAGAAATGATGACAAATATATTAATAGATATATTTCTACCTGAATGAAAATTTTATTATATAATTGGTATACCCGAAAGAGATTTATTTATGACTAGCTGGGTGCACGGCGATGTTCGGGATATTAATGCTTAAATGTAACTAATACTTTACTTAAGTTATGATACTTTTTGTTTCTCGTGAACGTAGTTACCGCCGCCGCCGAAACATACATAAACGCAGGCTACGTAAGTACATAATGTATTCTATAGTACGTTTTATATATCATTAGGGAAGGGCGACTACTAATCGCGCCGTAAACGTAATTGATTCCGAAAAGTATTTGTTCGACGGAAATTTCGGCAGAATTTGCATATTTAAAATTTTTGTCCGCTCCACCCCCGCCCTTGTGGTCGAAAACCGTGTATTACCAAAAGTGCTAATTTCCGAGTCGCAAAGAAAATGAGTGCAAAATTTGATTAAAATTGCTACTCGCGTTTAGATTTGTATGCGGAACGTAGAGTCGTGTGTCAAGACGTTGCATAGTGGACAACTCCGTCCATATTGTATTAGGGGTAGACATCAGCTCACTTTTACTTCACTTTTGTTGAGACAAGTTGGTAATATAAAAGCAATTCTGAAAATATTGGCGTTAGGAAATATATAGCTGAGAGTTCAGGATACATTGTACAGCAAGAAACGTATTTTTAAAATGGAATAGGTAATAAGTATAGCGTATGTTAAAAAGATGACGCAGTCTCCATATTCCGTTCGTATGAAGACAATTAATGCTCCTGACAAGATAGTAGCGTTTAGCCGGGTCACTTGGTGGGGTAGTTCCTCCTGAAATGACAATCCCCTTCCCTTCTCCTTTCCCTACTGTGCATGTCAACACGCCATTTAGAATATCACAAACTGTTCAAAACTTGTACGAAACATGAGGGTTTTTTTTACACACAGACAATGAATTTCACTTAAAGAATAAGATAGTTGATCCATCTATGTGGTCTGTTTAGCGCAAAATAACTTCTAAATTTAATAAAAGTTTTATTTAAGTAAGATTTTCGGATTTTTGCTGGTACAAAAGTAGACACATAATTTTGGAAAATAAATTAAAAATGTAAATATGCTCAGTAAATTGTTGAGTATTTTCCCCTTTCATTGCTTTTATTTTCGCTTTAAATCAACATTATATGCCTAATAATTCATGGGCGTAAAGGGTACTTTACAAAATATTGCAATATTTCGTCCAATCAATTCAGCTTTGCGTGTAAACCCGACCTGGTCGTTGGTATAATTTACTTTCATCTCCTCGAGGCTCAGCATTAGTCTCGATATTTACGAAATAAATACTTCCGAAGTTATTTCGTTTGAGAGTGTGTTCTTTGAGGCCCGATCCAATAACGTGCTAATGAATAGCGGCAAACTTTATGTGGTTGAAGACAACGCCCGACCCGGTTCAGACGCAGAAGCCAACGCCCTCAACAAATTAATGTAATGTACTTCACTTTCATTTCCCTTCTTAAGCGACCGCTGGTTTCTGTTTCTTTTTGTTATTAATTGACATCTGAGGAAATAGCACCAAGTGTTTGCGTTAAAATATTGCTCAGGTAAGCACTGCCCGCTAAGACGACCCTTAGAATAGATCTCATGTCTGAAGTAAATAAGGTATATAATTTATTATATATATATACGTAGGCGTCCGCATACGATATTATATTATTTATTTGAATTAAGTGGCGCAAATAGTTTTATTTAACTAATTATTGTAGCAGATCCTTATATGTATACTTATTGTAACGACCTGTTACAATACTTGGTTTAATAATACATTTAGGGCGCTTTTTATGGTTAACAGGCTACGTAAGGGTGATCCTGAAACAGGCAACTCCCCTTAAATAGCATAGGAAGGGAATTGAAAAGGGGGGATGTGGAAGGTAGAGCAAGGTAACCCAGGGTTGACTAGGGCCCCCAGGCTATACTGTAAGGATCCTACCCGGTGTTACATCTAAAGGTGATGCAGGGAAAAACCCTAGAAAACATGCATCAGGTAGGTCGGGTTAGTGGGTACTACTCCTGCGCCTTTCTGACGACGGGAAACTGGTTTTCTGTGGGAACGCAACAAACCCGCCTCCATGCCTAGATCAGTATTGAGAGGCAGTTGGACGACTGGTACAATGGGATCAACGGATAACTCTTAGCGTATGTCAAAGGTCTTAGACTCCCGTACAAACACCTCTCAAACTGCTCAAGATCGTCTTAGCCTGCAGGAGTCTTAAATTAATTACCTTGTTTTTTTGGGGGGTTAACAGGCTACATGAGGGTGATCCGGAAACAGGCAACTCCCCTTTAATAGCATAGGAAGGGAATTGAAAAGGGGGGATGCGGAAGGTAGAGCAAGGTAGCCAAGGGTTAACTAGGGCCCCCGGGCTATGGTTTAAGGATCCTACCCGGTGTTTCACCTAAAGAGATGCAGGGAAAACCCTAGAAAACCTGCATCAGGTAGGTCGGGCATTGGGAACTATTCTCACGCCCTTCCGAATGACGGGAGACGAGTCTGCTGTGGGGTCGCAGCATTCCCTTCTCAGTGTCTCCACCCGTTTCAGGAGGCAGTTGGCCGACTGATCCAATGGGATTAGCGGACAACTCTTGCCATATGCCCAAGGTCTTTGACCCCGGTACATATACCTCCTAAAATAGGTGAAGGTGTCTCGGCATATGAGAACTTTGATAAAAAGTACCCAGAGAGAGTGCGAGGCATTCCCGGCATGATCAGGTGAGCCCCGCAGTCACTCTGGGCTGAAGCGCCTGCGAGAAAACTCCCGCAGCGCCCTTCCTTATATAAGGTAGAGCACCATGGACCAAGTTATGTAATATAATATCGTAAGAGAACGTCTGCAAGTGACGTAGTAATTACGTAACTGGCTGACTATCGCTTGTGATGTGAATGCAATTCTTTAATAAATTGCACAATTAAATAGAAATTTGAATCGTACTTGTCACGGGAAACGAGTAGATGATAAATGCACTGGAATTTGATTCGTTCTTCTAAGAATAGTATTGGACCACGATATGTATTCCATGGCGTATTCTGTGGAATGGATGGTAAATAAAAAAAAGAACGCGAACATAAAAAAGGAGTTTCTAGCTCGAGACGTCACAGCGGGCGGACGTGTTTTTTTTAGCCATTAAGAAGAGTAGTTGAGAAATTATTGCGGACACATCTGGTCTAAATTTACTAAGCAAGTATAAGTTGCCGCCGACCGCAGGAGTCGCTGTAGGGCGTGGACGCCGATCCTGTATGGAAGATAGGAGCTTTTTGGTGTCTAGTTGCTGTTGCTGCTGCCCCGTTTCAACAAGTTGGGCTCTGTTCGGAGATCGCTGAACGAACCTAATAAAAACTGTATGTGTCTACGATAATGTTGCTCTGAATAAAATCAATTTTTGTTTTGTCTATGTCTCGATGCTGTATACTATATAGACCGACACTCCTCGGGTCCAAAACGAACCGAGTACCTTCCCTCTAGCAAAGAAGAAGAGGGGTGGGGAACTTAAATATATATATCGGCTTCGGGAAGAAAAATTTATTAATCATTTATTTAAAACTGGTAAATGTTGAGAAAAGAAATTTTTTCTCATTTATATAATACATTTTTTATTTTAAAATAGTATAACGGCCTTATATACATTTCAAACTATTTTATATCATTACAGAATACTGAAACACGATAAGGCAGTATTTACTTTGTTTCAGAAGGCAAAAGTACCCTTATCTTATTCCTCCTCCTTGGCCCTACAGCCCATTGAGGGCCTGGGCCTACCGAGTCGACTGCGGACATATTCCGAATTTGGAGTGACACGTGTTGAGCGTATCGATCTTCCAACAAC
The DNA here is from genome assembly GCA_034510155.1 of Eucriotettix oculatus. NCBI lineage: Eukaryota > Metazoa > Arthropoda > Insecta > Orthoptera > Tetrigidae > Eucriotettix > Eucriotettix oculatus. Next base: position 46,680,390 of record CM067376.1, on the reverse strand, counting down.
CTTAATCCCATGACTACACATACATTCAAGTCCATGCCAGGATTCGAACCCGGGACTTCTGGGTTGTGAGGCAGCATCGCTAGCCACTACACCACAGGAGGTCGGCCTTATCGTATTAGGATGGAAAAATATTTATGGTAACGGTAATTGATCTAGGGACAACCGAGTTCGATTCCCGGTCCAGTCGACATGCCTGATCATTTAATTCAGTTTAATCGCGTGTATAGGTCAGCTGCGTATGAAAGCATTACTATTTTTTAATATATTACGCAAAAGTCAGAGATATTGCGTAGGACTGCGAAAGAAACCATAAAATATATCTGCACGAAAACTTATATTTCAATTTATGGTTCCAATTCTAAAGCTGCAGGAATGCCTCTGAAAAGGAGCTAACTTACTGATTCGGGTGGATCATAGCAGTGGAAAATCAGAGTAAATCAACTTTTCAGAACGTTCCAGTAGCACGGTTCCGTTAATTATCTCTGCAGCCACCTCATTTTCGTCGGGAGCACTTTTCCAGGAAGCTAAATACACCTCCGAGATAATGACGTGCACTGATGAGCAATTCGTATTCATCCACGTAGTTGTCAAACTGGGAGTTGAATTTTGCCTGATTCCTGTCCCCGTAAGGCAGCATACGCGCGCTGTGAGCTCGTAATTGTATTATCTGCGACGCGCCGGCAAGAAAAGCTGTAATCCGGTTAGCCATTCAGCCATCGCGGCGCAGAAACGCTGACGCTGACCTGGCGACGCCCTGCTAAATGACGCTCCATTACGACACCTGCAGGAGACCACCGTCCTACAAAAACACTCGATCCAAAAGCATAGCTCCTCTTACTTGATAAAATCAGCAATAATTTATTTCTAGGAACTACACCGACAATAGTCCACCTCATGCTTACAATAACTACACTGAATACATATTTCACTTCAATTAATTCTCTGCTTATAAATATGACATTTCAAACCGAGATTAGTTACGGATATGAATAAAACATATACATGAAATTAATAGATATTTTGGACTACACTAGAATTTAAAAAACAAAAAATTAGAAGAGAATATATTAAATAGATTTTGTTGTTGTGGTAATCAGCCCAAGGCTCGTCTGATGCAACTCGACCGGATCGATACTTGACCCTAAATATTTATTCGTCATTTATGTGTAGCGTTACTTTGTAGGTAATCCCGGTGCAGACACATAATTAAATTTCCCTGTATACATGTGTGTATATATATTGAAACGTAAACTCGTTTCTGCCAGTCACTCAGTCTACGTCAGTATTCCTCGGACAAGGAATAATATAGGGCGGCAGGTATTTTTGCCAAATACCAAATTTCTAACACAACAGTTTTATTGAAAAAATCTAATGCTGGCCGTGGTCACTCCATTTCAACTTTCCTATCGCTCGTCTTCAAATCAATTACTTCAAACTGTCGACATACACTTCCACACGTTCTATTTAGTCCTCGTACCACTTATTCGTGGCTTACTTGCTAGCTAGTGGTCGCGGCGCTGCGCATACCACAAAAAACATATTGCTACCGCCACATTCTGCCGGCGGCTCCCAAGTCCCGTTACTTCCTGCCTTACGCCATCTTGCAGAAACACGGTCACCTGATCTCAGCCGCCAACCGGAAGCATGCGATATATCGTTTTGCATCGGCCATTTCCGACGCCTGATCACGTGTACACTGAATGTACAGCTTATCTTCCCCGTGTTTGCTTCGACACGCACACAACAATTGAGTCTGGCAGCCTATACCAACAGTCGGCTGGGGTGTTACTTTACATATTACTATGTATATATATATATTTATAAACCATTGTCCATTGAAATGTTTATACCACTAAATGTTAACAATTAGCACTTTGTATTTACATTTAAATGGATCTATTTATTAAAATTTTTTACATTGTTAAGAGAAACAACTAACATTTTTCTTAGATTTGATCTAAATTTGATTTCACGAAGAGGATTTTCCCAAAACCGGTACCTTATTTCTTTCATTGATAATCCTATTTAGGAGTGAAAATTTAACATACACTTTTCTTATGTATATTTTACCCTGAATTAATTACCCCAACTACCTATATGGGATTTTGAATATTGGAGCTAATTACAATCCATGGTTTTAGCCCCGTATAAAGTTTGAATAGCAAATTAATCCCTCCATACCAAGAACCGAAAGTACAGTGTTGATTGAAACTCGAAATTAATGATCTTATCGAACGTTACAATTACCAAACAGTTATATACACTGACGCGTCATAATTCCGAAAGGAGTTGAATATGCCATGCTCACTAAAGGATCATTAAAAACTCAAGCAATCCACGAGGACGCTTCACTCATTACGGCTGAGATTTACGGACTATTGATGGCAACAAATCATTGCTTGGAAAATCCTCTTCTTAATACGTTAATCCTATGCGACTCATTAAATGCGATAAGATAAACATGACTTCCTTCTGAATAAACTAAAGAACATCAGAGACAATATTTGGAAATCTAATAATAATAATCACCATATCACCGTAAGCTGGACCACAGGAAAATATTAGGAAACGAGTCAGTTGACTATCGAGTCTCTGCAAATTCCAGCAACAATTTCATTTTCAATCATGCATGCTGCGCAGACGACATATGGAAGATATATAACGTGAAATTCCTGGACCACTGGAACCTCACCAGAAGATCAAGTAACAACGGACCTTTCCACCAACACCTGAACAAATATTAAGATGTACTCTTCCCTAAGGACCTCAGAAGAAAGGATCAAATAGCGCTTTCCAGGGTAAGGTGCCAGTCATACCAATCTCTCTCACAGCTATCTTTATTTTTTCTTCAGAGAACCTCCACCCAATGCAAATTTTACAAGATACAATTAACCATGGAGCACATCATTTTCAACTGTCCCAATTACAACTCCCAGAGAGGAAGTACAATGGCATCATTTGGAAGAAAGGACATCGCATCTCGGGAAGCGAAAATAAAAAGACTATTAGAATTTACCAAAGTGATCTACATGTATGACAAAATCTAAGTCAAGAAAATTGTAAATCTTATTAGATACATTAATATCAATATTATTTTCTATTTATGTGTTAATTAAATTAAATTAAAAATCACTCTTGTAAGTAAATTTTAGTAAATATAACAACTTTACCAATGTAAAAACACTTGTAGTTCGAATGACCAGTCCGGTCGGCGGGACTGAAAATCAAGAAGAAATGTTAAATATGCCTCCTCGTCTGTTTTTGAATGCCTCTTTTTTAAATTCCTTATTATGAAATGTAAGAAATTTCACATTTTCGGTTTGTGGAATATTTGCATTTAGTCGCCCTTGTCTAACTAAATTATTAACCCTTGTTATTATTACCAAATAATAAAAATTCTCAAATGCTTCAATTCTGTTAGACTGTATTTCTGTGAATTGGCCTACGTATTATTCTGACATTATTTTTTTGGCGGCTCCACATCATCGTCTGCGCCTGGAACTGTAAGAGTAAATGTATGAAAATTTCATAAGATCTTGGAAGTAGTTCTGGCAGCTTGACCTTGTCTAGCTGTTAGCTTTCGACGTCTACAGAGGCAATGTATAAACTTTTAATTAATGTAAAAAGGGAACGCGAGCGAGGCAGACCGGAGAACGGTTTCGTATTGTTTTACCTACGTTCGCGCTGTCAGCACAAAGGGCCGTGGTAATTAAGCCTTTGTTGCTGTCTGGCTTCTCAATTATGAAATTCGCGGCATTTTATTAAAACTGCTGCCACAAGCCAAGAAAGAATTATGAAAGGAAGAGCGGATGATGAAACTTGCGCGTTAATTCTGTGGCTAAGCATTCCGACACAGTTCGCCGCTTGTTTGATGTGCTCTCCGCTCAACTTATCGATTGACACAGTATTTGGAGCGAACTTCTACAATTCACTTACAGATGAATCTAACGTTTCAAGAATTAAATTTATTCTTGAATCAACTTAATGTCTCCATGGACTCTGACGAAACAAACGATATCATATTTATTTTACCGTTTATCATTTTATTTCTATTGCAATGCCTAAATTAGTATTGTTTTTATCTTGTGTTACATACCAAATACAATTAACTGGTTTCCAATAGTATATTTACCATTGATACCTTGTCGTCTAAAATATATCAAGACTACAAAAATGTATTAAGAACTGTATCATTCTTCTATTTTTTAATAACATCTCAATAATACTTTTATAAAACATTTTTAATTCTAACGCTCGTATTTCGGAGTTGAGTAATTATTTTGCAGACCTAGTCCTGAATTCTTATTTCAGGAAATCTTATCTTCTTTTTCCTTAGCTCTGAAGCCCGTCGTCGGCCTTGGCCTACCGGATCGACTGCGGACAGTCATCTTACATTACACATTTTGAATTTCGACTGATACGTGGTAAGAGAATCGATTCATCAGCAATTTTAATCCCAGTTTCCCTGACAAAGGCAGTGACTGTAGCCACTAGACCACAGAAAGTCTGATATCTCATTTACTTTTCAAAAATAAATTTGACTGAAAACGGCTTCGTCCGTCTTATTTGTACCTGAATGGTGCCACGTGTGAGGAACAGGCTCGTTTCTTTATTATGAACTTGGTATGTATTAATACTTAAATTAGACCTTCGTTGAACTTACAAATTGTCGCGCTAAACAAATGAAAGATATGGATCATCTTTCATATTAATTGTTAATGTGTGAAAAAAGCTCAATTTCGCAGATATTTTGGAAGTATGTGTTTATGTTCCGTATACGCATCAAAACGCATGGAACAATTTACACGTGTTTCTTGCGACCCGGAAATAACACTCCGAGTAAGACAAGAAAAGGTGGAAGTATTAAAATATGTAAAAATAACCGATATTTTCCTCGAATAAATATTTATGGGGATTAATCTTATTTTTAGTATTAATCCCCATGCTTTTTGAATAATTTGAATCCCACTCAGCTTGAGATGGGAGTCTTCATCCGCGAAGGAACAAAGGAGAATAACAAACAAATAACGAAAAAATATCTAGATCGGAGTCAAGCCTCTTGTTATGTGAGTCGCTGAGATTAGTTATGACACTCATCACGGCCGTTAAGTTGAATTTCAGTCCCTTAAAGAGACATGGAAGCAAAATAACAAAGGTTTGCATACAATATTAAATGGGAGGAGCAATTTCGACCGAGTTTAATACCCATTTTCTTTGCGTCCCAGAGGCATATTCTGTTGGAGTACGCCATGGTCACCAGCCCAAAGGGCGGGAGTGCATAAGGCGAAATTTTGGACTTTTCAAAAACGGCCAATGTTCACATGGAATAAATATTTTGTGGTCAATTACTTTAACAGTCTTTCATTAGTTATTATATTCTTAATCCCATACAAAGTGGGCTTTGGAGTAGCTACAAATGAGACATCAATGGAGGATGGAGTCTATACCGGTGTTAAAGTAGTCTCTGATTTAAACTCAGGCACCAAACACGCGATTTTAGTTTAAGACAATCCCAATTACGGAGAGCTGGAATGGAGGAAGAGGTTGAAGGCGATTACGCAAAATAATCTCAGATTCCTGACCATTCCAGGGTTAAGAAATCCATTGGGAATTCAATAATTTACTGGGCTCATACAACTAAATGACGGGCAACACCGGGCACGCAAATAGTAGTAAAATATAACGTTCATCGCCTAGAGTGCCAGAACAGCAAGATTTATTGGCATCAGAAATTGTCATTATACTTTGTTATGGGTCAGTCTTGATTAAGTTTATATTTATATTTTTTGTTTTGCCATTAGTCTTACAAAAATGGAATATAAGACGTCACTACATTCACACAAAATTATAACTACAGATAAAAATACGAATAGCGTTTCTATGTCCTTCTCAGACTGTAAGACTGTCAACTTAGCATAAAAGATACATCAGTGAAGTTATATATAAATATTAAAAATACTTCTCAACAAAAAAACTTTCAGTTTAACTTAATTTTTATGAGTTAACGAAACAATTAGTATAATAGCACATCGATGAAACTATTAGAAATGTGTTCAATCCAGAATCGTTATCTAGAACCACAACTCTTTCGTAGATTCACGTCGTTACATGTAAGAAGAAAATCGAACTGCAGTACAATTCATTAAATAGACAGTATTACACAAATTTACTATTAATTCCAGAAAACTATTGTTAAGACATTCTGAGATTTTATATATTTATGTAATTGGGAGATTATTAAAAGACGCAATAGCAAATGCTATAGCCAACCTCCTGTGGTGTAGTGGCTAGCGGTACTGCGTCTTAACACAGAGGTTCCAGGTTCGAATCCGGGCATGGGCTTGGATGTTAGTGGGATCAAGACTACTGAAAAATCGATGCGCTGACCAGGCATTACTCCAGCCCGACCCGGTAGGCCAAGACCCTCAATGGGCTGTAAAACCAAGGAAGAAGAAGAAGCAAATTCTAGATTCAAAGAAACCAATGCGATTCTTTTCTGTTGGCAGTTGGTAAATATGCCGTGCAGATGATTTGTTCCATTTATTGCAAAGGGTTAATACATTGTTTACTTTTATTGAATGATTATGATGTAGGTATCCGAACAATTCAACATTTGCTTCTTATCGGAGACTGTCTGTCACAAGCTTTACTGAATTCACTGTTTGTCGCCTTTAAGCAGGACCGGTTTTAATTGCTTTAGATTGACCAAATTGACCTTATGAATTTGCATCTGACAATTATATAAAAGCCAATAATGATGTCTTAATAGCTTATTCCATCAAGGAAATGACAGCGGAAAAGTTTACTCTACCCTGATATGATTCCAATGTTGGAAATGGAAAGAAATTTTTTTTGGGTAATGGCCACAATGAAGGGTAAAGTGCTACATAGTGAGGTTAAGAGGTAATAGAGTGTAGACTGTCAAGTAGTAATAATGATGCAAACACTGTGAAAGCTTCCATCGTCACGCCTACAATTTCCTGTTGGTCAGTAAATCCTCGTTGAAATGTACGTAACCTGAGTTTCGTAGAAGTAAAACTATCGCTCTGGGACGACCGCAAAACTGTTGTCCACGCATAGAGCAGCAAAATTGAAAAGAGCGGTCTGCTTCTGACGCTGTTAGATTTTTTTTTCTCTCCAACATCACAATGCTGTGGCAAACTATTTGGACGCAGTGAACCTCGGTCAAAGCTCGTTAATCAAAAGACCCAATCATGCAACACGCTTTGCACCACGCTATCAGGAGCTCAATTAAGCCCCAAGTCTAGCACAAAGCAATCCAACTGCTGCTGTTTAGCAGTTTCGCTAAATATCGGTGGCGGCGGCGAAAACAGCTGCACTACTCGCGAGCGCCGTATAATTTGTGGAAGTTGGCAGAACCGGGCGGGCCGTTCCTCAACGTCAGACGCGGCTTTTGTTAGGCGCTCTGTGTGACGTCGCTCGTCTTTACAACAGAGCCGAGCCCAGCAACAATGCACGTCCCGAGCAACACACATCACTCACAAAACTCTTCGCTCTGGACAAGCAGACAGCGCCTCGGGCTCCGATGACTACGCCCCCCAAATAAGAAAACACTAACATAAATCTCCGTCCACCTTCATTTTAATCTTCCACAATCTCACAAATCCGTTTGCTAACAAGAGCTCAACGCATATTTCTTTAACAGTGACGCACTATACATAATAGAACTTACAGAATACTACAATTCTCTAAGGTAGCGGTAATAATTATTATTCATTTGCGGCGAATTGGCCAAAGGAATAAATACATTAACATAAAATGTCTTACAGATTTTGTGACATTTCCTGAAAGTGAAAACTACACTTTATAAACAATTTAATTAGAAATATCTCCGAATCATAGAAGTAAATGTACAGAGGTCTTGCGTTTGTACCCAGTATCGATTTTTTTATATGATGGAGAAGAGCACTGAAATAAAATATTAAGAATGGAGGCGAACAGATAATCTCTGCAGAAGACCGGCAGCAGTAATTAGAATAGAAGATCAAGAAAATAAAGCCGTAATCAAGAAAGGAGTAAGGAAGGATGCAGTCTGTCGCCCATGATGTTTAACTTATATATAGAACAGGCGATGAAGAATGTTAAAACGGAATATGGGAAAGGAATCATACTACAAGGAGAATAAATAAAAATCTTACGCTTAGCAGACGACATTGTAGTATTAGGGGAATCAGAAGACTTGGAAAACGTAATAAATAGCACGATCGGAGTCCTTGAGAAAGAGTTCAATATGAGGATTAATAGAGGGGAAACCAAGGTAATGGAGTGTAGTTTGGGAAACAGTGGAATAACAAAGGGTGTTAGGTTGGGAATGGATATTTGACGGAAGTTAAGGAATTCTGCTACTTGAGAAGCGTAATCTAGGGATGGTAGTAGACATAAAGAGTAGGATAACATAGGCAAGGAAGGCTTCCGCGAAAAAGAGGGATTTAATTACGGGTAATATAACTGTAAATATTAGGAAATCGTTGCTAAAAAAGTTCGTATGGGCGTGTCGTTATATGGGTGCGAAACGTGGACGATAGGAGCTCCGGAAAGGAAAAGAATGAGAAACATTTTAAATGTGGTTCTGAACAGAATTGGGGAAAAGCAAACAATATGGAGGAAGTTGACCAAGAGAACGGATAGATAATAGGCCACGTTTTAGGGATGAGGGTCTTGTTAAATTAGCATTAGAGGGAAGTGTGTGGGGTAAGAACAGAAGAGGGTGGCCAAGGATAGAATACGCTAAGCAGATTAGGGAGGATGTGGGCTGTGCTAGTTATGAGGAAATGAAAAGGCTTGCGAGGGTTGCATCAGACCAGACTTAGGACTGAACACATAATTTTCATTGAAATTATGTCACCGAAAAATATATATTTTCCTTACAATAAATAAATTTTACGTTTTTTTTCGTATTCAGTCAATTATACCTCTTTCATGGTTCCGGTTGTTATTTTATAAATTTGTTAATTACAATTTTTTAAAGATTTATTATTTTAGAATTAAGTTTAATAAAACATTTTCAATATTTTGAAGGGAGTGGTTGAATCTTTTTAATTTTCCACTGTGCCAAAAACTATAAGGCTGTTCCTTTTGTCTGATAAAACCTATTGTTAAATGAGAGAATGAGGATAAACTTAAACATTTACCAAAAAATCATTTAAAGTAAGGCGAATAGAAAAAATATTGAACGCTGTGGTCTTATGGAAAATATGGGCAACTGGAATTGCTAGCTTAAAATCACCACCAACTACCGTTCCATAGCTGGAAAGACGCCACTGAATATAAAAACTAAAAAGTCATGTGGAGAGAAATGGGAACTGTAGCGACCATGAGAAATTATTGCTGTGCCTCATTTCGTACTGCTATAACGCAATTTTCTATATTTATTCAATTGATTTTATTTAACTAAAATGCATAGTGGTTTGACTAAGTGATATGTTTTCCTGTTAACGCGTCGAGAAGCGCAGGCGGAGAATTTTATGATGGAACTACCTGACTAAAATTAGCCTGCAGATACGAGGTAGATGTACTAGGTTATAGGGGAAAACATCTCACCAGCCAATTAGGGAATTGCTAACAGATAATTAAAAATTTCCGACTTTATTTTTACTTACGTTAACACGTGGTTTATTGATGTTTCCACAGGATAATAGCCTAAAAAATGTACAAATAAATATCGAAACTTTGTTATAAATAAATAAATAAAAGTAAAGTATGAAATTGGTGGGAAATGTTTACGTATTATTCCAAAATCAGACGTTAAAACCTTTCAATTGTTAACAGATTTGGCTGATGGTTGGAAAACCAAGATCCATCAATAAGGTGAACTAAATGAAAAATATATAAAGGATGACATCGAGACCGGAAAGGCACAGAGACGGAGTCCCTTTTTTGTTTAAATCCACGGAGGACAGTTTGTCTTCGAACGCAGAAGGTTGGTGAACACGTGGCTGGATGAACTAGACATTGCTTGATTCCAGAAAGGAATCATTGAAAATATATTTTCGTACTATGTACAAAAACAAAAATTAATTCAAAAACTTCGTTTTACGGCTTGAACCTAAAATCTTAATCCAAGAAGATTAATAGACAGTTTTCGATTTTCTAACCAACAGCTTGAATAGTTCTGCTAACTTACCGATGTGTGTCAATGAAGTTGTAAATCAGGTATGAAGATAAAAGCTATAACTTTACCAGAATCCAAACATGCTACGACCATGTCTGCCGATTATCCCGATCAGATGGATTTAGCACCTCATAAAACGGGCAGGGAACTGCTTGACGTCAGCAGCACGTGGAAAACGCGCGCGACCAGTGGAGGGCGTAAATTTCTGTTATTTATTACATGTTATTCTATTCATGGTTCGCATTGAAAGCTGTATGTCAGCATCTATCTATATTTGTAAAATTCTTTTATTAGGAGAAATGTCAAAACACCGTGTTTTTCTAACGGTTTAAGATCTTATTGCTATAAAATTGTTCAATAAATCTTTTTTTATTGCTCTGACAGACATGAAAGGAACAGCAGAAGGATCTCTTGGTCATTTTCTTACGAAAATAGCTGCATGTCGCATTTCTTCGAGTAATACGTTATAAATATTATCCTAATGTGGTATATGGAATATAAAACTTATTCTTTACTCGTTATCATTGCGTCCACGATCACGGACGACATACAAAATTCTTTATTCATTCAAGTATACATTCCAATCCAACATCTATCAACACACTAGAAACATGAAGACGGATTTTAAACGAACGAATATATTTTAATCTTTTATTGTTACCTGTGGTCAAATTTAAAAGTACTAGTATTCGTAAGATGGTTCATTATAAATATGTTTTATACTTATTTAGATGAAGATTTTGAAGCGAATAAGAACAACTTTCTACGTTCCCTTTTTTATGGTTAACAGGCTACATGAGGGTGATCCTCAAACAGGAATCTCCCTTTTAATAGAACAAGTTGAGAATTGAAGAAGGGGGTATGTGGAGGGTAGAGTAAGGTATCCAAGGGTTGACTAGGGCCCCGGGCTTTAGTTTAAGGATCTTACCCGGTGTTTCACCTAAAACAAATGTAGAGAAAACCCTAGATAGCCTGCATTAGGTGGTCCACCTATTGAGTACTATTCTCACGCCCTTCCGAATGACGGGAGAGGAGTTGGATTAGGGGTCGCAACATTCCATTTTCCGTGTATCCACAAGTTTTAATAGGCAGTTGGCCGTCTGGTCCAATGGGATCAGCGGACAACTCTAACCATGGGTTCAAGTACATACACCTCCCAAAATAGATGAAGGTGCCTCGGCATGAACGAGGCATTCCCAACGCAATCAAGTGAGCCCAGCAGTCAATCTGGGGATCTCTTGTTCCAATCGCGAGAAAGCTCCCACAGGCTTTTCTTCCTTTCTGCGCTCCTCACATTTGTGTGGTTATAAATAAATCGTATTTAATACGATTCAAATGTAAGAGAAAAATAATTTAACGTTTAATTTTTTGGAGTTATGCATATCAACTAAATTTCTGTCTAAATTCGAATAACTACAAAAGACCCAATAAGTAGATGCAGCTACTGGTTTCTGTGTTGTTGGAGAATAGCAGTACAAGGATTCAGAAGTTGTAGATTCTTCGTGATATTTGTGGATGTACGTAGTTTAAGAAATCACTTACCAACCTTACTAATCCGAGGGTGCGGATGGTCTGAGTTTCTGAAGGCGTTTTCCACGACTTACCTGACGTTTTCCCCGCCACTGGGTGACCCGGACAGGACATCCCCAATGACCGCTATTGAGGCTTCAGGTTGGGAGCGTTGACGGAGGTAATGAAGATGGAGACAGAGGCGTGGGAGCTCAATAGACACTCAGTCAGAGGCGCGCCTTTGTCTCTGTCTGCGCTACGCTCAAGTGTCGCGGCTTGGAGCGTACCAGATCGTCATCATTATCCCGGGACAGCGGTGCTGGCCGTAATTACGCGGGCTGCAAGTAACAAAGAGCGATCCAATTTGTCTGCGCGTCCACGTCTCTGAATGTGCTGCGATAATTTAAACCTCCCCCATCCGCGACGACTCTTCCGTCCCCGTCGTCGCGTCGTTCCTTGCGAATGAATACAATACTACATCACACCTTCACACCACGTGTACGGACGGAAATGCTATTCACATCCAGGACGCTCTTCCACCTGATTTTTGTGAGACAGAATGGCGAGACTTACTAGTGAGGCATTTGGCTCGTTGCCGAGGAACTGGTAACATTATTGTAAGATGTGGTCAAACATTCAAACATGTGACATAGTACTCAATGGACAACGTAATAAAATCACGCGATAAATTTATGATAAAGTCTTTGGAAGAACAAATGACTGACAACACAGTATCTAATGGAAAATTTTGACTATCTTTGTAAGACTTTTAATCAGAGTCAATTCACAAGAATATGATGAGGAAAAATAAGTTGAACTTGAATTTGTCTTTGGATTCTTAAAATTAATAAGAATATGTTTTTATGATTAACATTTTGTGTATCATTATTTTTCAACAACACCTGAAGAATTTTCAAATAGGTACCAAAACATCGCTTTTATGATTTTATTGAACCTTTTCTCTGAAATTGGTGAAGAGTTTTTTTCATTTTAATAAATTAAATAATGTGACAATTTCGTCCGTTGGATTAATAGTTTTAGTTATGTTCGAAAAATTTAATTTGTGCCTCCTTTATAATTATGGGAATTCGGGGCGGAACAGGATATCGGGGTAGAACGGAATATCCTTTTTTGGACTGCATACTCATGAAGTTTAGTAAATAGGGGTGGAACATGGTCATAGTCATTGGTCCCGGCAGCCGACTTAATCAAGTTCTTACTGCGCCTTGTGAATGAACTCTTGCTTTTTTCTCTTGCTTTTTTTGTAGGGGGCTACATGAGGGTGCTCCTGTAACAGGCAACTCCCCTTTAATAGCATGGGAAGGTAATTGAAAAGGGAGGATGCGGAAGGTAGAGCAAGGTAGTCAAGGGTTAACTAGGACCCCCGGGCAATGGTTTAAGGATCCTACCCAGTGTTTCACCTAAAGAGATACAGGCAAAACCCAAGAAAACTTGCAACAGGTAGGTCGGGCATTGGGTACTATTCTCACGCCCTCCCAAATGATGGGAGACGAGTTTGCTGTGGCGTCGTAGCATTCCCTTCTCCGAGTCTCTACCAGTTTTTGCCTTCTTACATCTATGTATATAATTTTTGTAGCATTTCGACAGAAGGTGATTCACAAAACCCCCTTTCTTTTAATATTTTAATGGTATATATCGGAAAAGTAGTTGCATATAAGTTTCGTATTTGGCTTGAGTCTGGTTTTATTAAGGCTGTGTCAAAAACCTTAACATAAAACTTGCGTGCGGGACGGAACGAGATAGTACAGTATAAGGCAAAATGTAATGTGATCCTCAAGAAAAAAGGAGAAATTTGGCAGACTCGCCTTATAGAGGCGCAGGGTTCGGTGCCTAATAAGAATAGACAAAGGAAGAAAAGTATCGGAGGAAAGGGAAGAATGCTAGCAAAGACCGTGCATCTGGAACAAAAACTCTTTGCAAAAGAAAAAACTGATAAAGCGTTCAACTATTCGCAAAATAAATATACGAAAGAAAACACAACTTTTTATTTTATACCTTTCTGAAGCGATTTTTCTATTTAAAATATTTTAGAAAAATTGTTGAGCAATTAAAATCCCGCTCAACTTCAACAGTAGATTTATAACATTAAAATATTTTCTAAGAGAAAAGGTTTAATTATAAATTAAAGAAATTGTACAAGATTACAATAAATTAGTGTTGAGAATTACATAAAAATTAAACACGTTACGTAATCTTACTCCAAAGAAAACTTAGACTAGATCCCTTACGACACAATACGAGGAACAACGTTGGCGATGACAGGCTGCGTGAGACACTTCCCCTTAAATAGCATAGAAAGGGATAGAAAGAGTGCTGTGCCATCTTTTCCCTTTCCCAATTGAAGTGAAAGCAAGGTAACGACGGGTAAACTAGATACCCTGGATCTATAGTGTAAGGATCTGAACAATAAATACGGCTAAATTTTATACAGCAAAAATTCTAGAATTGCATTGACTATACAATAAATTGAGAATGAATTATTTTTAGCGGTTAAAGAAACATCAATATAATTATTTTTAATCGCGATAGTACGTAATGTATCGATAAAACCTTACCCAAAGCCACAACGATCAATCGTGAAGACGGACATTACATCCGAAAGCAGGCAACCCACCGCCAAGTAACACAATTAATTTAGTGAAGGATGTCACGGGAGGGTGGACCGTCACGCTTATTTAATTTACTTCTCGATAAAAATACGGTAAGCACGTACTCGGAAGGGGACTTTCAGGACGTAAAATCATAAAAATTATTAAATATTATGCTTTTCAGGAAAATACAAAACTCTCCTCTCATACGAAGAATGGAAATAAAAGGACCAGTTATTAATATTACATTTAAGAACAAAACTGTAATGAAAATATGGAAATTTATTGCATATATCAGGTAAATCATATTTTATCATTAATAGTGGAGCAATAATGTATATTTTTACGAAACAGTTGTATTGTTTGCAAATATTTAACTTTGTAACAATAAAATACTTAAAATATATTAAGTCAGTATTTAGATTACTAAGGATGGCTAATTATAGAATGGCGTAAGCATTGTTTTGCGTATTAAATTATATATATTTTACTATGTACATATATTTAACCGCAGTGAGGAATTTTTTAAATCTCAATAATGGAAAGATATGGAAGAGTTAAATATTATTGTGTAACATTACTTAATTTCAATATTGACAAAAGTCAGAAAAGATACTGAACCTATGAAGAAATTAGTATGACTCAAAATTAACGATTTTAATTAATCAGAAGACACAATTGTTAGTTTGAAACATTCTAATTCAAGAAATATAAAAAACCTCTCGGTCAGAAATAATTTACTGAGGAAGGAGTCAATTAATAAATGAAATAAAGAACACACATTTAATTAATTAGGAGATTAAATTTTTTGTTTGAAACAGTCTAATTTAGGAAATATAAAACAACATCTCCGACAGAAATAATTTTATGAGGATGGAGCCAATTAATAAATTAAATAAATAACACACATTTAATTTATTAGCAATTTAGTAAGTAGGCCAGTTCATCATTTCATTTGGATACGATCATTACGTCGTCTGACATATAAAAAATATATTAATAATATAGGTTCCGTCAGCTTTTCACATTTCTTCAGATCCGTAAAATCTATTATAACCGAATTCATATGTACATATAAAAGATGTACGATTTTATAAACATTTCAAAATATGTCGTCCCGTAAACAAATGCTGAGATATATTTAGAAGATATGTTTTTTCCATAACGACCACCACAAGAGAAGAATGCACGCCCTTACAGTAACAAGGAATTTTCCTTGACGTGGAAAGTAGGATGATCTGACGTACTTTCAATTTGGTTGGTAGCTGCTTCCCAGCCCGGGATTCTGCAAAGCTTACAGAAGATGAAAAGCACTGGATACCATGTTACGGCCTCAGGGCAAAGCTAAAAGTTGCACAAATTGGAGCTCTAGAAAATACAAGAGAAATGTGAAGTCGTTACCGCAAATAAGATGTACGTATTTAGGGCATTTCTCTTTCTTTCCGTAATAAGTTACCAGTTAATTTTCTTCTCAAGAGATCCAGGTTAATTGGTTCAACAAATCACTAAGGCACAGGAAATTGTTTCTTTGTGATATTTGCAGAGCAGAGGGAATTATGATTTATTATCATTAGTTCCAGACTTATCTGAAAATTTTAAATATATCATGGTCACATATTTATCTTATAAAATCATAACTATTTTACAAATTCAAGTACAATATTTGCTATATGCGTCTTCCAAGGTGTAACCGTTTCCACTTTCCTTCCCGACTATTAGATTACATATTTACATTGAATAAATGTTTCAGTCTGGTAAAATATTGAATACTAGTTCTCTACTATTCAATTTTACCATACAGCTGAAACTGTAGGGAAGCGCGTTTCAGCCTTAACATTTTATGAACCCGTGACTTCAACTATTCAGTTTATAACTGCGGCGAAGATAATTTTTTTTATTTGTGAGTTTGTACATAACAATCTGCAAAAATTTCTATAAGCTATTTTATTGGCAACGGAACTTCTAGAAAGTTCCAACATTTTTGATTTAGAATATCCTCCAGTGAGGAGAATCTTCAGAACTGGTAGAGGTCATCTGGGAGGTCTATTTTTGGTGGAACTGCAAGTATTTAGTGGGGTGATTTTTTTTTCAAAATTCTTGAAGCTGGTCCACGGTATTTGGTCTTTGATGGGTGACATTTTAAGATCTTCATGAATTGTTTCATTAGAAACGTACCATGGAGCGTTAGGATTTTTCAATGATTACGTAGTAGTATATCAATGTTGGACTTGACAGCGCAACCCCATATGCCCAATTGGGTCTGATGACAACTAAGATGAAGTTAACAACAAAAGAATGAACAGGTTGTTTGAGGAATGAATAAGGCTTACTGCATTCCAAATGTACTGTGGTGGAGTTTGTCATTAAAGGGATCAATATTCTAGGGAAAAGATGCGTAAAGTAAAATTATATTGGTTTTCAATGATTGTATTTCGATTACCAAATTATTATTTGCCGAGAAGATTAAAGAAAGAAATGATTCTATATATGAAGTAAATGTTTTGAGTAAAAATACATTTAATTATTGCTCTGGCTAGCAGAAAATTAAGTTCTAGTTCATTAGGGCTGTTGTGAAAATGATCGAATTGGGGAACAAAGAAAGAAAAACACTCAGTCTACAGCTAGAGGGAAAAACGGAAACTAGAGTACTTTACCCAGCCTGGATTTCGGTCAGACGATTTCTTGGCCCTCATCTGCGGTGTTCTTGACCAGGTCGAGTCACAGCAATTCGCCAGGTGTCGTGATGTCCACAGCAAAGAAACAGGAGTGTATGTATAACACAATTTTTTGTCGTACCGAAAGGCTGTTTTCAGTTTAAAGTGTTCTCTCCGTTTCGCCGTTCCAAGACTAGACTGTGTGATCCTTCTGCCACGATCGCCTTTTTATTTCCAAAATCGTTGTGTCATAAATGCCACGATCATGTTGTTGTTTAGCTCACGGTCGGAAAATATGATCAAATGAAAACAGTGCCTTGTTCTGCACTTGTTTGTCCCTTAACTTAGTGGCTGTCTGCTGAATTTATTGCTCCTGGTGTCTGACAGGTTCGTGTATTCAACTTTGGGAGCAGTATATCCATTTACGATTTCGCGCCAGGCTAAACATAAAATCATTTGACCTAACATCTATTAAAATCGTAAAGGGAAACAAAGCGTCGCATTTATATTAATTAAACAGCAATAGATAAATAGCTGACTTATTGGCCATCATTTTATTTACTGTGAAATCGAAATATTCTCAATTTGCTCTCAGTCGGAAGCAGACGATTTTTCTTACACTTAACATAAAACAAATAAATATAAAAGTAAGAGTATAAATAAAAACATAAAAAATAGTGTAATTGTACAGGAGCACATTACAACAGTTAGTTTCAAGTAAATCAACATGGTTATGTAAGATCTTCCAACATCGGTTTTCTCAAATTGACAAATCATATAATAACCGGATAAACTTATTTATAATTCTATATTATCGTTGATATTTTATGAGAATTTAATGCCAAATAGATTCAAATTTCTTTTTGCGAATGAATCATAATTCATTCAACATAAAGCATATTACCATTGGATGTCCAGTGCCGTCAAAATCAAATTCGTGTGTGAATTCTTTGAGAACATTAATAATGAGGATTATTGTTCACAATAAAATTTATATATATATATATATATTAATTGTATTGTGAACAATAATCCTGCAATGATCAGGCGTTTGTAAGGGCAGCTACTTTCTCAAATAGGAAAATCCTTTAACAACCCCCTACAACATGCTGATAGTTAGTAGAAGCTTTGGCGCTGCAGACCTCCATAAATAAATCGAGGGAGTAATGTACAATGTAAATAAGGAATCGATAAATTGCTTCCTGACTCAGCAAACCACTCTAGCACTGAGAGAGGTCACAGTAAATGGAAGCGTTAACTATATGCACCGATGTAGCTGCAAGTAAATAATGCATGAACATTCACACGAGTCGGTATTTGTCAAGGGTGAACCAAGACATGGATGAATTACGAAGCAGTTTGAATGATATATTCATTGCAGTGATTGAAATTGTATGAACAGGACGGCCAGAAATAAGTTTAATTGGTTACTTTAAAACTAGTTAATGGAGTTAACAGTTTCACTGAAAAATTATCCTTTCATATAATTAAATATTAAAAGTGAATTTCTAAAATTCATCATTTGAAAATTTAATTGCATAATCTTTCCATGTATCAATGTTACACTGCAAATGATTTTTGCTGAACACTTGTCTAATTTTATGTGTTACTTTTTAAACCATAGTAATTAATTTTTGATTAAATACATTCCTTTTACAACAGAAAACCCAAAGATCTTTCATCAAAGATTTTTGTATTCTCGAAACTGAATGATATCACGCGATCTGCATCCTGATTACTTTGATAAAAAAAATTGTTAGAAATTAGTCTTTTGTATGGTAGTTCGTATCTATCAATAAAAATGCCACTTCGAGAAAATATTCTCTGATAGAACAGTAGTTGAACTTTGGCGTTTCGACGGCCATATGTACTGTCAACTTCTTCGACGGAGGAGCCTTTCAACATTAAGGAATGCATTTATCTTTCTTGGTTTAAAAATTATTTTACAATCCTGTTTGCTCCCGTTTAGTTTATCAGTGTTCTCTACTTAGTTTTATTTTCAGTCAATCAATTAACTAAAAAATAAGAGTCCGGAAAATATGAACGCAAAATATTTTCAATTATGGATCATAGGAGAAAATTTATTATGTCTATATCAGTTAGTGAACTTATTGGCCGTATGTCGCGTCACGAGGATGAATATATAAAGGTAGAAAATGCGGCCAGTAAGGAATAACTCAATGGACACTACGAGGTAGAGCAGTATTATTGACAAGAAGCTACGTTTACAGGTAAATTGCACATGTTCTCCGGTACAATTTGTATTCTTATATATTTAAATATGTATATGTTTTCTTATATGTATATGGCCATATAAGGACCGAAAGCTCCTGAATGTAATAAAGCTATATGATAAAGAGGACTGCAACAGGGTTTTCATTTGATTTATTATATGTAATTAAAGTGTTCTGAAATACGTATGGTTTTGCTACGTACGGTAAACGTAACGTAGGTCAATACTGAAATTTTTAATAACCAATTTCCTGAAAATTTGCAAAGAAAATATTGAATAAGGATGGAAAACAAATCTTTTATGTCAATAGTCATATTGAATCAAGAAATTATGAGTTACAAGCTTAATGGCTCATCTCCGTAGGTTCAGTAAGACACTGACTAGACGTGTCATCAGAATAAAACTGGAGACTCGATCACAAGATAAGAAACTGTTGGTTCTGAAAGTAATCGTAGATGACCTGCACCCATGAAGTTCTGGATATTTATTGGCTGTCAGCCTCCGTAACAGTTGCATGGTTTCGGGAAATCGGCCTGTCAGCATTCATCCAGCGGGCCATTGGTTGCTCCCAAAAAGGATTTGACAACGTGGCCATCATGCCAGTCAGTTCAGGTCCTCGACCGACTGTGAAAAAACTAGAGTATGTTGATGAAATGTGTATGCTACACAAGTGTCCTCATGAACTATTTCTGTGAAGCTCAGGTGCACTTTTGAACTGGAATGTGAAGGTTACGCTGCCCGCCCCCCGCAAAGCTATTGTTTTTATCTTTGGAGCTGTCGTGATGTGGGTTTTTATTCGAGTTAACGCAGTGTTCTTCAGCGTGGCTCGACCCTTGAACTAGTCAATAACACGCAGGTGTGCGTTCATGTTCCCCCTACTCAGCACGACCCTCTACATCCCACTGTGACTGTGGACTCAAAGGCACACGAGGACGGCTGGATCCCTCGTAAATAATACACCCGACGTGATGCAACTGTGCGTCACAAATGTACAGGACGCTTCTTCCCTCGCGTCAGCCAAGCAGCATATGCAAGCGAATACTGTAAGGAAGAGAAAATGTTGTATGTTGATCATCTTTGGAATCTTGCAGCACATCCGGAATGAATAATTCCTTTTATGAAAATATAAATTTTATTGTTGCAGTTGTTGATGTTATTCGACTCTGCACCCAGCGAGCTTTTGTTTTACGAGTAAGTGCATTTTGCACCATAAAGTCATCTTTTTAGTTAAAAATAAATATTATAACTAACATTATGTTTGTCACCTATATATTTCGTAGAGCAATGATTTCGCCAAATTTGCTTCTTTTAATAAAAAATTAAAATAGAAACCGACTACTTATACAGTCAGTAATTAATCAATTGATTCTTACAAACAGTTAATCTATACCAGTAAATAAAATTGAAGTGTCTATCTATCTGTCTGTCTCTTCGAATGTTGCCTCGAAAAGGCTCCGAAACGGCTTAACGGATTTCAATAAAAATTTCAGGGTTAAAATAAAGGAGATTTAATTTAAATATTCGTGCATATTTAATTTCTATATATTAAAGAAGATATTAATATAATATTAATGTAAATAAAAATATTAATTCTACGGGAAAATTTCTTGGAAAGCCGGCGTGTAAACTAACTGCGAGTTTAAGTCTTATCACGCGTTTCTATATCATTCATCCTACTTACTATTGTTGCAGCAGGCTGAGAAAAAATGTACTTCTCTAGATTGTCGATACGATGTCTACATAAATTTATAGATTGGTTTTATTTCTCACGTCAGGTAAATTTTAAAATTAACTAATTGCTAATATGAAAAAAAAGTAATGTGAGTCGCTGTGTTACATTATGACCTTTAATATGCGATTTAAGTATAAATTTAACCATTAAATGGAGGAAAATTCTTATTGTTAGAATACTGCAAATATATTTATTCCTACCGGAGATATTTTGGACTCTCTCTAGGTCCTGGGAGTATATTTGAGGTTCATATTGTGACGCTTTCGATGTTGATTGAGTTTTGTGTTGACCAAGAATGAAATAATGTACCGGGATTATATAAATAAATACCCGGGCAACGACGGATCTCCAGCTAGTTAGATAATATGTATGGTACAGTAGACGGCAGACACACCTCCATAATCAAATTACCACAGACATGTTAAGGATTCATGATATTTATTACGTTTGATATTAGGTGATCGATGATTATATGTGAATTAAAGAGTAAAAAGTTTGAAAATTCGGTGTTTTTTGGCTGTTATAGAAGTTACAGTTTTCGTTTACTAAAATTTGAATGATTGAGAAGCTATAATAAAATGTATACATCTGCATATTCTAAAATATTTTTTTCTAAATAAAGTCTGTAATTCAATATATTTTAACTAGAATTGAAGAACAAGGAGTCCAAAAACTGAGAAATCTATCGATTTTAAGAAACGTCATGTCACTTGAAAGGTCCCAACTTACTAGATATAAGGTTATGTATGTGTAAATCTGGAATATATAATTACGGAAAACTACGAGCTACGCGTGAATAAAAAAATTGTCACCTCCGTGAATTTAGCTGATGCTTACTCTTTCTTTGTCTTACAGTACAACAAACCAACGTTTTTTCCAAACATTTAAAAAATGAAAACAAAAAGAATTTGGGCAATTATTATGAAGTGGAGAGGAAATAAATTAACTAGATTCTAGAACAATCTACGTTGCTGAAACTGTATTAGTAAATTAGTTTTACTAGGAAAGAATCATTATATTATTCCAACTACCTACAAAGAAAAAGCAGAAATTTTAAACATTTATTTTTTATATGTATTCGGATAATAGCTTCAGGTAATATGAAGTCTTGAGCACCGTCAGACGCTACTACGATTTGAGAATTGAAGCTGATGCTGTAAGGAGGAAGCTGAAATAATTTACGAGATTTTTACCACTTATTTTTTGGAGGGTAACAGATTACATAAGGGTGATCCTGAAACAGGTAACTTCCCTTAAATAGCATAGGTAAGGAATAGAATAGGGGGATGTGGAAGGTAGAGAAAGGTAGCCAAGGGTTGATTAGGGCCCTCTGGCCGGTGTTTCCCCTAAAATAGATGCAGGGAAAACCCTAGAAAACCTAACGTACTTGACATCGGCTATGAGAATGTGGCGACCAAAAATAAACGCCATTTGAATTAATTATGCTTCATCCAATTGTTTAAGTACATATTGAATTGAATGTGCGATATTACTCGTTTAAAATAAAAATTAATTATAAAATGGAAATACATTAAATTTTCATTTATAAATTAAAAATACATTATTTATTAACCAAATTATTTTTATAAAGCCGGTCTTTTGTTAGCAAAAATTAAATTACAAGCTAAGATTTACAAACATGTGAACTATTCTCGGGCCTTATTTAAGGACCTTCCCATAGCAGCGGATTTAAAAACAAATTGCAGTTCTAGGAAATCGGAATAAATGTTACAAAAAGTGTAATTAACGTCTTTTCCTTTGCCTGGAACTCGCCGCTCGTACTGGTCACAGATACTTCTCGACTTCCTTGTTGTAACACTTTTCTCATTTAATCTTCTTATATGCTGCGACGGACAAGAGCAAGCATTCCGCCCTGAATCAAACCAATTCAAGAGTACTTCACTGATATAAACAATCTCTCCATCCTGCACTTGGGTACCAGTGTCTTTCTTTATCAATCCATTTATCATCCATTACTATCCAAATGCGCATTGCCCATTGCCAATCTCTTAAGTTACAATTTTTTAAGGTCTGAAAATCAATTTGCGTCAGTTTTAATAATTTTTCTCCGCCTCATCTTTTGATTTCCTTAGGTGACGTCTACGAAGTTCTCTTCAATCAAAAGCATTTACCTTTAGAATATGGGAGGAGTCATCCACCCCACATACAACCTCGTCACAGCCAAGTGTCCCGAAGTCTGACTTTTGGAAACCCAGACCGGCGCCAAACTGCCTAGTTTTTATTACCCTGCCTGCTACCTTCTCTCAAGCTGACTGCCTTTGCTTTTGTACCCCGTAATTCCGTATTTTGTTGTGTTTTAACATTACAATAGATT
The DNA here is from genome assembly GCA_034510155.1 of Eucriotettix oculatus. Classification (NCBI taxonomy): domain Eukaryota; kingdom Metazoa; phylum Arthropoda; class Insecta; order Orthoptera; family Tetrigidae; genus Eucriotettix; species Eucriotettix oculatus. Next base: position 46,657,186 of record CM067376.1, on the reverse strand, counting down.
TATAGTATTTTTATTCATCATAAGTTATAGTCATACATTACAAGCACAACTTACAATAATTCCTTTAATATAAACTTTATTAAATTATTTTAATACAATTTCATACAACGGAAACCACCGACTCGCTCCAATGACACACCACAAAACTTCCAAAGACACTACTAATCTCAGCCTTCCGAAGGTCATAAGCACTTCTTAATATTATTTACCTTCATTCGACCTGTAAACGACTGTTACATAATCTCCGAGAATTTTATAATTACGTTTATTCTGGTTTATTAAATCGTTCGCTTGTAATCTTTAGTTGAACGATATTGTTACTTTTATGCGTTCTATTTTAAGAATGTATATATTTAGGAATTTATGCCAAGTATTTGATTATTCATGAAGAGGTTAAACATTTAAAGGACATAGTATATAGTTATTGTCAGAGTTTCTCCTTGAACCTAACGATAAATGTCACCTTAAAACAACAAACTGTAACGGTAAACACCGAAATTAACGGTGGAATATATTAATAGCAGGACACTTATAAATTAAAATATCTCAATAGATTTTGGAGACGTGTGGTGATTATTCTAATCCGTGGTGATTGAGTGCGGCGTGGATACTTTGTCGCCGTGGAGCGACACGACACGCCGCCCTCCATCATCGTTATTCATGAGCAACCTGTTTGTCCGCTACCTGCCCCAAATATCTGACCACTTATGTCATCAAGCTCTTAACCGCAGGGTTACATATGCAAATTCCCGTCCTAAGCGGCCATTTAGCGGCGGCATTTGACCTTAATGCGTCTATCCTCAAATAGACGTTTCCAAAACATATATACATACGTATATGCCCAAAGTGTGATTTCCCCTATACGACCAAATCCACATTGAATCATACAAATATACGTAATGGATATTCAAGGTAAATTACTGAATTACATTTCAAAATACCTATACCTTAAAAAAGTTATAAATTCAAAGATACATAAATAGTAAACACCATATGATGATTATCAATAATTCGACTGAACTTCATTTTTTTATTACAGGTAATTTTATGTTATGATGATGAATTCGGATGGCATGTATATCACACAAATTTTATAATGAAACACCTCATTTACCAGTGTTATAACAACATTTATTTAAAGTTCGA